>OX465097.1:9778247-10323247 GCA_949987625.1 Chalcis sispes
TTTAGCAGCCGAGCGAACGAGAACACACAAGCGAGTAGTCGGCTATCTGGTTAGCCTTGAACTTGACTTTCCTAAGAGCTCGGTGGCCGCGATCGCGCGAAGGCCGACGACGACGACGGCGACGACGACGGCGCGAGCGAACGAGTGCGCAAATTTAGACGCTCCCGAGCATCGGCGAAAACGGCCGATGACGAAAGACGCGCCGCCACCGCCGCCGCCACCGCCGTCGCCGACGACGACGAGAGAGCGATTCTAGCCGAGTGTACGTGCGTGAGTAAGAGAGAAAGAGAGAGCGTCCTTGAATACGTATATATACAACGACGACGACGGCGTCGCGTCACGCGAACCCGCGAACTGTGTCGCCCGACGGAGTTCGACGAGAGAGAGAGAGAGAGAGAGAGAGAAAGAGTGAGAGACGATCGACGTCGTCACATTGTTGAAAATCCACGAGATTCTCTCTCTCTCTCTCTCTCTTCCTCGTCAAACTCCTATACACTTGTTTGTATTTAGATCGGATAAAGGATTGGGCTTATTTTAACTCTTGGGATTATATAGCGAGTAGACTAAGCGGTTAGTTTTAGAATGGGGGGATATCTTTGATTGGAAGCTTAGGTTAAACGTCAAAAGTATTTTAAAGTGACGCATGATAATAAAGTAATAGATAAAGTATATAATGGCGAATGAATTGTCTTTCGATTAAGTATTTTTGGATAATGTAATTAACGATCTTTTTTGTTTTCGTTTAATTTCAATTAAAGCATTGATAGAATTTGATAAGTAATAAAAAAAAAGACATTATGTAATTACATCTCTTACTTATGTCGATTTTCGAACATAAACAGTAAATTGATGTTATTTTTTTTCAAACTTATTGAACAAAAAATACTTATGTAAGACATCGAGCTGTTTAATTTCTTGAGTATTGAGGAATTAATACAATATGAGAATTAGCAATCAAAAACATAATTCTAATGCGTTTTGAAAAAAAAATCTTTTAAAATTCATAACTGTGTTTATGACTACTACATCGAATCAATTAATTTTACAACAAAAATAGAACATTATACGGAATTTATCGATAAATTCGATAATGCTTGATAAAGGACAGCCTTTAGATCGAGTAAAAAAGTTATAAAAAACAAGTAAAAACTTTCAGAAACCTATTTTTTATCCTAGAATTTTTTTTCGTTTGTACTTCACATTTTAAAGACATTATTTTTTTGCTCGGCTGACGCATCAACTAATTAACGAAGAATACATTAACATCGACCAACTTCTTTGTGTATTTTATTTGCAAGTAATTATTTTCTTTCGTATAAAAAAAAATTATCTAAATTTAATTACTTAAATTATTCTCGTGAAATTTTACTTTATTGTTTATTTCTTACACTAAATATACAATATATTTGATTTAATTCCTACAATAGAAATAAATGTTTAATATAAAAATAACTCAACGAACTAAAAGTAAAAGACAAATGTTTTTTTTTTTTTTTTCAAAATATGCAAGACCGTAACGCAGCACAGAATTTTGAATTTTTCATAAATATTTTTTTTCACCAAACGTTCGAGAGCATTACTGTATATCTTACAAGTACATATAGAAGCAAACAAAACAGCGAGAAACCTTTGTCGGCATCGAAACAGTACAAAACCCGACGTGCATAACGAGTAAACTTCAAAATCCAAAAGCAAAAGGAGCGAGGGACAAAAAGGAAAAAGAAGAAGAAGAAGAAAAACAAAAAGAGAGACAAGACAAAAAGAAAGAAATAAAGAAAGAAAGGAAAAAAAAAAAAAATTGGCTCTCCACGAAAACCGCAGTCTTGTTCTCTCTCTTGCAGAGCACACGAAATCCAGAATCAGCACGTTTTCGTAAAAAGCGCCGCGACGTTGCTTCATTTCTCCTGCTCGCCGCGAAATATAGAAAGAATCGTACGAGAACAGAAGGAAGAAAGACAGAGAGAAGGAAAAAAAAAGATAGGGAGAGAGAGAGAGATCCCATCGCAAAGACGGGACCTATAACGCGAAGCGTATATTTTTTTCTGCTGCAGAGAGCGACGTTACGAAATAGCCCGTCGTCGCAGCCAATATTCTACAACATAAGCGCAGTGTATATACTATATATACGACGCTCGGTATATACAATGAGAGACGCGTCCGAGAAGCGAAATATCTATATCGGTCTCCTCCTCTCGTTTATAATACGCGTTAAACGTCGCTGATCGCAAATGCATATAGATCGCCGCGCAACGTCACTCGTGCGATCTCTCTTCCTCTCTCTCTTTTTTCTTCTCCCTCTCTTTCTCTCTCTCTCTCTCTCTCTCTCTCTACGTTACCGTAATAATCTTTCAACCAATTCTTCGCATTTGAGAGAGAGAGAGAGAGAGAGAGAGAGAGAGAGAGAGAGAGAACGAGCGAGGGAATATTCAACGCGAGTAATCGACAATGTTTCCGTCGCATGTACATATACACACACGTATATGCAGCAAAGCGTATACGAGCTTGTGTACGTGTAATAAGCCGGAGTCGCCGTCGCGTCGCAAGCTTTTACCGATCGACGAATATACTATAGTTGCGTCCGTGAGCTTCTATTTTTTCTTCTATTTTTCTCTTCACGCAAACCGATCGTTTTTCCTTTCGATGATTGATGATGCGTTCGATTTTGTTGAAAATAAATATAAAAAAAAAAAAAAAAAAAAAAATAGCAAAGAAAAGAAGAAGAAGGGGAGATAGACAAGATGATGAAGGTTTCAGCGTTCCAAAACCAAAGTGTATTCGCTCTTATATAATGGACTGGTTACAAGGAAGCTTTTGAATTTTTTTTTTTCGCCCCACTTCGAAACGATGCCGAAGTTTTTTTTTCGTTGTGCAGTACCACGATTCTCTTTGTACTTAGTATGGACGTTAATATTTTATGAGCTCTTTTATATAGATGTATCAGTATATGAATGATAACGCAATTTTGTGGACATGTTTTTTTTTTTTTTTTTTTCGTGAACTAGACTCGCTGAACTTTTATCGATTGTCGCTATTCTTAACCTCTTCATTATTCATCGATCGTTGTACATAAACAATAATTTAAATGAATTATAAGGATAAATCAAACGTAAACGCGATGAAAGTTACTCTCGTTATCGTTCGCATATAGAGAATAAAAGACTCGCGGTTAAAAAGCGATCTCGCGAACAATACGTAAGAGCTAAACGTCGCGATAAATTTCTCATTCGCTTAAATACTTTTATACAATAATGCTTGCGTTTTATTTTTACATAAAGATCGATGGCATATATTTCGCTTACGTATATGACTCGAGCGTATTAAAATATTTCAAAACTATCGAAACTCTGTATATCGCGCGGCTAATGAATAAAATAAAACAAATAAATGAATTTATCCACGAGCGATTTTTCGTATCGATGAGAGCGATAATTCGACGAAATGCGATTTTTATCGAACGAGAGCAAAACAAATAAAAAAAAATAAATAAATAAAAAAAAAATAAATAAATAAATAAAAAGAAAAAAAAAAAGTAAATCAATGCGAGTAAAATGGCTTTATCTCCTTAGTAAATATTCCACGGTACAATCTCATGCACCTATCAGACATGTAAAAAAGACGATACTTGCAAAAAAAAAAAAAAAAAAAAAAAGAAAGGAAAAAGCATAAGCGAGGTTAACCGTTGACGTTTAGAAACTGAAAACTTCTCAGCGTGGCGGCGCGTCTCGGCACACTTGCGTCTTTAACTTCTTCCATATGTATCTCTCTTTTTAAAGCGAGTCGCGCTCCCCTCCCCCCCCTGCCCTAAAGCTTTTAACAAAAATATCCGTCGACTTGCTGTGTCGCTATAATCGTTGCGTACCTCCCTTCCTTCTTCCTTTTGTTTTTTAAATTTTCTTAATTTTTTTTTTTTTTTTTTTTTTTTTGGATGCTTTTAATTTACGCCGCGTTGAGGAGAGCGCGCGATGTTTGGGTTATTTAAAAGCCTGCGTTTTCGAAGCTGCGAATTTTAAATACCTCAGCTTATACGTTTAAAATTATTGTTTCTATTTATGCTTATTTTCTACCTTCAATGTTGCATGAAAGGAAGGTAACGTAATGATCAATATTTTACTATACGCTAATAATATTTTTCTTTTCTAAACATAATCTTGAAATTGTAAGAACATAAAATATTTTTTTTTTTTTTTTTTTTTTCTAAGAAAACAGATACAATTTTAATTTTATTATTATTTTAAGAAACACGCTACACAAAATGATATTGAAATAAATTGCGTGAAATTACTCGAGTTATTGAGCAAACAGTGTACATATTGCTGTTAAATTTTTATACCAATATTATAAAAGTCTTACATATTGTTATTTAAACACATTAAAACTACTGTGCAGTTTTACTCGCGAGTTTTAAATCTTGTGCTTGATTGACAATCGCTATTTGTGTTTCTCAAAGAAAACCATTAGCAAATCGTACAAATATATTAATAGCTGTAGTGATTATATCTTAATGCAAATAAATTTTATATAATACATTCATAAATTTTTTTTCGTTTAACGTACCCGCAATAAAAAAAATGGGATTGTTGTATAAATTAAAAAAAAAAATATTGCATCGTTTGTTATCATTATTAGGATTGTGTTATCGACTTATTTTAAAATAAATGCATATTGAGATAAATTGAAGTCTTATAATATTGAGAAATCAAATTCTATTGTAAAACTTTTGACTTTCTACGTTAAATAAATTAGCAAGAAAAAGTAAGATAAAGCAAAGAGAAAACTTTAACAAAAGTTAATAAAAAAAAAAAAAAAGAAAGAAAGAAAGAAAAAAGAAATAGAGAGAGGGAGAGAAAAAATCTTAATTTCGAGACAGCATTGAACAGTAGATAGCTATATACAGCGATCCTTTACGTTGTAATACGGCAACGGCGCGCGCGCGCGCGCACGCGGTATCAAAAATTTCAAGGCCGCCGTGCGAAACCGAGAACGCTACGCTCGTTTTCAAACAGGTCGATTACGTAAGTATACGTATATAAGAAAAAGCCAACAGCGTGTCTCTCGCTTGTATATATGTATATACAGGCTCCTGAAAAGATCCAGTCGTCGATGCGAGACTCGCATCGCAGTTTTTACTGTTTCGACTGCGTATACGCCGTCGATAAATTATTTGCTCTCCGATGGGTCACGTGAAGCGCTTCGTTTTTTTTTTTTTTTTTTTTTTTTTTGAAACTTTCTGAGCTTTTTTGAAAAATTTTAAATCGATTAAATTAAACGACAATTGTGAAATATTAGTAGACAAAATGCATTCCTTTTAATAAAATTCAACGTAAGCTATTGGGTCATTGCATTAATAGTGATACGTTATAAAAAAATAAATGACAAAACGTTAATAACACAAACTTATTTATTTAGTCGCACAAATCACACTAGTTAGGAGTGTGTTCTACGCAATGGAATACATCAACAAAGAAAACAAAAGACGAAAGGCAAACTTGTCAAAACATGTTCAATGATAGTACGATCGTATCATGGCTTATGCAATGACCCAATATTTGTTATGTTTCGTAAACTAAAAGGTTGACGAGCTCATGCAGATGTATTAAAAGTTCAAGGTGTCGATAAATAATGCAAGAATAATTATAACAATGAGACTCTATTGCGTGCAGAGCAAACAACTTCGATCGGTTTTTCAGTTTTAACGGGTACTGTTCATGCAATTGGTGACTTAATTTTTTTTTCTTTTCATCGCGTAAAGGAAAGGTATAAAAAAATCAAAAAGTTGTTATTAATTACTATTTGAATAAAGCGAAAAATTAGCATAAAAATTAAAATTTAACGTTTAAAAATTATACACAACGTTTCAAAGATCGTCGACGAAGTTATTTCTTTCACAAAAAGTAAGAGAAAAATAAAACAATAACTCCATTTCGTGTATGACTAAATTTGTCATATTTTGCACGTTGCCTGGATTAATTTTCTAATTCACAATATTCGTCGTGGCGTGCATTTTAAACTAAAAAATGCGCGTTAAAGAAAAATTATTGTACTCGTGTAAAAGCATCGCTCTGCGTACGACAATAATAATCAAATTTGCGCGTATAAAAGAAAAAGGAAAAATATTCAGCGTGAAACACGACAAATTAACATTTTTTTCATTTATATACACACATATATGTATATACACTTTTTTCCATAAACTTGATTGCAAAAAATTGTAAATAAAAAAAAATAAATAAATAAATAAGGGCGTTACTCGGCAAATTTTCGCGATCGCGCGCGACTATCGGTCGTTTTAGCTTTCCTACTTAGTGGGATATCGATATTTTTTCCCCGAATGACCCTGACCAACTCATTCGTTCGTTCTCTTTCTCTCCTTCTCTCTCTCTCTCTCTCTCTCTCTCTCTCTCTCTCTCTCTCTCTCTCTCTCTCTCTCTCTCACGATCGCTGTTCTACCCCTCGAAAACCGCCAAGCCGATCGATCCGCGAAGCTATACCTGTATTACATCGCAGACGTGTGTATACGACATTGACGTTGAGTGAATTTTAGTGCGTATATTGCTCGACTTTAATTCCACCCCCTGAATATTACTTTTCCTATGTGTATAGTATTTATAAACGTACAATTAAAAGGTTAATTTTGCGTTATGGACGAGATTGTAAAATGGCTTTTTATATTGATAAATTATACGTAAGTATTGAGCGATTACAATAATTTGATTGATTAAGGAGCGGTTTTGAATACTGAAATTTGTGTATTTTTTTTTAAACCATATATGCTAATTTTGATTTATAATTAAATGTACGATGAGTGCATTATCTTGAAATTAGAGAGAAAAAACTCGCAAGATTATGAACTGCTACGAAAAAAAAAATTAAATTTATACGTTAGTTTAAAAGCTTTTTTAAAATTCAATATCCTTTTTTTTAATTTTTTTTTTTTTTTTTTTTTTTTTATTAATATATCATTAACGAGCACAAAAATTAAATAAACAATAATTTAATATATTCACAGTAGGTCGATTATATCTTATCTAACATAAATTCTTCGATTAATTATATTTTTATAAATTTTTTTTTTTCAACTCGTCACGTTACGTAACGGAAAAATGTTTCATTTAATGACTTTATAAGCGAGCCTTTTGATTTATTAAGAGTAATATTATATGTATTAAAAACAAAATAATGAAAATTTGCTCAGTGGTGTTAATAAAAATAAATTTTGCAGTCGCATGATAAGAGATTATAAATTCTTATAGTTCTTAAAATTGTATATATTATTAAGGATATCGATAAAAAATGTCAATCAATTATCATTAAAATCTATTTCACAAAAAAGCTAAGCGTCTTTTTTTTTTTTTTTTTTTTCATGTATAATTATATTTCAAAAACAACCACCATTAACGAAATTCGTCAACATCTCTCGTGCACGAGTGACGAGGCACTCGTCCATATCAATAATAAAATAACAAATCCATCTCTTTAAAGCGTTCGATAGGGAAACTTTAAAGCCCCTTTGCAGCCGTTAAAATTGCCGCACGAAGTTTATAAAAAGAGAGCGAAGACGTCGGTAGCGACGTAGTATTAAGTGCGCGAAAAAAAGAAAGAAAGAAAGAAAGAAGTAGGATAAAAAAGGAAGAAAGGGTGGACGTTCGGGGTGAAGGGGAAAGATGGGGAGGAGCAGGCGAGCGGTATATAAGAAAAGGAGGAAGAGAAAATACACAGAGACGTAAACTGTCGTATACATACGCTTGATATATATATATACATATTATACGTATACACACAATGAAATCGATACGTCGAGCGGCACGAATTACATCAGGGTCAGGGTTGCGAGCCGCAGCAACGCGATCGCGAAGGCCTCGGTCGCGCGCTCGCTTTCGACGTTTAATTGCCGTGCCGCTCTCTACGTAACGGCGTACAGCACAACTCGCTCGCTTACTCTATCTCTCGCTTTTGTATATACGTCAATGTATATGTGCGAGCACGCGTTCTGATAAGCTTTCATTCTCACCTTTTTATATCCCGCGGCAATGTGCATACTTACCATCTTTGTAACATGGTAAATTCAAGCGGATGTATCAAAGGTAAGCAGATGAAATCTATGCTACAGATATTTGATGCATATATATATATATATATATATATATATATATATATATATATATATATATATATATATAAATGCGATAAATTATTATCTATCATCTGATATCGTTATTTTGTAAAATTTTTAAAATAACGTTAATTTATTGACGATCTGCTTTGAAATACTTTAAAAGACTTCGTTTCGCCAGTCGAGATTACGTATCTAAGATATAGTTGCATCATCTTTATAAAGCTTTGTACGTATATGAAGTTCAAGGATGCGTAACATACTTTAAATAATTAAATTCTAGTTCGATTCTACGACATTTTAAAATTTAAACTTAAATGATGTACCTTGAGAAAAAAAAATTATTATTTTATTTTGCAGTTGAAGCCCCAGCTAATATAAATATATCAAAATAATATTCAAATTTATGCAGCATTAATCGATAAACATGTGATACAAATGAAGTGTTTAACAGTTAATATCGAACTGTAAAGGCGTAAAAAACGACAAAAACAAAATGACCGGATGCTCTCCCTGCCGAGAAAGAGTAAAAGAGGGCGAGAATAAAAAAGAAGTAAAGAAAGAAATTTGGGTTAAAAGAAGAAACAATGTAGGAGCAACGCGCGTACTTAAAATACGAGAATAAAAAAATTAAGGGGGAGAGAGAAGTCGAAACAAGTGACGAGAAACAAGAGCGAGAACTAGAGATAAGGGAAGGAAGGAAAGAGGCGGAAAATACCGAGACACAGACGAAACATGCAGCGAACCGAGGAGAAATCCAAAGGCAGTCGCGGCAGCTAACTCGTCGAGGTCGCGTATTCGGGGTGGGGAAAAGCGGCCGAGGAGCAGAGGGACAAAAAAAAAAAAAAAAAAATAAGGGGGAAGAAAAAAAAAATCGATACCTCGGCTCGGCTGGATCACGGTCAAGGTCAACGGCTTTTCTCTCGTCGAAACGGCGAACGGATCGCCGACTACGTCGCGACGGAATCTTCCCCGAACGCGCGACGAATGAGATTCGCTCTCTCTCTCTTTCCCTTTTTTTCTTGCTCGCTCGCTTTTGCTCGATTCTCGATGTTTATCTGCTATGTGCGTAAGTGTATATATATCGAACGTATACGTTATGTCGTCGCGCTTAATGGAGATTTCGGTACAATCGAACGACCGTTTATATATATATACATATACATATATATATATTCTTGCGTTATTTCTCCAGAATAGAGTAGACTCGTAAGCAGAGATTGTATTTGTCGAAAACCTTACAAAAGTATATATAAATTGCGAATAAAAAAAAAAAAAAAAAGAAGAAAACGTCGAAAGACTAACGAATTTTCCGATACTGGTTAGCCGTAATTATTCATTTACAATAAAAAAAATAAAAAATAAATCTTCCTTCAACTGATCAAAAAAAATCATCATTTATGCGCTATTTACCAACAAATCAATAACAATAAAATAAAAAAACGACGTAACGTTCATAATACTCATCGATACGGACAATAATATAACGTGTACATTCGATCGGTACGATTGTCGTCACGAGGACGAGTTTCCACTCCAGCTTCACGCCCACGGGATAATAATTGCGCATCGACGCGTAAAGCTATTACATATACATATATTCACGCGGTACAAGCGGCGACGACGACGAACGATAAGCGGGCAAGAACCGCGTCTCCCAATCTTGGCCTTGAACGATGCTCGATATCGGTGCTTTTTCAGCGCGTGCGCAACGAGATTAATCGGCCGGTCGCGATATATCGCGCAACACTCGAAGCGCTTGCATCGACGCTTATAATCCGCCAACAATCTCCCTCTTTCTATTTCTCTCTACCCTTCGTTTTATTTGCGTAATAATTGGCCGATAACGAAAATTATGATGTTAAATAAATTAAAGGAAACTCGAAAGCATAAGCGTCTTAAATTTCTCCAGAGATGTATTCGTTCGAATAGGGGAACTATTAATAGTAAAATAACGTGGACATAAGGTGCTTTCGTGAGATAAGAATATAATTCTTTTTTTATATAAATATCCTTTTTTTTTTATGTTTTTTTTATTTTCTCTCTTTTATTTTTCGCGCAAATGCTTCCAACGAGCTTTTAATTATCGTGTAATTTTGTAATAAACTCCCTAGATTTAATAGAATAAACGGTATAGTTACGTACATACGAATAGAATTAAACAATTTATTTTTCACGATTAATTATGACACGTATTGTTGAGCAGATAGAAATCTTGACGATTGTGTATATTTTGAAACTTATTGACAGCATAACGGAGCTCAAACATTTTTCCATTTAATGTTTATTTATGACAATCTCGTTTAAATCGTTTGTAAGCCTATTATTATTCAATTTTTGCTAAAAAATGACGTCTAATATCATTTAATTTAAATTATTCAGTTGTATGATAGCAAGATACTTATACCACTGACCTAAAAAAATTAAATTAATCCAAACATCGAACGAAACAAATTAACTAAAAAGAAAACTTATAAAACCAACAAGATTTAATGAAAAAAAAAAAAAAAAAAAAAAATTAAACAATAAATGGAAAGAAAGTATGTGAAAATGAAAAAAAAGTTTCGGTAAGTAGATAAAGTCCCGCGTCGATTGGGCATCGAAAGTGAAAATTAATGAAAAGAAGAAGAAAGATTAAACTGTCGCATAAACACGACCTCAAACTTGATTTTACTCTTTACTTTTTTTTTTTTGTTTTCACTACAACGGCTTTTCCGCGTACAATTATCCCACACCTGCGTAAAATAACGCATGGATTTTTAATATCAGCGCGCAACAAAACGGTATACGCATACGCATAAAAATCTCATTCACGCGGGCTACGCACGGCAAGAAGCTTCGGGCTTCCCCACCACCGGCAACGTCACCTTCACCTTCACCTTAAACTTCAAAACCCTCGCTTATATTCTTTCCTGTGCCATTACACTTTCGCGCAACTCGCGACAATTGACAGATAAGAGAAACGCGATGACACGAGCGATATAATATATACATACGCGTGCGATTTATTATCGAATCGTTTGTCTTACCGCTGATGATTTTTACATAAAATTTAATCTCCACGCACGATGAACGCTGCGACTTTTATCCAACATGTGGTTAAAGTCTTTCGCATTGTTTTTAACGGAAAATTTGTATAAAAAAAAAAAAAAAAAAAAAAATATCTACAAAACGAAAAAATCCTGCAAAAACTTTTATTTCCAGCCTCTTCATAAATTTACTTGAAGAATAAACGATAAGTTAAAAAACGTTGATTCAAGGATTGGGAATATTAGGACAGATGTACGATGCACGCGCAACGTCGACGAGAAGAGGAGAAAATTTTCTCTCGCTCGATATTTTATTATCGGCAGATTTTAACGAAGATACGATTTTATTGCAGCGAGCTTAGAGATATATTTACACGAGAAAGTTTAGCCGATATGTTTTATTATATAATGTCTATATTTATAACGTACAAGTATATATATGTATATATATATATATATATATATATTATATGTATAATGTATAATATTGATAAAAATCAATAGAAATTTTTATCGATTGTCAATGAAATTTCATCAATGGATAACGAAAAACAAGATCGAACCAGATTTCGAGCGATAATTAATGTGAGCCCGATGCACGTGTAAAAATATTGAAATACATTCTTTCGTTATTGTTTTTTTCCG
Source organism: Chalcis sispes (assembly GCA_949987625.1). NCBI lineage: Eukaryota > Metazoa > Arthropoda > Insecta > Hymenoptera > Chalcididae > Chalcis > Chalcis sispes. The sequence continues at coordinate 9,790,032 of OX465097.1, forward strand.
TTTGTTTTTTTTTTTTTTTTTTTTTTTTTTATTTCAATTTTACGTATATTGGTAAATTTGAATGTTATCGATTTTACGGAAGCGTTGAAATTCTTTTGAAAAATTTCAACCTTCGCAAGAAGAATAAATTTCATACTAGAATAATCGAAATTTCATTCATGCGATGAGAAAAATATTTTATTATAAAATTGTAACCACGAATTTTTGCGTACCACAAGATTATAATTATGCTATTCAAATACATAGTAGAAAATGTTTAATAGTGCAAGGTATTTTGATAAAATTTCAAACTTTATATCTACGAATAAAAACGAAGAAACGCATGAGATTAATGAGGCATAACATAAGAAAAGTATAAGATATATTCACTGAGAAACTGAATCTCGATGGCATTGTAAAGGAATGCCACAACGAAATCGCCGATGATCAATCTTCATAAGCAACAAACCAACGCCGGATCTAAAGGACTCGAAAAAATTCTCTCATCCCTCTTTTTAACCCCAACAAACAAAGAAAGACTCTTTTATAAATTCCGTAAGCGAAAGTAATAACGAACTTAAGAGTTTGCGACTCTCGTACGTAAATAAGCTCGCTCGATTATAAAATCGGCATTTATATTTTTCGCGTCTTTTAACGCGAGATCCGAGATGAAGAAGAAGAAAAAAAAGAAATAGAAAAGATTCGTACCTTTCTTTCAATCACGACAATGATGAATGTCTTTGAAATGTGCGAGAAGAGAAAAATAACGCTCGATGAATTCCACGGTCAGCTGGTCTCCTAAAGATCCATACACATTATAATCCACTTGGATGGACAGCAACGGCGTCGCGTGAGATGAGATGAGATGAGATGAGATGAGATGAGAGAGACAGAGAGAAAGAGAGAGAGAGAGAGAGAGAGAGGGAGATCATGCACGTGCGAGAAGAAGAGTAAGCGACTACGTTGACTACGGCGATTTATAATCGGATCCTCAATAAGAAACGAGCCATTGACATTGTGGGCAAAGAAAGACCGAAGGCCGACGAAAGTAAGAGAGAGAGAGAGAGAGAGAGAGAGAGGAAAGGAGAACAGGATGTTACGCTCCCGCTGCGTATGAATGGCACTTTCCTCGCCTACGTGTTCTATCTTCGGTGTAATTACGGCTAAAGGGCTCGGGGTGGGATATATTATATTCAGGTTGCGGCAACTCGGTTATACCAAGCGTTGTGGACGTGTGCAACGCTTAATGAACGCTTATACATTCGTGTATCCATGTGTACACATGAGCTAACTCTGCAACGTCTCTCTTTTTCTCTCTTTTTTTTCTTCTTTATTTTACGCGATAAGATGCGTTGTTTTTTTTTTTTGTTTTTTTTTTTTTTTTTTGTTTTTAATATCAGAACGATTCTTTATAAAATACTCGATTACTTTTTAAAGAATGATAACCAATCGAAATTAATACAATGGATTATGTGATAGATTTTGTAATTTTTATTTTCGAAAATTTTTAATCCTTAAGTTCATAAAACGATTCCGAATAAACTGTAGATGGTCATAAAGAGAAGTTGTTACATCAGAGCATCTACTCCTTTTGATTTTTAGTTATAAATTGTTTTAAAATAAATTGAATTAAAAAAAAAAAAAAAAAATTAAATAAATATTCTATAAATACATTCAAAATGAGAGAATTTTTGAATGACAAATGTAATAAAAACTTTTACGATAGTTGAAATTGTTATGTTCGTTCGCTTTGATTCTTATATAACCACGTGAAATGTAATTTTTTCCATTTCATTTTTCTTCACTCATATATATATATTATCATTCGACGATGAAAATTTGAAATAAAAAATAAAGCTTTTTGTAGAAGTTTTTTCATACCTTTAAAAGTACGTCAAGTTTTTCTTTGACAAATACATGCAACAAAATTTACATACAAACTTACGGTACTTATTCGAAATATTTGATCGATTTATATTTTCAAATGGAAGAAGTCAACGTTATTTTAATTCCGTTGACATATAAAACATCCGCGTTTATTTTACGCGTATATTTGCTTCTTGCTGATTCATTGGGAATTTCGATATTATACGCAAATGACGGACGGTTATTTGTCGGCTGCATTGATTTTCATTGATAAATGACTATTATTTAATACGTAATAAAATAATTTTCAAATCGCAAGTTAAATTATAGATTTATTTTCGAACCTAACGACTTTTAAATTTAATTCAAAGGCCTTTTATAAGCACTTTTTTTTTTTTAAATTTATTATTAATATTATTTTTAAAATAAATATTTTCTGTTTGAAAAAATTTATGAATGAAATATATTTTTAAAAATAATTATCAAATTAACGAAGATAAAAACAATCTTTTTGATAATCAAAATTTCAACAAACTTATTATATTTTCCTTGATGGTCGATACTTTGAAATTTCATCGTTCGCTAATTGATTAATATCTTTTTAAAGCAACGAGCGATTTTTCTTTTATGAAAAAAAAAAAAAAAAAAAAAAAAAGAAAAATTTATTCACAATCATTAAATATATTGGTCGATAAATTAATTTTTATATATCTCAAACGCTACTTATTGCAATAAGAAGTTAATAATATTCGAAATGTAATAACAACTTTTTCCAAACAGATTTAGAAAATCTTTTCATTTCTTATCATTGTATATTATATACTCTCACAAATCTAAAACGTTTTATCGCATACAAAATAACTTATTGCTCCACATTTACGCAACGCGCAATAGGAGAGTATACCATCTAACGTGATAAGAAAATAATCATTTCGACCCGTTAAAATGCAATTCATTAATCGTTAAAAAAAAAAAAAAAAAAAAAAAATTCGTTTTCAAAAGCCAATAAAATGTTTTAAATTCTAACGCACCTTAGAACTTAAAAAAAAAAAAAAAAAAAAATCGAGTTATTAACTTCGTCGTGTAGCCGTAACAACTCGATCACCTCTTAGGTATACACTCAAAAATAATAGCCACGAATCGAAGAAGAAAAATGAATGAGCAAGAGAAAAGAGCGAAACATCGTCGCACGATGTTCTTGAACCCCAACGAGCGTTTACCAGCTTCTTCTTCATTTTTTTTTTTTTGTTTTTTCTTTTTTTTTCTGACCGCCGCAAAGGCGTCACCGTTCCTGATAAGCTGAGATATTCAAGGCCAACGAATCGACTTGCGCAATTGGAGAGAGAACGAGATTTGCGAATGAAAAAAAAAAAAAAAAAAAAAAAAAAAAAAGAAAGAAAAATATGTATACATGCGTATACATAAAACGAACCCCGCGCGCTTAGCTTGCGCTATGATAATCCATATTTATAGTACGTGTCGTACCTTATCCGCAGTTTATCCGCGGATCGTGTAACAATTTACGAGATTATATATTCCAGCTAAGCTCGAGTTGTGCGATACGATTTCGATGTAATTTATTTTTCATAATTTGTTTAACGGAACGATGTTTTACAATAAATATAATTTTAAACGATTACGTTTGGGGAGAAAGAAAGAAGGAAAAATAAAAGACGGAATAAAAATCGAAAAACTTCGCGGTTACTCGTTGACGATGAAAATTTTCCGCGAACGTTTCTACAAATTATTATTAGTAAAGTTGAGCGTGCGCGATCATAACCATGCGATATGTTAATTATTTTCATTTTTCGTGGATGATAAAATTGGAGCGTAATTTCAACCGCGGTAAGAAAATACAAATCATCGATCGTTTTTATTTAAAAACATACTTTTATCAATGACGACAATTTTGACTCGGTAGCAGTGTAAAAATTTTGCAGTGTATTACGAAAATATTTGGAATTTTTACATCTTTCCTTTTATTCGTGTATTCTTTCCGATATAATTAAATCAAAAAAAAAAAAAAAAAAGAATATTGAATCATCAGCGAAAGATTATCTTTCGTTAATTATCGCTTCGTTACATTTAAAATGCACTTTCATTAAAAAATACAAACGTTTTAATAACCATAAGTAAGAGAACGTAATATACTTTCCATTAAACGTTAATCGTTAAAGCGTCGACGAATTTCCATTTCCATTTTTTTTTCTTTCACTTTTCGTTCAATTAAAATCGATCCACATTTTTTTTCTTTCACTTGAAAAAAAAAAAAAAAAAAAAAAAAAAATGTATAAAAAGATTCATCGATTCGAAACAACCGGAGACACGATGGATTTGGAAAGCAAATCGCGTCGTCGTCTTTTTTGTATACTCGGGCTCGAGTATAATGCATATATACATCTAATAGTTTGCACGATAAGGTGTGAAAAGCATGTAATGTTTCCTCAATTCATTATTAAAGAAAAATTCATCGATATTTATATACATAGACACACACATACACTATAAAATTAACGAATTTGAATACAATCAACATTGTCATTGTCGGATTGTTAATTTTGGCAATTCATTATCGTCGACTTAGTACACACATATACTATATCGTATGCAAAGTCCTGCTTTTCCTCGTTCCCGTTCAATAAGATTTTGGTCGCGTTAAATATTCTAATTACGATTCGTATCCGGGCCGGAGGTCAATGCTAATTTGTCGCTGGTTTATGCTCGTTAGCGTTTATTTTCTGGAATTAATTTATGATCGCGCGATTAATGTGACTTTACTTGGTTTTGAAAAGTTTTTTTTTTTTTTTTGCCGATTTAATACATTATTAACATTATTTTATATTGTTTATTACAATACTAGATTGTTAACCATTGTTATATTTCAATATAAATGATTTGAATGGATTATTTACACAAAAAATTACTTCTCAATTACGGCTCAATTTTTAAAAAATTTATCACAAACACATAAAAAATTGCAGATTACGTTGAAAATCAACTTCAATATGACTAATATTATTTTTCCTTCCTCAAATTTCTGAGATACAATAACGTTTTCGCGGAAAAAAAAACTGCATTGATAGTCCGTTGAGGGAATCACCGATCTTAGAATCGAATCGAGGCTTAAAAGTTCGTTCGCGCGCGCGCTTTCAATTTCGAAATTATCCATTGCGTGTTTCCATAGTAACCAGCTGTTGCTCGAAACGACGACGCGTTTATATACACGTATATACGCAAGCGTTTTGTTACGACGACGAACTTACGTTGTTTTTTTCCTTTTTTCTTTTTTTTTTTTGTTTTATCGCGACTAGAAAAATTTGGAAGACCGCTGATAATTATCATTTGCGCAAGCACGTTTATTTTTGTTTGACAAACTTTCTTTTAATACCAGAATTTTTATGTAAATTAATCAAACTTTGAAGAATATTGCAATAATATCGTTAAAATGTCACAAACTAAGGATATATAATATGATTCATTACTTATATGGAAAAGTACAATTTTATTGGTTGAACTAATGAAATTTTATTTGAAACACAATTAAATAAAATATTAATCTTTCAGGTAATCTTTACTAAAAAATCTCAAACACATAAAGAATTTATGAAAAAAAAAAAATTAGAAAAAACAATCAAAGAGTATAAGTATATAAACAATGAATATTAATGATTCCTAATTCAATTCGTATTATATTCAGTGTTATATTATGTTAAACCACAAGGAAAATATAAATACATTTATTTTTACATCTTAAAAAGATAAAAATTATTATTTATTATCGCTGTTTAAATATCAGAGTATATATGCTTTCATTAGATAAAAAAAAAAAAAAAAAAATTTTTTTAAATTGTTTTTACAATTTTAAGATATAAGACAAAATAACAAACTTTCTAATACAAAATGTATAAAAGTAACGTATAAGAAAACTTTATGACAGATTAAGAGATACTTTATAAATATACAAATGTTTCATTTATTTTTGTATCGTTTCCGATATTTTAAATCTCTTTTTTCATTTTTTCTATCAATATGCAATTCAACAAGATTCAACACTATCTGTACAGATTACATATTACCGATATAATCGTACGTGATTGATTAACCGGAGAAAGCATCGTCAAACTTTTCTACATACCTCAAAAGCAAAGAAAAATAATAAAAAAAAAAAAAAAGAAAAGAAAATTAAACATCGATACTTAAAAACCAAATAGAGCAATTAATAAACTTTGCTGGAAAAAAAAAGAAGCGCGCGCGCGACGTACAGCACCATTTGCATACCGTATTTTCAAGGTCTTCCCGCACACACACACACACACACACACTCACACACACGCTCATGTAGACACGCACACGAATACAAATCCGGAGACTATTTTTAAAATGGGATTGGTCATGGTTCGGTGGAAGAGCCGCCCGACTATATGGATACGGCGGATCGCGCAAATAACGCGAACGCAGCGTCTGCGCTCGCGCGCACGCAAAAAAAAAGAAGGAAAAAAAATTCATAGAGAGAGAGAGAGAGAGAGAGAGACAGAAAGAAACGAAACACCACGCCTTGAAAATATGTGCCGCGTACGAATGTCAACGCGCGCGCGCGCGACAACGCGGCACTCTCGTGAAATGAAAGACGCGGGTGTGCCGGGGATCCTATTATAGTCATCGAGCGCACTCGTGATTGATGCAATATATATATATATATATATATATATATATATATATATATATATATATATACATACATGTATGTAAGTTTTTTCTCAATTTTTCTTTATATCGTGATTGTTCGCGAAATATCAAGTTATATCCTTTTTTATTTCAAAACGAACGCTACCTTTAAATTGATTTATTTTCTCGTGCTGTGTCTCACTTGAATGCTTTATGTGAGACGTTCGGAATATTTTCATGTAAGCCCATAAGCGATGTAATCGAGGATAATATTTTGAATTAAGGCGCAATTATAAAAAATTATACTATCTGTTTATACTTAGATAATTCAAATTTATTTGAAGACTGTTTATGTCATTGTTTGCGAATTAAAACAGGAAGAAACGTTAAGTAGAAACGTTGAAATATTTTGTTTACAAGATAAGCGATCAATTAATAACTTCGCGAAAAATATTTTCACACCTGTAGGAAATTTTTGATTTGTTTTTTTTTTTATGTTGCAAAATAATTATTAGCTTTAAAACATAATATTTTTAAAGTAATAACACGTAGCGCTGGATGCAAATGCAATTCTCTTAGAGTTTACGTTTTTACCGTTCAACTTTCATTTATTACAAAATGAAAATATACAACGTAATTCTATTTTATCCATGTCGATATAAGCACACATTTCACACCAATAGCCAAAAGGACAAAAAAAAAAAAAAAAAAAAATTAAACGTATAGATAAAATTGGAAAAATTTTGATGAAATCACCGCGGACTAAATTCGATTTCGACAAGCAAACTCGTGGCCACGCTCGAGGCCGCCGAAATATTTTCAAATTTTTCCAAGAACGCAAGTCCAGGACTACTTAACAAAATCAAAGATACGAAATACCAAAAGTATATAAACTCGCGTACGGCAAAAGTTCGTAATACCGGGGAGAGGGACGGGGGGGAGGGGGGAGGGGAACAAGTCGAACGCGCGAAGTGAACGAAGAGGCTCGTCGAATCGTCGCGCGGCGCGAGGTAAGTTGCCGTAGCTCGTCGTCATCAAAACAAACAATTTTTTTTTTTTTTTCTTTTTTCTTTTCTTTTTGCTTTTCTTTTTTTCTACGCGCGTTCCGTGCGTAAACCAACCAATCTTCCTTTATGCTTATAGAAATGCGCAATGGGAGGGAAAAAAAAAAGACGCGTTTAACGATCATAATAATAACAGCGTTAGCGATGATAAGAAATTTACGAACTAAACGAATGCGCGGTAATTGTTATTCTTGTTCGTTTAGGGAAAAGTAAAGGATATTGAACTCTCGTTTAGAAATTCAAAACGTTTTTGTTTGTTCGTGTACTTAAGTCATTTTTAAACGATAAAATTATTTGTGTGATCGATTGGTTTGAAGAAAAAATTAACTGATATTTTGAAAAATACTATCTCTGCTAAAATGTGATTTCGTTATTCAATTAATCTTAATAATCTTAATAATTTATTCATTTATTTTATTTATCACATCAGATTTATTTTATTTAGTACAAGCTAATATTCAAACATAAATTCTACGTTGTGTTTTGTACTCGTTACACTTCATACCGATCTTAATTTCTTAATTATTATACACATATTTTAAACTATAACGATCCATCGATCAATTTTAGTTGAATATACGACAAGATGATAAATTAAATTTAAACATATAAATATTGAATAAAACATAAACATGTAAGTCACGAAAGCTCTCGTTTCGAAACGATTCAGTTGTAATTTATAAAATTATAGTTATCATGGCGAAATTTATCAAAGGGTTGCAAATGTGCAAAACACGAGTTTTTCAATTAGGGTCACTCGTGCCGCTTTATCAAAGTTTTGAGCACGAAACGATTTAGTTTATATTCGCGTATCATCTCAAAGCCAAATTATCGATAAAATGTCAATTATTACGAACGAGTCCAAATTTTTTTAATTTAAAATTAATCCCGAGCAATAATCATATCATTTTTTGTTAAAAAAAAAAAAAAAAAAAAAAGAAAAAGGAAAATAAAAAAACTGATTATTTATAACCGATAAAAATGAAAAATTATGTAAAATGATCGAGCACATTGATAAAGTCCGAAATGAAACGAAAAGAAAAAATGAAAAAATGTGAATTATTTACATTATTAATGCGGTATTATAGATTAAACTTCAAACCATTTACAGACGAAATTACCTCTCAAGAAGGATAGGCCTCAAACTTGTTGCACAATCAAAAAAAAAAAAAAAAAAAAAAAAAAACTGCTCCGAATGTTAAAATTCCGTTTTGTAAAAGTGACAATCGTCGTCATGTCGCGTGTACGTGATAACATTAACGTATACGTACGCACGTGTATACCTTGATGAAAAATTCACTTACAAACTGCACGGAGACATTACGTCACTACTTTATTTACATAAACGTAATATTTTTCTTTTCGTTGCTTTTTTTTTTTTTTTTTTTTTTGTTCTCTCTCTTTCTCTCTCTTCTTCTTCTTCACTTCTCGCTTTTAATTCTTACGTTTGCGTAAAAGCTTTACGAATACGTGTATATACACGAAGTCCATATAACCGTTTTAAAAATAACGTTAATAATTATTTTTCATATGCGATTACGTATTGTAATTGATTAAAAAATTTAAACGAAAATAAATTTCATTCTTGATGAATTTTGTTTTTCCTCACAAAACAAAGGGATAACGAAAGAATAAAATATTCAACGTATACAATAACTTAATGTAACAAATGTATAAAACAATAAATTCAAAAAAGCTTCGAAACATGCAAATTATTTTGCGTTAATTTTAATTTTACAAGTAAAACCAACGCTTATTTTACGTATCCAAATAAAATGGATAATTTTATTTTCTTTTCGTTACTTTCAATTGCATAAAATTATAAAAATTCAACGAACTCAAGTATACCTATATTTTAAATAATAATTCAAACACTTATTGAGTACATTTTATAATTATCTTATTGCCTAATAACATGTAAAGAAACTATATACAATGTTATCAAGGCATATTGCGTAAATAAAATTAGTAGAAGAAACAAAAAAAAATTCTTAGTTCATCGCCGGAGTCAATAAGCTCTACGGCATCATATCAATTGTCATTAAAAATTTTTAAACCTAAATACGAAATAAATATTCTAAAGAAAATAAATTAATAAAGTTTATGTAAGATTTGCATTTATTCGCATTTTAAAATATGTATTGAAGAATCAATTTCTCTGGGGTTAAAATTTACGATGTAAACTTAAAATTACAGCGCGTGTAATTTAACGAATATTTTAGTTTAATATCATATGTAAAAAATGTAATATGTTAGCTTCTTATACCAATAATTTTATAATAATAATTGTTGGTAACCACTTAGTTTTAGAGAATAATTGTTTTTAAATGTCTATATTTTTTCATCTAGATTATGTAAAATACCCGGTATTGTTTTATTATTTGCGCAGTCTTTTTTATTTTATTAAATTTGCTTAATAAAGTATTTAATTAATTTAATTTTTAAAAGCCGTTCGTTAATATTATCTGGGCAAAATTAAATACCGCGTTTATACTTAAGCAAAAACTAATCTTAATGCGTAATTATATCGTCAATCACATCATTGATTTGACTAACACTATTTATTGTTTTAAAAAAAAAAGAAAGAAGGGAAAATAAAAACGGCATTAAAGTCATACGATCTTTCTCTTACTTCACAAATGTACCTTTCTACTCGCTCGAAACGCGTTTTTTCCCAACCAATTTAACGTACTACGTAACTTATATTTTCATTCGCCGAAAAATTTTTGCAGGCAGATAAGGAAATTTTAATTAATAAAAAAAGGGACGCAAAAGAAATTAAAATAAAAAAAATTAAAATAACAAAAAGAAAATAATACTAATAAAGTAAGAAGGCATTCGATCAAGCTTTCAGGTTCACATACACACGTAAAACGCGTTGCGACCTTGCTTGCGAATATATATATACAACGCGTTTATATATATAGTATATATACATATACGTAAAGATTCGCTAGCACGCACACACACACACACACATACACACACATACACACACACACACACACACACAGATGCACGCTCGCACGCACACATACTCACGCAGACAATGAGAGCAGATAATACACACGGACACAGGCAACGAAATACACACACACACACACGTACCACGTCATACATCCAGGCGTCCATGGCCGTGTCGTACATTACAAGTTCGGCGCGCCGGTGTTCTTCTCTCTCTCTCTTTCTCCTGCTCCTCTTTTTATTTTTCTCGCTCCAGGGTTGTTGGTTGTGTTTTATAATACGTGTCTATGCATACACATACACGTGTGCTTCAATGCTCCGGTCCACTCGCGCTCTTCTTCTTTTATCTGTCTCTCTCTCTCACTCTTTCTCTCTGGCGATGTATATCCTCTTTATCTTTCTTCGTTGCTCGCACTTCTGCTTCCGCAGCGTCGCGGCGTCGTGCGCGTTGCGGCATCGACAGCTAATGCACGAGCGAGCCTTTATGTACCCGAGAAAGTTTTATAAAACGACGACGAAAAACAACATGAAATACTAAAACTAAAAACAGAAAAAAAAAATAAAAAATAAAAAAAAAAATAAAAAAAAAAATAAACGAAAAATGAAAAAAAGAAAAAAAAAATGAAAGAACGATAGCGAGAGACGGATATAGTAAGTAAAGAGAAAAATAAAAGGACGATTTAGCGTCACTCGCGCACGTGCATATTACAACGCGGCGGTATACGCACACACGCCTGCGCGCGATTTTTCCGTTAATATCTACGCGTGTATTTTTCCTTGGTATAAAGTTCTTATTATTTATACAATGAGAGAACGAATAATTTCGTAAACGACGACGCGATCCTTAATTCTCTCTCTCTCTCTCTCTCTTTTTCTATGATATCGTATTGTATAACTTAAAATGTCTCTCTCTCTCTCTCTCTTTTACTCTTTTACTGGAGTAACGAGATACCGCACAATTCAGAGAGATATACACAGACTACATACGTTAGAAAGAAAGAACGATAGAGAGAGAGAGACCGAGAGAAAGAGAGAAGAAATGCGCACGCTAGCGAGGCGCGTACGCGTATGACGATAGCAGCGATACTTTGTCGTCTCCGTCGACGAGGAAGAAGAAGACGAATAAGAAAAAATAAAAGAAGGAGAAGAGCCACACGCTACCGCTACCGTCGTCGTCGTCGTCGTCGTCGTCACCTGCGGTATACACGCACACACGCGCGCACACACCGGGCGCCGCCGCCGGTCTACCCTGCGCACCACACACCAGTGTCCGATGTTGACGGCTCCGCAGGCCGTGCGCGACTGTGTCTGTCTCGTTACTCGCGCGCTGTAACGTCACGGGCCGCGCTCTACTACTCCTCTTGCTTTATCCCTCTTTCTCTTCCTCCCTCTCGCTTTATCTCTTTCTCTTTTTTTCTCTCTCTCTCTCTCTCTCTCTCTCTCTCTTGAAAGAGAATCGAAAGAGAGAGTGACAGAGAGAGAGAGAGAGAGAGGGAGAGGCAAGCACTCCGACGAGTGATATAGAGAGACGCGCTTGGAAGAGAGTAAGAATCAGTGAGGGTAGAATACTTGTGTGTACATGTATATATATTTATGTATATAGCGTATATATATATATATATAGCGTATTCTCTGAGCAAACTCGTGAAGGAGGGAGAATGAGAGAACTCTGGTATAGATACATTGTTCAAAATAGCTTGAAATTTTGAGTAGCAGGGATTCCTTTTTCTTGGCGAAGCTTTTCATTTGGGAAAATTATGTCAGATTAAATTAATTGTTACGATTAAAATGCGATATTAATTGTTATGAAAACAATTTTGGGCGTAACTTTTTCGATGAAATAATAATGACAGAATATAGATTGTATACATTATTTTTTGCAGCGAAGACTGATTTCTAACAATCTTCTGTTTATTGCTCAAAAATTTATTCAAATAATATTTTCAACACCTGTAACAATTTTAATTTTCAATTTAGTTTTTCTTTATCGATGTTTTTATTTTCTCTTTTAACAAAAAAATAATAATTAAATTATGCTTTTTTGAGATAATTATGTATTTGAATGAAATAACAAAAAATTAAAATGTAATCAAAAATGCAATTCTTATTATGTATTTTTAAAATTAATTTGTTTTGATATAAATTAATTTGCGCATAAATATTTTTTTTAGAAAAGAAGGCCATTGGTATATGCGTATTCCTGATACTTACAAAGATTTAAAAATGCACAATTTTTTAAGGTTTTAGGGAATAATGTGCGAAATGAATTTTATTATACGAGCGATCGTTACACGAATTTGTCCTTGTGGAATACATTTCTATGTATATACAATCAAAGACGAGCGAAATCCGCAATAAAATGGCGCTTTGTTTCGTACGAACCGAGCGCAAAACTTATATGTGCAATGAGAATTTCGATAATAAAAGGAAGTAGTGTGTGCGCATGTATAAGAAAGCGCGTGAAAACGATGCTAAAAAAGAAAAAAAAAAAAAAAAAAAAAAAAAAAAAAAAAAAAAAAAAAAAACCAAAGAAATAAAAATAATAAATTAGTACAAGCTACACAATACAGCATTTTTTCCACGATAAGTAACTCGAACGCAAATAATTGCGCGTGTCATTAAACTTTTTCATTCGTTAAATGCATAAAGGGAAACGCTTTTATAACAATAAAATATTCTCGACAACTCTTATCAAATTAAACAATCACCTCAGAGTATTAACGACCTCAAGGTCGTATGCATTTTAATTAAAAAGAAGTAAAAAAGAGCGGAAAAAAATAGGAGAAGAATAAAAAATCGAATAAGAGTAAAGCTCCGGGTATAAAAAATATGCAGGAAGAAAGACACAGCGCGGTTTCTTAAATCCTATTCCGCAACGGCAGTAGCAGCAATGACAGCGACGAAAGATCACAGACTAAGTATATATATATGCATACGTATATTTCTTTTTTTTTTCTTCGCTGTCGATGAGACACATAAACGAGAATACGCGAGAGAAAGATAGAGGATAAAATATGGTGCACATAAACGCGTACGTCGCGCATGTTACACACGCGTGTGCGGCGAAATCAGAGATAGGAGAGCCACAACGGCATGACGATATACGCCGGCGCGTTCTGAGGCAACGCAGCGCCGCAGAACCGACCGAGTCTCTGTAACTCAAGCTCTCTATTATTCATATACATATTTATACATGTACATATACATATAGTACGTTTCTCGATGGATATCTCAGCGAACGATGATTTACATTGTAGAACGCGTATGATCCATTGCATAAGCTTACGGCGCGTCTTAATCACGCTGGTTTTAACATTTTTTTTCTCGAGAGCTTTTGATCGCGACCCAACGATTTCGATTGAAGATGCAAAATTACGCTCGCTCGAATGGCATGAGGTAGCGTTGAATAACGATTGAATAATATCTTCAAACCGATGAATGAAATAATAAAATTCGAGCGATAAATTTTTTCTAAGTAGTATGATTTGTAATAGGTAAGACGCGTCTTACCATGTAACGCGGGTATCTACTTACGCTTCTATAAATAAATAACATCTCGCTATCGACGAATATGCTTTACAAACCCTGATAAATTTTTACGTTTCTTTGAGCGAAGAAAAAAAAATAATTTATTAAAATTTTTCTATTTACATATCTAAAGAACGATAAATTAAATCTCCATAATTGATTTAAATGAACAAGCAATGCATTATAAATTTATATTTTAAAGGTTTTGCAATTTTTATATTACATTTCTCATATGCGAGTATTAATTAATGAATAAAATATAAATTTTAATTACATTTCTTTCTTTTTCTCATTCTTTTTTTTTTTTTTTTCAAATAAATCAATTTTAATACAAAAATTTTGACTCTTTATTAGAGATTATTACAAAAAATTATGAATGTTTTCTGTGAATTTACATCGTTAAAGTAAACAAATAAGTTATGTATTTTTTTAAAACAAATATTCCTTATAACTAATCCAACAAAATCAGATTTCTAAGAAATAAAGTTTAAAAAAAATTTCTTCATCTCCTTTTCAAAAAAGTTTGCATGATGATGGTATTTATTAAATCAATAAATTTCAATTATTTACCGAGTCGAAACACCTGTTATATTACCGTTAAAATTTACTGTTTTTATATTTAGTAATATTTACTTATACAAGATCTGATTTTAATTTCAATAATATTACTTTTTATTCAATCGATCATATTAAAATTAAAACAAGCGTAATAAATCAATAAAATATAATTGACATTATAAAAGTAAATGTTAACGCTCTATGTACATTTTAATAATATAATTTCGATAATAATTATTGATATTTAAATTTCTTCATCTTATATAAAAAAAAAAAATAAAAAAAAAAATCATTGTAAAATTCATCGATAATAATTATTAATCATTTTTTGTGGTATTTTCCCAACTACAAGAAATTTTATAAAAATCCTCGCATTTTATTTGACATTTTAAGGTAAAGTTTACTTAATATATACGTGAGATAATTATCGTTCCGCGATACGCGCTATGCATACAATTACCGTCTAACCAAGAGCATTCTCTTTGTCCGGCGTTTGCGCTCTTTTGCGATGAACAAAAGGATAAATTAAAAAATGAAATTTCAAAATAAAGTCAAGCCGAATATCAAAGATATAAAAATTAAAATCACCATGCGAATCGCGGGAACGAAGTAATTAGCCGAAAATTATTCGAACGCGGCTCGATTGTCTCGCGCTAAATAAACTATGCACAATATATCGTACCGTTACATATATGCATGAGCGTCGTCTCGTTATCAATTAAAAACATGGGAAACTTATAACCGATCGCGCATCGATTTAAATAGCTCGCGCGTGCCTGATGAAAATTATACCTTTCGACTTTCTTTTATTTATTTCTTTTTATTTTGTTATTTAACACGAGAAAACGTTAAAAATCGTCGATTCAAAGAGTTAATCGACTCGCGGCCTCTGTACATACATATACACCGATCTTGAATTTCCAGCTGTCGAACCGAGCAAGCGAGCGAGCGCCCGCAATTATCAGCTAATTACCATGTATAATTAATCGTTCGAGCGTACGCGCGACATCGTCTATAGGGTACGGACTTTATTGAGCCGACGACGACGACGACGACGGCGACGACGACGAGGAGGAGGAGAAGGAAGAGGACTCGTGTCGTTTCGCAAATGGCCAAATGACGACGACGCTCATGTGTGCACTGTTGTTATTCCTATATTGCATATTCTGTGTATGTATGTATGTATATGTGCGCGTGTGTGTGTGTAAATATGTGCATAAGCTAACGTGGCGCTCGTTTATGCAACGCGCGCGTGGTTACTTTGTCTACGTCGTGTTTGCTCTCTTTTTTCTCTCTCTCTCTCTCCTTTTTCTTGGATCCGTCCAATTTTGCAATCATAACGACATAAGGTACATTTGTTACAAAGGTAATGAGAACAGAAATCGAGAATTTTATGCGTTGAATCAAGGCAAATGGTTTAAATCGTCGCTATAGATTAAACAATTTCTTAAAAGAATCGTTTCAAACGATATTACGTTTGAGAGGATTTTGTGGATTTGCATTGTATATTTGCAAAAATAAAAGTATAATTTAATGTTGAAAAATGATAATTTAAAATACTATAAATTTTTTACGGTAACTTAAAAAAAAAAAAAAAAAAAAAAAAAATAATTTTAACTTTTTATTTTTTACTCAAAAAATATAAAAAGTTTATTTAATATTAGAATCGATTTGATACACAGTACAATTTAATCAACAGCTGTAAATATGCTTTCGATAAACCAAAAAAAAAAAAAACTAAAATTTAATGATGTATACTGCTAAACAGTTATATTATCACATCTATTTTTAAATCAGTACAAAGACAATCAACTCTATCGAGCCAATAAAAAACGTATGATAATTTCGAAAAAACGAAAAAATGAAAAAAAAAAAAAAAAAAAAAAAAAAAAGAAAGAAAGAAGCAAAAATATCCTCGTGATATCCGAATCACGCAAACAAAATATCTCGATCGTCGTCGAACGATGAGCAAGATTCTTGCGTTTTCAAATCGCGCTCGTGCAATAACGATTGCAAACACATACACCCGCGCAACACGAGCGCTTACCGCATTACGATAAAAATAAAAGTCGTCGATATGTAATATCGGTCATTAACGTTTTAAAAATTTACCTTGAAATAACAAACGAACTCATTGTTATCTCTCGCGTCGAGCTCGGTATTCGCAAGCAATAATCAACATATTGCCCGTGCCTCGTGCCTTTAAATTTTTCGCAATTTATTGTATATTTTTCTTTTTGTCGCTGAAAATAATCCGTCCGAACGACGAATCGCTCTCTGACGTTTCTGAAAAAAGACAAAGGATGGATATGCGCAAGGAATATGTATGAGGAAAAAGCAAACGAAACGAGCTTTGCTCGCGTATAGCAACGATTTCGATTGACTATAACGAGGGCAAAGTATATACTCGTAGAACGAAATTCGTCAATGGGTTGGACTTATTACGTATTCTTAATGCACTCAAATCTTATTTTATGTCATAAAATATACCAATAATATTATTACTTTGATCAAAATTATATTATCTCATAATTTATGTAGAAACATTTTTTTTTTATTTAAATAAAAATTATTAATTGCACAATAATTCACAAGTATAAATAATAATTACTCATAATTACTATTACAAATAAATATTTATAAAATAAAATTGATTTTTAATCGCTTGCGAAGAGTAAGCTATCTCTAGTCAAAGTAATTATCAAGTCATTTTTCGATAATCATATATTTCAATACGCATTCAAAGAATATTAAATTTTTTGTACCTTTTTAAAGGTTTGTAATTGTACGTAAGAAATTTACGAAGCAAGAATACCGACGCATTTCAGGTATATTTGTCAAGTAATTTTTCTGGCATTGAAAATATTAAGGCTGAAAAGAAAAAAAAAAACGTAAGAAACTCAATCTCAACGAACGATCGATTAAACTGGGCATAAGTAAGAAATGAAAAGAAAAAAGAAAAAAATAGACGTCAATTCAGATGGTTGTAAACACGTAGTGAAAAAAGAATCAATATGATAGAAAGTCTCGAGAAGAGAGAAAAAGAATGCCGAGATAAATGCAGTACAGAAGATTAATATCGACAATTCAAATTTAATATTTGAAATTGATTATTGTAAAAAAAAAAAAAAAATAAATAAAAAACAATGATGATATTTTTTGTTAGAAAAAAAAAAAAAAACATCATATTAAAAACAAAAAATATGATTTACAAATTTTCATAAAGTATATCTAATACCCATTACTTATTCAATAAATCCGAAGTACCTATTAATTATAAATTTTTAAATAATAAATATTAAGGAGATACACAAAAATTAATTATTAAAGCAATGTCATTAAAAATTCAAACTACGCTTTGTCAGTATGACTTACTTTTGCTTTTATAAAATTTCACGTGAACTTGTGGCGATAAACAAATCCATTTATATACAATATTTACATACAGGTAAATCATCGATAAATAAAGTACGAAATGAAAATTCATCGAGTTGATTATTGTCGCGCTAACGGCCGATTTAAAATAAAAAAACTAAATAAATAAATAAATAAAAAAGAAAAAAAAAAAATGCAGGCAGAAATTCATTTTTCACCGTATTTTATCTAATACGATAAAAAAAAAATTGATTTTTCGTTACAGCAATTGCATTAATTATAAAGAGAAAAAAAATATAAAAAATTAACAAAAATTGACAAAACAAAAAAACGGAATGAGAACACAGCTACGTATTATAGAATAAATTTTGACAACTTATAGAATCAACAGGTTACTATGAAAGCTGCGAAACATCGCACGCGCATACGTCGCGACTTATCATTTTGAGTCATTAAGTAAGCTGCTGCTCGATCGCGCGTTACTCGATCCGCTCAACGCATGTAACGAGTGTATCGTTTGATAAAATTTGCGCGTTTAAGAAAATGAAAAAAAAACACAGAGCGATCGTACGAGTTGATGCCTGTCGTTACTTTCATTAATAAAAACGATTACGAGTCACGGCTCTGTACCCGTATGTAACTAACGTGTATACAGGTGTTACAAAAGCGAGCTGTTTGATGTATCGGAGCTGAATGAATCGTCGAATGAAATTTAACGAGCGAAGTTTTAAACTTTGCAATTTATTGTCAATTTTGTATTTGATTTAATCAACGATAGATGAGCGGATTTGCAGCTTTTAAAGTTAGTTAAATTCGCGATCGACGCGTTGCTGCCGCGAATTTACATCGATATTGATGTGGCCAAAGTATGCATCCCTTGTTTTTTTTTTTTTTTTTCTTTTAATAAAATTGATGAAAAAATATGTTTTAACAATGATAGTTGAGTTGTTTCGCTTCGGAAAATGAACTAAACATGCCTTCAATATAAATTATACGGATAATAAAAGTAGAGGAAGAAAAAAAAAAAAAACGGTTTTTAATAAAATATTCTTATTTATTATTTATAAAAATACGAGCATTTATAGTGAACAGACCGCTCGTAGGAGCTTCAACCTCACAGGTACGTTGTTATTCTATGAAATGGCAGCGTGTATGCACATGTACCTAAATAGTCGCTCGTCGGTGTCGATGCGTAATTAAAGCATTAACCCCGACCCCCGCGGCAGCAGCGACAATAATTCCCCATCATTTCCTCGTTCCAATAATACAACCCAAAAGCGAATCTTCAAACGCACATATAAATACGTACACAATGCACGTTAGTTAATTAGCAGCGCGCGATCGGACGAGTGCGTTTTCACGCAACGAAGCGACTAAGTGAAGCGTGCGTGCATACAGAGAGAGAGAGAGAGAGCAAGTGCGCATTACTTACACAAGCTTGCTCGCGGAGGCGGCGACGTTGGATAAACGAGAACAAGAACTACAATACACACATGTATATACGTATATATCTCACGTCGCGATGTCTCTCCTTCTCTCTTGCTGAGAGCAGAATAGAGGGAGGAGGAAGAGGTAAATGTCGGCTTTTCTCTCTCTCTCTCTCTCTCTCTCTCTCTCTCTCTCTCTCTCTCTCTCTCTTTTCAAGAGTGCCGCTGCCTCTTGCGCTTCAATATGCGCGCGTGCGCGTGCATGTGTAGTGGCCTTGAACTTGACTGCCAGCGCGTTTTTGCTCGCGCGCGTGCACATACTCCTATCTCTTTCTCTCTATATATATGTACATCTCTCTCACTCTCTCTTTCTCGCTACGTGTACGGCATGACTATATGTGTATAATATTAGCGCTCGTTCTTCTTCTCTCGTATACGACTATCTTTCTCGAGCACACGTTCGCTCGCTCGCTTGTATCACCAAAATATAGCCTACATATGGGCGCGTAGGCGTTGTTACGTAGCTCGCGAGGTAGATTTTTCTGCGACAATCGGCAATTTCACTGATTTTCTTTTCTTTCACTGATTATATTTCTTTATTTTTTCTTTTATTACACGGAACACCCACGGCTGTTATCCCAAAGAATATTTTGAAAAACTTTTCATCACAGGCTTTGAGCATCACTAAATTTCGAATGTATTGCCGATATGTGTTACCGACGAATAATTATCTTAACGCCACATCAAAAGATTTTTTTAAATTCTAACAAATAAAATAGAAAAAAAAAAAAAGCAAATCGTTAAAAAGATAATGAAAAACTTTTAACCGAATCATCTTCGAACGTGCAAATAACGTCATTATTTATCCATTTACCTCTAAATTCCCATACCCCCGCATCTACATGCGTATATACATATATATAAAAACGCTCGAGTTTCCAATTCGACTTTTCTCCTCCACCCCATGTGGTCGCTCAAGGCAACAGCGCTACGCTAATGCGATTATTTCTACCTTTTTTTTTTTTTTTTCTAACGCCCGAATTCGTTGCTTCTCTCGATTTTTGCGCTTACGAATTCTCGAGTATATTGGATGTATCGGTAGAAGATAGAGGGGACAATGTGAGGTTTCCAAATGTGTTCATTAAAACAGCGTTGATTTTTTTTTTTTTTTTAATTTTTTTTCGAAGCTGCTAGGATTTCGCGAGAGATTTCGTTTGCGGTTCTCTTCCTTTTGCCGGAAAAGTTTTAAGGATTCTCGTGTACTTTTAAACAGAAATTTTTCGCTTTATTTTTCGTGTGCATGTCAATGCGGCGAAATAAACTTTCCGACCCTTAATCGACATCTGTAATTATAT
Source organism: Chalcis sispes (assembly GCA_949987625.1). NCBI lineage: Eukaryota > Metazoa > Arthropoda > Insecta > Hymenoptera > Chalcididae > Chalcis > Chalcis sispes. The sequence goes on from OX465097.1 coordinate 9,810,813, forward strand.
ATTCGTTAACATTTTTTGTAAATATTTACTTTCCGATAAAAAATAACGTTAAAGAGTATTAAAAATTTATACAATATATATTTTTTTACGTTATTGTTAAACGCTGATTTATTCAAAATGCGTTCAAATATTTTCATTTCAAACTTTTTTTTTATCTAGCATAATCCGACAAAAATTATTCTTAAGATTATCTACGTAAATCTAAAATTCAAGCACGTTTAATATATTTTTAAAGATTTTCAAAATCTTATTAAACTTTATTTACAAAAAATTCATTTCATTTATCCCTTAAAATACAATCGTTGCACAAATATTACAAAATTCTTTGGATTAAGTTTATTGAGTTAAATTTTATCGATAAATTTCACATAACTTTGAATTCTCACAATGTTTTAAAAAACGTTAAAATTTTCACATACATTTTCCTTGATGAAAAAATAAAAGGTTGTAATTTAGTAAGAATGCGCTAATAAAGTTAAGCATGGATCGATTAAAAGTTATAGTTAGAAACCACTTGTAACTTAATTATTAAATCACAAGGTGAAAGTTTTACAAACTAAATTACGGCATACTTTACAATGAAAAAAAAAAAAAAAAAAAAAAAAAATCAAGTATAATTAGTTTTGCCTTCTTATTAAACTAATTTTATTTGTAAACGTTCCTACAATCAATAAATTATAAGATGAATAATTAAATCGTATATAATATTTACAATTCTTTATGTACAAACAATTGAAATTTAATTTTTAAAATAGGCATTAGTTCAAAAATTTAAATAAATATATGTAATATAAATAAAATATAAGTTAATATTTATTAAACAATTATGAATAAGTATATATAAATTTTTTAATTTTTTTTATTCAATGCGGTACCATAGAAAAAAATCACAGACTATCGCGTTACCAAATACCTCAAATTAATCCCATTTTCCATGTATCAAGAACAAAGTCTTATTTTAGGCTTCTTTTAATCCATCTTTTAAAAACGAAAGCATGAAAAGATCAAGCTTTTACGTAGCATGTTTAAAATTCATGGAATGAAAATCAATTCATTAAACGTATTTGATAAATATTTAGAAAGTAAAAAAAGACAAAGTAATTGCGTATCGATAAGTCAAATCTTCTTGATTTTTCTAAAAACGCGAGAACAATTTTATTTGCGGTTCTTCCGTCGCGTATTTTAATACGTAGCAATGACGATAACGAATTTCTATAGCCGAAGAGAAAAATCCGATCGTACTCGACGAGTTTAGGTTATCGAAGTGTCTTGCGATAAACGAACGAGAAAAGTCGGAATTTTGTACGTGCATGATCTAGTTGGCCATTGGCTTTTACAACCGCAAATTATTTCAATTTTTTTCTCGATATAACGATAGCGCGTAATGTATAATTAAAATGGAAAAAGTTGTTCACTATTGCTTTTAAGTAATCGCACATGCCGATTAGAAATTATTTTTTTATCTGTGAAATTTTCAATTTATATATTAAATTTTACGAAAATATCTATTTTTATTTTTGTTAACTTTAATAACTTGATATTCATTTTACGATTGATAAAAATTTTTTTGAAGTTTTTAGTATATGAATAAATATCTAAAAATAGATTAATTTAATTGATACCTTAGTTTTAGCATAACATTCTTGTGATTTTCTTAAAACTACTGTTACATTGCGAAATAAAATGCATTAAAAATAAATATTTGATAAAAACAATAAGATAATTTTATATCAATTTCTTTTATTTATTGAAATAATATTTCTTTTTGTCAAACAAAAAATATACTCCTATACTTTTTTTTTTTTTTTGTTTTAAAATAAACTCTTAAATATTTCAATATCGTTTAAGTTCTACGTTAAATCCAAAAATTCTAAAGAAAAATTATAGTAAAAATAGAATGAAAAAAATCAAAATTTGAAATTAAAATTCAAAAAAAGAGCCAAAAAACAAAATTATACTCGCCTTCGCGCATTGGCCCATTCCGAAAAAAAAAGAAAAAAAAAAAAAAAAAAAGAATAATGCAAAATCTAAGCGAAAAATCGACGATATAATTCGTGTGAGCATAAGCTTTGTCACCGCGTAAACTAGATGATGATGATTAGGCATTTCAGCGAATCGTCACTGGTACTCCAAAAAAAAAAAAAAAAGAAAAGAAAAAAAAAAAAAATAACGAGGCCGAACCACTGATATACGCGATGCACATTTAACAAAAGAAACCTTGACGAAATTCCGTCATGCGAGACACTCCCAAAAAGTTGTTAAGCCTAGCCGACTCTCTTTGTAAAATTGCAAATTTAAATTCTTTTATTACAGAATAACGTATCGCGATATTCGCTCCTTGCAATTCTTTTATTTTTCGTGCAACTGCATTTTATGACTGCTGTTTCGTAAATTTGTTGCTTGAATTTGTTTAACAAAATAAATACATAAAGTAATTTAATTTATACAAATTTGTATTCATGCTGGTAATTTTATACGTTACTGAATTTTCAAATAAGCTGCTGAACCAGTATAAAAAAACTACGTAACAATAATAAAAATCCGGTTTAAAAAATGCTCTTTTACAATGCAACATCATTTTTAAACGTAGTTTAAAAATCGAATATTGTATTTAGTTATAATATCTCACATCTAATATTATGCAGATGGGTTGCAATGAAATTAAATCAAGGCGACATTTTAAAATAAATGTTAGCCAGAATTATAAAATTTATGATATATATAGAATGTTACTTAAAAATAAATCATAACATTACAGATTCAATTGAATTATCAATATTTTGTAGTTCATTTTGAATTATAGTTATGAAAGTAAATATTATTGCTTGGGCTTGATTTATTATGTCAAATATTTTTATTCATATTCTCTAATTTTAACAAAATTTTTCTAAAATTCTTTATGTATAATAGGAATGTTATTAGCTTTTGATATTTTTTATTTCGAATTAAAACCATTGATTATTTTTGTTTATCATATTTATTTCTAAACTATGATCTTATAAAAATGCTCTATATTTTTTATCTATTTATATAATAGACTTATTTCTTCATTCAGAAACATATTGTAATAAAAACAGTTTATTTAACAATACAATGTTAAGTCATGCACTCAAAATTTAAATGAAATTTTTAAAAGCTAACCATTTATAATTATTTTTTAAATAAATCAAAACAATTCATCGTTTAAATGCCATATCTCACTTTATAGATTAATAATTTTTCATTGTTTTTTTACCTTTACAAATCTTACTTTTACAAATGTAAAATACTATGTGTATAATAAAAAACGTAGTTTGCAAATTGAAATTGCTTATTTCTAAAAAATATAAACACTTATGTAATATTGCAATATGAATCAATTTGCATACAAAATAGATTTGATATGACTTCATTTTCAAAATTAAATTTAATTTGCAGTTATTTATATATCAGATTTAATTACTGTTGATTATTAAGATTAAAAACTGAATTCTATTACATTACATTATAAACATTACGTGAATGATTAAAATTATTATTATGTCTTAAAAATTAAAAAATTATGTTTATCTTTGGATGGTCCGTAACATATCAACCGATGAGTTTCTAATGAGATTTGAATTATTTGAGTTATTTTGGGATATCAAATTATTTGATTGTCCTTGATAATTATTGGCTCCAGATGCGTGCCGAATGGTCGAACTTTGCTGTGAGGCGCTCACTGCTGCCCGATGTGAAAACTGTGAATGCGACGCGGCTTCGGCCGATGAATTAGTTGGTAATCCATTTTCAACAACAGATGTATGATTACCTATGGTTTAATATACAATTAATATTTATTCGAGATTTTTAAATTAATTTTTTATTATCAAACTCACGAAATTAAATCGAGTTTCTGAATTAAAAATAAATATATAATTCATTATGATGAATTAAGTTTACTATGTTGCTTACTGTTGTTTGATGGCGATGTTAATGGAATTGCTAGCCTAGCATTCACAGCAAGTAAATGATCCCTCCTTTGCAACAAACTATTAACATTCTCCTCCAGTCGTAAATTTTCTGCTCTCAGTTGATGCAGACAAGAAAGTAAAGAAGCAATGTCAAAATGCTGCGCTTGATCCATAAGAAACTGACTGCCTTGTTCCCATTGTCTTTCCAATAATTGATCTAACGTTTGAGGGATATTTCCGCTTCCTAATACTCCACTGTTACTATTCGAAGGAGCAGAATTGTTTGAAAACATCGATGAAAACGACGAAGGAGTCGTAGCATTTTGACTAGCTTTCGCCGAAGCGATAACTCGACTATGAAGAGGAGGACCAACTAAATTCATACCCGAATTATTTGATTCTGTAAAAATTGAATGAGCCTTCATTTCTTGAGAAAGCGTGTCCGACATTTTTTGTGCCATCGACGACGTGGGATTCAATTGATTTCCCAACATGTGAGGTGCACTAACGCCATTATCGAAAATTTTTGATTCCTTTTCTTCTTTTGGCTGATATTTCGACTCCATTGGATTATACTGCGATGAATGAGAAAAATTTTGGGATACACCTGTTGCGTTTGTTTCATTACCTCTCCGTTTTCTTCTTCCCGAAGCAGTGCTGCTCATGCTTTCGGATCCAGGGCTGCTTGGAGGAGAATCCTTTACAGTTGGCCCCATATTATCACCAAAGTTTGATCGCATTTATATTACAATATTCGAGATAACAGCTTAAGTAAAAATAATTATCGGCGTCACTGCGACCGGTGACGAAAACTTAGCTAATCTTGCAGTCTCGATTTGTAGTTTGCTTTACTGATACTGATAAGGTTGATCTTACAAAAGATTAGCCAAAATATATCAACACTTACATTCCGAAAGTCTTGTCTTTTTTTCTTTGGAAAATTCACCCTACCCAAAGATGAACATTACTTTCATGGTTCATGAACAAGAAAACAGGTAGTAAAGGAATTCCAGTGTCAAATCCTGAAAAATACAAAAATTTAAGTGTCAATAAATTTGTTTCAAATAAAGCAGTACTTAAATATTTTTAGTAAAAATGTATATATAAGTGACAATTACAAAAGTACTAAATCTTAAACTTTTCTACTTACTGCGATTACAAAAATTTCGTTAATTAAAATACTTTAAATTTCAAATTAAATATTCAATTTAAATAAAATGTTGATAATATTTTTATTTGAATTGAAATAAAACCTACAAAGTTTACAAAATTTTATACATTTCTTTTTTTTTTATATTTAAATTTTAACAAATTTATAAAAAGCTGTTTTGAAATATAATAAATTTAATACTCACTTTTTGTATACTTTTATAGGTTCCAACAAAGCTTTTATAATACTTGAAGAACCTCTAAAAGATTTAAATAAATTTACCAAAAGCTATGTAAATTTATATATGAAGACATAATTTTCATTGTCAAATATTTTACAATTATAATGAATATTAATGCAGAAATTTGAGTTTAGAAGAGTTTAAATTGTCACTTATATCACTAATTTTTACAGTATAAATATTTTATAATTTATATGTCCCAATCCCTGATCACCTAAATATGTACTTTATTGAAACATTACGAATAATTATTAAAATATTTTTCAATTTATACATTTTTTTGTAAATTAAAAATTTAAATATTAAAAATTAAGACATGATTAAATTTTGAAAATATCAAAGATCACATTTTTTATATTGTACTTGCAAAATTTGAACCCTGCTAAACCTAATACTTAAATAAACATACAATTAAATATATTAAAATTATATCAAATACAGTCTGACTCATAAAAATAAATATAAAAGAATAAAATTCAAAAATATTTGAAAATTTGATGTTATTTGTTATAAAATCTGCAATTTTAGAAAATTAAAAAATTTTTATTATTTGATATGAGGAGAAAAAAATTATTTATATTTGCATCATATTTTGAATCAAAATTATCTTTTTGATAAATGTTATAATCAAATAAAAATTATAATAATTTATAATTTTAAAATATTTGTTAATTATATTAAATAAAATATGAACAAATTAAAGAAAGTAAATAAATTTAGCAAGGTTTTAAATTTTTAGATTATGTTTAAAATATAAAATTCGAATAATAAATGGTGTTATCATTTATAATTTGTAATGTTCTATAAAACATCACTGTTATATATTAACCTTTATTTAATTCAAATATTATTTAAGATCGGGAATTGAGACGACTACCATACTGCTTTATTTAACATAATTTATTCAAACTTGAATTTTTGTTTGTTTCTAAATTTTAACACTGGACACCAACATTAAAAGGTAATCCATTAATATTTTTAAATTTTTTGAAACATTATCAAATGCTTTCCATCACAGTACAACTTTTATGCACTAATGTAAAATTATTGCTGTTTTTGATAATATAATCCAGCAAAAAAATATTGTTTTATATATTGTAGTTAAACCCAAAGTATAAAACACATCTAGTGATACTATTCACTTACAGCCAATTTATAAAAATTAAGTTATTTCTTATTAATAAAAATGTATAAATTCTTATAATTATACTAAGTAACACATTTTCATTCAGAAATTGAGAATTCGTCTAAATTCGAACGTTTCCGGAGACATTCATATAATTGTATTTTGTTAATAAAAACACTTATTATACAATGTAACAATTTTTTAATAGAAATATTATTTTAAATCGCAAATTAATCAATTCATCTTTGTCTAATTGGATAATATTTTATGATATTTTATGACATAAATAAAACTGAAATATCAAGATCATAAAATCATTATGAAACTTTTCTAGCGTCTACAAGAAAGCATATTAGCGATGGACTCCAAAGTAGTTTGAGTTCCAAAATAAAAAACAATAAAAATAAAGTATACCTAACCTCGAAGACATGGGGTTATCTATTTCGTAAAATCATCAGTAAAACCTCTTTGAGTAGTTAAATATATAAAATCGCTTTGATTTCCAGTAAATAAAATTAGATAAATATAGTATCAGTATTATAATAAATACGATAAAGCAAATATGCACACATAAAATATAATATGCATTTAACAAAGATGGCGATGGCGATACTAGCGAACCTCTTTGGCTCTTTTTCACATATACTTTTCTTCCCGGTACATTTTACGCAAGTGGAGAGCTGAATATATTTCTCTCGAGGTCGACTTACCTGGGCATTCGCCTGGTCGCTGAGGTAGCTCCTTGCTGTTGCTTCACGAAGGATCGGAGTCAACTGCACAAGGTAGGCAGATGTAAAATTCCCGGGTAATAGTTAGAAAGAAAAAATTATATCGATAGACGACGAACAGCAGAAAACACTTGGGAACACTGATTTTCCTAGAAGCGTAAGCGGTAAGTGCGGGGGTGACAGCGTTCTTCGTGGGGACTGAAATTTCAAGCATGCGCAAAAGATCTTGACATCGATTGGTTCATAAAAGCGCGCCAAATTTTCATAGAAAACAGTAATTTTCAAATGCATTAGTTACTAATTTTTTATATTTTAATAATTCAAAAATCATCGAGATGTTTTTGTCTATGATTATAGACAATTATAAAGAAGCGTTATGCATGAAAAATTAATTTGTTAATATTTTTTCATACGTACACGTTATGCAATATCTTAATTATAGAATACGAACATTCTATTATTATATTGTCAAAGATTTTCATGGATTTTTTTTTTTTTTTTTTTTTTTTTTTTTTAATTTTAGTTTTTCAATAATAATGTTATATATACATTATATATTGAAATAAAATTTATATATTTATATATTGAAAAGTAATAAAAATCGATCTTTAAAATTCATATTTTTTATAAAAATAATAGCTAGAATTTTTCATTTTTATTCTTTATTTCTCTCCTTCTTAATATTTGTATTTAATAATTTTTTTTAAATTTATAAGTAAAATCTGTCCGAATAAAAAGATAAATGGATTTACAATAACTGATATCATATGCAATTGCATCAATTTAATCATGAAATATACATATTTGAAAAATAATATAGATCAATTGTTTTTATCCAATAAAATTATAATGTACATCATTTTAAATTTTAAAATTAAAAATGTCGCTTCAATGTTATTTGATTAATAAAAAAGTACATAGAGCATACAAATTTTGATACTTAAATTCAAAATTTTTGGATTTTTAACATTTTTCTTTGTATTTAATTTAATGCTTTCGTAGTTTTATAATAACTTTTAATATTTATATTTATTATTTATCATATTCGAGAAGTAAATTCAAACAAACAAATAAGGAAATAAGTTTTTAATCAAATCAATTTATCAACAGTTTTGTATTATAAAAAATTATTGTACATAACTTAAAAATATAATAAATACATTTATACAGTTACTTGTATGTTTACATTTTAATTATTTCACATGATATATTGTTTTGGGTCCACGTTTCCCCATCGCTGGGCTTGAAATTTATTCTAGCAAATGTTCGTTTACTCAGTCTTTCAGGATTCAAAATGACGGATTCATTTATATTTTTACAAAAATATCTCATATCTGATGGTAATAATAACATATGCGGTTTCTCTTTCATAAATGCATATTTTTCCCAAAGTTCCGAATCAATGTTGACTTCCTTAGCAGGTGGATACAATGGATAAAAGCAAGCTTGATTCAGAATGTAACTTCCCAACCGACTTAATTTGTCCATACCAGATTGTTTTCTAAACAAATTGAATCAAACATGAATAATTCAATAACTTTAAATGAATATTTGAATAAATGAATGGGTAATCATTTTCAAAATTATTTACATTGTAACTTCTTCACGGCCAAGGTGCATTAAACAATCAATAGATGTTATTCCCAATCTTAAGCCTTGAATATCTAAAATACAAGGATCGGGTAATGCATGAATTTCTGGACTTTGTATAGATTTTGCTAAGAAATATTCTGGAGTAGGATATACTGCATGATGATGCACATCTCGACTTGATGCTACTAACACTATCTGAGTGCACTTTCTTAAAAAAATTAAAAAAAATTATAATTACATAGATTATGTATTTATAATTACAGTATCATCATGCGTGCCTTTTATATAATTTCATTAAAAGTAAAACCTACCCGTTAATATAATTTTTAATTCTCATAATAAGCTTATTGAAGAATTCCTGAAAGGTGCAGGTGAAGCTATTATTCTGTACATTAGGATGACTATAATCTAAAAATGGTCCGATAAGAATCAGAATGTGTGGTTCCTCTTCGACGACCTTGGTCATAAGTTCCCACAAAGGTTGATAATTAAGATCGTTTGATTGTGTGAACGGGCCAGCTGCGACCATCACTTTTAAATCATCGGTTAGTTGAGGTGATTTAGCCGCAGGTATAAAACTACCCTTATACATGTCACGTACTTTTAGTAAGTTTTCTGTTAGGTTTATTCCTTCGACCGCCACTATCTGACCTGGGAAGAGACAACATCCGCGGAGATCGCTCAAATCAAGCTCGACCTATGCAACAAAAATCGACGTTGAAATTAATATAAATATTAAACGTTTTCTTTTAAAATCGAAATTTTCGATGAAAATTTAATTAATTATTTGTCAAAAGTTAAAATAAAATCAACAACTAACCTGTGGCCACGACTTAGAATCTGCATTGTGAAATCTTGGTGGTTTTCTGCATCCCTCGAGCAACACCGTAGGATTCGAGTGCTTAGTCTCGGAATCAAAGCACACGCGTCCCCAAGTACGATAACTGTTTTGGCTCCTTGTGCGAACATTCCAAGTAACGAGAACGTCGTCCTTCTTTTCCACGGCCCATCGGGAATTTATGTGATAGCCAATTATACGGCAGACGCGCGTTCGCACCTCAGACGTCGTCTTTAACAATTCGAACATGTAACGAGCGTTCGATGGTACGTGTGGTCCGGCTCGTCTTATTGTGTACTTGTGCACGTGCATGTTTATCCATGATGAAATCTTTGAGCCAAATGTCATCAACACCTTACTGGTTATCGATTTTATTATTATTATTATTATTATTATTATTATTATTATTATTATTATTATTATATATTTTATACAGATTAAATATAAAAACAGTTAATAATCGTTAAACATTGCCGCTGACGCTGTAAACAAAAGTAAAGCTTCTTTTCATAAAACTTAACTTAAAAAATTAAAGTCAAGACAATTCGAAACTCTAACGTGTTTGGAATGCATAATAAATAAAAACGACAGGAAAAAAAAGTCAACGCGACATATTTTTGAAAAACAAAAAAATAGACAATTGAAGAAATGAAAGAAAACTGAAAAAACGTGAGTAAACTTTGAACTCAAAACGCGCATAACAATGAACAGAGCACAAGGAGATACAAATCTCAATCTCGCTTCTTTGATTTAGATTTCAAAAAAGTTAAAGGTAAAAAAGTAGCTACACTGCGTATGGGCGCGCGCGATTTTTAATTTGCAAGCGTGAACGAAAAAGTGATTTTTACAGAAATATATACACATCGTATGTTGTTAGATCGTGAGACTGGGATTCCGCCAGCGGCACGAGAAAGAAGAAAAATATAACAAAAAGAAAAAAAAAAACAAAAACAAAAAAAAAAAAAAAAAAAAGAGAGAAAAGAACGTGATCTAGAAAGAAAAATAAAAGAGAGAAAAAGAGTGGTAATACAGAAGAAAGGCGCAAGCAGAACAAGCTCAAGCCGTTTCGTTATTCTACTCACGATTGCGGGGCCGTTGCGGTGACGTTAAACTCGGAATCCTGCGAGCATTCTACCGGTTGAGTTTTGCATCCGTCGGCGTTTATGCTATCTTCGAGATCTCCTGGGTTCCTCGCTAGCTTTGTCTGTATTGAAAAATCGGAATAGTTATCGTGAGTCTTTTCTTCGAACGGATATTTTGCATCGTAATTTTTTTTTACTTTATTTTCTACTTTTTATTATTTGCTTTAAAGTTTAGTTTTCCGTTATTTCAATAACAGTTATGTAATTGTTTTGATTTCTTATTGCTTTCTTTTTAATTAGAAATATTGATAATAAAGCGATAAATTTAATTGAAAAGATAAATTTGAAATACGTGGATTTATTTAAAATTAAGAACAACTTGTTAACAAGTTTTATATATGATTTTTTCTCAAAGTTTTTTGTTCTTTAATTAATCAATTTTTAACACAATTCGTCAAACAAAAAATTTTAAATTAAGTTTACTAAGTATAATAAAATATTTGTATTACTTGAAGATTCAAAAAAAAAAAAAAAAATTTTTCTCTCAAACTTATAAATATCTTGTTGCATCAAGGAGAACGATAAAAATTATACGGATGATAAAAACATTACCGCTATTTCTATCAATTTTTTTTATCTTTTTTTCTTTCATGGTCTCGTGAATCATAATAATTTTTTTACAACTCAACGCGGATAGCACTGCACGGTTACTTATTTATGTCTTTCGATATAAGAGTAAAAAAAAAAAAAAAAAATCATTATTTTTACATTTCCGAGGATTAATAGCAAAAATATTTTGTAAAAGAATTATACATATATAAAGTTAATAGTACCTTGCGACTTCGTTACTTCTTTTTAAATCAATGATAATACCGAAAAATTTCTAAATTTCATAACTTAAACATCATAAATAATATACTTTATCAATTACATTCATACGAATAGGTATGATATCGACAACCACATTATTTCTATACGTGAAAAATCAATAACAACAAAAGTCGAGTTTAACTAAAACAAAACAAAAAAAAAAATCGAATGAACAAAATACGTCGTGCGCGTAAAGAAATTTCCGTGCGCTCCGTAATGGTCTGCCGTAGACGAGTGTGTATCTAGTCACATTATAACAATACGTGCACCAAATTCATACTCGTCTATGGAATCGCCATCTTCATATGGGCGCTTAAAGAGGATTCTTCTATGTCTTTTGTTCTTGATTGTTTATTTATTCCATACATGGATATATGGTTGCGTTTGTGAAAAAAAAAAAAAAAAAAAAAAAAAAAAAACGAGGAATCGTTATTTTGATACGATTGCTTTTTTTTAGAATTGTTAATATTTAATGATAAAATATTAAACAAAAGCTGTTTTCTAATGCATAGGTTACAATGTAGCTTTATATTGCGTTATAAAGTTAATAATGTAAAATAATGTTAAAAAAATGAAAATTTACAGAGCTTATATCATTTCAAATATACTGACTTCGTTAATTTTAATTGTAAATTTTAATTATAAAAAGTCATTGTATCTGTAATTCAAAATCATGAAATAATAAAAATCTAATTGACGCATTTTCATTATTAACGAGGAATGAAAAAATTTCAATGAAAATTTATGCGGATTTTGAAGCACACGTATCTACAAAATTAGTAACTCGTTAACAATTTTTTTTTTTACATTCTAAAATCAATCGGATCGAAAGAATATAAAAATTTTTATCGTCTTTAGAAAAAAAGCATCAATATAATCGCCAAAAGCAACTTCTCACGAGGCGAGCAATCTCGACACACACACACACACACACACACACAGCTCGTTTTTTCATTCGATTAAATTTTCATTCTCGTGCCGCTCCGCTGTAAAATTCTCGGCGTCGAAGTCCGTCGGCCGACTGTACTTAATGAGTGTGGATCTAGTCACAGATATCGATAAACAACGTGCACTAGACCATCACTCACTCAGCACAATCGCCAATGGGCCGTGGGCCGTTGTATTCTCCTCCCCGTGACTTCCGCTTCGATGCACTTCTTCTTCGAGTCCTCTTTCTTCTTTACCTCCTGCGATCGAGTTTGCGCTTCCCTCCTCTTTTTATTCTTTCTCCCTCTCTTGCGATCCATTTTGTATCGGCTCTCTTCCTCTCGCACTCGTGCGCGTTCTTATCTCGGATGCTTAGCTTCTCAAGGCTCCTCCTCGTTGACGTCCCGCTGCTCTCTCTCTCTCTCTCTCGCATCTCTTCGTTTCCGTTTTTGTTTTTCGCGCGCCGAAGAGCCAAAAGCGAAATCTTATTATCGTTTTTTTTTTTTTTTTTTTTTTTTTTTTTAACCAGTTTTGTCAAGGAAATGTAGAATTTCCGAGTTTAATCGAGTACAGAGAAACTTTTATTATTAGTATCCGAGAGACTTTGTTCGTTACTTATAATAAATTATTTACGTTTTATAGAATATAGATTTTTTCGAAAATTTATAATCTGAATTACAATGTTTGATAAAATTTAATCATATCGATTGTTTTAACGCATCATTAACAGCTATTGTATACATTTATTATGAAGATATATATATATATATATATATATATATATATATATATATATTTTGTAATTTATTGTTTAAGATCGTGTTAAATTTTTACGTTATAATATTAGAATACAATTAATATTTAAAAAAAAAAAATCCTTTTTTGATGTAGTTTAAAATTTAAAATTTTAATTATATTATCTACAATATTATCTTTAATTATACTTTCATTCATAAGTAAGAGTATAGATAAAAAAGGAAAAAGCAAGATAATAATTGTGCGAATATATTTATAATAAAAGTTTCATTGAAAGTAAATTTTGCACTCAATTTTGACACACGATGAATGTATGAAATTATTACATAAATTCTCGAACGTTCCCGCATCAAATTCTACGACTCATTGTTATAAAATATAAGTTAAAATTTCGCAAAATAATTTTATTCTAACGTCTTTTTTCCTCCTATCCAAATCCTATTTTCAACAATTATTCGATGCAAACTTTCGATCACCTCGATCTCACTCCCAAAAATCAACGCCCCAACCATTTCATCACAACAACACTATCTTCGTAAAATGTCGCTTACTTCAGATACTCCGCGTATCGTATGTGCGATTCTTCTAACGAGTTTAAAAAAAAAAAAAAAAAAAAAAAAGAAAGAGAGAGAGAGAGGACGAGATGTAAAGTCGCACACGCGCCTCGCGCACACGCAGTCGATGACCGCCGCTGCCGCCGTCGTCGTCGTCGTCGTCGTCGTCACAAGAGCTAATACACACTAATAATTATTCCGAACAAGCACGTGATATAGCTGGAGAAGGATGATTTCGTTCTCTTTCCTTTTCTCGTGGCCGAGAGTAGCAGCGGCACACACATACGCACGCGCGCGCGGCGTCTCCATTTCTCAACTCTTCGTACACAGTCATCGTGATAAAAAAGTCTTGCCGCTGCCGCTGATTTTGCTTTATACAAGCTCTTTCCTTCTCCTTCTCTTCTAATGCAAGAAAGAGAAAGAAAGAGAGAGAGAAAAGAATAAGAGATGGAAAACTTGTCATCGGATATCTTCGATGACGGTTACACTGAGAGAATTTCTATAGTAAAAATTACTGTATTTGATAATATCCTGAGGACACATACTTCAAAAATAATGATAATAATGTGCTTTCTCGCAAATAACTGGCGATATTCTCCGTTAGTATATACATGAGAAATTTTTACATTTTTTATATACAATAGTTACTATATATGTGTATGCGAAAGCGAATGTGAAAGTAATTAATATATATCGAGCGGTTAATTTTTAAATATATATATATAATAACAATAATAATATCATTTTTAATCTTTAATAAATAAATGATCATCTGTACGACATTGTCATAAAAAAATTGAAAAAAAATAAAATAAAAAAAAATAACCTAAAACAAATGTTTTACGTAAAAAAAAAAAATTTTTTTTTTCGTTTTCCTCAAAAAATAAATATTTAATGTGTTAAAAAATTAAAATTTACTGCTTAACAATAATAAAAATTATATTTGAATTTAGTATAATTTCAAAATTTATTGTAGCAAATTTTTATTTATTTATTTATTTTTTTTTTGTAAATTCTACTGTTTAAAAAGTATGTCCTCGCTGTGTTATTAAAAAATAATAAAAAATCCTATTTTTATTGTAAAACTTACTATAGAATAGTTTTCTCAGATACAGATACTACTTATGCAAATCCCGCACACCCGCGCGAATCGTCTCACATCGAAGAAGTAGTAACAGTAGCAGCAAAGAAGAATAAGGAGAAGCCGCTTCGAGACGAGATAGAAACGAGATGGATACGTAGCGAAAAGAGTGACGATGCTCTCGAGTATACCTCCGTCCATTCGTTAGTTCTTACTCTCTCTAAAGTAAGAAAGATGTATCCGCGAACGGTCGCGAGAGCCTTTCGAACGAGGGTTAACTGGCGCTTTAACCTGGTACACACACACACTCACACACAGACACACATATACACACACACACACACTCGGCGATTACTGCGCTCGCTTTCAATCAATTTCTGTGACTTACCCACCCACACACACACACACACACACGCGCGCGCACACGATGTGCATTCTCTCAGCTCTCTTTTTCTGTCCCCCACCATTCCATTCTCTTATTTCTTTCGTTTTCTTACTATCCCCCTTCTCCCTCTCTCACCCAAGTTTTCATTCTCACACTCACACGCTTTTTCTTTCTTTGCGTTAGCTATTAACGCTTTTCTCGATGTACTCTAAACTGACGCGAAGTTTTATTTATCATCGACGTTGAGAAATATCCTTGCGACGGAAATTCTTCTTGATTGAAACGATCGTTTGTTGTAAATTTTTTCTTCTTCTTTTTTTTTTTCTCGAATGGTGCAATATGTGTCATCAAGTTAGATATATTTATTTTAAATTATTTTTTACAGTTCTATTTAAATTTATGTGATGATAGATTATTTAATTAAACGAATGTTAAAATTGAAAGTTATTAGATGTAATAAATGAAAAAAATTAATAAATAAATAAACAATTAAAAGTTACCATCAATGCTTACTGCTTTGTTCTCATTTTACCATATCTTATAAATTAAATAGCCTTCCTTCCACAACATATTCACAAACGCTCTTCTATACCGTTCTTATATACACTCGCTTACTCATTACCTCATTCATTCCTTATACATCACGCATTGATCCGCGTCACATTTTCCTCGTTCTCTCCCTCTAACCCATACAATATATTCGCGCATCACACATCGTCATCTTTTATCTCACTTTTTTTCAAGTTTCTTTAAAATCATTCCAAGCGTTCCAAAATCCACGACTCGTAGGCTCAAAACGTAAGCACCGCTTGCGAATCTATCGTTACCCATCACGACTCGCGATCGCTTCTTTCTCGAATGAAGCGTTAGAGAAAGATAGAGAAAGATGACACGGCAGCCCTACGAACACGAGCTCGCGGTCGAATTACGTCGACTGGCTTGCGCTTTCGCGACGGCAAATTGCGAAACGAGAGAAAGAGTCGATGAAGATGGAAGAGACAGCGAATAAGAGAAACGAAAAAGAAATAGAAAGAAAAAAACGTAACCGCGGCTGATGGTTTACCGCCACCGCTGGAAGATACGGATTCTACGATATTGACGCACATCGTTGTATAGTTACACGGATTTGCAATTTATTGAAAAGTTATAATCGAACGAGGTGGTACCGCAAATTACGTTTTCATTGTGGAATAGAATGAATCTTCGAAATGGCGTTGAACGAAAATTTAGTTATAAAATTTTAGTCGGTGTGAATATTCTTTGTTATATTTTAAAAAATCCATGAAATACGAATACACCGCTAAACTATTTCTTGGATATTATTATTTCAATTATTTCGAAATCACCGTTGAAAATTAAAATAAATCTTCATGAAATTGCAAACTTAAGATAGCAATGTAAAATGGTATCGTACAAAAGGTAGATAACGTTAAAAAATTTATTTTAAACGAGTTTCACAATTAAAAGATACACCTTTTTTTTTCTACCTCAAAACGACGGGCGAAAATAATTCGTTTCACTAAAGCATCTTGTTTCATCCATACCCTTCATCGATACCGGGAATAAAATCGACGTGTCTAAGCAACAGCTGCACCGATTAAGCGGCGAAGGTAAAATAAGAGAAACGGAAACCGATATCTCAACAAAATCGATCGCGCTGAATTCTTCGCTCGACATTCGTCGCCGCATGCAAGAGAAAGAGAGAGAAAGAAAGAGAGAGAGAGAGAAAGAAAGAGAAAGAGAGATAAAGAATCCGTCCCGTAAAAATGTACAACGCACCGAGCTTACATGCAAAAAGCTTATTGAATGACGACTATTGTCCAGCCGTTTATCTCTCTCACTCTCTCTCTTTTTCTCTTCCCTTCTGCTCTCACTCCTCTTTTCTCTCGCTTGCTCTTTCTCTCACCTCGCCGTTTGTTCGTTCTCGTCATTTTCGAACTCTTTATTTCTTTTCTCTCTTTCTCTTTCGCGATTTTGGCAAACGTACACGTGCACGTGCCTGCGCGCGCGCGCGCGTGTGTGTGTGAGCGTGCATGCGTGTATACGCGTGCAGATGCGATGGCAAGGCCCCCGATGCACACTGGTCCGGTGTTCTAACACGCCATTTATCCCTCATCGATTTCTCGTCTCTCTTCGTTTCTTTTTTTCTCCCTTTCCCTTTCCCACATTTTTTTATTCTTTCTTCATTCCCCCTTTTATCCTGTTCTTGAATACTACTACTAATGCTGTTACTACTACTACTACAACTACTACTACAACTACTACTACTACTACTACCACCACTAGCAACGTGGCAAGCAGCAGACAAGGAGACCGTGGGAAATGACGTTGAACTTATACCGGTCGTGTTACTCCGCTCTCATTCTCTTAGACGCGCGCGAGCGAGCTTGCTCTCTTTTGCTCTCCCCGCGAAAGAACGAACCTCTATCACGCTCTCGTCTCTTCTTTCTTTTTCTTTTTTCGGTCTCCTTCGTCGGGCCGACTGCCGTGTGTACATATATGTATCGTTTCTTTGTTTCTTTTTCAGCTTTCCTTATGCATATGCAAACGCATATACGCGTATACGTACGTGAAATAACTCTCGTTTCGTCGCGTGACGTGGCGCTTCGACATAATGAATTTTCTCGCAAAAGGTGAGATTTTCTTTGTAGGAAAATATATCCAATACGGTCGGGTAATGTGAAAACGTTCTTTTTCACTTACGTACAACAAACATTATTTCAGCGATTTTTAAGTTTTCTACTTTTTATACTTCTTTCCCACTTATAAAAAAAAAAAAAAAAATAATTTTTAAATATATGATTGCATATAATTTCATGCAAATTTTTTTGCTTCACGGTCTTTAAAACAAAAATATAATAATTTCTTCGTAACTATAACACTTTTTTTTATACAAAAGAGGTGATTCATAAAGCAAAAAATTCTTACAAACTTTATTAACTTAAAAATATTTTAGACAAAAAAAAAAAAAAAAAAAAACAAATGAAAACAAAAATATAAATTAAAACTTTAAACTGTCAAACTCTGATAAAAGTTCAGACGTACCGATGCAGAAAAAATCACGCAACCTTTTCGATTTAACGAAACGAAGAAAAAAAAATTACTTTTCGGTCGTCTGTGCCAAAAAATTTATGCAGACGTCAATCAATCGTCCCTTATCCTGAAATTATTACCGTAACTCGCCGAACGGGAATAAAATTGTTCGAGTTGTATATTTTCTGTTTATAAAAACGGTAACGATAACGAAGACGACGACGCAGAAGCTTCTCTCGGAGAGAAAGGTGTGTAAATACAATAAGAACGTTATTATTCACGCCGCGGTTATCGATGCGTGAACCGACAAGTTATGTACACAAATACGCGTATCGCGATTTGCTTAGGTTGAAAAATTATCAAATTCGCGATAAAATAAATACCAACCTATAAATGATTCGAAATATCGAGCGTTTGACGATTATTAAAATGAAAGACGCAACAATCGTCCTGACAAAAATATAACCGAACGAAATGTCAAGCGAAGACTCGCGTATATACTCGAGCGATCTTTACAGTGAAATGTTATTAAATAATAATAATAATGGTAAAAAAAAAAAAAAAAAAAAAAAAAAAGAGAAGGAAAAAGAGAAAGAGAGCCGAGCGAACAAAAGGTTACGCGACATTGGGTAGCCGTTGTCGTTCGTCAATTGCACTTAATTGGCCAAGGCAAGTCGGGCAACAGAGGAGCCGCTCTGGCGCGCGCGTCTATTTATCATAAAGAGACAGAGAAACGAGAGGGAACGAAAACGCATGGCGCAAACAAGAAGGAGAAATTTTCATCGACCCCGGTATAAAAAAAAAAAAAAAAAAATAAAATAAAGCCATGCTACTGTAACCAATGCATTGCCGTTCTTCTATTCTTTCATTTTCTCTCGCTTGAGATCGTCGCCCGCATGCGGGAAATTCTGTTCGATCGACGCGTGAACTTTTACTATAATTTTATTACATATGCGTACCGTATAACCAGCCTCGCGAGGATTTAAATGTCACGAGTCGTCTCATTTCTGCTGCCACGTGCCCGCTAGGTCGATCGAGTACAATTATTGTTGTCGTGCGCGAGGATAGGGGCACCGTTAAGATTTCGTCGGTTGCGTGAGCTCGTGATTTTTAGTAAAGTCCTGATAATTATGAAGCTAACGATAATTAACGATTATTTACGACGATTTTGGTTTTACTTTACGTCTAAAAATTTGAAGAAAAATACCGACGCTTACGTAAAGATCGCTTCGAAAATCCAACGCTCGAAATGTGAAATTCACGGCGCAAATTCAGCGAGAACGCGTGCGCGTGCGCGCGCAAGTGTTACGCTCTAAATTTTAAAACAATTGGATCGCATGAAAAAGAAGAGAAAAAAAAAGTTAACACACGGACGAGAATATCCTCTAAATTGCCATATATTGAGTTCAATTAAAAGACACATGAAATAATTGCGGCGGCATCAAGGAAAACCATTGTCATCAATTGTTCGATTTTAATTATTTAAATTCGAAATCGGAATTTAAAAAAATATATATATATATATATATTTATAAACAATTATTTTTCTCACGTATAAGAAAATTGACTCGTTTAAATTTTCTTTATTGTACGTGGAGTTTGCAAAACTCATTAAACTCGAATTTTTAACGATTAAATTCGATGAAAAATATTACGTTAATTTAAAAATAATACAGGCCTCGAACAACAATTTGAAAAGAAAAAAAAAAGTCCCATAATTCGTGCGTTATTATTCTAATAATTACGCGGCGCTGCACAAAATTATTTCAGGCTGGAGATGTTATTCACGGAATAACTTCGTATAATACCATATAATTGCATGCGTATATATACGTGCGTATAGGTACATGAACGCGTCGATATATACTCGCAACTCCACAAAATCAAAAGACACGCATTCGAACACCGGTAGAAATAGAGAGAAAAAAAAAAAAAAAAAAAGAATTAGCAAAATTCTCTTCCTTTCGTTTCGCCGCTCGTTGATCATTTTACATGACAATGTCTCACATCTCGCTCGCGATATATCGCTCGATTCGTATATGCATACACCATATGCGAAAATTCAAATCGCGCTCCGTTTATCTCGCTATGAACTTTATCGATTCGCACAAAATCACAAACGTATACACGTACGGTTTTTGCTCCTCGACAATGGGCGCAGCGGCGAAACGCAAATAAAAGAAAAAAAAAAAAAAATACGCGATTAAAATGAGAAAGAAAAATATAGAGAAAGGCACATGTAGCAGCGACGCGCGTGTATAATGAGAAAATAAAGATCGCGCGCGTGTGTGTGTGTGTGTGTGTGAGAATATGTACAAATATATAAACATACGCATACGTATACACATATAACGTAATGGTTTGCGGCCGACTGGTGACGTGACAGGAAACGCGAATTCCCGCAAAGAGTTTCGTGTGTGCGTTTACACATCGAGCGCGCGCGCACATGTGAATATGTATGTATAAATCGTGAAAGGAAGAAAGGGGAGAACGAACGAGCATCGATTTCGCGCGAAAAATTTCTCGTCGATTGCTGGTTCTGGTTCGGTTGCGTTAGGATCGGCATTGTATGTCTTTTGGATGACCGACCGATTGCTAGGGATAAAAAAAAAAAAAAAGACCGAAATGTCAGGATATTTGCGTTAACGATCATTCGTAAGCGTTTGTTTCAAAATCATTCTTTTTAATTTTTACTATTTTTAAAACACAAGTTAAACAAATAGTTTTTTTGCAAATGTTTTGTTATTTTAAGCACTTACAATCGAATTTCCTTTTATTTTAAAATAAATCAATTATATGCGGATTAATAGTTTGTTTGATTATGATACTACATACTATCAAACGAAAAAGAAAGACACGAATACGAGGAAATGTCAGTTATTTTTCAATAAATTATATAATAATAGACGTATTCCCCGCAAACAAATTTTATGTAACTTCACAGATAAAAAAAAAAAAAAAATGTTTATTTTGATAAAAACTATCGATGAATCACGTAAATTTTAATGGTGTTATCGTGTGGCTTTTTATCAATAAACAAAAAAAAAAAAAAAAAAAAACAAGGGAAAAAAAAGAAAAAAATCTCGGTATCAGTGCGGTAAAATGTCATTGTTATTCTTGCATTGTAAAAACACTTTCTATACAGCGTACAAAATACGCGAATCAATTTGAATCACAAACGAATGATCAAACAAAATCAAACTTGTTGAATAGACATTCAAGAGTTACTCGGAAAGTTTTTACTAGAAAAACGTAAATAAAAGAAAAAAGTAAGAAATAAACGTTCAGTAAACGGTAACAATCTCGGATAGCCTTGAAGAAAAAAAAAAAAAAAAAACTCAAATAAAAGCACTAAAAAAGCACTAAACTAACGGAAAAACGTTAAATAAAAAATAAAGATTCCTCCGAACGACTCGAAAATTCGGTAGACATAGATTGTAGGTTCCCCTCGTGCCCGGTATATATATTGGGTATGTTAAAAAAAAAAAAAAAAAAAAAAAAAAAAGGAACGACAAAAAGGGAGAAAGAGATAGAGATAGCGTTTATATTGTTGGGGTACCTAACAACACTCGGCGAAGCAGCGCGAACGTTACAAGGAGGAGTACGTGTGGGAGAAGCGACGGCCGAGCGATGGGACTACACGCTAGTGGACTGGTACATGCATACGTAGACATGGACACGAATATATATATATATATGCACACATCCACGAGAGAAGTGGGCTTTTTTTTTTTTTTAGCCAGCTAAACAAAGGAGAGTTCGGTCTGGTTTTTCGGCTATATACTAATGTGTAAGAGAGAACCAGCGCAAGGGAGAGAGAGAGAGAGAAAGAGAGACAGACAGAGGGATAGAGAGAGAGAGCGCATCGGGACGCCAATGGATTCGGGGAACCGGAGATGGGAATGCGAGACGTAAGTTCGCCAGTCCGTAACTTGGTTTAATTCAGGCTCAACGCGACGGCGGCAGCGACGACGAAGACGACGACGATGACGATGAGGACGACATAACGTTGCTGTAGCGGGTGGCCGGCTTGTCTTTCTCTTCTACGGCTCTTTTTTCGTTCCTCCTTTCGTTTTATTTTCACGTCTCTCTCTTTCACTTTTTTTTTTTTTTTTTTTTTCGAGTCTTTTCGCCAAATATAGGTATGCGCGAATACGCGACGTAATGGATATTTTTTTCCAATTTTTTTTTTCTTTTTCTTTTACTTTTTACT
The DNA here is from genome assembly GCA_949987625.1 of Chalcis sispes. Lineage (NCBI taxonomy): Eukaryota > Metazoa > Arthropoda > Insecta > Hymenoptera > Chalcididae > Chalcis > Chalcis sispes. The sequence goes on from OX465097.1 coordinate 9,833,322, forward strand.
CGACTTTAACGTTCGAAAGAGATTGAGTTTGAAGCCGTGAACAAAGTTGACGTAAATTGCAAATGGCTGGTCGCTCGCTTTGAAATTTTTGTTTTTCTATTTTTTTTTCCTCCGATCGTTTTTTTTAACGACGGGTTAGCCGGGAGTAAATTTGAAGACGAAAGATATGTTGAAAAGCAAATGAAGATTGTGTTTACTCAATGAAATTTGTATGAATGTGTATATGAATGAATATATGATGTCATTAACCGAAATGTACGTGTAAATTCTTAAAAATTTTATAAAATATTATTTACTTCGTCTTTCGAAAACTATTGTATAATTGAACATGAATAAACGATTGCTCACATTTAATCAAATTATCGTAATTACCTTTGCCGATATTTCAATAATGTTGTTAAAAATAGTTTTTAATGTTTTTTTAATTAGCGAGCTGCAAGATTAATCACCGTGGAATTCAAGATGGCACGTGCGATGTTTATTATTCAGCAAAGTTTTTTGCAATTTTCTAGTATTACTAAAATTTTCGTGCGAAATTTCCAACTATTAATCCGACAATATTTTATAAGAACTTGCGTCAATTTGGTGGAAAAAATAAAATAATATAAAAATCATTATAAACTCAATAGAATTTAATATCGTGGAGTATTTTAAAAAAATAAATGAAAAAATTAAAAACATAATTAATGAAAAAAGAAAAAAAAAATGTTTTAACGTACCTCGTAAATTTTAATTTAAACACACTATACTACAGTATCATTGGACGCCGAGCTCAAAGGTCAACTGAAATTTTACACCTGCAGCATCCAAAACGATTTATTTCGCGTTGAAATATTAAACAATTTAATCGATAAGTGATTACACAAATTGGCGCGCATAAAAATATTATATAAATGTTTTTATGTGTCCGATAGAATGAAAAATCTAGGAACGTAATTAGCGACCAAGGATAAAATTTATAAAAAAAGTTACTTTACCGAGTAAACTGTAACGAAGGATTATACTTTTTTTTTCTTGGTAAACAACGTTTTGCGTGTATCAAAATTACACAAACAAACTATCTGTACAATCTGATGAACAATCGCTACGACGTTACTCAATCGCACAGTGCATATCGCGTATAAGACTCTTGCGAAGCACGCGAAAACCAAGAAAATAAAAAAAATAAATAAAAAAAAAATAAAAAAATAAAAAAATAAAAAAAATAAATAAAAAAAAAATAAAAAAAAAAAAGAAAGAAAAAGAAGGCTAATGAAACGTCACACGCAAAACTTTCACCACGAAAAACATAAAACACGCGGACGCGCGGAGGAAGCTGCGAGCACAGCGCGTGACTGTAAAGAACTCGGTGTCGGCTAATTTTTTCTCGATGAATTATATTTTTACACGTACAAATGCATATATTTCATGCACACGTACACGCGCGTAAAGAAAGCAGATAAAGCGGGAGAGAGAGGGAAAGATAAACTGACACTGACGCGGTCGCGAGTGCATACTGTACACGGCGTCTAAATCAGCGCGTCGACAAAGCGCCCGTGAGAAAGCCGTTTGTGTGTGTGTGTGTGCGTGTGCGTGTGCGCGTGTGCGTGTGCGTGCGCGCGCGCGCGCGCGCGGCAACTGTAATGACGACGACGACGACGGCGGCGTCGCCGTAGTCGCAAAAGCAACAGGTTGCCGTGCGGAAGGAAGACGAACGAGAGCCGCCGCCGCCGCCGCCAACGCCGCGATGAGCGCGCAACGACTCCGATACAACGTAGAAAATTACACGAAGCTTCCCATCTATCCTCTCCTTGTTTTTACTTAACTCTCTTGCTCGTTTCGTTTAACTCACCTGCAAGCGCACGAATTTATGTGTATACTATATTACATTCACTCATTCTTTCGCGGCTATTCTCGTTTCGAACCGATCGAAACGCACGCGATACTCGCGTTCGATCAGTAGCGGCGGAGGTACTTCACCTCTCCTATTCCCTTATCCGTCTCTTCTTTTCATTACCCGTAATCCTGTTCTCGCATCTACATACTTTGCGTCTTTTGCTTCGGTCGCTTCACTTTCTGTACCAAAAATCGCGTACACCGGAAACGCGTAGTATCAACGGATCGACGATGGCGGAACGCGCGACCGGTGCGATATTAACGTCAAACGTGATGAACGAAATAAAATTAAGAGAAAAGAAAAGGAAAGCGAAATCTATGCTAAAGATAGAGAGAAGTACAGAGTAACCGATAACGCGCGTTACTATATTACGAAGCATCGAACGCGCTCGCACGGACGGAAACACACACACAGACTTCGAATTCTCACGCATTAACCGGGAACGAATCGAAACTGCAGTTAGCTAGTTGTTATCTTCAAACTATTTAGTGCACGTACGCGTCGTTTATTCCACACCTTTACGAGCACGAACTACTCGTGCGGCTCAAAGTACACAGCCGATGTGCGGAATACACTGGAGGGGGAAAAAGAGAGAGAGAGAGAGAGAGAGAGAGAGAGAGAGAGAAAGAGAGAGAGAGACAAAAAAAAAGAGGAAAAATTAAAACATACTCGCGTCGCGTGTAAGAAAGAGAAAGCATCGCGCGGGCGCGACGCCATGAAGAACTCCGACAACTGGCGAGCGACGCTCGCACTACGCGCGATTAAAGCTTCACGAGTGCCTTTGCACCAGAGAACCAGCGAGAACAACACCAGTAGTAGTAGTTGTTTAATAGTAGTAGTAGTAGTAGTAGTAGTAGTAGTAGAATAGTTATTGCAGTACTGGTAGTGGTGGTGGTGGTAGTGGTGGTGGTAGTGGTAGTATCACGTAGTACGTATAGTAGTAATTTTTCCTTCTCTCTTTCGCGTAAACGAGACCGAGAGAGGGGGAAAAAGAAAGGGAAAAAGAGAAGGAAAGAGAAAGAGAGAGAGAGAGAGAGAGAGAGAGAAAAGCATCTCGCTCGCCCGTGCGCTAATTTTTCTCAATTCCACAGCAGGAAAGAAACTCGCGACTCGAATAAGGCATCACTCAATGCACGTACTCAACCGTGTCCCTTCTTTTCTTCCTCTTTTTTTTTCTATTCTGTCTTTCTTTCTTTTGCCGTGGAGAAACGAGACACAAGTTAACTATATAAGCCGAGCGCCTCACACGCGCATAGTCTCACGCTTTGTTCCGCAAGGGAGACGCTAACGCGGGCATATACACGCGCGTTCGCGCTATATATGTAACGTGTACAGGAGTGCGCGCGCGCTCGCGATATGGCGGCGCGTCCTTGAAAAACTGAAATTATGCCCTTTGAAAGAAATCTTTAACCGGGCGCGTTCTTTCCCTTCCTCGCGTTCACGAACGACTGCCGGAGAAATACAACTTGACCGGGGAATACGAACTTACACTACGGATTTCTCTCTCTCTCTCTCTCTCTCTCTCTCGCTCTCTCTCTCGCTCTCTCTTTCTCTCTCTTTCTCTCCTTCTTTCTCTTTTTCTCCCTCTCTTTCTTCTTTTCTTGTCGTATTCTGTATCTCTTCTCGTGAGCTCTTTGGTTCTTTCTCCGGGCGGTCGCCCCTACTACGCGACCGGTGAGCTTCTTTATCCGATACGTGAGCATATACGCGATGTTAAAAACATTTTTTCATTAATGAAACTTACAATACCTTGATAAATCGAGGAAATCTGTTATTTATTTTGCATAAAAAAATTTAATTGTTTATTTTAATTAATTTATCGTTAATGTAAATCATTAAATGTCGCTTAATAAAGTAACTAATTGAAAGTGATACAAATTATAGAAAATATTGGAAATTTATCGTAAATGTAAACTTTTCATTCAAAAAATTATTGCAGTACCGATAAATTATACACAATGTAAAATTGAACGATAAATTAAACTATAAAGTTCCTTTTAACAAGGCGTAACTCGTAAAAATAAACTTTTGATAAATAAATTTTTCAAACAAAATTTACAAAATTTATAACGTGTAACAATAATCGTCTCATCCCTCGTCTCTTCTGTTCTCAACTACCCACACTTTCTGTCTTTCTCCTTATTCTCAACTGTAATTTTAACTCTCTCCGTCTTTCTCTTCTTCAGTTTTTTCCCTTCTCTTTCTCTAGTTCTTTTATACTTCATTATTCTTCTTTCAACTCGACTCATCTCTCTCTTTTACTTCACTCCAATTCTCTCCTATATACACACACCTAACGAAGCTGAAAACACGGCACACAACTCTCAAATGAGAGAGAGAGAGAGAGAGAGAGAGGGAGAAAGATCTTTCGGCGTCGTCGAACGTTGTTTGTTCCCTTCTCTCGGAGAGCTCCGCTGCTCCGGTTCCTGCACACTCTTTGTATAAGACGACGGTACATACCGTTGCTGCAGCAACAGCAGCAACAGAAGCAGCAGCAGCCGTGCTTGCTCTACCCGTCCTTCTCTCTCTTTCTCTCTCTCTCTCTCTCTCTCTATCTCCCCCTTCCTTTGCTTAAGACAGAGAAAGGAAACGAACAAAAACCTGGAGGATCAAGGAGCAAGAGAAAAAGAGAGGGAACTGGAGAATGACGACGGGTAGGGATAATGGCGGCAATCTATACCTGGACGATTTTTGCGGCGGGAATTGCGGGGATCTTCCTTCTCTCTTCCTCTTCTCTCATTCTCTTTTCGTTTTGTACATGCGTGTACGTGTATGTATATACCGAGCTTCTTTTTTCACGATGGCTCACAGGCTCCAATGGTCGAGTCTCTCCTCTCGCGTTACACCTCGCGCCGAGTAAAGCCGGATTCGGTATTGGTCGAATACGTTCAAAATGCAAAGAGTCCTGGAATCGTTAGGGTAGAGAGATACTTTTGCATGAAAATTGAGGGCCTCAACGAATTATCCATTATTCGCATATGTTTTTACATATATATATATATATATATGTATAAGCGAGATGTGAGCGTGTTTTGCAGTCGTCTCAAAACAAAATAAAATTTTTTCCTTTTTCCAATGGGCAATCGAATTATTGCCGAAAGTTCGTGGAGAGAATTTTTGTCGCGTGCTTGAATGCGGATCGAAGTTTAAAAAATTATCGATACAGCTTTAGGCATTGTATCGAACTCATCTTAAATATGAATTCTTTTACAATTTTACAACTCTTCGTGCTATTTGCAATGGCCTTTAATATTATAATATGTTAAAATTTTCATTTCGGATTTGTTTATTATATATTTATATAAAACTATAAGATTAGCTAAGTGACGAGAGAAAGACATAAGGGAAAGAAATTAGGGAGTAAATAAGATAAATAGAATGGGAATACAAAACGAACAATTCATTCAGAGAAGAAAGAAAGGAGAAGGCAGATAAGAGACGATGACAAAGAAAAATGGTTAGGAAGGGAAAAAGAACACCTGTTGGGTAAAATGGAAAATATAGAAAAACAAAAAGTCACGATTTCCTTTCTCCTCGTTCGCTTTGATTTTTTTTTTTTTTCTATTCTTTTTTTTATCTTATTGTTTTCCTACTTTCTTTTTTTCTTTCACATTCACATGATCGCGCATCTCACGTTCTCTTACAATTGCTTAATAAAGCTTTATGCATTGACAATAATACTTTGTCCGACATACTCGTGTGCGTATATACACGCGGTTAAATATAAAGTGCGCATTGCAAACGGATTTTTCAAGAGAAAAGGAAGAAAAGGAAATAAAAAAAGAAAAGTATCGTAAAATGGAAGAGGGAATCGCGTGCACGTTTATGTAATTTCACGTTTCGAGAATCACTGAATTTAAAATGTATCGAGACGTGAAGGGCGATTTCCGGTTAAAAATGATCTTTTTTGCTCAGTGATATATGTTATTATCATTTCTTCTGTTCTTTTCCTTTTTTGTCCTTTCTAAAGAATAATCAGACGTTCTTCGTAACGAGATTTTACATATTTTTTTAAGCCTTTCTTTTTTTCTTTTTTTCTTTTTTTTTTTTAAGGTATCACATATTCATTTGTAAAGAACTAATTTATAACATAAAAGAAGCTTTTAATAAAATTTAATGAATTTTAAATTTAAATAAAAAATTACACTAAAGAAATAAAATTATTTAAAATCTATTTAAATTTAATTTGACGCTACATGCATTTCTTGTTTTATCGTTATAAAATTGCAGTTAAACGAAAGGCATTATTTTTTATTTACTCAATTGTTCTCAATATTGATGATACTTAATGATATACGAGCGAATATTCTTTGTTTTTAAGAAATTAGAAAATATTTAAATCGTTTCAAACAATGCAAAAAAAAAAAAAAAAAAAAAAAAAAAAAAAAAAAAAAAGACACTTGAAGAACCAAAAACTTGCGGGGAAGAAAATACAGTCGGATAAATAAGTGACACTGTCGAGAAAGAAAGAGAAAAAGAAAGAGAGAGATGTGTAATTTCGAAGGGAGCATTGTATAAGCGCCGAGTAAGTTGCGACCGTCAACTTGACTGACCTCGAAGAAAAACGGCCTCGTGGTAGGCTACTCGTGTGCGTGTACATGAGTACAACGGTTGACCGGTAACATTATCTCGGTGTGCGGTATGAATACGTTGCCACACAAATATATGTATACACGTCGAGGTTTACTTTTCTTCCATCTATTTTTTTTTTTTTTTTTCCAACTGAGCAAAAACTGATAATTCATACGCGATATCTAAAACTAACGAAAATGTACGCACACGTACATCGTAACCGGCGTACAAAAGAGAGCGCGATTTGGTTTCTAAATTTTTCGCATTTGACGGGCGACGTTTCGCCGGAATTTCGATTTTACTTGTAAAATCGAAGATTGCGAAAAATTCTTTGCCGAGAGAGAGAGAGAGAGAGAGAGAGAGAGAGAGAGAATTCTCTCAAAAACAGTTTCTTCTTACACCACTACGGACATTTTTACGATCTTTTAGCATTTGAAAAATTACCTTGATTTATTTAAATATTAATCCAAATATGTAGCACTTAGTTTTCGTTTGAATTCAAATTGAAGCTTTCTCTTTTGGATGATTTAATAAGAATTTCGGTTACTTAAATTTATGGATTGGAAAAAAAAAAAAAAAAAAAATTGGAATCACCCTTATTACGGTTCGTCTACGGCACAAAACTCCAAAAATCGAATGAAAAATCATCTTGTCGTTTTTTTTTTTAACGAAAACAACAAAAGCAATCTTTTACAATGGGCCATTTTAATTTTTCCGTTAATTTCGCGTTACATCAACACCCATGCAAAAATCCGTTCGATAATCGCGCGAACAAAAGCTTCGTTCTTTTTTTTATTTTCGTTATGGTCGCTCGGTTAACGTGCAGAGATGTCGTTTCCGTTCTCGCTACATGAAATAAAAATCCACGACAAGGGCTTGCAAAAAGTACGAGATAAAGACGGTTTGCGCTTAAACGTCGATTCTCATTAATTAAAGAAACAATGGGCGCGCAAGCGCGCTCACGGCTTAGAAAAGAGCCAGAGAGGACGTTTGCCTCTTCGACGCTGTCCTTGGATCTTCTCTCGATGTGAAGGAAGAAGAAAACGTGGCAACGCTCTCGTCGAGACGCCGAGAGACGATAGAAAATAAAAAAGTGTAGAGAAAAAAAAGGTGAACGGAGTTGAGAGATGATTTTTATCTTGTATTAAAATATGAAACATATTTAAATTTAAGTAATTTTCAACGTAATGTTTGTGTAATTTTTTTTTTTTTTTAAATGAAATTCGATTTTATTTATTTTTTTTTTTTCTTTATTACTTTAATTCTTAAAAATTTTTATACATATTTATAAATTGCGCCGTGGTAATCATATTTTATTTTAACGAGAATGTATATTTTATGTTGATTAGGTCAATAAAAAATGTAAGGTAAACAATATTAAACGAAAAAAAAAAAAAATGAAATGCAAAAATTTGTTAAAACAAAAATTATATTGAAAGACTAAATTAAAATAATTATTAAAGAAATATTTTAAATCTATAATAATAACGATAAAAATTAATTTTTGCATATTCAAATACTAAAATATTAAAATATTCGAATAGTTAATTTTTTTACACGATCAGATTGCCCTAATAATGTAAAAAATTAAATTAAATTTATAATTTAATCCATATTTCAAAAAAATTGTTCCATTTTTAGACGATATTCTTCTTTGTTGTAAAATATCAAGTAAAAGGAAATTATTGAAGTATCATACAGAATCAACGCAGGTGTTAATGTTTCTTTACTCTATCGCTTCTTCATCTAAATAAGGATTGCTCGGTATTATTTAATGAAACAATACAAAAATATTTCATTCTGTAAATAATACATGGGTTAATATCTTTAATCGAAAACTATTCAACGAAAAATAATTTTTTCATAGATTGTAGTTTAAAAGAAAGACTCAAAAAGTATAATAAAGGAAAAGGAGAAAAAAATAGAAAGAGAGGGAGGAGAATAAGAGAAGAATTGGGTTCGCAGGTAGATATTCGTTACGTCATTACACACTGTCGCATATATATATATATACACCGAAAGAGGCAAACATAAATCGGTTGCAAGGAATGTACAAAGAACAGGGTTGCCAACACAGTGTAAATCATCCTCGCAAGGAAGAAAATGAGGAGACGCTAAGGAACTCGATAGTCTCCAGTGTCTTTCGACAGAAATTTATAATATCGCTACCGCGAGGCAAGAAACGAAAGAGAGAAAGAGAGAAAGAGAGAGAGAGATAGCGAGATCAGTTGTTGAACACCGAGGCAGTATGAAGAACGAGAACCAAAAAAAGAAAACGAAGGGATTTGTTTCCTGCGGGAAGGAGCCTTGTAAACTCAGTAACGCCGGTCCCGCTCTTTCTTCGTCTGACTTTTATCTCTCTCTCTTTCTCTCTTTCTCTCTTGGTTTTGGCGCCAGAACTCTCAAAGACGAACCTCCGTAATCTCCGCCTTTTTTCACGAAAACTGTTTTCATTTTTCTTTTTTTCTTATACCTTTAATCACGCTTTGTGGTCTTTTTTGTTCTTACACCGCTTTTCGTGCAGCAGTGATTCGTGGAATTTTATTTGTTCGGTTTATAGCCCTTTTTACGGCTTTCGCTTGTTGAATCGAAATTGACTTTAGCAAAGGCTTGAAATGTCTCGTTTACAAATATTTTTTTGGCATTTTAAATTTGAATTAAATGTGCAAATACAAATTTTAACATTTTTCAATTAAATGCGCTAATAATATTTTAATTATTTTCACATAATTAAAATAGTATACAGTTTCTATAGTCTAACATTTATTATTTTAAGGCACATTAATCATTTCATAAGATCGATAAAAATTTAACATTTTAAAATGCTGCTTTCAGCATTTATTTTTTTTTTTTTTTTTTTTTTTTTGCAATTTTTGTTACCTAAGTAAATTTACAACATTATTTTAATTTATAAAAATGTTTGTTTTATTCTTGAATGCTCTACTTTTTAATACTATTAAATATCTAAAATTTCAAAAATATTCTTAATTTCTGATTCTGACAATCTCAGAATAACATTATTAATGAACTTATTTTATTCTGCATTCAAAAAAACTGTTTACTTAACAATTTATATATGTATAATATTTACAAAAATTATTAAACAACAAAGTAATTTGAATCTTTAATGTAATGCTTTCTTATTGCTTACGTATTAAATACATGAGTTTTCAGAATTTATCGATAAAATCAAATTACATCGATTAATTAATTGATTTATATCAATTAATAAAATTTGTTATTTTGCAATTAATATTTAATAGTCATTATCAATAAAAGAAATTTGTAAATTTTTTATATTAATTGTATATTATTAATCAATATTTCACAATTTAAAATTATATGTATGAAAATGTATGTTTCAGAATTGAAAATTTATTATATTATTAAGAAATATAATAAATAATTGATAGTAAAAATTAATAGCAATGATTTAACAGCAAATATTTTGCATTAACCAAAATTTATTTATTCAAAATTGTGTTAAGAACTTTATTTTTTTTTTTTTTTTAATAACAAATTTTTTTTTTAATTTTAACGTCAATTGTCAAAATTAATTATATATTAATAAAATTTATGTTTAGTTATACTTTTCATAATTTTAATTAATAAATGTTTGAATATCCATAATTTATTCATTTTCTGTTTATAAATTTAGATCCTACGAAAAAAATTAAATAAAATTATTTCTTACCATTAATGACAAAGTGTCAGATGATGTATATATTCCCAAAATCTCATTTTCATCATCTCTGTACAAATGTCAAGGGTGTTTATAAAATATCCACGTAGATTAAATTATTTAAAATTGAAAAGGATACATCCAAGTGTCAGAGACATTCGTAACCAGTTTTGATTGTTCATGTTTTTTTAATGCTTCATTTTTATCTTTGTTTCGATTTCTTGATATCGTACGTTTCATTTTTTCTAATGTTTTCAATGTTGGTTCTAGATTCCCATCTAGATGTTCCATGGCAAATGCAATCCACACATCCACAAATTCTTCTTCGTCTTTCTCGAGCCAATGACATAATTCGATGCCTGTAAATAAATTTTTTTTATAAAAAATTTATAATAACAAATAAACAGCTTAATTAATTATAATTATTTTTAGTTATTCAAACAACTAACATACCCTAAAATAAAATAAAATTAATTAAATAAAAAAAAATTTATTTAACTTAACTTCTGTGAAATCAATAATATATATTAATTAGTAATATATTACTAATGTTAATTAATAAAATATATTAGATTACTTAGAGATTTTGTATTAAGAATCAGCGCTAACAATTACTTATTTTTTGTAAATATCGATTGTTAAAGTGTTTCATAAATATTCTACAATTATCCATGCTTTACTTATTAAAAATTTCAAATGTACTTACATTTTTCCAAAATCTCATCTTCGAGACTTTCACAACCAGTAATCTGGAATTTTTCCAATATATCTTCTTTCACCACCATTTTACTGAATAAGTGAAGGCGTCTTCCCGCTAAAATTTCTGAGAAGATTCCCTTCCCCACGTTTTTGATGTATACAGTGTTGTAGCATATATAACCATAAAAACAGATACTGCGCAGAAAAGATGCGCAATCGTGAAATAAGATGTTTTGATTTTTAAAGAAATGCAAAATCGATTAATACGCCCCCTAATATTTTACAAATTATATAATATTTAACTCTCTCATTTCCATTATGATATTTTTAGAAAATTATTATTTATAAAAATTAATAATATTTATGAATTAAGGTTTATAAATAATTATAGTTGTATCTGCGAAAGCTCCATACATTATTTTTTATATAATTACCATAAAAATAAAATGAATCTTAATAGTGTTTACTTTATTTCTATTTAATTAAAAATTTAATTAATAAAAGTTTAATATTCCTAAAAATGTGTTACATGAAAATAAAGTTTCACTTGTACATAAACTCATTAAATGTTAAAATATAATTCTTTCTTTTTCATTTTTATATAAAAAATTACTAAGGAAAAATTTTATTTCAAAAGAACAATTTTAATTAAAATTTTTGTAAGTTTTTATTAAGTTTCCAAATATTTTCAAATATACACAATAAATATTGAAATGATTCAAAAAAATTTTAGTGTTTATTTTATTCAAATGTTTATTATAATGTATAAAATGTTAAACATTTTTTTTGTAATTATAAAATATATTTAAATGCCTTTTTATATAACTTGTAATAAAATTCTTGGTAAAATTTAATTTTTGAGGGCAGTAGGATAAAAATACTCTTGATCTTTTTTCCAAAGCTCAATAAGATTTTTTGATGCAGTAGGTGAAGAAAATCTTTCTACCCATGATTGAATCAGTCCCTCAAAAGTAGGCTCATAACTCTTTAATGTTACATTTCCAGATGCTTCAAATATTAAATATATTTAATTAAATATAATGTTGATTTGTAAATAATTTTTAAATTTCATATGTAAATATACTATTTTTAATACATACCATCTACAAATGTGTTTGACTGGACAAATATTTTTCTAGGTTGTTTGTGTGCTAAAATAATATCTCTCCACTTAGCCCATGGATGTGGACCAGTTTCAAGTACCTCACTATATTTATCATACATTTCTTGGGCTGCTTTCACATCCGCAGTACTTTTATAAACTTGCAATTTTTTCAAAAAATCTCCAATTGCTTTTTTACCAACTGTATTAATTTTACTTCTATCTAAAGTTAATTTTAAGTTTTTGCCAGGCTCTGTTTCAACGATTTTAATAAAATCTTCACCAGCTTCTAAGCAAACTCTTAACAAAACGTAACGCGCTTGGGAATGAGATTGCAACCATTTTTTTGTTGATGGTTGATACATTTCCAAAGCTCTAGCACAGCCATTCCACAATAGAGAAAGCCAATTTACATAAATAACATCATCGGCATCAGCACCTTCATAGCCAAATATTTTAATGACATCTTTTTCTAAACTTAAATATAAACCAACAGCTTCTGCTCTACATTCTTCATAAGAAGATCCCATAGAACCAAAAACAGAATCATAAGTTTCTCCTGGTAAATAATATTTTGTAATTGGTTCACCAGTAATTGGATTTTTTACTTTTTCTTTATCAAAATTAAGTGAGCCATCATCTAACTTTTTTAATAACTTTCCACTGCCATGACCTAATAATTCATGAAGACCTACTTGAACTTCAAAACTTGTTACTCTATATTTGTTCAGCAATGTTTGATCCTCTTCAGATACAAAAGGTATTACATCTTGTTTCATACTTGCAGGAATAACATTACCAAGTGATACATTTTTAAAACCCTCTGACTGCCTGATTTCATCATAATTAGGTATATTAATACCAGCTGGAATTCCAGATCCTGAGAATGTCAGTACATCAAGAGATGTAAAATCAGGTCTTAAAAATTCGTCTTTTTCTAAATCTTTACCCCATGGTAATATTGGCAGTAATTTTTCAGCATTATTTACAAGTGTTAAGAATTTTTTGGACATGTCACGATTTACCATTGCAACAAATCCTTCAAATTCTCCTCTTTGACCAGCCGGATCTCTATAAGTTTCAATGAAACCAATATAAGTCTCAATTGCAGGTCCTTTGTCTTTAATCCAATGTCTAGAACCATTTTTGTGTTCTTCTAACGAACCAGTAACAAAATGTTCTATGTATTTGTTTATCATATTTACTTCTGTTTCATTAGCAGCATGTTCCTTTGCTTTTTTTAAATTTTCAACAACAGATAAAAGAAGTAAGTCATAGTCTCCTCTAACAATCTTAAATTGAGCATCCTTAAAAACTTCTTCAGCAAGAGTAATTTTTGGATCATCACTACTTTCAATCGAAGCTAATCTTATCTCATATTTGCACTTATAATTATCACTTGCATCGTCTATTTTAAAACATCTAGCATTGTATGATTCTAAGGATTTTTTTTGCATGAATTTATTAACAAGATCTGCATCATCTTCCGTACAGTTTGCAGAAAAGTACGTTGTAATACCTTTACTTCCTAATCCTAAAGATTTAACTTTTCCTTCTAATGAATAGGTATCATCTTTGACTTTGTCCCAAAGAAATTGCAAGTTTGAAGAATCTTCTTTATAAGCTTTAGATTCTTTTATTATTATTTCAAACTTTTCTTTAGGTAAATTAGGAATAATTTTACTATCACCAAAAGATTTATAATTTCCTGTATTAGAAAATACTCCACATGTATACACTAAAAATGCCTGAAAAAAAAAAAAATAATAAAGGCAAAGTTATCAATGATTAACATATTTACTCTAGTTTATTTTTATTGATATTTCTTGTAATTTTTAGAATCATTTAAGAGAATTTTTAGAAATTTGAATATTTTTAGAAATTGAAAAGAAATGATGAATTAAATAAATTGAAATATATAATTAATAAAATATTACTATGTATCTTTGTTAACTAAAATTATTTCATTGTAACTTACAGTGAATTCATCTTCTTTGATTCCAGCTGCAAAAGCAGCTTTCTTTAAATCTGCTATTGGCTCCGTAAGAAATACTTTATGAAGAAGTGCGAAAATTAATGGTGATTCTGGTGATGTTTGTATGAATACTATAAGACCTCCATTCCATGCAGCTTGACTAAGATAATGTGCATACAACTTTTCTTTAGGTGTTAAAGAATTAAATGCTGTTTCACATTCTAGTTGAACTATTGGTTGAGTGTTTGGCAAGGTATACAATGAAATATCATCAATCATTTTACTAAAAATACTGTAACTAAAGTGAAAATTATATTTTAATTTCAAAAATTAGAATTTATTATTTGATAATTTATAAGACTATACATAACGTATATTTATAATTTAAATTAACAATATTCTATTTATATTTTGACTAATTTATTGTAATATTCCTAACCTAAACATAAAAGTAGTAAAATTCGCAATTTGATTAAATATAACATGATTTATTATTTATATATTAAAATAGATATTTTTGAAAAAAATTTGTTGTACGATTTACATTATGATAATATTACATAAAATTTTTAAATAAATTAAATAATACCTTAAATTATTATAAATTGTCAAATTAGTTTTCTGTGTGATATTTTTTTTTATCCTATGTAAAATATGGTTGGAAAAATCTTTTTTAAGTATTAAATTTTTACAACAAATAATAGACGAAAATATGTTTGACTTGCAAAATTTGAACATTTTTCCCTACCAACTTCTATATATAAGTTAAAGACACCGGTAACAAGTAGAAAAAAATTATATTATACCGCAAGATGTCAGTTGTGATAAGTTTTTATATAAAACATTTCATAGGCAATTTTAATCGGCTACTTATATTGATATGCATTAGAATATTGAAGTAATAATTAATGGCATGTATAAACTTACTGATGTGCAGACAAAAACGTTGATGTACACCTTGAATTTCAGAAGCGATTCGTGAAATGAAGGTACAAAAACACTTGCGCCACCAACGGAAACGCCACTCCTTTTATATTAGCTTTTTTTTTAGTTTATCACTCGAATTTTTAAAATAAAATTATATTACATTAAAAACATCCGTTTTCTTTTTTTGTCGACTTCCCACATATGTGGTTTATATTTTCATCCAAAATAACAATAAAATGAATACTTAGAATTTTGATATGGAATTAATTTTCTATTTTTGATCATAAGTAAAAACAAATTTTTCGTTTCGTTTTCGTGATTGTTAAAAAAAAATAATTGAAATTTGTTCTTGTTTTGTTAAAGGTATTTTAAATTTTATATAAAAATGTTTTTATTTACAGTTTTAAAACGCAATTTGTAATAAGAAAGCAAAACATATTTTTACCACACAAAAAAATTATAAAAATTATTTAAGAAATATAAATTTATTAAAAATGGTGTAAAGGGATAAAAATAATTAAAATTTTTTTTAATTTTTGATTTATTTATATACATGATAATAAACACATTTATGGTAAAATTTCTTAATAAAAATAACTTGTTGCTACAATATTATTTATCATTTCTCAAATTTTGTACATTTGTATAATAATTGCGAATAAAATATTTTTTAGATGTTTATCAAAATTATTAACATTAACAGAGTTTTTCTACATGTGTAATGTAATATTCAGCACAATAATATTTATATGAAAGAGTGATAGACAATACCAAATATGAAGAATACAATTAATTAATTAAAATTAAAAAAGTAAAATTTTAATATTATTAACTGAATAAAGAATACTTATTTATAGTTTACAATTCATAATGTAATTTAAACTTAAGTTTAATAATGAAGTGTGATAATAATAATAAATAAAAAAGAAAATTATTCTGAATAAGATTACTTCAAAATAATATAAAAAAAATTATTCTTTAACATCACCAATTCCGTCAGCATTGATAGCAAACGTAGCTTCACTTTCAGGTAAACATGGTGAATCATAAATTTTGCAAATTCTTGTTTCACCTCTTCCTTTACGTAAATAAAGTCTTGTAGTACTAGCATGAGCTATAATATTACCACCAATTGGTTTTTTTTGATCACCACCAAACATACTAGCAGCACCATCAACTTGTGCAACTACTTGATTTGTAATAACCACTGCACATCCAAACTCATCAGCCAATCGAAGAAGCAACCTAAGAAATCTAGCCAAATGCATTTGACGAGCTGCTAATTCACCTCTGCCTGCATAATCTGTTCTATACAATGCAGTAGCACTATCTATAATTAATAGTCCATATCTAGATTCAGACATCATAGCACTGGCTTTTATTAAAAGTTGTGTTTGATGATCAGAATTATAAGCACGTGCTGTGGCAACATTATCAAGAACACTATCTCCATTAATATTATATCTTTCAGCAACAGCGATCAATCGTTCAGGTCTAAAAGTACCTTCAGTATCAATGTATATACATTTGGCTTCAGCACCTCCCATGTCAACAGGAAGTTGGCAATTAACAGCTAACGTATGACAAAGTTGAGATTTTCCAGTTCTGAATTCTCCAAAAATTTCTGTTATAGATCCTGTTTCTATTCCACCACCTAAAAGGCGATCTAATTCTGCTGAACCAGTTGTTATGTAAACTATATTGGCTCTAATCATATGTATTTCAGCTGCAGTTTTAAATCCCATAGTAACTAATTTACATGCTTCTTGCAAAATTTTATCTGCTTTTCCTTCACTGATCCCTTTAATTGCCATTAACACTTTTTTTGGTGTATAAGCAACAGACTCAACTGTATAAAATCCAGCTTCTTCTAATTTCTTAATATCACTTGCTGTTATACCATTACCCTAAAAATGTTAAAACAATTTAAATATATGGAAGATCCAATAACAAATAATAACATAGATCATTAATAGAAATAAATAAACATATTAAATGTAAAATTATAAAGTTAAATTGTAAAATAATAAATAATTTATTTAGTTTTTCAAACTTATACATTGTTTTAGTTAATAGTTGAAACAATATTTAATTAATAATTATATTTTATTCTTACAGTTCAATACAATAAAAAATCTATGAATGTTTTCTTATAAATAAATAAAATATATTAATTGAATATTGTGCACAACTATTAAGTATTAATTAAGTAAAATGTAAACAAAAGAAAATATTAATTAAATTATTCAGCAAACATTTTCTTTTTGAAAATTTAAAATATCATTGTTTTATATTTACTATTCATAATGTTTTCATCAATAAAATAAGCAATATATAGCTATATATGTTTATGATTAAATTTCCAAAAAATTTATTAATTTACAATATTTGGCAAATTAAATCTACCTCCAACGTTTTAATAAGTTTGGCTTGCCCTTGATCATCCTCCAAACATTCATCATCAACAGCAGTGGTTCCTGCTTCAGATATCATTGTTATAATTTTTAAGAGTACCAAAAATTTCGAATCTCAACATACAAAAAATTAACGCACCCCAACGAATACAAGTTTTAACTAGACTGTGTTTAAATGCTTCACAATTTTCAAATGGCGGGAAGGACGCTATAATTTACATTCTGATTGGTTCATCTACTACACATAATTCTATTAACCAATCAATTTAGTCTATACTGTTATTTTTAGCAGTAATGACTGTTATTGTTTTTTATATAATTTTTAACTTCTGTTTGATAAAAAAATATTTGTTTAAACATATTTAATTAAATATAGTTAATTTTTAAAGTATAATAACAAAGTTATATATATATATATATATATATATATGTGTGTGTGTATGTGAGCGTGCGTAAACATCAGTTTTGTCCGCGGTCTTGTCTATTCGTGATGCTAAATTTTAAGCCGTCTTTTCATGTTGCAAGAAACAAAAGTACAGTGACTATTGACTGCATTGAATTTGAATAAACTGAAAATTAGAATTTTCAAATAACCATGTAATAAATATAATTTACTTATAATGAATAGTAAATGATTTTAAATAATGAATAAATGAACAAATCTGATTTGATATAATAAATTTATAATTTATAATATTATTTATCATAATAAATTTTCAATATTTGAAAGAGAAATTATTATTTTTATTATTATTATATTATAAAATATTTTACAAAACATTATTTACAGATATTGACTTTCTACAAAATATTTTTTCATACTATTTCAACAGCATTTTGACTGTAACTCAATTTAGATTTTATCTTATTCATCAAAAAAGGTGTTCTTGAATCCTCTGACAAGTTATTCCATTCTTTTTCAGATATTATTATTGTTCTACAAGACAAAGCTTCTAGAGTTTCTACATAAGGTGCATGTATCCCTAGCAATTCATGAGAATTTCTAGAAAACCATACATTGGATACATATAATACAGCAATTCTGAAACAATATTTTTTATTTAATTATGTAAAAGAAAAAAAGAATGTAATTTATAATATTGAAAAATTCACATACATTTGAGAATTTATAGGGATTTTCAAATCCTCTATGTATTCTACATTTTTATTATCACCTTCATTAATATCTATGGCCAAAGGATTTTCTTTATTTTCAAATACTATAAGATGATCTATAAAGTATTTTTAAATATTAGATAAATATTATGCATAAAATAAATTTTTTTTATATTGTACTTACCAATTATATGATAAAATTGACTTTTAAGATCTGTCTTTATATATTTAGAATGACCTAAAACTTTTTCAAGAGTAGAAAGTAATTTATGATTTTCTTTTTTAGGTATCATTTTAAATGATTCAATGATATCTTGTGATGGTGAAGGCCCATCATAGTTAGGCAATATTTTTAATTTTTGCCATAATTTAATAAATTTCCAATGAAAATATCTTTCATTTTCAAAATTATAATTAGCATTAAATATTTTATTTAAAACCTTAGAATCATAAGAATCTAAGCAGGCTAAATTTAAAGAATAATTCACTAACACTTCATTTTTAAAGTTTAATATTTCTTCATTTTGTAAAGATTGAAATATTTCTTCCCAAAATATTGATTTATATCTTAAGGAAGCTAATCCACCCATCAAGCAAATTAATTTACCTAATTCAATAGTATTGATTTCTGGGAACTGTTCTTTTCTTTCATAATATTTAGCAGATAAGAAGTTTAAAAATTTTTTTGTTATATGCCTAATTGCAATCAAATTATATAAACATTCAATTCCAACATCAAAATTAACATTATCTGAAATTATTTTTTGTATAATGCTATCAAAAAGTTTTTGATTGTAAAAATTTTCTTTTCTGTAAAACATAATATTATTTCTTAAATATTTAAAGATATTATTTTGTATATTAAGTAAATCAAAGTACATACCTTTTTCCATTTATTGCAAAGTTCAATTTTTTTAATAAGTAAGTGAGATCATTAAGCTCTATTTGATACATATTATCAATTAAAGTATTTTGTATTCGACATAAAAGTTCTAACCATCTTGGTGGATAATCTTTCATAAATATGAGTGATATCATAATCGAAATTGCATCAGAAACTGGTATGGTCTCAAATTTATCATTAAGTAATGCATTTATAATATTTAAATTGTTTTCATTGTTTGTATTGTGGGATGAATGTTTTAAAGCCTTTGTTAAAGACTGTAAATTATTTAAATCATAATCTATTTCTGATAATTTACTATTGTTTTGAAGTGATTTATTATTTAATGAATTATTTATATGTTGAACAATAGATGAAATAATTGCTGATGAATTTATCTTATTATTTGCTAACACTTTTAAGATTTCATTAGCCTCTGAAATTTCCAATGCATTTATATGAGTAACTATGAGAGAATTTAAAATTTTGTAAAATAATTTTTTTTCTGAAATCTCTTTTAATTTTGTTTGATTATAATGATTCATTAAACTAGTCACTGCGTCAACAATACATGGGCCACTAATTTTTTTCTTGTTTGTTTCTATAATACATGTAAGAACTTTTATTGGAATTGTGACAGTGTCACTGTGTTCACTGCATAATTGATTAGTATAAACTGATTTTTTAAAGTTTAATTTAACTTTAGCTGAAAAAAAATACATTACATTTAATTTAAATAAAAAAACAATCATATTTTCATGGATATATTTAAGTTACCTGTTATACTTTCAAATTGACAAAAACGGTGAACAATATTGAATTGTGATACACCAATATAATTTCTTAAATTTATCGATAAAAGAAACATTTTTCTGCACAAATTAATAATTTTTAATAGTTTTAAAATTATTCATAGGTTAGACTAACATGTGACTTTATATTATTTATTTAATTGATTTGAATAAAATTAAAATGCTTAAATAATATTGATATATTTTCTATTAAATAAGTATAAATACATTTTTTTATTTTCAATTAAATTAATTTAGAAAATTTCGGCTTTTTATATATTAATCACGTATACGTTACGTGTAACTACGTGTATTTTTGAAGTAGCTTAAAAAATATATCAAAATGTAACATGTATTATTTGACAAAAATTTTCAAAGCAAAAAAAAAAGATATTTTGAATTAAATATAAATAAAACATTAATAAAAGATATATTAAAAAGTATTAAAAAATATACGAATATACATTCAAATAAACTTATTTATAGTTTATGCATATTACGTTTATAGCAGTAAATGTCACTAGATTAAAACTAGATTAAAATCTCTATACTATTTTACTAATTCAAAAGCTACTAGAATTTACAGTTGGTAGTTCATTTTTTGAATTAAAATTTTATATACTCTATTTTGATATTATCAATTGAACTTATTACTTAAAATTCAATTAATTGGTAATATTTTTTATTTTAAATAATAGAAAATATGTTTAATTTATATATAGTAGCCATTCGTTAATTATTATTTTTAAAACCGTTTGCATAATAAGCACGTAATTTAAGTAAAAATAGCTATATTCTTTATGATTAATCTACAATCGGTTATTTTATTCATTTATAAAATATGTTAAATGCTCATCGCTGTGAATTAACTGAAAAAAGTGATTCTACATTACATACTTTTCCATCGTTTTTGAAATTATTACAAAATTGGTTAACCATTGATCGAAATCATCCAAAATGTCGACAGCATCTTATAAGCTTAGCTGCTGTAAATAAAGAGAAAAGGCGTCATTCTACTACACACTGGTGGATTGTACATCCTTTTAGCAAAATTAGGTAATCAATAAAATTATAATTATTAATTTAAAAAAAAAAAACATTTACACGTTTAAAATTACAGATTGTTTTGGGAGACTACTATGATGGTAGTATATTTTATTGCTTTTATTACTATTCCATTTTGCGTGTGTTTTATTATTATGGATTATGAGATAATTGCTGTTGATAAAATTAATCCTGTAATTTATGCCTTTTGTTGGATTGATATTATTGGAAATTGCGTCACAGGATTTTATGATAAAAATAAGAATGAAATTATTTTGAAACAAGGAGAAATTTTGAAGTAATTAAAACTTGTTTTAATTTTATAACTTTTATACTCTTGTATTGTTTTAGTATTTAGCATTTTCTTATCTAGTAAATATTGATATCAACAATATTTTTTACGAAAATATTTTTTAGGCGATATGTTAAAACTTACCTAGTTATTGATGTTTTAACGTCTTTGCCGTACGATAAATTTACATTTAATTGGAGAAAAACTCCAGGACCTAATAGCTCTCTTACTATTACTATTATAAATCTTATACCATTTTTAAAACTAAGCCGATATTTAACATTCACATCTTACGTTCGTCAAATTTTTCTGGTAATTAAAAAATTTTGAACCTATATTTAAAAAAATATTTAAAAAAAACATATAATTATTAGGTGACATTATAATATGATATAAAATAATTTGTAATTTAAAACAGCAGATCACTTACAATAATTAAATGTGTTTGTTTAAACATTAATGCATAATTAAAAATTAAGTACACTTAATTAATTTTTTTTTATATTAAATAAAATAATTTCATATTTTTTAGCATTTTGGTAGCGAAGATATATCATGCCAAATGTTTCTAACTTTACTATTGTATACTTACGTAGTTCACTGGTTCACGTGCTTTTGTAATGTTATACCTTTGATTGTGATGTATGCTCAGCAGTTATCTGTTAAAGTTAATGTCCTATTTATTATTTAAAATTATATTTGACTATAAAAACTGTTGGTGCGGAAAAAAATTTAGAATAGCGTCTCAAGATCGCTATATCATTCCAAGCATGTGCCACAATGCAACATTTATTACTTTATATTTTTTTTAAGACTAATTTTGCAAATATAAAATCAAGTTTTGCAGTTGAAAATTGATTAAGCATTTTAAAATTATTGAAATTTTTTTCAAGGACACCGAAGATACTTGGTTGACAACAGTGGATAAAAAGAATGTTATGTATCGTTATCAACAAGCGCTTTTCATCGTGCTTGAAAATTTTACAGCTAGTGGCTACGGTGGTATCATACCAGAAAGTGGAGGGCACATAATAGCTTGTACGATTTTAATGATTCTCGGTAGATTATTCGAATGTTACATTATAAGTAAATAATAATTTGAAAACGTAAAAAATTAAAAAAATTAAATAAAAATTAATTTTATGTTAAATTTTAATTATTTTTTAAAGTTATGTTACTACAAGTAGTAGCTGATAAACATGCGTCTGAATCAAAATATGAACAAATAGTTAATCAACTATCTGCGTATGCTCGACAAACCCAACTTCCTACTTATATGAAGAAAAGACTTCTAGCTTATTATCGCTATCACTTCAGAAACAGTTACTTTCGAGAAAAAAAAATCTTATCAAATTTATCTGGTTTGTTTGATCCCACAAATACAATTCATCAAAATTCATTATTTTACTATTTATTTTAATATCTATTTATTTTAATAAGATGCCTTAAGGCAAGAAGTTACTTTACATTCCTGCAGACGTTTGGTCGAAAATGTTGAAATTTTTCAAGATTTACCAAAAAACATTTTGACTTTGATAGTTACGAACTTAAAACCGGAATTATATTTAGCGAAAGACATGATTATCAAAGCTGGAACACAAGGAGATTGTATGTTTTTTTTAAGTAGTGGAACCGTTGCTGTACTAACTCCAACTGGAAAAGAAGTAATAACATTTTATAAATAATCTGTTATTAAAATTAACAAAAGAAAGTATTTTCAATTACAAAAATAATTCTAAGACGTTTTTATAAAAAAAGTAAATTTATATTCGATCTCGAAGGTTTGTTTTTTGGAAGATGGCGCACATTTCGGTGAAGTGGCGCTTCTGGTGCAAGATCAACGTCGAGTCGCGAGCGTCGTAGCCGTCGAAGTTTGCGAGGTTTACCGACTTGACAGAAAGGACTTTCGCAAATGCATAGCCGTTCACAGTGACTTATTCGCAAAGATCGAGCAAATCGCCACAGAGAGAATGCAAAGCACAGTTTTGATCGAGGAACAGCACAAACGCTTCATGCAACAAACGAAATTGTCGACGTATCCACCGTCAAAGAAATTGAGTAATTTACAGTAATATGAGGAACAAAGGGATAAATAAATAGCGATGAATAATCGATTATTTGTCTTATTATGTTTAATTAATGTATTTAAGGACCTTAAATAATATTATTGTCCATACAATATATTCGTACAATGGCATTCATTCATAATTTGCCTATATCTCATCGTATAATTATATATTAATCCTTATTTTAAAATACTAACAATTACAATAAAGATTTTTTGCTAAAAGTTTTATAATAGCACTGAAATGACAATTTATACGTCTAACGATAATATTTTTTTGAGATATGATTCTTATATGTTCTTTTGAAATTTGTATCTTGATTCCTTTCTTTATGTCTTACACATTATAGACGCATTTTTCGCTTTTGTCTTTAAAAATCCGCATTATCGCTGCTTCGGAAGTCTTGCATGATTTACTTCGAAGTTATAGTTATTTGCCAGAAGGACATCATTATATTCATTATTACGCATATTTTATTTCTTCAAAGTTGAAAAATTGTCGATAGAGATTTCTTATGACAGTCTACAAATATCGATGCACGCGAGGTAAGTTCCCGAATTATAAAACGAAAAGATTTATATGTCAATATGCGTAAAAAATGTCGATATTACGGATTTGTAAAAACATTAACATTACATTATATAGTTTTTAATACATAAATTTTAATAGTCTTTTGTTGATATTTTGCTTTTTATTCAGCGTTATCGATATGTTATCTTTTTTTTAAACTTGGGAATGATTTAAAAACATAATTTTCGATTTAAAAATTCGATGTTTACGACTAATTCTACACCAGGTGGATTCAAGTACAAAAGTAAAAGAAAGTATAAAATAGTTCCGCTAAAAGATTTAATGTCAGTAGTTTTGGAAGATCGTTTTATACACTTTGTTTAATAAATCTACAACTATATTTTTTATAATTAATATGGTCACTGCTTTCCTTGATAATATAATTATACTTGACAAGAAAACTTTGAAAAAAGAATGCCGAATGTTTTAAGTAAAAAAGCTACATTGTAAAATTAAAAATTGCAAATATATGTAAATTAAATTAAAAACATTCATATAAAAAAAGATGAAGGATTTTAGTTAAAAGATGTATATTTCACGTGCGTAACAAAAACAATCTGATACTCGAAACATTCGGTAATCTTTGTGAGTATTTCCTTGTCACATCTAATAAGGCACATGATTCGTGACTGAAATATATAACGCGGCTAATTTGCTAAAATAAAATAATGAATTACTCATTAACTCTAAGAAAATTATGACTTATAAATGTGAATGCCACAAGCTCAGTGTAAACCGAAAATAGTAATAATTTTTTTAATGAGATAACTGTCAATGACATTGCGATAAATAAATTATTAGTAATAAAAATACGTAATTGTTCGCATATATGCTATTGGTATATAAATAGCAAAAGCTCGTTCTTCCTACATTTCACAGTTTACACTGATATTCTTTTTTAAACTATAGATAACATTTGAAATAAAAAACATAGATATTAGGTAAAATAATGACTGTACTATTGATGCATCAGGAACATAATCGTAAATGCGACATCGTTAATATTTAAAATGTAGTTTCCTGTGACAATAAATTCATTACGTGCATTTATAATAAAACACTGTACAGACACGGTTTTTGTCGCGTCTTATTGAGCATAACTTATATTTTATTTAAAAAAATTATTTGCATGCGTCGTTTTGAAATTCGATCAATATATCGCATAATTGCATATTTAGTAACGATACATAGAAACGAATATACATTGCATGTTTCGCATAGTTAAAATACAGTATATATAATAATAATAATAATAATAATAGTAATAATAATAATAATAATAATAATAATAATAATAATAATAATAATAATAATAATAATAATAATAAACATTAACATAAATCCTGACGATATAGCAAAAAAGTATCGCATTTTTATGTATATAGTAAAAACTATTTAATACTTTACAATTTAACGTGGATGTAAGCATAACGTATATAAATGTCATTATCTTGCCATGCATCTCAAAGAATATATAATATTTAAAAAAAAAAAAGCAAGTCATTGGTACTGACACAGAGTGTATAACTTAATTATATCATCGATAACGACGATTAGTATAAAAAGATAACTCATTGTAGTACAATTTCAAAATATTCATGATTTGAAAATCCACTACATATTCCAGTATCTTAACAGTGTAATAGCTTATAAAATTTTAGATAGTAGATAGCAGTGGCTCAACCACTAATTGTTATAAAATCAATTATAATCAGCAAACAGTTTTTTTCTCGTTTTTGTTTGAATATTGTTATTTTTGATACTGAAAAGTTATTTCCAAGGTGAACAGTAAACGGTATCACTTAGAAAAACCATTGCTGTACGAACATATTTTATATTGTTATTTTTATATACTACTTTCCTTTTTTAAAACGTTAATATTTATGTCAGTACAATACTTTACATTAATTAAAATTAATCTATATATATATAATATATATATATGTGTGTGTATCTTATTATATCTAGTATCTGAAATGTATGGTAAAGGTACAGTGGTTGTACTACATTATCTACTATAACGTTCAAGAAAATTTTTATTTATGATAGTCTCTTCGCTTTTTCAATGGTAAAGATTTTTTAGACTTATTTTTTATCTTTGTAAATGCTTAAATAAAATTAAACAAGTTTAGCAATTGATTAATTTTTTTATAATGTCAACGTGTTCACATTTCCAAAGATAAAAGATGCGCCTACGATTTATTACTTAAATATTTCTATTCTCTAGTCACTGAAATCCTTGCGGTATTTAATGATTTGTCAAGATTATGAAAAGTTATCTGTTGTCGAGGAAATTCTGATAGCCTCATGGGGCATAGTTTTTAACGAAACAGGCCCGTTGGACTAGGAATCAGCATTGGATCAGTCTATATATAGAACCATATTTTAACCTGCATTTCTCTACTTCACTTTATTAACATTTTTTCTTCTTTAACATTTCCTTTAATATATATTTTTTATTTTTTATTGTAATTAATCGTTTTCTATGTATAGACGACCCAAGGCTTTGGCAGTGTGCTAAATACGATTTTCCTTTGCGCTTTCATTAACTTTCTCTGTCGGGCATGAAAATTATTTTGGTCAGTTCAGCTGTTAGAACGGGAACTATCTTTTGATTCTACCAATATGTACGATGGTAGCTCCTTAATCAGGCGCTCGGGAAAAACGAGTCGTGTATGTTTAATATCCGGATTTTTTACAGGAAAGAAAAAATAGATCTCTTCGATCTTTGATTGTAAAGTGGTGCAAGAGGTGATAATTGTCCGGCTTTCGTACATGATCGACAACAGAATTTCGCATAGTATTTGTGATTACAGAATTTTGCAGAAACGATGAGACTACAATTGGCAAAACGACCCTGATCTTGACAAAGAGGATCGATGTACATACCTGGAAAAAACATAGAATATTAAATATACATTTAATAATTGTTTGTATATTTGAAAAATTTGATTTTTTAAATAATTTGTTAAATCATTACCAGCTACGTGGATATCTACGCTTTCTGAATTGCTCGAATGTTGATTAACACCTTCGCAACGGTAAGTACCAGTGTCATTGGAATATGCCGGTGAAATTGTTAATTCGTTCGTTTCTGCACAAAAGATAAAATTATTGTTGATGCACGATTTTTTTTTCCATACGTAGACATATTAAAAATATTTGCATTTACCGGAAATTCTAATTCGATCATTCGTTTGAATAGGAATGTCATTTTTGTACCAAGTAACACGTGGGGCTGGAATACCATTTGCGATACAAAGCAAACTTAATGGTCCTCCTTCTAAGAATTGACCTTGCGACTTTGTTATGTTAATGCGTACTGGCGCTAAATCAAAAAATATTTTATATTAATTCATTAATTATGGAATATATAGTCAATATATGTATTTTTATTTCTTTTACAAAAATTAAAATTCTTTTTTATTATTAAAATATGTATTACATTTAAATTTTATTACCTGTAAACATTTGATATAAAATCGACATTTAATTAGATTGTAAATTAGTAGTAAACATATATATAAATTATCGATTAAAAACTAATGCATGCCCAGAAGAACAAGAAAATAGATGTTATATGATAAAGAAATTAGATTAATATTATTTTTCCAACAATCCCTCATAACCAAGTTAGTTAAAAACGTCAATATTGTGCTTATATATATAGATAATGTCAAACATTATCATTTATATCGAATTGATAATAACATTATTAAAAACTCGTAATTTTTTTGCCATAAACTTACTTGCATATTCAATTCGAGGAGCAACTGTAGTTACATTGATCGGGATAACACCAGGGATGTTATAACGTCTGGTTGTATAAATTGGCGCGTAAGTTTGATTTTCGTAGATTTGGGTACGGTTGGGACGATAAGGATAAATCGGTTTCTTAGGTCTTTGAAGGGGTTGCACTAGGTATTTGGTGAATTGCTCTTGATCCGGTCGTACGTTTGCAACTGGACCGATCGCTTGTATTACAGTTGACCATTCTGCTGCTTTGCCAATGCCGTTATATGCATGACACGTGTATATGCCGAGCAAGCTCAAAGTTACCGAGCTTATACGCAATGTGTTGTCGGAATCTTGTTCATACGGCTCGGAATTCAAAGGCAATAAGCTTTCGTTGCGCCACCAGGTGACCGTCGGTCTTGGCCAACCGACAGCATAACAATGCAGAACCGTGGGCGAACTGAGCGTGACCGTGATCGGTCTGTTCGGCTCGTCGATTATTGCAGGTGGACAATCGTGAGGTGCTATTTTTTGTGCAAAAGCATGCCCAAAGATGTGTTTTGTTTAGCATTGTTAGGTTAGAATGAAAATTTATAGATTTTTTAAGTTACTGGTTAAAAGTATGGTTATATTTTTAAGTCCAATCACCTTTTTAACCCTTTAAAATTTTCTCATAAAGAATGCAATTAATACTAAAATAAGATAAATATTCAAAGAGTTAAAATAAAGTTAAACATCACCAAGTAATATTAGTATTTTAAAATGTTATTACGTCCAGTAAAACCAAAGATATCACACTCACTTTTTATAGTAAATGGAAGTTATTGTATGACAAGTTATAAATACATCACAGAATAAATAAAATATGTACTTACCCACAACATCTAATTGATATTCTATTCTTACTGGAGATCCAATTCCATTGTCAGCAGTACAAATGTATATTCCTTTATCATCTGGATAAAGATTTATTATCTGTAGCGATCCATTGTCCAAAATGCGTCGCCTACTCTCGTTAGGTTCAATCTAATAAAATAAACATCTTTGTTATTGCCAAATCAAATGAAGATTGGTATAATCGACCAAAACTTACAATCCTGGCATCCTTTTTCCAAACAATAACCGGCTTAGGTGCACCAATCACAATACATTGCATGGTCACGTAGCTACCTTCCTCGGCGGAAACATTTGGTGATTCTGGTTGTTGGATTTGCGGAGGCAAAGCACCCGGAGGTATCGCTTTCTGTGCGTACTGATACGGGGCTGAATCAGTCGTTGTAATTTCTTCGGATGCCGGATTCAGGCACGATGTGCCACAACCGCTGTTACAGCATTTTTGTTCACCGCCACAGTCAGCATCCGAAGTGCACTCTTGATCGCATCTGGTGCTGTTGGAAACGACGGGGCATTTTCCAGGCTTATTAACTGTAAAAAAAAGTTATTTAAAATGTGCAGTTTTTTTATAATTCTGATAATTTAGAAAAAGAAATAAAATATACAGTAAATGAAACATGTTCAGATATGTATTTTTAATGCAGATTATTAATAGACAGAGAGAAGATAAAAAGCTGAATATATCGATACAAATTTTTTAAATAAAATTCAACGTCAAACCGTAATAAATTGAAAAGTAAATTGCTGCTCAATCGATAAGTCAATCAAGTATTTCAGATATAATAATAAGAAAGTATACCAGGATTGCAAACGCCTCTGTATTCAGGCACGTCGTTGTAGCCAACAAGAGCGACGGCGCATTTCGTTCCCTCGGGGCATGCAATGGATTGGCAGGGCTCAGCGCAACGGCAGCGTCTACAATTTTGCGAATCGACATAATTTTCTTGGCCGTAAGGGCAATTCAATTGATTGCAGTGATCCGTAGCTTCGGCGCAAGGATCTTCCACGCCTTGTTCGTTGTCCGGAATCGTATTGATTTCTGCAAAATTTAATTTATTTTGTAGACTATGGATGTTTATGTATGATTATTTTATACCCATAAAAGAAGTAATCGAACTTAAGAAATAATCAAAATGCTAGCAAAATTATATTTACAGCAACATGTTTGACGGAGCTTCCTAAAAACGTGAATAAATTATATTACAAATGTCTGAAATAATAGCGATTAGACACAAATAAACATAATATTTACACGTGAATAACCTGGATGAATGAATGGAAGCAAAAAGAGAAAAATGAATAAACAAAAATTTTTGTCGGTGACAATTGCATGTATTTTACTTTTTTTTTTTTTTTTTTTTTTTTTTTTTTTTTTTTTTTTTTTTTTTTTATCAATAAATATACCAAAAATGATATCACTGATGGCAAATAAGTACTAAATTCAAATTGAAAATGTTTGTTTCAATTATATAATAAATTTCGAAACAATTCAATAACATGCAACGTCATTCGATGAAAAAAATTCTACAACACTTGTTTCCATTTATAAACTTACGACGACAAATTTTAAGACAAGAATCAATAGTCTTGAAATTGTTACGATTTCCACCGCAGCCGGTGTAAATAAATGCTCTGCACGTTTGATACTCATCGTCATAATAGAATCTCTTGTAATTTCCAATAGAGCAAGAGCCGATATCAACAGGTTCTTTGCAGATAGCTAAACCACAGCAATGCAATATATACGTTCATTAAATATTGATCGTATCGAAAAATAAGATGAAAATAAAAATATATATGTATATTCCGTTCAATTAATGAATTACCTTGCGCAATTCAATGGGACATAATTTAATTACTTTTTGTGTTTATTGTCAATTAAATTAATTGGTAACGAAAATAAGGAAGAAGCGAATGGACTTACTCAAGTCGGAGAGGCCAGTTTTGTTGCCGGTCTGCGGCGGTTCCTCGTGATGAATGCAAACGGATTCGCATTCGTTGCGCGTACTGAATCGATTAGCGTTGCCGTCGCAGCCTCCGTAAGTGAATTCACGGCAAACACGAGATTGCGGATCGTAGTGGAATTTGAGGAAAGAGCCACGGCAAGGACCCGTATCCATTGGAAGATGGCAAATGTCTGTGTGATGGTGAATTTTATCGCTTTTATTTTTCTTTTACGTGGATATTTCGTATTAAATTATCGGATGAAGTAAAAATATGTTTGATTGTTTTTAAAATAAAAAATAAATAATTTCGATAAAATTGATGCCCAAGATAATATTGTTTCAGTTAATGTTTTCGATAAATTTATTATTTATTTTCAAATCAGCATTCTATTGTCATTTTTCAAATAATCGACATTTAATTTTTCGTATTTTAAATTATTAAATAAATAACAGGAAATTTTGATATTTTAATTACGAAATAAAAGAAAATTTAAAAAAAAAAACAATAAAATTTATTAGCTTACCCTGTTCGCGGAATCGTCCGCAAAGCCTTTCACATTGTTCTTCGGTTTCGTATCGGTTTGCGTTACCCTCGCAGCCACCGTAGATGAACGCCTGGCACTTGCCGCTGTCCTTGTCGTAGAAATAAGCGGTAATCTCGCCGTCGCAAGGTCCGGTTTCCACGGGTTCAAGACAAGCTTGACTGTGTGCCGAGGACGCAGGAGTCACGTGGGTCGAAGGTGGTGTCATCGGTGCCGGAGGTCGTTTGCGGCAGCGGTGCTCGCAGGTTCGTAGATCGTTGAAGCGATTTTTGTTACCCTGGCAGCCGCTGTAGTCAAATTCGTAACAGGCGTCCGCTTGACGATCGTAGTAGAATTGTGGTACTGAGCCGTTGCATGGTCCGACCAGCATTGGCATTGTGCAAGGATCTGAACATAAAAGGGGGTTTTTTAATTTAATTTTTTCTGTTTTTTTGTTTGTTTTTTTTTTTTTTTTTGTGTTTTACCTGCACACTAAATTCTAAATTTTTAATATATACATATTAAAACATTGACGTATTATATACATATAGTGCTGAACAAATTGGTCGAGATAACGTTTTAAAGTTTCTCCGATTGAATCTTAAATTACAATTTTAATGAAATTTATACCTTGAACCTCGCCGCATCGGTATTCGCATTCTTCTCGTGAATTGAAGTTATTTCCATTACTAGAACAACCTCCGTAGACGAATTGCTTACAAATTCCTTCTCGATTATCGTAAAACCATTTGGTTTGATAATTCTGGCACGGGCCGCGTTGTTCGGGTAAGAAGCAAAACTCTAAAATAAAGTTTTTGATTAAGATTTTAGTTACTTTGAAACATTTTTAATTTTTGGAAAATAATTTTTGATTAAGATTAAAGTACAATCATCGTAAAATGGAAATATATTATTATTATTTTTATACTTACTTTAGCTCTACGATATTTTTTTAATTACAAATACATTTTGATCGAAATTAATT
The DNA here is from genome assembly GCA_949987625.1 of Chalcis sispes. Taxonomy (NCBI): domain Eukaryota; kingdom Metazoa; phylum Arthropoda; class Insecta; order Hymenoptera; family Chalcididae; genus Chalcis; species Chalcis sispes. Next base: position 9,865,412 of record OX465097.1, read on the forward strand.
TAAGAAGAAATAAAATAAAAAATACCTGTTTTAAACACTAATTCTGGGGTAACAGGTGTGTTCATCGTATGCTCGCATCTGTTTTGGCAATCGTATTCCAAGTGGAAATTATTATCGTTGCCACCGCAACCGCCGTAATAGAATATTCTACATCTTTGTTCGTAGGAATCGTAGTACCAACGCTGCGTATAGTTGCTACACTCGCCGATAAGCGCAGGTAGCAAACAAATGTCTTGTTCTAGTTGAATTTAACGAAAATTCACGTTAACGGTTTATTTCTATGTAAGCTTTTACGGTGTGTTTGATTTATATTTAATGTTAAAAAGTTTCAATTATCAATAAATATTATATAAATAAATTTACTTATTTATATTTATCTTTTTTTAAATGAATTACTTCAGATATAAATTTAAAAAATTTCAAAATAAATCAATTAGATGTTAGTATTTTTTAAAAATTATTTTAATTAATTAGTTTAATATAAAAAAAAAAAAATATATATATATATATATAAAATTAAATTTAATTGAAAATCTACCGATAGATTTCTATTATTATTAAATACTTCAACGATAAAATTGAAAACTGATAAATAAAGTCGTGCACCAATTAAAAACTTAAACTTGATTAAAAGTGTTAAAAAAAAAAAAAAAATTATTCTTACCAATCTTTGGGGGGCAATCAGATTCACATGCATCTCTAGAGCCAAAGTTATTTTTATTTCCACCACACCCAGTGTAATAAAATGGCATGCAACGATTTTCTTGCTGATCAAAGTACCAACGAGAATACTTCTCCGTGCAGTTACCCTCCGAGCGTGGCAGTGAGCATGAGTCTGTTTGTTTTTTTAATGAGTTAAATTATAATCATGCAATGTTAGCGCTTTCGACCATCAAAATTAAAATAACGGTTAGTTTGTTTTAGAAATTAAATACCTTAACCTTCGTAACATTGCTACCATAAATGTTCGATTATTTTTATCACTACTTAATAATTTTCAAAGCGTTTGATTTTAACGGCCGACGTTTTATTTGGTCATTAAGGATGTAAATTACGGGTTCAATTATGATTTTTCTGATTTATTCAGTATTCAATGTTTCTAGTATGAATTAAGCTTTATAATGACGCCTATGCTATCGTGATTATTTCGAATTAAATGTGAAAATTCGAAAAATGCGTGAAGGCAACGGGCTTTTTTCAAATAGATGCGATAAGTGATAAGATATTCTATATTCAGTCAATCTATTCTAACAATCAAAAATAATTCGATGTCCAATCCTTTAGAGTCGCTTTTTATCCAAGAATAAACACAATAATAATGTAAATGAATAAAACAAAATCAAGCGATAAAAAAATTGAACTTCAAGTTAAAAGCATCCATCACCAATACAGTGTATACAATATCTCAGCAGCGAGTGTCAATTTTTAACGCGCGTGTGTGTGTGTATATTCCAAATCCATAGCAAAAATTAAAATTATGCGTCTATATATCCTCTGATCTAAGAAGCACTACGCGAAAGTTTCGCTTAAGCTTTATTCGATCAGTCGATCGGACCGGAGTTTTAAATGTATACCTCGAGCTAGACATCGCTGTTCACAGGCAGCCTTAGTACGGAACTTATTGCCGTTGCCTTTACAACCGCCGTAAATGAATTTTTTACACGCCCGACGATCGGCGTCGTAATGCCAGCGTAGCAAAGAGCCAGGACATGGTCCCGGCTCTTTTTCCAGGCCGCATATGTCCTTTATTACTGTAAAAGTTTCATGGTTACGTGTACACTTCTAGACCGGGGATCAAACGCTCATCATGGCCATTATTTTTTAATTTTAATTATTCTTACTCATCCGCGTACCTTGCACCATAATTTTATCATCATTATTGTAGATTTTAAGTAAATAGTTGGTGGAATTTCGTTGGATCTACACTTTTATTGAAAATTGTAAATATAGAGCAATAGAATCGAAAGTTTAGTCAAATGTAGATAAAAAATTATTATTTAATTGTAATTAATTATTGAAATAAATTAAATTCCACCAATTATTATATTCATTGATTATTATTATTTTCTCAGCATAACAGCATGCTTTTTAAACTCTCTTAATTTGATTAGTATATTTTCTCAATTTTTTTCAACCACTCATTAAAACTCATTAGAAATTTTTAGTGTAAAAATAAAAAAAAAAAACATCGTATTTTAATCGTTAAAATCGTTTTCATTATTTTCAAAATTCAAAAATATACTCAAATATATTAAAATATTTTTTTAATTTATTTAAGAATAAATTCTTGAATCTTACCTTGACTGCGCCCTAGTTGCAAACATTGTTGACGACAAGCCAACTCAGAAGGATAATTGTTGGTATTGCCCTTGCAACCGCCGTATTTAAATGTTTCGCAATTATGAGTATCTTTATTGAAATACCACCTTGTAAAGTTTCCTTCACAAGGACCAGGTTCGTTAGGTAGAGTACAAGGATCTGTAAAGAAAATGTAAAAGGATCGAGTATTAACATTACCAAAGTAAACAATTTTATTATTCGGAAACATAATTTTAAAAAATAATGACTTCTATTTGAAGAATTTTATTTTTACCAGCATCAACACGTTCAGCACAACGATCTTCGCACTCTTTGCGAGTTTTGAATTTGTTGCTGTTACCAAGACAACCGGAGTATATGAATTGTCCGCATTGTTTTCTTTCGGCATCATAATACCACATAGGATTATATCCATTGCAAGGTCCGGAACTACTGGGCAAGTAGCAAACGTCTATAAAAGGACACATTAAATTCAAATAGTAAACCTTAAACATATTTATCGGTACTATATATATAAATATATATATATATATATATATATATATATATATATATATATATATATATATATATATATATATATATATATATATAATATTATTTTCACATTCTTGAAAAATTATTTTAGTTGTTAAAAAATGGGTTTCTCATAATAATTACAAAAAAATGATTAATACTTAAATTGACGTCCTATTTAATAAACTCAAAAGTTATAGAATATTCAACTTATTCGAAACAACGTACCCTTTCCTTTGGGTTCGACACAAGTAGCTTTGCATTCCTCTTGCGTTTTGAATCGATTATTGTTACCCTCGCAACCACCGTACCAGAATTTCGAGCAGCCTCCGTATTCGCTGTCGTAGAACCACTTGACGGTGAAATCGCGGCAAGTGCCTCTGTCTCGTGGTAATGCACAAGCGGCACCTGGAATCGAGGGCACTTTAAGACATCCCTCGAAGTTATCTCCCTGTGCTTCCTCGACTCCGTCGAGACAGCAACCGTACTTAGAAGCGTCGCAAGTGCATCCGGCAAAGTTTGGACCCTTGGCCGGTGTTCTTTCGTCCGAACAACATTTGAACTCCGTATTTTCGCAACCGCAACCTTTTTTAATCATAACGAATGTTCGAATTTTGTAATTATCGTTTTTGTAATTTTGTAATTTATACGGTATTGATAAAATTACATTTGTTATTTTTGTACGTGAATTAAAAAGTTATTGTTTATTTTTGGATTAATGTAAATCTAAATTTTTTTAAATATTTAATATTATTTGCAAATAATATTTTATTTTATACTATATATGATAAATATAAATGAACGATACATGCGTTTTGTTTAAATATTAAAATTTAATAACATCAATAAAAATTGATTTTTTAAATAATTTATCAATCCAAAGCGATACTTGGTGTAAAAGTTTACCTTGACCATGAGGTCCTTTAGCGATGGTAACACCGTCGGGGCAGCAGCCAAATTGATACGTATAACAAGGACAGCCGGCAAAATTCGGTCCAGTGGCGGGTGTAAATCTGTTTGGACAACAGCCGTGAGGCGTGTATTGGCAGCCGCAACCCTCGTTGTTCGGGCCTCGAGCGGCGGTCGTGTTGTCGGGACAGCATCTGAACTTTGTGTACTGACACCCGCAACCGTAAAAGTCTGGTCCGCGGGCGGGTGTGATATTGTCGGGACAGCATTTGAATTGACTTGATAAGCAGCAGCCTTCTTTCTTAGATCCGTGCGCCGGAGTTGTCCTGTCGTCGCAACAGCCGTAGGTTGTATTGTCGCACGGCATGCGGCATCCGGTGTTGTTTGGTCCAAGAGCTGGTGGAATGAAAATTAGACGCGGAATATTTATAAGATGATTATATATATATATATACATATATTTTTTTTTTTATAAATGTAAATAGCTTTTAAGATAAATCAATTGGCTCGTTATGCTTTTTAATTGATGATATTAATTTATCTAAAATTTTATTGAAAAATGTTCGTAAAATTTAATAATTTTTATTAATTTACCTGCCGTAACATTATCTGGACAGCATCCAAAGTAAGACGCAGTGCAGTTTTTAGTATTGATAATATCGCAACCTTCAAAGTTTGTGCCGTTTGCAATTCTTTGACCATCAGGACAACATCCATATGTTGAATTAGCACAATCTTCTGGTGCGATTGTAGTTGTTTCCACTGTCGTTTCGGTAACTTGTACAGCTTCTTCTTCACAATCTTAACGAATTTAAAATTAATACATGTTATTCATTAAATTTAGTTTATCTGTAACAGTTATAAATTTACCTTTTCCATCAGGACCGGATGCAGCTTTAATACCATCTGGACAACATCCAAATTTAGTACCATTGCAACATCCAAGATTATCTTTACCACTTGCTGGTGTTTCTTTATCTGGGCAACATCCGAATCTAAAGAGATTATGAAGAATCTTTGTAAAATTTATTCATAATAAGTATATTTTATTTTAAGACTATATGACTTACTCTGTCTCATTGCATGGTATTTTGCACCCTTCAAAATCATTACCTTCAGCTGGTGTAACACCATCTGGGCAACAACCGAAGAGAGTTTCTTTACAATGTTGATCTGGACACTTTTCGTTCTTGGGTCCTTTAGCTGCTGAAACTCCATCTGGACAACAGCCGTATTTTGTTTCTTTGCATGTATGTGCAACAGGGCAGCCTTTACTAAACGGTCCTTGTGCTGGTGTAATGCCATCAAAGCAGCAACCGAATTCTGAAGTTTGACACGTCTTTTTCTTTTTTGGTTTGCATTTTCGAAGTTTATGTTCTTGTGTTATTGCTTTTTCAACCGAACCAATTGTAGTAAATAAGTCAGTTACTGGAATGAAAAGAGTGAGTAATAGTTAGATCGTAAATTATAGAAAGATAATATAAAATATAGTAATAAAATTTACTGTGAGATTTTTCCGTCATTTCGGTCTCCTCCGTAAACGATGAAATTTCAGTCTCAGTCGTTTCTTCGGTGCCACTGACTGTACTGTAAGTGCTTACTTCTGTTTCGACAGATTCAGATGTCATTCCTGATTCAGTAGTTTCTCCAGTTACTCCAGTTTCAGTTACCTCACCTGTTTCTATTGCACCTGTTTCTGTTGCACCTGTTACTGTTGCACCTGTTTCTGTTGCACCTGTTTCTGTTGCACCTGTTTCTGTTACACCTGTTTCTGTTGCACCTGTTTCTGATGCGCCTGTTTCTGTTACACCTGTTACTGTTGCGCCTGTTTCTGTTGCACCTGTTTCTGTTGCACCTGTTTCTGTTGAACCTGTTTCTGTTGAACCTGTTTCTGTTGAACCTGTTTCTGTTGAACCTGCTTCTGTTGAACCTGTTTCTGTTGCACCTGTTTCTGTTGCTCCTGATTCGGTTACGCTGAATTCTGTTGATTCCATAGTTTGGGTTTCACCACTCATGGTTGATGATTCTGATGTTTCTACAATTGCCGATGATTCTGTTACTTCCGTTTCTTCAGATATTGCAGATGCTCGAGATTCACTTGTAACGCTCTCTGTCGATTCGCTACTTTCAGTTGTCTCACTATTGCTTACTTCTGTTGTCATGTCATTGCTAGATGTCGATGAATCGTAACTTGATTCCGTTGTCGATGATTCTACAATTTTAATATTGTTAATTATTCAATATATTATAAATTAAATTCTGAATTAAACACGCTAAATAATTATTACCAATAGTAGTATCAGTAACTTCACTCTCCCTTGTACTGGAATCAGTCGAGGCACTGCTGTCAGATGTAGTTTCAGTACTTTCAGTAATAGGTGTGAAATCACTTGAATCTGTGCTTTCTGAATTAGGTGCGTTTGATGTAGTTTCTGTTGAATCAGAACTAGATTCAGTTGATGAACTATCAGTAGTCATATCTGTATTTTCTGTTGTATAACTTGTGCTAGATTCAACTGAAGTTTCTTCAGTCAATTGAGTTGTTTGTTCAGTTGGGATTAAACTTGAGTGTTCAGTGAAGCCAACAGATTGATCGGTTACTTCATTTGTCATTCCATCAGTTGATGATTCTGTTATACCCGAAATCGTTGTCGATTCTTCTGTAGTACTGAAATCTAAATAATTCTCTTACACTTTAACTGCATTAATAATGTTATTTTCTTGTATATAAATAATAATTAATAGCATTCAAGATTCTTCAAAAATGCCTTTCAAAATAATTTTTACCTAATTCAGTTGTTCCTGAACCCTCGTTTATTTCGCTTACTTCAGTAGATTTTGTTACTTCAGAGGTAGACAAATCAAATATTGCCGTTTCCATCTCGAACTCATCAGGTGATGTACCACTACCTTCCAATGTCGTTATTATTGGAAAAGAGTCAAGATCCTCATCAGTGCTGCTATAACCACTACCACTATCTGTTGGAATAGAAACGTCACCGCGGCTAGCTGCATCACTGAACATCATATCTTCTAAAGTATTGCCACTTGATGAAAATGGTGAACTTAAAGGAAGAGCTTCAGTCATATCTGATGACTTTTCGGATTCCTATTACATAAAATATAAAACATAATTCTTCAAAATAAATGAATTTAATAATTATTGTTCTACATATAATCGAATTTAAAAATAACGGTGGAAAACGACCATAAATTCTTCAAATAGAGAAATTGGGATTGTAAGTGAATTTAAAAAATGCATAACATTAAGTTAAAATAATATAAGAGCATGAAATAATAAAACCATGTAAAAATAAAAAAATTCTTTTATCAATATTGACTTACACTTGTTTCAAAACTGGAAGCAACTGTTACAAAATCTTCCTCATCTTCACACTCTTCTTCTTCATCTTCCATTAGTGCAGTCACCTTTTCAGGCTCCACTGGTATAACTTCATCTTTTATAGAAAAAAATGTAATGAAATATTTATTAACATTTAAATAAAAAGTAAATATGTTATTACCTTCTTCACATGCTTGCGTATTACAAGCTTCAGTTTCTTCCATCAGAGTTTTATAATCGCATTGATTAGACGTTACTGTTTTGTCATCTTTCACACAGATGACTTTACGTGTACTTTCTCCACCTCCGCATGGTTTAGAACACTGAAAAAAATTTTTTATGAGATTTGCTAGTAATTTGATAAAAATTGTTATTTTTTGTTTAAAATTTAACTTTAATATAATAATCATTGAAAATAAATTTCATTAGCTAAAATTTGAAAATATTTTGACAAATTAAACTGTAAAAGTTATTAATAAAAAAATTACTTACTTTACTCCATGGACCAGCAAACCATTCGCCACCACAGTTTTTATTATCAGCAGTACATTCTCGAGTTGTATTGAACTTTTCTTCGGGTTCGCACTTACTATCTGGAACTTTCTTCATTGTATCTTCGTTTTCGAAAGTCGCGCAAAAGACTTTTCGAGTTTGAACTCCTGTACCGCAATTCGCTGAGCACTGAAATATTAAATTTTTTTTTTTTTTTGTTTCATGAATTATACTTAAAATAAATAAATGTATAAATTTATAGTATTCTTTACCTGGCTCCATTGAGTTTTAATCCACTGATATTCGCAAATTTGTGGAGTTTTGCAATCTTTGGTTGTTTCGGGTTTTTTTTTATCATCACACATGTCATCCGGATATACGGTGCCATTTACTGTTGTGCACTGTACCGTTCTTGTTTCTTGGGTTAGACCACATTTTTCTGAACACTTTAAAAATCAAATGATTATCAATGTTGTGATACTGTTTTATTTACTTCAGTGTTAAAATGTAATAATATGTTTAGGATGAATTAAAATAGTTACATTAATAGTAATCTATAAATAGATAACAACGTTTTAAAAAAGTTGCGCATGAAATTAATTCGAATTTTTAAGAACTTACACCACTCCATGGTGATGTAACCCAATCAACACCTTCACAAGGCCTCAATTCACAAGTTTTCTCTTTCTCGGGAATTTCTCCTTCGCAAGCAGAATCTTCGAGAACTTCAATTTTTCCTTCATCATTTTTCCTGTAGCATGTTACTTTTCTTGTTTGTTTACCTTCACCGCACAAATGGTCGCACTGCATAATTAGGAAAATTCTTTAATATTAGCGATTCATAATAAACTCTAACAAAGCTAGTTATCAAAAACCATGCACAAGCTCGCGATTTAATGATAAACTTACAGGTTTCCAAGGTCCAAGATGCCATATGGGACAGTCGACATCTTTGTTGCATTCGCGCTTAGTGGCATTTTTCGGACCGAGACTATCGACGCACTGGGCCTCGTCGACGATGGTGGCGATACCACCGGCTACGACGCGCTCGCACTTGATGTCGCGGGTCTGTTCGCCACCTTCGCCGCATTGCTTGCTGCACGGTGTCCATTCACCTTCGACCCATTGGGCAGGACAAGGTTCGTCGCCGCAAGCTTGGGTATCCACGGGCTCGAGCATCGGATCGCAGAGCTTTTCGTCCGCTACCTCGTTCGTGCCACGTTTCACGCAGCTCACTCTTCTTGATTGATAGCCTATAAGTGATCAATAGTATGGCGAAGATTTTAATAAATGTATGCTAATTATGTATAGTAACCTTTTTTAAAAATTTATTTTATGTTAAGGTGAGTTAATGTTTCTAACTTTAGTAAAATAATTATATAGATTTTATAATTTATATTATATTACGAACAATAATTATTGATAATTATTGTATTTATTCTCATTAAACTTGTATACATTTTTTATAATGTAATAAAAAAATTTTTTAACTTTATACATGGAAAAAGTTTATACCGGTATTGATCAAATTTAATAGTATAAAAAAAAGTTTAGAAAACAATAATTTGTATCTAAACACAAACTTTTAAATAACTCCATCATCGTTTTTATTTTTTTGTATACATCAAAAAATATTTTCAATTTTTCTCCAGGTTTGTGGACATGTAACAAAAAAAATTTTTTTCGCTCAGCCCTGCGGGTTATTATCAATATTTTTTAAAATTCATAGTTTAGTAGTCTAAATTTTTTTATATAGAAACTTTTAAGACGAAAAATATTTAAAGCCATAGGCATTTGTTTTTTATAAAAAACTAAAAATTTATAACATATACTGGTCAAGTTGGATGAAAAACTATAATTTTTTAATATCCGTTGTATAAAAATAAAAGTCGCATGAATAAAACAAATTTTCTTCGCGTAGTTATACCTTAAAAATTAATCCGCGTGTAATTTTATCGAATCTATAAGAAAAGAAATTCTTCTAGAAAGGCTGCAAAAGATTATTTATCATATGAACGCACGATCGTCATCGGTAGAAAGCTAATCAAACGAGCGCGCAACATTAATCATACTTTCAAACGAGATGGATATTCTTCGTTAAAAATAACGTAAATAAGAAAATAAATAAAGGACGTAACTTACCTCCTCCGCACGTCGCGCTGCACGACGAGAATTCCTCGACGACCCATGTGTAGCTGTCGGGGTCCGTTTGTTGAGAAAACTTCTTCGGGATGCTGTACTGATATTCTACACCGACGTTGTGATCTTGATAGAGTAGCTGTGCGATAATACAAACGATATTTCAATAATCGTAATTGATATTTGTTTCTTTTTATTTCTACAATGTATTAACAATGGTGAGATATATACTCACCACGATGTAAAGAGGTTCACTGGTCGGTCCCAATGCCTTTATCGTGTCTGGGGCTGAAAATCCCTGCGGATCTCGGCTGTAATGGAAAATCGTACCGGCAAATCGAAGACTACGCGGAAAGTCTATTCTCCAGTTGCCGTTCAAGTGGTAATAGCCAGATGAGTTTCGTATAGCTGTGTATAACAATTTGAGAAATTTATTTTATAAAAGTAGAATATTACGTGTCTCGAATGAATTTTTCATGACAACGATATTCAAAAGCATAAAAATTTGTATTTTGTTACTAATTATTTTTTAATCATAATTACAAAAGTTCTTCGTCCCCTTACCCAGATAATTATTAGATGGTTGTGTTTCCCTTACTACGACGTTGGTCGCTCCCTGGGGTATATACAGGATGTCGTAGTAACCTAAAATAGGAGAAAACTCGGTGGTGATTAAGCGGTAATCAGACGTCGATGCATAAATCAAATTTGATCGGAATAGACGTAGAGAGTTAACTCCGGGAGAGGGGGGGGGAGGGGAGAAAGAACGAGTTAAGCTCGAGTATACCGCTCGGGTTTTCGCTTAGTGCACTTACCGCCTTGCAAGTGATTCGAGTCGAAGATTCCCTTAACGGTGTTGCAGTCGGAGCCGTCGCCGCCGCATTCGCGGCACGCGTCCTCTTTGGCGTCGCTTCCTAGCATCCTGTCGCATCCCACAGGCTGAAAAACGTTACGTTATTATATTTTATATTCGAGGCGTAACTTTTTTTTTCCTTTTTCCTATTTTTTTCTTTTTTTTTTTTTAACGAGCTTGGCTTTTTATGCCCCGAGTGCTCGTCTCGTGTCGTAAAACGCATAGCGTATATACCGTTTTTGCGAGAACGAACGAACGAAGGAGAAGCGAACGATCCGCGGCGATAAATAAAGTTGGTTATTTTATAATTGCGGAAATATATCTTAAAATGGCAAGTTTTATCGACACTGTGCGGTGAAAATTTCTTTGAAATTGTACCGTTAGGTGATAATTTAGAAATTCAAAATACAATTTGTTTTCTATTAAAGAGAAAAAGAAAAAAAAAACCTTTCGAATAAAAAAAATTTCAAGCCATATCCATTACTTTTATAATTTTTTTTTTTTTTTTTTTTTTTTTTTTTTTTACAATTTCCAAACCAGTGAATAATAATAATAATAAAAAATCTGTAATTGAGATTAAGCAATTTTATATTTTAATTTAAACAACGTCGATTTTTTATTTAAAAAAATTTCAAAGCGATTCATTTAACGTCAGTTTCCATTCGATAATATAATTATAAAACATTGAAATATCGTCATGGATTTGTATAAAGATAAAAAATAAAAAAAAAAAAAGGAACAAAGAAACTTTAACATGAAAATGGGAAAATATTTTGGTAAAAAAAAGGGCACGCGCACACACACCCACAAAATAAAATGAAAAAAAAAAAAGATGGATATATGAAGTAATCTTCCGGTGGAGCTTTGTGAAAAATGATTGTTATATTCGGCGGAGAGATGCTTTTATAATGATGCCATTTAAACGAGGAATGAAAAGGTAGCTTTTATTCATCCATTTGTACTCACCATACATTTGCCCTCGACGCAGACGTCGTTTTTCTCGATATTACAAAGCGTCCCATCAATCACTTTCTCTCGATGCTTGAAAAAGAATTTTTCACCTCGAGGCATGCAATTAAGCTCGCACTTGTTGTGTCCACCCGTGTACGGTATCCATCTGCGAAAAAAAAAAAAAGAAAATTTTTTTTTTTTTTATTCACCGTTAAGTTTACGATCGGCGACGGCGACGACGAGACACAGAAAAGGAAAAGGGAAATAAGTTGTGCGCCCGTGGATTCGAAATTATCGAAATTGAAAAAAAGTTGCGATGATCGATGGTGAATTTTTACATTATTTTTTTCATCGACAATCATTGATGTATATTTTCATTATATCAATTAATTAAAACTTAAAACCGTCGTTATTTTCTTTATTTTTTAAATACATTTTTCATTATAATGTAAAAATTTCGTAGTAATAGCGAAATAAAATGTTTCCGTCAAAAGTCGATAATTAACATTTTGCACCATATAAAATACATTATTATTATATAAATCTTTTTTATTACGCGATAGCTAAAACAGTTCATAAAGTTCTATGCGTGGGATCTTCATTAAAAATAACGTTAATTTTAGTTATAAAATATAACATTTTCAACCGCAATGCGTGGCTGAAAAAATGTACTACAAATTATGAAAATCGTGAATTATTATAAAAATAAAAAGTAAATAAAAAGAAAAGGAAAGAGAATAAAAAAGTACTTACTCGTAATAAACTCCTTCAAAAGGTTTGTTGTTGAATTCCGCGCATTGCTCGGCTCGAAAATCCTTTTGTTCTCCCGGGCATGACTATAACAGAACAATGATATAAATCGATATAAAATATTTTTTCTCTTTTTACTTTCGATATTAAATTATTTTTAAAGCTTTTAAAAAACGGAGAAAAAAATTTTCGTTAAAATTATTTTTTTCCATCAATTAAATTGGTAAATTATTATTTATTTAATTAAATGAAGTTTTTTTTTTTTTTTTTTAAAGTTTAGTTACTTCAAATGAAATTTACTTTGCAAACATAAAAATAATATTTAGTTAAGTAATGAATATTGGAAATTCTCTAAATGACAAAACTTATTAGAATTGCAATAAAATATAAATTGGAATTCCAGCAATTTAATTTATTAAAAAATTAAATCTTATGATAAAATATTGAATTAACTATTTTTTATACGAAATGTCATTAAAAACATTAATTATCGTTATATTTATCTTTAAATAAATGAGATATTTTTAAAATTGGTGAACTTGCAATCTTTTAAAAGTTTTTGCAATATTATTTTTAATTGATAAATATTTGTAAAACTCTGAATAATTTGTTTTTTAAATTCAAATATATTGAAACGATATTTTTATTGAAAAATTCGCTTTTTTCTTTGTGATAGCAGTAGTGGAAATATTGACGATATTTACAGATGTATATATATAATGATTAATATTATTTTCTTTTCACATTACATTCGGTGAATTTTTGTTTAATTTTAAAGGCATAATTATCGTAATCAAATAAATATTACGTAATACCGCGCTTCATAGGCCATTTAAAAACAAAACGCAAGCCAAAAAAAAACCGTAAATACCGTATGCGGCAACTTAAAATAACGAGCGAACTAAAAGCCAGGACGACCTTCAAAAAAATAAAAAATAAAGAGAGAGAGAGAGAGAGAGAGAGAGAGAGAGAGAAAGAGAGAGGAAAAGAAAAGAAAAACATTTCTCCGGCGTATAAGCGTAAAAATCTAAATTAGAGCAATTAAATAATCAAGCCGTTGACTTCGTCTCTCCTTTCCGAGCACTAGAGTTAAAAAGCGCAACCAACCCCTCTTCTCGGGTGCGCTTATACATATATACAAGTATGTACATAGGTATGTAGGTGAGTGCGCAAGAGCGAAATTTGTAGCTGGTCGTCACGCCTTCGCACTCGGTGACGGTTGCACACGCCGCTCGAGAATTAGAGGACCCTCGACCCGACCTATCACCGCCATTTCTGTGTATATATATACACGCTTACCCACTCAATGTATACCTTTATAAAGCTGGGGGATACACATACGCGTTATATTCGAGTAAAAGCACGGAATACCACGAGTAATATCGATAAAATCGAGGCTCGGAACGAGGTTTTGAAAAAAAAAAGGAAGAAAAAAAAAAGAAAAATGGAAGATGGACGTTGGAGGATGGGGAAAAAGGACGAGAGAGAGAGAGAGAGAGAGAGAGAGAGAGACAGAGAGTTGGTCAAAACCGCGTTGATCTCGCTCTACGTCTTGCTCTCGCTTAGAACTTGAGATTTATGACGGTTGATCTTACTCTCGTAAAAAAAATACGTACGTCTGCGAGCATGCGTATGTGGGTACGAAAGAGAAAAAAAGAACGACGCACTCGTTCGTGAGGCTTTGCGAAAACAGCGTTTCCTGCAGCCGATATCCCCGCGCGTATATATAGAGGAAGAGGAGAGCGAATCGTTTCTCCTCGATATGAAGAACAAAAAGGGAAGATATATACGAACTTGTCATTTCTAAATGGATCAGGTAGTGTTTACGTTAACGCTCGGTCGAAGAGAAGTCACGATCGTCCTTGAGTTTTTCAACCCGGAAAAAGCAAAAAAAAAAAAAAAAAAAAAAAAAAAGAACGACGATCTTACGACGTCTTTTTTTATTCCCTTCGCTCTCGTGGCTTTTCATTATTTTGTTCTTTCTTCGGATTTTATGAGAGAGAAAAATACATATATACACGTACGTCGTGAAATATGTTCGCGGATTTGAATTTAACCTTGCATTGTGGATCATTAATATTATTTTTTACTTAGGCGTATCGATAAAATTTTCTTATCCAAAAATTCGAGCGGCATTTTCTATTTATGTATAGTAAGTCTACACAGCGTGGACTTTATCTGCGGTACTCAATACTATATAATAAAGTATAAATACTCAAATAGAATATAATAAACTTCTATTCCTATAGGAGGAACAACTGATTATATTCGTCTCTCAGGATAATTAACCCACAACTCCTTATAATGGCTTTTAATCTATATTGCTCGCCGGCAATATTAAATTTGTTGCTACATTATCGATAAATCTTGCACTTTTGGAACGATCTTTAATTCATTAGAATCACCAAGATGTACTCGTACACAGACGTTTGTCTTACTATTCCATTAAAAGAAAAAAGAAAGTCGCGTTAAAATAAATTCTAATGAATATATTAAATGAATAAAAATATTAAAATGAATTTTCTAAATGTACATTTTAATATTTAAATATTATTTTAAAAAAATGCAGCGTAAGTTTTTAGCAAAATAAATGCAATTTTGAAATTGAATTGTATGCGCGTTATTAAATACGTAATAAATTTATTGTATAAAATTATTTTATTCAATATATGTATTTGAATATACTCCGCTTTTGCTTTTATTAAATCAGCAGTCCTTCAAACTTTTCGTAAAAGAATTCAAAAATTCTCCATTCGTTTTCATCAAATAAAATATTTTTAAAATAATTTATGCAAGTATTTTTTATCTTTAAAACAGAAAAATATTACATCTGCGCGTTAATAATTCCTATGTATTTTTCTTATAATAAAAAGTCGTCGAAAAAATAATTTGACGTAAAAGAACGCGTAATGCATGATTGCTATCAAAGCCCAGTCAAAGAATCGCATAAATAATTAAACAACCGAACGTAACATCGTCGTTACCTTCCATTAGTAGGTACATCTCGCGAGTTATACGAACATTAAACATATTTCTAACGTAATAAGAACGAGAACGAAGTCGCGGTTACGGATGCCGTCCACGTTTACCATCTCCGCTTTTTTACCGCAAAAGTTACATCCCGGCGCGCGTCGAATATAAAGCCGGGCTAAACGCATAGCTGAATTATTGAGCACGTAAGAAGCGAGAGAGAGAGAGAGAGAGAGAGAGAGAGAGAGAGAGAAGGGGGGGAGGATTAAGGTTTGAAACGTTGCGGCGAGAGAGTTTAATTATTGACCGAGAAAGTATATAGCTTCGTTCGATTTTCTCCCCACTTTCGCGATGTTTATTTTAACGCAATCGGCCCTTTCGCCGAAAATTCTCCTCCTCCGCGACTATGATGGACGCGTGTACGTGTGGTTATTTTTTTTTTTTTTGAAAAAAATCATATAACCGCTAAAATAATTCAATAAGAGGGAGAAGGCTAAAGAGGGAAGAAATTTTTATTTTTGGCGATCGGTTTGTAAGAGAGAGAGAGAGAGAGAGAGCCGGTGATCGAATTGAATTATGGTTGCGAAAGTTGTATGTGTATAAGTTTACTCGAGAGCAATGGATCGAATGAGCGCGCGGATGCTTGGGTTGAATCGATGACGTATGGCCGCAGTGAAATTATTTTGGGGATGTTAGCCGTTGTGAACCCTATGAGAAATGCTTTTATATATATACACACGTATTTGCGAGAACGTTTTAGGGTGCGATTAAGCTTTGTATTTCTCAAGAAATTGACGCGTAATTTAGTCACGTTTAAGATCGATAGCGATGGAATTTATTATTTTCATGTATACAATAATATACATTTTTTATCAATTGTAAAAGATTATTTTTATTTTCAAACTAGCATTCAGAATTGTATCGTTTATACATAAAATAAGTCGAAACGTTTACAAATAACGTTTGCTTTATTTCATTTTTGACGCTAAACAAAAGCGAATATAACAACGGTGATGTAATTAACGGTAAAAGCACGAGAAGTAAATGCTTCTCGTATTCGTATTTGATGAGAATGGAGTAAACTAAGAAACGAGGGAAAGTTAAAATCGTTCCTATTGCAAAGGATTCGTTGTATTGTGGATCTATTTCAATAAATTTCTTATCCTTTTAACAAAATTTTTAGCTTGACTTATTAAAAATTTCATTTTCTTTTATTTGCGAGTAATGAATTTTTTATAAGCTTAAATATTTATTAAAAAATTTGTTTTAATTAAAATTGCTTTATAATTCATTTTAATTGCATAACTGTAAATGCATGAAATAAAAAATTATCGACATAAATTAATTAACATAATATATTTTGTAGCTTGAATCATATTAATTATTATTTTTATTACTTATTTGAACTACTTATAATTTTTATCTATTAACTTAAAAAATTGTCGAGACTGTTCAACTAAACGGTTCTAATAACTTTTAAATAGTCTTATAACCTTATATTTGTCCATCAAAAAAGAAATCATATATACACTTCACTCCAACTGTATCGAACGAGGGAACTAGATCTTCTCGGAGGCTGTCATATATCTTGTCGAGTTCAAGAAAAATCATAGTTTCGTAAAAATTATCCGCACAATATAATGTTCGTAAGAGTGACCGTTTTTTTTTTTTTTTTTTGCGTAGACGATACTTTTTTCTTATTTTTTTTGTACACGTGCTAACCCGTGTACAAACTTTTTTCGCGGTCGACCGTTACAAGTATACACACATGTATATGTACGTATGTGTGTGTATAAACGCAGTGTTATAGGCAACCGGCAAGTTTTCATCCATAAATCTAGCAGTTCCACCGTCGCTGACAGAGGACAACGAGAGCGACGGCAGTTAGCGCACACAGGAGAAACCGACGTCCTATATACATATATATACACATCGCACCTAGGAAGTTTTTTCTTCCCTTTCCTTTCCCCTTTATACGTTGCGTTTTATTTGTTCTCGTTGTTTGTTTGTAGGACTCTTAAAGGGCCCTCTTGACTTTCTTGTTTATCGTTGCTTTATTGCGACGAGTGACGAAACAGCGAAAAGAGAAAGAGAGAGAGAGAGAGAGAGAGAGAGAGAGAGAGAGAGAAAGAGAGAGAGGGAGATAGAGATAGAGAGAACGTCGTCGTTCCTTCAAGGAGGTGCTTTTTATGCACGAAAATGCGTAGTTTATGTAAATTTCTTTAGGAGTGAAAATTGCGATCCTCCCGCGTTGGAGAGTATTTTAAAGTGCCCCGTTAGAATTTTGGACAGAAATGAATTTGTAGTAAAGCGAGTCGAGCGCGCAAATTAATTAATTAATTAATATATATATATATATATATATATCCTAAGTTCGTTGAAGATAGTTTAATAAAAAATACGTTTAAAATACTTGTATTCAAGGAAGATTTTATATCTCCTTAAGTGGATTCTTACTTTGCTCAAAGGATCCCTGAATCTTGATTCATTGTTCTTTAACTAATATTCCATGGTATCGTAAATGGAGTTTCGCTTTCAATTGTATAATAAAGTACAATAAAAGCGTAAGAAATCGAAAACAAGAAGAAAAAAATCATGGAATATATATATATATATATATATATATATATATATATATATATATATATATATATATAATTTCTCGCGTTAAAAAAGTAATTTATCACAATGAAATTTATTTCAGAATAATGAGAAAAGTGTATAGAAGATGCGCTCGCATTAAGTTTCATTAATTAAAGTTACGGAAAAAATGTGCACGCATGCTATATATATACATAATCAAATGAAGGGGGATTGGAAAGCCACAAAAGATCTCGAATGCCCTGTGTGTGCACGAGACCTAACAAACCGGTGTTCGAGGGTGAACGAATGAGAGAAAGAGAAATAAAAAGAAAGGGTGAGAAGAAGGAGGATGAGAAAGAGAGATGGCGCTGGCCAAGACTTTTTTCAATAATTTTTTCACGATCCTCTATTAAACGAGCGGGCTCGACCAGCAGCGGTATAGCTATTCACTCGAGAACCGCGGCAAAACACAATGGCATTGTGTGCGGGAGACTAACTCTCTCTCTCTCTCGCGCGCGAGCGCGCGGTAGTTCTTTTTTATCTCATACTCTCGTCGTTCGAGCTTCGCGTACATTAAATCATCTTCAAACGCAGCGCTATGCTACTCGCACTTTTATTTTTCTCTGCTAGAGAGAAAGAGAGAGAAAGAGAAAGAAAACGAACGACGGATGGAAGCTTCGCGGCCATTATCACACTAGGAATTCGAAAAGCGAGCATAAGAACCAAATGGCCGAGTATATATACCACACGAGGAAATTTCAACGAATTTCTCTTTCAGTGTCTCTCTCTCTCTTTCTCTCTCTCTTTCCTTTCTCTATACCAGCACCGAGATCCCATCCATCCCCAGAGGGATTGAATTAAAGCGGAAGGATCGAAGGGCGCGCGCGTGACCTCCGCTAAATCAAGCGATTCTTCCTCTCTGTCTCTTTCTCTCTCTCTCTCCCTTTCTATTTTTCTTTCTCTCTTCCTCTTCCTTTCGATGCGTTCGCCGTCGCATTTCGCTCGATCTTCGAAACGCACGGCGTCGCCGTTTGGTGGTTCACCCTGTCATTAAAACCACTCGCGTGAGGGAAGTTTATACAGTCCATCTATCTCTCTACCTCTTTCTCTCTCTTCCGTTCTCTTTCTCTCTCTATTTCTTTTCGTGAGAGATGGTTTGCACGTTTCTCTCTAACTCACCTACATAGGTATGTATACTCGCAAGTGTAATGGATTTTCAAAGAAGGTATACATGTTGTGATTCACTCTCGCGATTTCCGTTTGAGTCAATAAGCTCAAATTGAGATGTTTGCAAGTATTATACACAACGATCGGCACGCTCTGCATTGTTTGCTTATATTTTTCGTTCAGTATGGGCACAAAGAGAAACTTTATTTTTTAGATTATGAACCGTTATTAAATGAGTGTAAATATTTAGTCTCTCGATGTTTATTAAAGTCTTGAAAATATTCGTTAGTTCGGCGAAATATAAATTTAAATGAAAGCTGTGCTTGTTCTGTTAAGAAAAAGAAAAGAAATATCTTTCAAAAATAATAATATTTTATTTCAAATTTCATCGACTTTCTTTTACGGTTGTAATAAATGTTTCACCGATTAATTCCCCGTAAACTTAAGAAACAACATTAAGGGTAAAATAGCGAAAGCTCTTAAAATGTTGTGGCACTCTAGACACTTTTATAACTATAAAATTTCAACTTGAAAGTCTTTTCTTTTTTTCATTCCCTTTTTTTCTATTCTTTATTATTTTTTATGCTTTGATGCGATGAGAAATTACAGAAGCTCACTTTAAAAGCCGATACTCGAAGTGACGATTTGCTTCCTTTAAATAATAAATTGGCATATTTCATTGTAGACTTTATAAACCAGGTGATTAAAATTCATTTATTATAACCGTCGACATAAATATATAATAATTAGAATCATTTCATTTATGTCAAATAATTCTGAAAATTTCAATAAATATGATTAAAAAAAGATAACTACGTAACGATAAAATTTCAAAGCACGAATATTTAAACGCTCATTAACACATCTTCGAGGGGTTTATAACGCTTAACTATATATATATATAGAAAACAGCTCGTTCAATTTCCTCTCTCTCTCTCTCTCTCTCTCTCTCTCTCTCTAACGCTCTCTTTCTCAAGCACATCGTTACGAATCGACGTGCAAATTTTAAAAGACACGGAAAGCGACGAAAAGAGAAAAAGGACGCGAGGGAGGCAAAAAATAAAATAAAAAAAAGATTCGTCGACGACGAAGAAACATAAAAATCACGAGTGTGCCAAAAATAGCTCCTCCGACCCTATAATAATAATAAGCGTATATCGTAAGTTTTTTCAGGCTCCTCTTTTTTTTCGGCTCTTCTTTCTTTTCTTTCATTTTTCTCCTTTCCAGCTTCCAAAGGCATCTGGTTCACGCGCTCATTTACGAGACGTGATTTTTACGAGTGTGACGAATGTTTTATTGCTTTTAGGATCAACAATTTTTCCATTTCTCTCTCTCTCTCTCTCTCTCTTTCTCGTACTCTCGGCAACACCCGGACGTTATATATACGTATATTTGTATGAGAATTCTGCTGTGGCGGCGTTATTGTTCAAGAGAGAAGTTATTTTTGGATTTGACGAGTTTGCCCGAGTTATAAAGTTATCGATATCTTGGAGAAACAGCGTCCGTTAAGCACGTGTTACGGTAAGTAATGTTGGGGGATGACATTTTTTTTATATGTAACGCGTAAACGATAATTTGGGTGAATTAAAACGTATATTTATGAAGAATGAAATACTTTATATGTTTTTTTTTTTTTCTTTTCTATTGTTGTCATGTATTTATTTTTATTTTACATTCGTTAATAAAACGGTGACTTGTAGTAAAAATAGAGTGAAATTTTCTGAAATTACGGTTGGAAAAAAGTTTTAAATAAAAAAAGAAATAAAAGTGTTTTTAATATTTAACGAAACTTTAATTAAACGAGAGAGTGAAATTTTTTACACACTTTTGTTTCTTTGGTGTTCAAAATTTTCTTTTTATTTACAAAATTTTAACCATAAAAAGGAGAGGTAAGCAGCTATCAATTATTATTTTTTTCAATTAAACATTTTTCAATAGCAGAAAGATGTTGAAGCTAAAATAATGGTGGTATGTGTTAAAAAAAAAAAAAAAAAAAAAAAAAAAAATTATCATGTTTATATTTGATAATAAGAAAGTAAATTTTATTAATTGTTTGCTAACTCAAATTGTAATGTATTTTTATTTTTATTTTCATATTTTATTGCAAAAAATGTTAGAAAATAAACACTTCAAATACGATTTATCGTATTAAAAGTCAATAAATATTGCATAATCCGCTATCGATAACCGAATAATTAAACATTCACTCGAATGCGGAAACAGAAAAACGTATAAAGTAAGTTTAAGACTCGGCTGTATAAAGGTATTAAAAAACTTCAGTTTCGTAGAAACAAGCGCAAAATCGATTGGTTGTACGAAAGTCCACTCGAGCTTGTTTCACCCGTTATTTTTATTTATTTTCGGCACTTGCGTAATATCGGATATTGCCATTTGGAATGGTATCGTTATACCATCGGTAAACATTCGATACTTGCGCTTTTCGAATTAAAACTCGTACTTTTCTTCTTTTTTTTTTTTCTTCATTGCTTACAATGAATAATTCAAATGCTTATATTAAAATAGTTCGGACGCGTAACGTTGCGAAGAAAAAAGAATATATATATATATATATATATATATATATATATATATATATATACACATGTATAAGCTCCTTTTTCCTCACCCCTTCGATTTCTCTTACTTTCAACGCGTTCCACCTCTTCCTTTTACTTTTCTCGCGGCGGTAGTCGCACGCGTCCCGCGTTTATAAACTCGCGGGTAAGTGTACGCGTGTGTGGATGTACACGTACGAAACGTTGACGTTTTTATTCGATGTTCGTAAACAACGGGGCCGGTCAAAGGGTAACGTAACTCCTTTTAAAACTTGGCTAAACATTTTCTTGAACGCTCGGGCAAGTGTGTATGCGTGCGTGTGTGTGTGTGTGTTTATGTGTATGTGTGTGTAGTTCAGAGTGGCGCGCATTGTTATGTTGATTTTCTCAACACGGCGCGGTGTTAACTTTTCGGTTTGAAATTTATGTGCTTTATATATTATGTAAACGTGCATTTTATTTTACTTTTGAAAATTTTCGCGCCCGATGTATTCATACGATTAAAGAGGTATTCGTTTAAAGTTAAATTGTACGATATTCGATGCAAATTGTTAGAATGTTGCAGGGAAAAATATAACGCGGATCGATAAGTTTCTTTTCTTTTGCCGTTTGATGTGATTTTTAATTTATTTACCTTTCGATTATAAAGTAAAATTTAAAAAAAAAACTTTAAAAATATTGAAAAACACTTGCATAATATTTGAAGGTAGTTTTTAACTTCGATATGAAATTTTCCTTTATTTCAATTCGAAACGGCCCAAGTGCTGCCGTTTCTTTACTACTTACGAAAGTTACAAAAATCTTCTCTTTTATTTATTTTTCAAAATTTTGCATTGATACCATTTAAACAACGGCCGTTAAAAATAAAAAATGATATTAATGTACTGAAAAATAATAATAAACCTTGCGGTGCTTTATTTCATTCACGATTCATTCATTTCACATAAGAACAACAATAACAAAACAAAAAATAAAATCCTGAATGATCGTTTCACATTTTCGATTTTATGCGATTCAATAAACAGAGTTTACTAGAAGGTATGCAATAATGAAGCTAATCGCAGTAAAACAGTTATTATACCGAGCCGTTTGACAAGTGAAGATACGCTTTACCGCACTAATGAATTCGAATACCAGGAGGTACGTCGTCCTCGAGTACAAAAGCATTGTAAAATCCTCGTAAATCAATCAAAAGCGTTTTACACATATCGTATATACACGTATAAACGTATTATTACCCTCTTTTGAATACGTCGCGGTGTCTTTTCAATATCCTCTCGAAATATGCAAAAGAGGCTCGCGTAAATTTTTTTTCTATCTTTTATCCTTTTCCTCTTCTTATTTTCATTTATTTATTTATTTTTTTTTTTTTTCGTCAAAACTCGCTCGCACACATTCACGTCAGAAACAAGCCGACCGCCCTCGAGTAAATCAAGAGCAGTGAAAAAGAAGGAGGGAGCTTCCGGTGTGAAACCGTGCGAGGTAAAAGCTCACCAAGTCACTGTATACATACACCTATGTGAGTATGTGTGTGTGTGTGTGTGCGCATACACAATGGCGCTCGAATAACTTTGTCGCGGGAATTCGCGCGAAAGAGCGAAAGAAAGAGAGAGAGGCGACGACGAGAAAATAAAAAAGAAGAAAGCTCGAACTTTCTTCGGTCGCTGGTTTTAATTCGTTTTTTTCCGTGCCCACCGAGTATTATAAAAAAGTTGAAGCCCGATTATATACTTTTTATGTTCGACTGCGAGAGTAAGAGGGATAAGAAATTGCACCGGCAAATGCCGCGCGTTTTGTTTATAAAGATCGCGCCTATGAAATGGGACGTTTTAGTTGTGTTGTATAGGTGTGCGCGTGTGCGAAGCAGTGCGAGAGAGAGAGAGAGAGAGAGAGAGAGAGAGAGAGAAAAATAATACATAAACGAGCTTTAACTCTCTAGAGGAATAAATGGACTTTTTATTGTTATTAAACGTGGGAGAAATTTATTGAGCGTGCATTATTAATTTATTTCAATTGGGGAAATTTTTAAAAAATTTTTTTGACTTTATCAAATGCGGGGCTTCGATAATTTTCATTTTTAAAATATAGTTGATTTAATACTATTGAAAGCACATGAGTATTTTTGTAAAGTTCGATTTAATATTGGATTCTAATAAATAGATTATCATAGAAATATTGAAATTGCATTATATAGCTATAAATATAATTATAAAATATTTAGAAAAACAAAGTTTATTAATTATTTCCGTATAATTACTCCATTAATTTAAATATTAATGTAATAACGCTTTTACGCGAGTTAAATAAAATCAATATTTTATTTTTAAAATTAAAAGTAGAAAAATGGTGGAAAAGAAATTTTTTAATAATATTGAGGTTTTATTTTTAATAATATTAAAAGTGAAAATTTAGTACTAAATAAAATATAAAATTTGACTCTACATCGAAATAAAAATATATATACTTAAAGTGTCAATAAAGAATCTTACCTGAATGTTGCAAGAGAAGTATCTTTTCTTTGCACCGGTACATCTTTCATTGTCGTAATCACTGAAACATTAAAATATCCATTAAAATTTAAACGACTTATCAACGCAGAATTAAAATTAAACCAGCTTTAAAATCGCTCAATCGTTACAATTTTCACGAGATAATTATTTTTTAACGTAAAAGATTAAAAATTCTCTCTTCAATTAATCATAAACAAATTCTCAGCTTAAAAAAAAAAAAAAAAAAAAAAAAAAAAATAAGACAAATTTATTTTCGTTCAAGCGTAACGTATTTTATTCAAATTAACGAATCTCCACAAGCAATAAAAAGCTTTAAAAAGAGAAAAGAGTAAAGGGGACTAATTCGCTTCAATACCGATTACAATCGGTCGTGCGACTCCTCGTGGTCGTCGTTGAGTTTTTTGCGAGAAGAAGAAGAGAAGGAGGTCTACAGTGCTCGGGTGCTTAAGGCACAGCCGAACCGTGGTGGTGTCCCTAATCGGGTTTTACAGCCCGTTAAATCGTTAAATGCACTCGCGGTGTTGGGATCTCCGTGCGCGCGCGCGCGCGCCCGTGTGTGTGTGTGTGTGTGTGTCGACGCCTCGCGGAGCCGCTTAACGCTTTTCTTCTCTCTCCCTCTCTATCTCTCTCTACTATTGAGTCTGTTCTAGCTGGTACTTTTTATGTTTGTCTGCGGATGCGTTTGCTCAAATATACATAGATGTACGTTTGGCGAAAAGTAGAACGAGCATTCCACACGCGCGCAGTGTTTTTAGGTAAAGAAGCCAAGAGAGGGAATAGATGAAGAACGCAAGAAAGAAAGAGAGAGAGAGAAAAGGCGCAAGCTTGGATAAAAAAACACATCGAGGATACGTGGGAGATGGAAAAATATGACCCCTCGGGCGCTCTTTTAATTTGAGACTTTTTCTCGGAAAAATTAACGTCGCCCGATTATGCTGCGATTGTCCTTTTTGTCTTTCGTTTTAATGAAAAGAGGCTTTCCCTCCCTCTCTTTCTTCCTATTATTTTTTTTGCTCGCTTTGAGAAATGAGAATGATTTTCTTCTTATTTCAATTAGGTCATATTTTTCGATAGTTTTTATTTGGCGTCGCGATGTGGTTTGCTTAACTTACGCTTTATCATTTCATTTTCAAACAAATTCACTCGACGAGCGTTGCATTAATTGTTTCTATATATGTATCGACAAATCAATGCGCGAATTAAAATATCCGCGTTAGAATACGAAAAGCAAAAAAAAAAAAAATACGGTATACGAGTATTATGCCGTTCAAATATCGAATAACGATTTACCCCTACGAGTTTAAATGTGCACGTGTACATATTAAACTATGTGTTACTCTCTACGTGTGAACGCATCGTAAAATTTTCCGATTTTTTATTATTTTGTTATTTTTTTTTTTCCACCCTCTCTGATAACGCGTTCAAATATCCTTTCGATATTTTCGTATCAGTGCAGTGAAAATACGTGGAAGCGAGCGTCTCTGAATATACTCTGGAAATAAATGTTCCAATCAATTGTGAAGCAATATCTGTAAGGGCCATTAATTTTATTAAACTCCTAAATATGATAAAGAGAGTGGGTGAAAAAAAAAAAAAAGAAAAAAAAAAAAAATAAATAAAGCGAATGAAAGGAAAGCGAGAAAAACGACGTGAAAATATATAACCGCGTGCAATAAAGGACGCGCTATGCGTACATCTTTTATTTAAAACGCGCGGCAATGCACAAACTGTCGCACCAACATGCACAATTCTTTATCATTATATAGTTGCTTTACGATCGCAATTTTTTAAATTCGAGAAAGTCTCGAGTAGATTTATAAGAATAAATAATTAAAAAATATGTGGAAAATTATTTTTTAATTTTATCCGCTTTTAATTATCATATTAAAAATTTTATCCGATAAATTTAAAATATTAATTTTTAACACAATAATACGATTATTTTAAAAAGCAATCTAATAATCGTACTTCCTTTCGCACGAGATATAAAAACAACTCAACGACAAATCGAATCGAATCGATAACAATAAAAAGCACGAAACTTACTCTCGATCGAGACAAACGCGCGTCTGAAAGGCGACACCACCGCCGCAAGTTTTAGAACAGGCGCTCGGATGGGACCATGGACCCCAGCTGCCGTATTCCGGTTTCTCGTTGTCCAGTACGTAACTACCGGGCACGTAGCTCTCGCCGTGCTGTCGTCTGTGCCTGTTGTGCCGTAGCTTTATGTGATGCTGCAAAAACAATAAAATTATAAATTTAAAGCGAGTGACGTTTTTTTAATGTACAGATGGCTATGGTATATATATATATAGGTATTCTTTTTTCCTTTAACTTCGATTTGCGCGTTAATTATATCGTCGTTACGAACGACACGAGGCTCGTCAACGCTAATTAAAAAGTCGCGCGTTTAAATTTTCTCTCGGTGAATGAATGCGTTGCGGGGAGTAGGAAAGTGCTCGTACGTAAGTGCTCGAAGCGCTCGACGAGGTTATTGCGCCCGAGCCCGTTGTTTCATTGTTTCGCGGATGTGACAATATGCGTGCCTCCGTATTCTTTGTATTCGTTCGAAGCGCGGATTTTCTTGAAATTATTGTGTTTTATTAATCGAGTGTCTCTACGTAGACTACCAGTCTGTAATTTTATGTAAGGCTTATTGTGTTAGTTTGATCAAAATCGTTGCAGAAATATTATAAACATAAGACGAATTTATTTAAAAAAAAAAAAATCATCTCGAGTGTTTACATATTTAGATGTGCGCGACAATGAACTTTGTGTTAAATTTAATTATGCGTATAATTTTACAAATTTCATGAAAAATATATATAATAATAAAATTACGAAGTTGTAAAATTATAATAATAAAATAGTAAAATTTTTTATTCCGAAGAAATTTCAGATGAATTCTACGAATCGATATTTGAAAAAAATCATTGTTTTGCTAACTATCAAAAAACTAAGATTAAAAATAAATAATCACATATAAAAGCTTTTAATCATTTGATTAACGTTTCCCAATCGCGTTCAAAGAAAATTATCAAGATCGTCAAGCGACGAAGGTTCAAAACACGCGAAAGAGAAATAGAAGTTGAGAGAGAGAGAGAGAGAGAGAGAGAGAGAGAGAAGGCATCGAGGGAAGGTTCGAGACTAATTTCAGAGCAAATGGAGCTATATAGGATTGGGTCGAAGTGCCCGTATAACATTTCAATGGAATAGCTCCTTCTGGCACGTGTCCAGAGCAGTTTGCATTAGTTTAGGAATGGGAACTACAAGATGCGGTTTCCGATAAAATTATCACTTCGAGCTGGTTGCCCTCCCCTTTCTCTCTCTCTCTCCTCCTTCCTCCTTTACGACTTTTGAATGTTCGTCCTGGAATTTTTCCTTGGACTCAACGACGTCTATCGTATTTTACCGAATTAATTGTCCAGCATGTTTGGCTTTCTTTTAAACTAGTTGATCGATAATCGTTAACAAAGAAGATTTGTTTTTTAAATCTCGTCATTTTATTTTAAGAAGAATTTTGTGCTTTTTTTTTTTTTTTTTTAGTCTTTAAAGCAAAATTTAATAGTAGTTTATCGTTCAACCTAAAAATTAAAATAAATTATTCTAACTTATTGATAATAATGAAAAATACATGCGTGATACGTTCGTTTATATTAATTTACGTTCAAAAAGTTAAGATAAGTATTTTCATTCGCATTAAGCATGTTAAAATAGAAGAAAAAGATAAAAGTATAACTTTAACTGTAATGCGGTAAAGCGTTAAAATTATTTCTAATTACGCGAGGCTTTTAAGGATAAGTAGGCACGAGTAATAAGTATATACGATGTATAGTTTAACTGTAACCGGCAAACACTTGCAATAAACAAAAGAATAAAGACGCTAAAGTTTTAAATTCAATCTTATTTGAGTTACGACTGTTGCGTCGCAGTAAGGAAGCTAAAATCAGCGAGAAGAATCGCTGCAGCTTTAAAAATTCTAACTTAGTTATGTAACGGTGCCTTTTTTTTTCTTCAAATTTTCTTGTACGATAACATTTTTTTATTTAACTTTTATGTCCGACGTTCGAGAAAGAAAATACATATTTTGAAGAAAAAAAGAAAGAAAACAATAACATCTATACTATTTCATTAACGATAAATTTAACTATTCACATCTCGCAAAATACTTACTACGAACTAATAGGCGAATATTCGTTTCTCGGAATATAAAACTAATCCAAAGTTTATAGCCGTCAAGCATTCGGTAACGGCGATTTCATCTCGCGCTCGCGAGTTGAAGCAAAAAAAAAGTTTAGTCATCGCATTGTGTGCGTGCTTTCTCTCTCTTTCTCTCTCTTTTTCTCTCTTTCTCTCTGTTTTTCTCGGTTTCTCTCCGAAAAGTAAAGCAAACGAAGAAAAGGACAAACAACTCGCGTCTTTCGCTTAATACACGCGAGGCTCGTAAAAAGCTAATTCTCATGGCCGAACGACGGCGGCGGGTAAACTCGCCGAGCAAAGTTTAACGGCCGTCCTCGATGCGATCGAAAAATAAATGTACACGCTATACATGTACGTATATTATATATCCATAAAGCGAGCCGCGAGAAACCGTTTTTTTGTCGCCTGGTCGTCGGTTGGTGGTTTGTTCCGCGGTGACTACTGCTACGTCTTGCATACCGTACAACAAGTGTAAAAGTAGAGAAAGAGAGAGAGAGAGAGAGAGAGAGAGAGAGAGAGAGAAAGAACGAGAGATGTAGAAGCGAGAAACGAGAGAAAGAGAGAGAGATGTAAATACAGCGTAGTACTCCTAGAAAGAGAGAACTATCGCGTTGGTCTTCCTCCTCGCGTCGCGTAACAGCTGTGCGCGTGTGATTTTTATCACGAACGTGGGAAAGCACATGGTTAAAAGCGCCCCGGCATTTTCCCGCGGAGGAACGGCTTTTAATGAAAGCCCGCTTGAGCGACACACGGTAGATAAAGAGAGGGATGGAATGAGTATATATTCTCGCGGGCTGCTTTTTCCATCTTTTTCCACGATGCTCAAAACACGTGTGTGACACTTCTAGCGCTCGTACTCGACTCGAATATCATCGCTTTTTGTGCATCTCTGTATGTTTGTCCCTCGTTGTTACTATATGTACATGCGAATTGGCCTAGCCTGTATATAGTTACTATTATTGCATGTGTACAAGTGCAGAACCAGAGCTTTCATGCATAGTTGCGATTGCGTGCCGTTGTTGGCCGATCTTGGGTTAACCTTATAATTATGTGTACGTACGCTTACAGATTCGTACATGAATTCAAAGCACAAAGGAGAGCTTTAGAGGAGGGAGAGAGAGAGAGAGAGAGAGAGAGAGAGAGAGAGAGAGAGAAAGGACAGGAATTTTGTCTTTATGCACGTATGTGTGGAAAACTTCAGAAGCCACGAAACCGAGGAATTTTTCATTACACCGATGGCTTTCGAGTGACTAAGTACGAGTTATTCCTTTTCTTTTTATACAAGCTATTTAATTTTTCATGTCGAATCTTATAAAAAAAAATATATTCGCTTATCAAGAAGACGGCTTTTAAATTGTAACCAACGGATCGGAAATTTTACATTGACGTATATTTTTGAAAACTGCAGTTTCGTAATCAATCGATTTATGTTTTATGAGAAAGAAATCGTAATAATTTATGATACTTATATACGTTATCGTTAAACGTTAATTATCGCAAGAAAGTATATCTAAGTTGCATTAAAGATAAGTTAAGTAGACGCCGTTACCGCTCGATTTTCTTTGATCTCACTTACACATAAATAACTTTGGAAAACTAATTTACATTATTATCGGATTTATCTTACGTATAGCTACATCGACTGTATACTATCGCTCGATATTCGATGTTAACAAAATGTTTTTCATTTATTTAAAAAAAGCCGATACAACTTAAATTAAAACATCAAACTTGTTCGTTAATTGATTTATATAACGTTTATTAAAACGTGTATGCGAATAAATTCTCCTATATTTGCGCATACGTGTGTTCGTTAATCTCACTGGTAAGCACGTATACATATATATATATATATATATATATATACACACACATATACATTGCCAATTTCTTCCGGTTGTCACAGGTGCAAAGTTTGTTCGTTGGTGTTAGCTCACAATTCGAGTTATATACACCGAGACCTTTATTGAGTATAAACGTATATATATATATATATATATATATATATATACGTTTCTCTTTTCCTGCCAAAATTATTAATGCTAAATGACTCGTGAATTTCAATTCTCGTCGACCACGGCCGTGTGCCTCTGAGGGAGTTTGCAAATATCGCTGTCCGATTCAGGAATCCCTGTCAATTAATTTTCCCGGGTCTACTTCCATTCGTTCGCTTTCCCTTAGCTGTTTTTTCTCTGGTTGGTTCGATTATTATTATTATTATTATTATTATTATTATTATTATTATTATTATTATTATTATTATTATTATTATTATTATTATTATTATTATTATTATTATTATTATTATCATTATTATTATTATTATGGAAATTAGTGTTTTTTTTTTAAATTGTAATATTATCATGCAAATTGAAAAATGTTTCGTTAAGAATAAAATTGAGAACTTGTTTAATTTTTCTTTTTAATAAAGCAACGTCGACTTAATTTTTTTTAGAATAGTTTATTATTAAATTATTTGTTTTAATTTTTATTTCAACATTTTTTAAAAAAAGTTCTCCGTGTATATGTTTCAAGAGCAAAATAATTCATACTTTATGTAAATTAAAAACTTTTCCTTTGCCGTTTTAAAAATCAAACGGTTTTATTAATATTATAAAAGTTTCAATAAAAATATCATCATAGATTACTGTAGTTACAAAATGTTACAAAAAAATGCCGTTTAATAATGAACTCTCCCTCCCTTTATTCTATCGTTACAATTTATAAATAGCAAGATTAAAATTTTATTAAAATTATCTCGCGCGATATATGAAGAATTCGCATCTATATAAATCAAATGTCCAATTCAACTGTTTAAACGATGACTAACCGTCTTACATACATACAACGAAACATAACCAATAAGCGGCTCGTTTTTAATGAACATTTTACTCGGAATCATTTGTGAAATATTACCGTATCAAACGTATCTTCGTATCGTTAGTTTTATTTAAGCTTACTTTTATTGTAGATGCTATCCGTTCATCTCATATATTTTATGGATTGAATTATGTCTTCTTATTTAAGCTTGAATTACATAATTAGCAAGCGTAATGAATATTTTATAAATTTTGTTAACTGTATTTGATTAACGATTGTATCTATCTTTGTAAAAATGTATTTAAAATCACGATTCACGTATACAGACTCACATTACTTTTCAATAAACCATTAATAGTTTACCGTACAGGAAAAACAGCAGCAAACGGACAATTTTTATCGCTTGATTCATTACCGTCTCTTTAACAGCCGCTTATTTAATGGTCTAGGATACGATCTTACAATAGGAAAGGCTTAACGCTTTTCGTTTCGCATGTATTTATGACACTCGTAAGCCTCTAATTTATGCTAATTACCAAGAATTATATTTCAAGGAAGTTTGTTGACCTTTCAATTGTGCAACTTTTACAAACTTTTTAGTTATCTATCATAAAATTCTTTTTTTTTACGATTTAACCGATAAATTTATGTATAAATAAGCTTTGATCATCCGTGTAAAATGCATCAAATTCCACACTGAATTATGATTAAAAAAAAAAAAAATAAAATTCACAAAACAAAATTTATTTAATTTCCAAAAAAAAATTAATATTTTTCACGAATTTCAAGATGTCACGGAAGAAGATGATATCAACGAGCGTTTCAACCCTCTAATTACGCATTATAAAAAATAAAAAATATTCATCGAAAAAAAAAAAAAAAAAAAAAAATTTATCTTAGTTAACGAAGAAAATTAAAAAGAAGCAAGAAAAATCGACAAGAAAAAAAAGTTTATCATCGTCGTCGTGTTAACGAAAGCAAAACAAGCGCATAGTTCTCTCTATACACACATTATTCCAAGCTATCGGCCATGACGTTGACCGTCGCGCGTGGCAATGACTTTGCGGCAAGTCGTCGCGCGCGAGTTACGTGACGCCGTGCCCGAGAAGCATGAAATGTAACCTTGATAAGTGGTGAAACGTAATCCTCGTCTCTCTTTCTCTCGCGAGTCCGATGATCCCTTTCTTTCGTTTTATTATTCGCTTTTATTTATTTTTTTTTGTCTCTCTTCACCGTCGATCGAACCATTATACATATCATCGACGATGCTGTGATGAAAAACTGTCCCTTCGTCCCTCTTTCGGATTATCATATTATACACGTCGTACACAGGCTCGTGCATGTGTGTGTATATGTATTTTAAACGCCGAGGAAAGTGAATCTGTTGAGGGGATCGATGACACTTAAACGAGTTTTGTCTTGAGGATTTTTGCGTCTGTTGTATGTATATAAATATTGTAGATACCATTTTATGAGTCACGATTTCCGTTATGTATTGTTTGTTTTAATTATGCCGACGGGTTAAGATAATGTAAAAATGTAAGACGTAGGTTCTTTGCTCCCGTTAATAATTATAGATTGAATTTGAAAATATTTGCAAATTTTATTTACTATTTATCCGATATTAACGATTTCGTTTGTATTTTTAATATAAAGATTTTAATTGCTTATAAATGTAAAAAATTAAGTATGCAAGATTGTAAAAGTATTTACGCAATATTTATTTTTATAGAAGTAGAACGCACGTTTAAGTAATTTATAACTAAATACTCGAGAAAATCCGTTTTAATCACGGAATCTGTCCGGATTACATCGAAAGGATTTTTCACGCCGTGGTCACGAATGTACCGCAAAAAGAAAGAAAAGCCCAAAAAAAAAAAAAAACAGGAAAAACGTAAGCGCAGAAGAAGTTCCGAGAGACGTTGATCGCGCGAGAGGCCGAGCTTTCGATTCGTAACGACCACTTAACTTGGATTAGCTACACGCTGTCGTTACAAAAGTTCTTCTCTACGATGTACATACATCAAGTATGTGGATGTATATATATATATATATATATATATATATATATATATATATATATATATATATATATATATATATATATATATATATATATATGTGCGTGTATAAGAGAAAAACGTTCGCGAGGGGTTGATTTTTACTTTGGCCTTTTCTTTTTCGTTTTACCTTTTCTACGTTGGATACAGTTTTTTTTCTCTACCACGCTAAGGCTTCTCAAATTTAATACAAACTTGGAGCAAACTTTCGTACTTGTCATACATTTTTTCTCTTTCTTTCTCTCTTTTTTTTGATCGCTCGCATTATCCATCATTTTTTTCTAGAATTAAACTAACTATATGTATAAAAGCCTACGCTTTATTTGCCTTCCTGTTTTTCTCGGGCTTGTGTTAACAACAGTTTGCAAGATATCAAGTTTCAACAGAATTTAAAAAGAAGGAAACGTCGCTTGAAGGAACTTTCATTTATGAAAAAATTACAAAGCTAAATCGAAAATATTCGCTTCAATATATTAATTTTCAATTCAATCAAATACGATGTAATATACGATTTTATTCAGCATTCGTAACTATCCTCTAGGTTTTTTCTATAAGTCATTTTGCCGCATTTGCAACGCTTTTTTTAAAATCAAGCTTACACAGCATCTTATCGGACGCATAACGTACACTCCATCAAAAAATTTTTCACCCCTCAAAGTTGCCCATCAAAAATCCTTGTTTTTGTTCGCAATATGCGTTATACGCCCGTCTCTCTCTCTCTCTCTCTCTCTCTCTCTCTCTCTTTTTCTCTCTCTTCTTAACGTTAAAATTCATCCCGTCATCCATTTATGCTTTAACACTCGAGATAGCGCGTGTACACCTTTGCTTATCCGACGTTGCTCGCGAGTCACGCAAAAATGCATAAAGCATTACCGAGGCCGCATCGAAGGTTAAACATACGCCTATCTCCCGCGTGTTAATATAAAGTTTCTCTCTCTCTCACTCTCTTTCTTACTCGTTTATTTTCACTTTCGCTGCTCGTTTTACTTTTATTACATCATCCGGCGAAGGCAAAGTGGCCCTTACGACCGACGCGCGCCGACCGCGTGGCTCTTCTTCGCTCTATGCATCGCGTGTAACGCGATCCTCCGGGGAATTTCTCTCTCGTACGCGGCAAACTATGTAAGTTTCTACACGAATGTATATACGTGTACAGGCCAGTGCGCAACTAAATACAGAGGCGTATATATACGCACAGGGAGCTAAGCAACGAGATTGCTCCGAGACGCGAGTCTGTATAACCGTTCTCTCCCTCTAGCTCTGGGCTTACAGCGCGCTCACGCGAATGGTTGAGAGAACTTTGTATATGTACATATACATCGCGGTTGCATCCCGTATCCTCGAACGTGTAAGCCTTTCTTTCCTTTTCTTTTCACTTTCCTGATGGCCTTTCTTCGTAAGTGCATGCATATAAGTTTTCTTTCTTTTTCTTCTTTTTTTGTTTTTTTTTTTTTTGTTTTTTTCTTTTTGTAATTCGCTAGTATATACGCGCGGCGTAAATATCGCGCAAGGGAAACATTTAATGCATATTCAGCGCTTGGAAATTCGTTTTCGTCCCGAGTAGGAGAAGAACGATGGACTGAATAGGTGATATACGCGTTTGTAATGCGACGTTGCGTTTTTGTACGCGAAAACGGGATGAATAAATAAAGTGGTTCGTTATAGTTATTAATGATTGGTTAAATAGCATTGCGAAAAAAGCAATTCGGTTAATATTGACTTTATTATTTTTTGTTGATTTTATGTTTGTAGAAAAAATTATAATTGCTTTTTATTTCCGCGCTCCTCAAATTTTAGTCGTCGGTTTTTTATATTCATTTAATATCATTTAAATTTAATAATATCGACAAAATATATGATGGATGTCTAAGTATCAAATATAAAATTTTCCTTTAGTTTATTCATTTTTTTAAAAATTATTTTAATTTTTTTTTTAAGCTTTAATTAAAGTATTAAAGTAAATTTTCAATCGCTAGTAATCAAATCTATCAAAAAGAGTATATTATTAAAAAAGAACAATCCATTTCGTACATGTTTAATGAAAAAAGAAAAAAAAAAAAAGAAATTTAATTAAAATTTTTTTAAAACTGTTGAAATAAGATTAAAATTTAACTTTTTAACGATTTTCGACAATTACTAAAAGTGAACAATTGAACAAAGTTAAAGTCAAAGGTGAATAAGCGCAAAAGTTAAACAATATATTTCTTGCTTTAGAATTCTCACTCATTATTTTACGGCGATATTTTCCTTAAGAATTTTCTTAAAGATTTTATATTTTTTTTTAACCCACTTCTTATATTTTCACACGGAAAAATGTTTTTCTTTTTTTTTCTCTTTAGCCCTCCTGTTGCAAATGCATCGCATTATTAAAAGCTCGCTAAGAATCTTCTTTTTTTAAAAGAAAAAGAAGGAGGAAATAGAAAGATAGAAAGAGAGAGAGAGAGAGAGAGAGAGGGGGGGGGAGGAAAGAGAAAGAGAGAGTGACAAAAAAAAATGAAAAAAAATCTCCTTTTCAAAAATGTTTCCCACGATCATTAAACGAAATGACCGAGTTTTTAAAAGCGCCGCTATAACGCGGACACGGAAATTAAAAGAAAAAATATCTGATAACCCGTCGCCGGTAAACTTTTAATCAGCGATATACTATATAATGTGGTATAAACTTGGGCGAAATCTTTTACCCTTCCATATTTCTTAACTCTTCGAGCTTGCCTTTTTCTATATATACATATAGAAAGCCGTATGAAGATCGCGCGATACGCGCAATGTATGTATATTGTAAGATTTTTATGCATGTATCTAAATGCAAATAACGTAAGCGAGTCGCGTAAACGCGCGTCGAGATTTGAAGAAAATAAACAATGGGTTTTCCTGCACCCACGTAAAACACTTTGCGCGGCGTAAAGAAGTTTCGTGACTCTTTTATTAATCGTACACGCACGGACGCTCATTTAAATTATTTGATACAGTGTTGGAAATTTATATTTCATTTATAAGTGTTAATTTACTACCGTTTGCTCGTAATCGTTGTAATATTTTGTACCGCAACGATAGCGCGGAATTAATTATTACAGTTTAAAATTTGTAAAGTCTTCATATTTCATACATGAAAACATTAAATAACTCTAATTTATAAATTATTAAATAAATTACGATTTTTTTTTTCTTACAATTATTTTGATATATAATATAGGAAATTTATTATGTTTTGTTAAACACTATAGATTAACATTATCGATTAACAAAATATCCATTTTTATAAACGTTAACGAGAAAACCGTAAACCTTCGTCGTGTTTAAATACCAAGACCCGATCGAATCCATACGCAAGCGATAATATTTCATTCAAATGTATATAATATGCGTGACGCGTCGGCGTTAAAAAAAGCTAAAGCACAAGGAAGAAAATAAAAGTGTTAAAAAAACTA
The DNA here is from genome assembly GCA_949987625.1 of Chalcis sispes. NCBI lineage: Eukaryota > Metazoa > Arthropoda > Insecta > Hymenoptera > Chalcididae > Chalcis > Chalcis sispes. The sequence continues at coordinate 9,901,977 of OX465097.1, forward strand.
AAAAAGACGAGAGGGAGAGACGCAACAGAAAAGAGAGGAGCCTCAAAAAATTACAACGAGAAGTCAGCCTCTCTCTCTCTTTCTCTCTCTCTCTTTCTCTGTCTCTCTCTTTCTTTCCCTTTGTCGGAGAAGCACGACTAGAGCAATAAAAGCTTAACGCCATGGAATGCCAATGAATCCCTTACAGTCACTCGTCAAGGCCGTCGCGGCGGAGTATATAAACTCCTCCTTTCTCTCTCTTTCCCCCTCTCTTGACGTCGCTAGTACACATCAGAAACGCGCTCGGGCCTTACATACGACGCGGTACACACTCGAGAGCTCGGCTGGCGCATAATGCGAAACAGTCTTCTCCGCGCGGCTGCAACTGACGATATAATTACCATGCCATTGTTATCATCGGGACGGCGTGTATTGTACATCGGTCTGCAATACACTGCTTTCGTCCCTATATATACCATTATATATATATATATATATATATATATATATATATATATATATATATATATATATATATACACTTGGTTTATATGTATACTTACGTATCCCTGGATGTCTGTCACGTGCGAGGCCACCAGGATGAGAAGCACCAGCACCGAGCTGAAACAATCAACCAGTAGGGGTTGCGTGTTGTTATTATGTATGCGACAAACTGTTTAGTTCGGTTAGGATATACGTAGGGGTGTGTTTATATATGTATGTAACAATCGGCGAGCTAATTTGAGATCGTAAGAGTTGACAATCTGCGGGTTACCGGGCAAAGCTTTTGTTCAACATGTGACGATGTATATGTATGTTGTCGATTGTCACCTGCGTTTACGTCGATTAATTGGGATGGAAAATTCATCGGTTAATTTATTGACGAATACGTACAAGCCTGCGTTTCTATCTTTAAACTTGTGTAAAATATATATTTTTGTTGAGAATTTTGACTTGCGTTTCATGAGTTTACGTTCGCAAATTATAAAAAAATAAAATCGATGTTTTTGTTTCGATTAAATCAATATCCAAAGCATTTTAAAACGTATTGACAATCGTATCGACGAAGGATAATTTTCAGATATCATTTAGACGTTTTAGTTAAAAATATAATCTTTGTTTTTGCTTTCAACGCTTTCGTAAAATATATCTGATGCATAAATAAAAGGCTTGACAGCTCGACGCGTATTAATTATACGTGTAAAATTGAATTGAATTGTGCCAAACAATGAAATTTACATAAATATTAATAGCGTTTAATATTAAGTTATCGTGTTTAAATCATCAAAAAACTAATGTTTTTTTTTTTTATTTTATACCATACTTACAACTTTTTTCGTTATTAAGTATACAGTAATTGTAAATAATATAGGATGTGGTAATTTATGTTACAATTTTAAATCATTCGAAAATGAGTAAAAATAAATACTTATGAAGCAAAAATGTTAACACATAATTAAAGTAATTTTAGATATATACACACATATATATATATATATATATAAAAAAAAAAAAAAACAAAGAATATTAGTTAATTATAAATTCTAAATATTTTTAAATTTATCGTTTAAACTGTTTAAATGTATTATCATACAGCCTTTGAATTTTTGAATGAACTATGTAATAGTTATACTTTTCATTAAAAAGTTGATTACTATTAAATAAATTTTGTAAAGAATTCAATGTAAAGATATTTAAACGTTATATAATACAAAGTGTCTTTTATATTAAGTATATTAATAAATTTCTAATTAAGTTATTTAATATAAAATTGCTAAGTGACATTAGTATTTCAAAATACGATCACATATTCTAAACACTATCTTTGAAACTTGAACCGTTTCATTTATCAAACACATTTATATAAAAATTCTTCATTTTTTCGAAACATCAACCGTATCGGAAATTTGTCGCATAATCACATAAGTGGAAAAAGCAAGTCGTATAATGAACTCTAAAAAGAAAGAGATAACACACGTGTATATATATAGTACGTGCATATAGCAAAACATATAGCAAAAGTCGATTTTCTAGCATATACGATCGAGTATCGCGGCACTCAAAATTATTTCGGAAAAAATGGACGCATCGCTACCTCGAAGTTTATATGGCCGAAGATCGTAAGTCGCGTGTACATAAATCTCTCTCTCTCTCTCTCTCTCTCTGTCTCTCCCTTGCTGCAAACGCAACGTCTTCGGTGTATTGTAGGGAACTGGTCTTATCGTTGAAATAACGTTGACCCAGCCGTTATACGCCGAGGATAACGATAACGCTCGTCTCGTTAGGTACACCGAGAGATGAGTTTTCTCCTACTGCCTCTTGGACAGCTGTTGGCTCGAGGCTGTATAGTTTCGTTCTCTCTCTCTCTCCCTCCCACCCACACACACGCGCTTCCTTGCACTTTTCTTTTTGTAAAAATCCTTATTATATCGATGTTTTCGCTGTCGAGTTTCATTCGGTTGGATAAACAGACATATATATATTTTACGTAGGCGAGGGACAATGTCGCTGTTGATGATCTCGCGATCCGCTGTTACGAAACGTATAGAGCAGAATGCATCTTGGCTTACGTAGCTGTTGACTTTGAAACCTACAAAACACACCTGTTTCGAAGCAATGTTGACATTGCGACATCTCGCGGATTCTTTATTTTTCAACGAGCTCGTTCTCAGTAATAGGAATTTTTAATGATCACTCTCGTCATATTTCATTTTCATTGTAACTACGCTGTATAATCATGCATTTGAATAACTTAAAATTATTTAAAACGAACGCTATAAATTACGTCATTATGACAACTAATTACATCAGTCTGCTTCATTGGATGAATGTAATAAAAAAGAAAGTGCAGAAAATATCATAATCATCGTAATACAACAATACTATCTTACTTTTATTTCTTTGATTGATTTTTTGTTACCAGCTAATGATATAAAAAAAAAAAAAAAAAAAAAGAAGAAAAAGTGAAAAAAGTTCGTTTGTTTAGAAAAATTCTTCAAGATCAAATATTTTATCTTAATTTTACAAAGTGCATCCCCATTATGCACGTTAGGCCTGTAGAATCTTGGAAAACTGCCCGTTAAGTGAAAGAGATATTTTTATATATTTATACGTCTCTATTTTTATTCTTGTTATTTTGAGCTTAATTTTTAATTTTGTTTATATGTACACTTTTTCATTAACATGTATTTTTTTTTTTAATTAAATTCAAAACTTAATATACAAGGTCTGTTTAATACATTTAAAACAAAAGATAAATAATATATTTTTACATCGTAAACAATAGCTTATTCTTCTTTGTATATTTTATCTTAATTGTACTTAAGATTGAGAAATTGTTAAAATAAGATAAACCCTTTTATCTCTCACTCGTTATATTCGAATTTGCTTTAGCAAACTTGCTTTTACCATTACCGTGTTCGAATGTCAATTTTGACCTTTCTCTCGATATATGCCAATCAATCGAAGAGTTTTCAGCCACTCGTTATCGTGTAACTGTATAACGATTGATCAAAATCCTCTTAATTTGAATTTAATTGTGCATCGCGCGTGCGCGTTGTTTTACAAAATTTTTTTGTAAGGGATGCATAATAAAGCAAGCGATCTTTTATTCTTTTTTCTTTGTTTTTTTTTCTATTCGAAACGGTATGTAAAACAAATAGTCATTCGATACGTTAGCTCGTGTATGATGCAGCGATGAGAGAGAGAGAGACGAATTCTTTTCAGTTCTATTCAATTTCACGATTGGAACTGGATATTTTTTGCAAAATCATCGTAAATATTGAAATTTGCATGTTAACCGTAAATTAAAACCCTGGAATAATAAGCTCAGTAGACAATGAGCGATATACCGAGGGAAACTATCGCAAATATGTGTTATCGATTTTTGAAAAAAAAATTAATAATAATTTACAAGATAGAATAATAATTGTAAGACCGTAAACTTTAACACTTTACAATTTTACATTTAACATAATAAAACGTAAAAAATCTTTTCGTATAGATTTTACAAAACTTTCAATCAACGATCACGAGGATATACCCAAAGTACATTCCCGAGAAAATAAATAAATTTTTGATGCTTTCGACCCGTCGAAATTTATCGTTTACAACTTTAAGCAAAAACAATGGGACACAGAACGGCGCGAGACGAGGGATTCACGCCGCCGATGGTATAAAGCACTCTCGGGGCAACATTTATTTATGGAATATTTAATCGGCGCCTTGCCCAAAACTTTATTAATACGGATACTCACTTTCTCTCTCTCTCTCTCTCTCTCTTTCTCTTGCGCAGCTACTGTTGTTCGATAAACTCCGAGCAGCGATCAGTGGGAACGCGGCGCTTCTAACACCCCCGACGATGCTGACGTCGAAAGGAGAAGTTCGTACCACGCCGCCAAAACATGAATATGTAAATGCCATCGTATGGTTCACTTGTTCTCTCTCTCTCTCTCTCTCTCTCTCTGTTCGCACATTTCGGCTAGGAGGAGTTCGATATAACGAGCTTCCGTCGTTCGCGCGCATGTTCGTTAAGTCCCTCGATTGTTGGCTGGAATTAAGGCTTTGTTCGTGGCAAAAATTTCAATTCATGCGCTGGGTAAGTAATATGGGTCAGGTGTTGCTTCGTGACGTTTTTAAAGACGTTTTTTTTTTCTATTTCGATGTTGATACCTTGAAGTTATATTTGTTTATGTAATTTTGCCTTTTATGCGAACACCCGTATGTTCCATTATTTTTTTATTTATTATTCAAACACAATTTTATGTAAGTTTTTTTATCATAACGCGCATGATTTTACAAAGCTTAAACGTTCATTTGTAATAAGCTTAAAACAGAAAATTAATAAATTTACGTAGCGATGATAAAACCATTGAAAATAATAATTAAAATAAAGAAAAGTTGTAAAACGATTACGATTAAATTTTAATATCAAATTATTTAAAATTAAAGCGTTTTAATAATGAATTAAAGGAAAAATTCGAAATGAAAAATTTAACGAAATCCTTTTGATAAAAAAGAGAGAGAGAGAAAAAAGTTAAAGCTGTACCGGTGTAATAAGAGCGAACCATAAAACGTCAAGCCATCTGTGTATATATATATATATATGCCTGCGTTGGTACTGTGAAAACTTTGGAGTTCGCGAGGCATAACAAACGACATAACGAGTCGCAGAGCAATTCTGCAATTTTGCAAATCGTTCGCCCCGTCGCTATATCGCTTAACGCCCGAGAAACTATGCGCGAGCTTAATTATGCAATAGCTATAAGTAAAAAGTGCCGACGCTTTGTGTTTTTCTTTTTTTCTTCAATTTTGTTTTTATTTTTCTTTTTTTCCTTTCTTTTTTATTCTTGCTACCACCACCACTACCACCACCGCGTCGCAAGAGAGAAAGAGAGACGACGAAGGGGAAAGAGAAAGAGAAAGTGGACGAGGCGCGGTACGAAAAGGACATTTTTCCTATAATTTCCCTCGACACCGGCCGTTTGTAAAATGTAATTAGCCTCTCGGAAAATTGACATAAAATCTTCATCGTCAATTTAAAAACATTTTTTTCAAAGCGCTTCGAAGACTTTACCATTTTTATTTTTGCAACACTCTTGGGCTTTGTTTATCGACCGTAATACGCTTTTGTACACTGGGCTTTGCTCAACGTTGTTTTTAGCGGTACTTTCGCGATAAAATTGTATCGCGAAACTATATAACAATCTTGTGGATATTATTATTTACAATTATTTTATAAGATTTACGAAAATTATCGATTATTTACCCTCAATTATATTAATTAAATCCAAACTTTGTAAAGTTTTTGTTGTCGTGTGTTATTTTTTACTTCAAAAGTTGCGATAACAAAGTAAATTGAAAAAAAAAAAAAGGCAATGATTTCAACAACGATAAGTAAAAGTAAATTCGTATACGCGAATGAGAAAGTATTCCCTATAGCAAATTTCCTTTACCACATGGGATACGGTTGGTTAGAAAACCACAGGTAGCCTTTACCATCGGGCGAAGTTATAACGGTGACTCGATAATTTCATAATTGATTTATCGATTGATAATTACCCCATGGGTCCGAAGGCAATCATCGTGTTTTATGCCCTGACCTCGTTTTACGCTTAGCGCGTTGTCAGAAAAGTGTGGCGGCTCTCGGTATATTTATAAAAGATTTACGAAAGCCGCGAAGTACGCAATCCTTCGGAACAATAAACTTATATCGAATCGAACTTCTATAATGTTTATCGAAAACAATGCACGTAAAGCTTATAACAAAATTTAAAGTTTTATCGGATTACGTGTATTGTGTGTGGTGTTCGGGAGATTATTAGTAATGTAAAGAATATTTTTTTAAATTTAATTTATAGGTTTTTTTTTTTGTATGTTTAAATGCTTTAAAATAAAAAAAAAAGAAAAGAATTACACATTGTTATTTAATTGATTTTATATACACCATTTGTAAATTTTACGTTAATTTAATTGAGTGGAAGAAAAAAATTAATTTCGAAGATCAAAAATATTTAAAAAATATAGATATACATACTAGTACAACCACAGCCAAATGTGAAAAATTATCAGGTTCGATATTACAGGAAAAAGAAAAAGGCAAAAAAAAAAAAAAAAAAAAATTAATTACAATCGAGATACATATTCATATATAATTAAAAGCTTAATGAAGTCAAATCTATTAAAGGAGTCGTTGGAGTATGAAACTTGGCTTTGCGGGGGTGAAATATCTTTCTCTCTCTCTCTCAGCCGCGCATACGCACGCGCGCGCGCTTTAATGCCGCGCACGGCTAATCCCTTAATTATAAATATTCAAGAGTCAATTAGCGTATCTAACCGAGGCTCTCACAGCCACCTGCTCTCTGCGTGGATCGATTAATTATCGATTTCCATTATGTTAGCGTAATGACCCTTTAACGACGTAGCTGAATATTGTTTCCGTAATACGGTAAATGTAAGGCGATCCTATATATACACATACATACACGCTTGTTATATATATAATGTTTCCACGTTTATTTCTTGAAAAGTGCTTTGACTTGAATGTCAATTTTTTTTCGTTCTTTTTATTATAATTTTTTTTTTTTTTTTATATTTATGCTTTTAAACAGTAGCGCGATGGGTATCTTTAATTTTTCGTTCGAGAGTGAAAATATTTAATAACGAAGTTACACAATTATGGTCAAAATTAATTTTGTTCGGTCATCTTGATTGCTTAATTAATATAAAATAAACGGCATGAATATATTTTGAAAAAAAAAAAAAAAAAAAAAAATTATCATATATGTATACATTTTCATCGAGCGTTAATAATAATTTAATTAACATTATCGAATAAATCGAAACTAATTCAACCATGATTTGACGATAAGATGTAATAAAATATTTAATCATTTAATCACGTACACACACACACACACACACACACATATATATATATTAGTAAATCAGAAAATGATTTATACATTCTTGTGACATAACGAGATTTATCCTAATGAGATTTTACCGAAAGATTAATCAGTCGATTTTGAGCAATCCTGAGTATGACAATTCAAGCCAATTAATTAAGGATATCGGTAAATATTGATTGATAGTATAAGCGCAGAAGTGTCACTTGCTAACTCAACTATCGACTTTTAACCGTTAATCTTATAATACATCGAAACCATTTTGTTTACGAATGTGTACTTCCATGAGATTTGTTCTGAAAATGTATTCGCAACGTTTATACATACATCAAATGATGTATCAATCGTTACTTTTCAATTAAATACATATACTTATCGATTTAATCGCGCGGCATTTAAAAACGATCAATTTTAATTCACGGGAAAAAAAAAGCATTCAATTATCCAAAAGTGAAAGCAAAAGAAAAATAAAACATCGACGATAAAAAACTTAATCGATATTAAAGATATTAATTATCCGTCGTTACATACATTAACCGTACATGCGATTTTCGTCATTGTGCTCGCGTGATTTTGAGCTTCGTAACAAAAGTTCGCGTCGATAATCGCCAGCATCGATGATTACTGTTGTTCAAAGTTGCTTCATTTTTCACCTTTAGAAAGTGGAAGCGGACATTTTGAGTATGTAAAGATTTATAATACTTAACAACAAAAATGTTTATCTTTTGTTGTATTAACTGTAATTATTTATTTTTTTTTTTTTTTTAATGATTTAAATACAACAAAAAATATCAAGTAAAAATTGTTTTTAATTGTTTTATAGTTTTTCTTGAAATTTATAACATATAGTAATTTAATAAACATATTTTAATAAAACGATTAAAAAAATGAGATGATTTTTCAGCTGATTTTCAAATGGCGTATGTATAAGCTCAGAATTTCGGAGCTTTAACGTATATAATCGCTTAATTACGATTGGAGCTTTCGCATGCCGATGACGTTTTTGGTATCGAACAAAGCTAGAACAATATGCGTGCACGGAAAAGATGCTCGCATTGTTTACAAAGCTTTTGAAATATGCGTGAATAATTTAATATAAATACATGATATGAATTTACGTAGAACATATAATTTTGACTGCGTTATATCGCAAATTCAAAAGAGACTTTTTAAATACCGATTAAAAATTTAATGATATTGCAAAATTTTTAATATTGTTAATAGAATGAGAATCGTTTAAATTTTCAAAAATATTATCAACTCAATCGGTATAAAAGCTTGAGTAAATTCTGAGTTTCATTCAAAATAAAAAAGGTAAAAACAAAAAAATGTTTCCAATGATTTAATAAACACGCACAATTTCTAGCAAAACTTTCATACATTTTTGAACGATTACATCACAACATTGTATCACGAACCTGTCGAAAAATTCTTTTATTAATCGATGATGCGCGCAGCATCCCGAACAATTACAATATATATATATATACATCGAAAGCAGCGGCAACGAACGAAGCATCGTCCGCAGCTGTTCTCTCACAGCGTAGCTGTTTCTCTCTCTCTCTCTCTCTCTCTCTTTCTCTCTCATCGACTCACGCGAGCGCAATTACACGTTAAATTAACGCGAGCAACGCGTCAAACTGCCTCTCGTTTCTATTCGACCGGCAAAAATCACGTTCGTGGTATATTGAATATATATAAAAGTATGTGTGTGTCGATGTATATATATATATATATATATATATATATATATTTGTACGATAGAAAAACGGGTCGATGGCATAGACGTACTACGTTCGGGGTTGTCGTCGATACTTTGATATTCGCTGCCGCGGAAATATTGAAAAGCTCAATTCGATTAGCAATGCTGTGTCATATTTTTTTTTTGTTTTTAATCTTTTGGATATTCGGTTTATTTTCGCATTTACGTGTGCATACATACACACACACATACATATCTATATATATACACGTAGATACTCATGGACAACAGCTGGGCGCGGTTATTGCAAAGTTTCTTTCCTCTCTAGCTCTCTCTCTCTCTCTCTCTCTCTCTCTCTCTGTCTTGTTCTAGGAAGCGGGCGCGAGTAGAATACGCCGTCGTATATTACAAAGTGCGGCCGTGAATCCGCCGTTAATTATGCAACGTGTTTTAGAAGGTTTATACGATGAGAGAGTAAGAGATAGAACTCTAAAATGATCTTCGACCTTGCACACATATATATAGATGTATATGAGTTATACATAATGTTACTTATGTATTATGGATACTGCTCAATTACTGCTCGTATATATATATATATATATCAGGTAGTCAAAGGTTTAAAAGAGACTCGAGATTTCTATATCGACGTTAAAATCTTTACGGCGGGATATTAAAATAACGTTAAATTAATATTTCGAGCTGTGGCCGTTAATGACGACGATGCGTCAAAAAATTCGAAAATTTGATTTCGCCGTTATCCGACTCGTCTAATTATGGTTTCCGTTTGGTAAAAACTTTATTTTAATTACTAGCTGAGAAAGCGAGCTTGCGAATAGATAAAATTTAATTATATTAAAAAGATAAGTGTCAACCGCATTAATTTACGTGGTTAATGTTTAAATTTAACTCCAATTTACTTTGCTTTTTTCGAATTTCTCCGTGAATCTTTTATTCTCCGTGAATAAAAATTACACGACGTGTATAGTTTTCAAAATAAAAATTAACAATGCAAACGCGCAATTTTTTCGTCAAAGCGATGGGAATAGTTCTTGATTCTCTGCGCAACCTTTAAAAGCTTATACAACTTGCGTTACGGGTTTCCGTGTCACGCGCGTTAATCGAAAGCGGGATTTCTCTCTTATTAGACAAACATTCATATTGACGCTAGTTCGCAACCCTCTATGTATGTTCGACGATGAAAGGGAGAGAGAGAGAGAGAGAGACAGAGACGAGCTTTGATTATATGTAAGCAAGCACACAATGTCACGTGTACATCCCCGATACGATGAACATGCAACGTGAGAGAGAGAGAGAGAGACAGAGAGAGAGAGAGAGAGAGAGAGAGTAAGCGAGAGTAAGCGAGAGTAAACGAGAGTAAGAGCGAAAGAGAGAAAAACAGATGGAAGTGTAACTCGTTCGCGAATCCATTACTTATACAAGTCGGGACGAACAGCGAGTTGCTCTCCCCCGTGTAAACGTGGAAAAATAATCGGATTTGATAGTTTGCTATACGCGTGTACGCTTCTAAATCGCCGGATGGGATACTTTGGCGGCGAATCGATAATGCGCCGCATTTAAAAGGAAGGGGGAGGGACAAAACTTTACACAGCGACGCTTCGGATAATTTTATTATAGACTGAATATTATGCGTGGTAACGTTGCGCAAAATTAAGTTATATGCGATAAGTTTTTATAGGTTAATATACCTGACCGTGTGATAACGCAAATTAATCATCATTTTGCCCAATTCTTTCGCCGTAGATTCATATATATATAAAATGTCTAAGGAATTCATTTGAAATTTATTTTAATATCCTTTGATTTTACGATGGATACACTGGTTTAGCCATTGATTAAAATTATAAACAATTTCCCAAGCGGAAAATGTAAATCGAATTTTGTAACAATTGAATTAATTTGTAATTTCTGATTTTCATAATATTTAATTATGTTAATGTACAATGAATGATATTATTACGATAAAATATATACATATGTTTATGGAATTAGATATTTGATTATAATTAAATTTATAAATTCAATTCTTCGTTATTTATAAAAAGAAAAAATTGTATACTTATTGCTGATTATAAATTACCGTTTATAAATTAATCAGCCATATTTTACAAAAGAAAAATTCAAGATAACAATTACATTTTTAACAAGAGAAGCACCTTTTTATAATAATTACACAACACCTTATAATGATCCTAGCTGTTATATATCAGCTGGTTATAAAGTAACAAACGCCAGGCACGAATTCGATAAGACAAGAAAGCAAAAGCATAACCGGGCCAAGAGACAACGCCTAATTACAGAAATACGCGTTTAGAAACAGTTTAAAGGAAAGCAGGAGGCTAATCGTACACGTTCCCTCGAGTGAATTAGTCGCGACTCGCGAGCGCGCACAGTTTTAAGTACATTATAAGAGAGAAAGAGAGTAAGCATATAAACGCTCGGACATATATAGACTCGATGAGGCTATTGTACAGACGATTACACGGTGAACGAACTTTCGTAAACCTTTAGCTCGAAGCTGTTGTTAATCGCTTTTGTAACGAGGGTGAATTGTTGGCCTTTTAAGGAATAATCGTTACATGAAGTGTGCTAACCGATGACTTTATTTATTTTCTTTGGGCCGAGGCTGGTTTTGCGCTTAAACGACTTGAATACGCTTTGCTGAAACGAATTCAATCACATTTAAATACTGTTTCGATATTTTATCTTATTTGAATTAAATGATACGTTATTGTATGTTGAAACATTTTTCGTTCGATGCGTGAAATAATTTTGTATGAAAAAATAGATAAAGATCGGCTTTCAGTAGAGAAAGTCTACGTGCGGTAAGGCAATGCAAGTATTTTCACAAAATCGTTTAAGTTTTAATCATTCTTTATGTCGGACATAAATTTTAAAAGTAAAATTTTTTTTTACAAAGTTGAAGTTAATTAATTCGCAAGTTTTATTATTTTGTTTTCAGCAATTCCTATAAGAACTAAAGTTTTAAAGGCTTTACGATACCTTAAATAATTCATCCGATAATTTTTCCAAGTATTTCTCACTCGATTTGATCTTTAGCTCGTAAATATATAATACCTTTATATCTGAAAATAACGAAAAATACACCAATAAAGTATCTTTTTGAAAAATTTACCCTTACAACAATGGCGATATAATATCCCGGCTCTTTAAAGACCTCTTCGTGCAATACTGCAGAAGACTGATAACTCGGAACACAAAGCGGCAACTTATGGCCGTAATGATCAAGATGGAGCAAGAGCAGAGAGAAGGAAAGCGATGGGAAAAGACAGAGAAGCGCATCGCTCTCTAAAAGTATAAGGAGAAAAAAAAGGGAAGGAATAAAGAAAGAAAGAAAGAAAGAAAAAAAAAAAATTAATAAAAAATAAAAGGTGCGATGTTCGTGACAAAAGCGTCGAGTAATCGACGCTTTCTCGAGTCGAGAAAACTAGAGACGATACCTTGGGGTACATCCAATCTTTCTCTTTCTCTTTTCCCGATGAAACCTTCCATTTTTCTGTGGGAATTTTTTTTTTTTTTGTTTTTACTTCTTGTTCTTCTTCTTTTTCTTCTTCTTCTTCTTCGCATTCGACTTTACTTTTTTTTTTCGTTTTCACTTGAGCAATGGGCACGGCATTCAGTTGGCATTCACAGACAGAAATACAACGCGAATATACGAATAAGAAGACGGATGAATGTGAAGAAAGTAATATTGGAATGGGAGCGATGCTTTAGACGCTTCTTTTTTTTATTTTTTTCACTTTTCCTCCTTCGTTTTTAAAACGAGGACTAATATACTTTAAAATGATTTCCTGAATATTTGAAAAAAGAAAATGCCCCGTTTTAAAAAATTACGGAGAGGTGATTTAAAATAAGTTTTATCGCTTATTTTACTATTATTCTTTTTTTTTATGTTTTTTTTTTTTTAATAAAAAATTCACCGTCGTCTCTTTTAAACATTCCAACTTTGTAAAATAGCTTGTCGGTATTTTAAAAATAAGCGAAGCTACATCTTTACCGCCATTGAGAATATTTTCTTTACAACAAACCTAGTGATCGATAAAGCCAACTCACGTATGGAAAAAAAAGTAACAAAATAAAAAGAAGAAATGGAACTTTTAAAACCTTAACGCTATTTAATATCCCGAATTAATTTACTACATTAGCACCAAAGTTTCCACGGTGCAATACTTCTTTCTCTTCGAATGTAGCATGCGTGCCTACTTAGTCTCGGCAGTTACTCTCTTGGCATCATAAACTAGATCGGCTTTAATCAACTGAAATTTAGCAAAGAGAGAGAGAGAGAGAGAGAGAGAGAGAGAGAGAGAGAGAGAGAGAGAGAAAGAGAGAAAGAGAGAAAGAGAGAAAGAGAGAAAGAGAGAGAGAGAGAGAGAGAGAAAGAGAGAAAGAGAGAGAGAGAGAGAGAAGTTTGAAGAAGGAGGATTGGAGAAAATCAAGCTCCATTCCGTTTGGGTAAACTACATTACTCTCGGAACTACCGGTGCTGCTTTACCACTTCGACAAACTTGCACTCGCCGTGGCAGATTATATACAGTTCCGCGCCAAGGCGATAGTCATTCTTTACCAAGACTGTATAGATAACCCTTTCGCGCAAACATACGGAGAGCTACGTCTCTCGACGGATTCTTCAATCCGGATGCGCGTTTCCCTCTGTTTCTCCCTTCTTTAAAACATCTCTCTCTCTCTCTCGCTCTTTATTTGTGCACGCGGGTGACATGGCTCTTCTATCATCTCACCGGCAATTCATTACTCAGAGTTGAGTCTCTTTTTTCAGGCCCTCGCCGAAATCCCCTCGACGACGCGAGCGACGTTTCGAAGTCATCCGCTAAAACGATGTTCCTCTCGCACTTTCTCACTTTCTCTCTCTCTCTCTCTCACTCTTTCTCTTTCCTTCTCTACGACTCTCTGCCTCCGGGGACATTTTCCAGCCGAGCGGAATAAAAGGGGTGACAAAAAGAGCGAGAAAAGAGAGAAAACGAGCGTGTGACGCTACGGTCAGATGTACGGTAGGTGAAGAGACCGGGGATTAAACGTCGCTTTTTTTCTCTCGTTGATAAAGAAAACTTTGAGGATGAGAAAGAAAGAGAAAGAGAGAGACGAAGAGAAAAAGACTCGAGGTGTGTTCAAAGCGAGCGCGAGAATCGGCGAAAGACGAGTAAGACTCCAACTTTGCGAGAAGTAGGCAAAAATTAAGACTGCGAATTTTTATGCCGATTGCGATCTTAATTCTAAAAAAATTTTTTTTTTTTTTTACTTGGATAATTTTCAAAGTTTGAAAATTTGATTTGAGCGGCGAAAATAATTTTGAAAATTTTCAAACTTATACCGACTTATATGATTTTAGCTGAAACAATTATTTTAAGTTATAAAATTCATCGCAACTTTTTAATAATTCTTGTATGTTAGTATGTTAGTATGTTATTTAAAGGTATTGAAATTTTTCAGGATTTATTTATACATATAAAAAAGTTAGATAATGTAAAACAATTGGGTAATAAGTCTGTTCATTATAATTTTAAAATCTTATACATTATCTAATACGATAAGCTTATCTTAAAAAGTTAAAGAAATCTCATTTGAATTAGAGAAACGACGAAAGAGAATTTAAAAATTTTCAAGAGTAAGAGAATGTAATAGAAAGAAGAGATAAAAATTACAAATAACCGAGTAAAGTTCACTACAATCTTGAAAAATGGGACAAAAGTAAAAAAGTACAAGTACGAAAGAGGATCTTGGGGACGATTGAGATAAACGAAGTTAAAATAAATTTTGAAACTCCGCGGTAAAATCAAAAGAAATAAGGAAAAATGGCATTCGTGACAACGACGTGAAGGGCGTTATTATACGCGAAATAAAGCTGCGAAAAAAGACGAGCGCATACGTAGCGAAAGTAAAAAAGAAAAAATAAAATAAAGGAAAGAAAAAAATAGTAAGTTGGAGTGAAAAAAGTCGGCGTAAAAAAAAAAAAACTGCGCGAGAAACTACGCGAAAGGCGCACGTGAGGATATATACGCACGAAGACGAAGGCGAAGAGAAAACTTGTAGGCGACGGTAACTCGACGGCGTAAATTTCCTCGACGAGCCAATCTTACCGCAAGGAAAAGGAGAGAAAGAGAGAATGAGAGAGAGAGAGAGAGGGAGAGAGAGTTATGTGTATATGTGTTCTTTCGCTATTATATAGAAAAAGAGAGAGAGTTAGAGGGAAGGAAGAGAAAGACACTTTGGTTAAACCGTGAGAAAACGAAGCCCGAATTACGTGCGAAACGTCGCGCATCGCTCACTCGACGTCGACTAGTACCCGAGTTTTATGTCAAAGAATCCTATCCTCTCTCTTTCGTAGTTTTATAACTTTTTTTTTTTTTTTTTTTTTTTTTTTTTTCATTTAAAAGCAACGAGTCGTCGCGCATCAAAATTTAACGAACGTTGAGAGGTGTACAAATTGAAATGGATGTTTCTAACGGCGAAGCTTTTTTTCGCGCAGTGTCGATGAGTGCATACACTGCGAGGGAGAAAAAAAGAGCGCGAGTACTTTTTCCGTTTACCGGCTAAAGTATGTGTGTGGGCACGTACCGAGAAGATGAATGATAGATACTTGAGAAAATATGTACTTGCTTGTGCGTTGCTTGTACGCCAAAAAAATTCGCGTGACACCACTGACAAAAAAAAAAATAAAAAAATAAATAAATAAATAAATAAAATAAAAAAACAGACATGCTTTAAAGTTAATGCGATAACGTTGTGCCGCTGATGTCTTTTGATTGTTTTATATGAGTGAGATTTTATTTATGGAAATATATTTTATGCAAGCATGCATATTTTTTTTTTTACCGATGTTGGTTATAACATTTTGAATCAATTACCGATCATATTTTTATTTATCGAAGAAAATTAAATTTTAAAACAAGTTTCTTTAAGGGTATTCCGATATCGATATAAAAAATATAGATTAAAAGTAAATGGATTTTAGTTTTTATCAAATATGTATTTATACGTGTAAAAATAAGTTATTTATAATAAACCATTATTCGTTATTTTAAATTTATATTTTATCATCTTAATCAAATTTCGTTAGCCCGATGAATTTTCATCGAATATTTTCATCAACTAATAATTCGGAATGATCATAACTTCTCGCGAAATAAATAGGATAGTATTCGTTTGGCTCTCTTGAACAACATTTCTTATCGGCGATAAATAACGCGCCCGAAGTTTTCACGAGCTCGTAAAAATTTCACCTGACGTATGCTTTCTCTTTTTCTCTTGCATCGTCGACGAAAAACAAAATAAAAGCAACAATAAAAAAAAATAGAGAACAAAAAAAAAAAAAAATAAATAAATAATGGAGAAAGAAAGAAAACACGCGAAAAAGAATCGCGCAAAGCCGAGAGAGTAAAACAAGAGTCGAAAATGTTTTAAATCAATCCCCGCCGTTTGCTCTCTCGTCTTTGTTACATAGGTGTGTGTGTCTGTGTGTATGTGTGTCTGTGTGCGTGTGTCTGTGTTTGTATATATTAGCGTGCACGAACATATTTTTTTCTTCTCGGAATCCACCCGCATCGTCCATTATATTCGATTCGATACAAAATAAAAAAGGAAAAAGAAGGATCGGGAGAGCATACCGCCGCGATTCCTTTTCAACTGTTCCCGCGCAAGAGCTAATTGACCCGAACGTTTCTCTACGCGCGTGTTTGCGTAACCGCACTCTCTTATACATACAATATCCATGCATTCGTATGCATGTAGCAGCGAAAAGACAGGAGAGAGAGAGAGAGAGAGAGAGAGAGAGAGAGAGATGGGAGAGAAGCGGAGACAACGACCAGTTGCACGTCTCGTTAGCTCTTGCAAGCGACTGCGAAACAACAACCGTCTGCTCTAGGTTTCTTTCGAGGTCGACTTTTTGGAATACTTTTGTCCTTATCCTTTTTATTTTCTTTTAGCTTTAAGAACGCGCCGAAAGGAGGATTAAGAGAGAGAGAGAGAGAGAGCGAGAGAGAAAGAGAGAGAGGGAGAGAAAGAGAGAGAGGCAGGAAGAAAGCGTGAGGTGTGGCACAAAAGCGTTATATATGTGTTCTTCCCTGCGGAACCAACTCGTAAAAAATATAGACTATGAGTTGAATTAAAGCAAAATTGCGTGCAGTTTACTTATAGGATTTAATTTTTAGTCGTTATTTTTTTAATTTTTCTATTCTTTCGACTTATATATATATATATATATATATATATATATATATATATATATATATATATATATATATATATATATTTATCGAGCGCGTTTTAATTATGTTGATGTTTTCGTAAATCTTTAATCAAATGAATCTTATCGATGAAACTATTTTATACTTCAAATTTATCTTTTCTAATCAATTTAAAGTTACACCTTAAATAATTTCACCATCGTAATAACGAATATTTATATCTTCAATAACGACATATCGCACCAAATTCATCAACGGCAACGTATATACCAAAATGCGTTACATAACTTCTATAAGCCATAAACTTTCATAGACACATTGTTGAAGCAAGTATCTCGTGAAGATGAAGCTTGTCAACGTCCTGACGTATATATGTTACATGTATATATGAATTCGCGCTTCGTGACCTGTAAAATTATTAGCGCTCACCGCTTATGTCTCGTTCGCTATCGAGTATTGCAGCAACATACACTCGCAGCCTCATTGCAGTAAGCAATGAGCTCAACTATGTGTAATATTGCCAACTTCACGAAGTCTTGCTCAAATCCTCACCTCTCTGCGTGTACTTATATATTTTATATAGATGCGAGGCTCGATGGCGATTCTCTTGGTTGTTTTTTCTTTATTCGCTACTTTCTTACAGCTGGCGTCGAGAACTTAAAGCTGAAAATTGACTTTTTATCGTTACTCGACACTCGACAATTTATTTTTCTCCTTTATAAATTGTCGCGTGCTTGTCGAGAATTTAGCTTCACGTTTGATGATTATTTTATTTCTTCGAGATGAAAATTATGACGTTAATGCGTTAAAGTGGAAAATCAAGGTAAAAAAATTGATTGATTTTGATGGACGGACAAGAGGAGAAGAATTTATTATTTCAAATGTTCAGAATATTCGGATGAAATTTTTCTTTCAACGTTTAATTTATCCACTTATCGGTTTAATATGTTTTATTAAAATGCTGTAAAGCGCATTAATATTTCAAGCTTTTAAAAAGCTTGAGGTGTTGAAGAAATAAAAAATATATTTTTCATAATGAAAACGTGCATTTTATTTACGTAATATTTAATTTAGTTTTAACACAATTAAAAGGAAAAAAGAAAATATAGAAAAACAATATAATTAAGGTTAAAGTATGAGTTGGACCGACATACGAGGAAATGCGGAGGATGGAAATATTATCAGCTTAACGTCCGGGATGTCGCTCTTCGTATCTAAACGGACACAGTACATATCTCTGCCTACGCACTAACAGCGACTGACCGACTACCAAATGAATAGACATTTTCGTCTAAAGCGTAAATCCAAATAGATTGTGATGATGTTTTTTTTCCGCTCTTTTATTCATTTTTTTTTTAATTGCACCTTTGGTTTTCTTTTTTATTTATTTATTTATTTATTTATTTTTTTTTTTCAAAACACTTTTCCAACGTTTTTAACTTATTTCTTTCGTCCAGAGAAAAATGTCATACGGTTTCTAAATATTTTGAAAGCTTTTCAAGTAAAATATAAAAAATACGTGTCAAATTTTGTTAAACGACGCGCGCGCGATCCTTTCGTAGCGAGCTAAATTACAAAGCAGATTTTTTTTCGTACTTACGTAAGTTGATCGGTACATGTAAAATCGCGCGAGCCTTTATAAGATCTTTATACCAAAAGCTACGTAGAGATAAGAGAGGTTTACGAGGGAATAAACGAGAGCAAAACGAGCTCGCATAATTCTCGAAAATTATATGATTCTCGTTGAGAAATAAGCTCGAACAGAATCAAGAGAAACCAATTCATTTTTTACATCCTTAAACGGGGAAAAAGATAAAAGTGCGGAACCTCGTTTTTCGTAACGTTAAAGATAAAGGCAATCAGGTAGTAAACGCACGCGGTAAAAAAAAAAAAAAAAGCACGTATTGTTATACGTAATTGACGAGTCAAGCCTACGTATTATTTTCACGAGTCCATCGAACAAATCACGCAAGACGACTAACTATTCTTACTCCTTTACTTTTTCTCAACGTATTTATTACAACGGCAAAATCATCCGTAGCTTCGTTAGGTATTCTCGATCTACGGGCGAGTACTTCTTGTACAGCAAGGTTGAGACCACCCGATGCGCAATGCGTTTGACTTTTAATTTCGTCTTTTTTTTAGTTACACGCACATACACATACATACTCACGCATAAGGGAAGCGTCGTCGTCCTGCGCTCGCGATTTTTATTAGCAAACTTTTGTAAATACTGCAATATATAGTACGATAAACGCAAAGTGAAGCACATCTTACGGCGATTCATCTGTCTCATCTTTTTCCCAACGAGATCGTTGAGTCACGCGGTACAGGGGAAATGAAACATCACCCGCAGTACTTGAGATCTCGACATCCCTTATTTTTGCGTTCTCAACGAGCAGGTATGTATATAGGAATAGGGTAACGAGAACGCGAATCTGGCCGGCGAGCAGAGCTTTTCTTAGATCTTTGAGTAATGAGAAATATCAAATTTAGTACATATTGTTCACGGAGACTTGATTAATAAGAGCTGAACTTCTAAAGAAGCTTTTCTCGTTATAAATGTGATATTCATGAGGAGCTTCAGATATGGTTTGGCCTAAGTTCAAAAATATCGTCATAATAATAAGTGAACTTTCTCGATCGCAAGAGGAAATAAGCTTCGACGAAAGTTTCTCCATTAGTTTTTTTAATTTTTTATCAATTATTTTAATATCGTGATTAAATGGTTAAAATTTAAAGTACAATTTTAACAATAAACTTCGGGGTGACAAACGAAGACCACGAAATTTCTATTCAAGGATCAATGGAAGATTTTCATAGGTCTCGTACATCTGGCTAAGCTCGAGATTAAGGCAAAGTACATGATTGAATCAGTAATGCGAATATCAATGAGAGCATTAGTCGAGGTAACTAGTCAAGATGCGACGATGGGGCGTTAATAACCATTCGCGTAATCCTTCAATCGGCCCTTTCAAAAGGACATTGCATTAGATGATCCTACTATCTCTCAACTCGCCAACTTTAGCCAACTTCGTCATTGTAAATCGCAAGTATTCTATCTGTTATTATTTTATTATAGTTTTACAAAAAAAAAAAAAAAAAAGAAATGTAAATTTATTCATGATAAAGTTAAACGAATATTATCATGTAAAATAATTATCATGAAACAATAGCTTATTAATAAATTAACCGTACTCAACATGATTATGTATAACTTTTTAACTTTGAAAGCGATCAACAGATTCTCTACTCTGTGATCAATATGCTTGGCAATTGTTCATTGAATCACCAAGTTGAAACGTACGTCAGGTACACTACATATGTAAAAGCAAATAAAGACATTTATTGTGAAAATATCGTTTTTCGAATTTCAATTTTAAACGTAAAATAAATTAGGAATGTGTAAAAAATATAAGTTACACGGTTATTTAATCGACGCTTTTAATTAAATAAGTCGGTTTAAATTTGATTATAATTGGATAATTTGTTAAATTTAATTTAATGAAAAATAATGTATTAATAAGATTATTTTTTATGTAAAAATAAACATCAAAATAACAAAAAATTTATTACGCATGTTTATATTTTAACGCGCGCCGTATAACAATGTTTTACAACGCAGCTTATTAAGTATCGAAAAATTTTCATGGATCGTGAAAAACGCTTTTGATACTAATTGACTATGAGACAGAATTCGGAGCAATAAACTAGTTTAAATCTTATGTCATTTAGGTTGTACGCGGGTTTACTTCCCCGAGGTAATCTTATTATCGGTATTTCTGCGAAATTGAAAATGGCAAATTTAATCGATGTTACTGCACAGCTTTACGTAATTTACTTCTGTTTATGTAAGCAAAATTGATTTTGCCACATTACGATATATCTATAAATTTGCATAAACAGCTCCGAACCAACAGTTATTATAAAGAAGCGACATTTGAAAAATCGCGATATCAAATCGAAATGCTATAATCTTGCTTAAATAATATATTTCTTAACTTTCAATTAATAAAAAAACTTAAACATTCATGTTTAAGTACTTTCTAAAGAATATGATAATACGCGACATAATTGAGCAAAAAATTTGGGTAACTAGAGAATCTCTTTGTGGCACGATGCATTATAAAACATGTATTTTCCGTATGTAATAAACTTTGCTCTTTGTAATGTCCTTCTCACACCATTGCGCATATCATATGAGAAACTGAATAATTAACGAATCAAAAATTAACTTTGTTATAAAATACTTTTTTAGTTAATTAAATGTCATTTTTTAAACTTTCGCTTAGTATATAGCTCAATCTAAATTACGAAATTTTTTAATGAAAAATTTTAAAAGTTAGTGTACATTGCATTACATGAATTACATTATGAAATTGTTATGCGAACAATGGATTTTTAATCAACGTGTAATACAAAATACAAATCTGCGATATTCTAAGTTTTAACGTAATTTCTACGATATCGCAGCAACGTATTTTGATCAATCGAGCGTTATAATACCGGTAAAGCTATTCGAATAAAAAATTTCAATGCATTTGCTTATATAACAGACAGATATATGCATAAGACAGATAAAGAATTAAGTAAAGCCAAGCGTAGAACCGAATATGTAAACCGAACGATCGTTCATTATCAGTGTATCGAGTTGCTGGGTAAGCACACCACATGACTCCTACCGTAATCATTGTCTTTACTATCGAGTATCCTTTAGCTTTCCCTCGTATATGTACAGAGCGAAAGCAGGGCATATAACCCACGCGAATATAACCACGAGGGACTTGTATGCCGTACACTCGAAGCCTCGTCAACCTGTTTCTCTATTATTGAACGTTGCAGCGGGAACGAACGCACTTTAAAATGGACATATTCGAGTGTACTCGATCGACGATTAAAGCCGTGTTTAACGCGACTTTTTTCTTTTCGTTTCTTCTTCTTCGTCTTCTTCTTCTTTTTTTTCATTTATTTTAAAATGACTAGTTGGCTGTGTGAGATTTAATTTGACGTAAAAATATTGTTCTCTTATTGCATTGGATTGTAAATAAAGCTCAATTTGAAAGTTGAAACGAAATGATAAAAGTTTCCAGCGATTATTCGCAGAAACTTTTGTTCGCAATTAATATATATATATGGACGTATTGCAAAATTGAATTATGAAAAAAGTTTAGAATTAAAGTATATACAAGCAAAACATTTAATTACAACGGTATACCATTGGTGTTTATCATGGTTACTTATTTTTTTTTTTTTTTTTTTTTATTCATTCAACTCTCGTTACTGTATTTCTTTATATTTTTCAAATATTCATAAAAAAATTCGAAAGAGAGAGAGAGAGAGCGAGAAATAATAACGTACATTCTCGGTGGACTCGCTTTATGAAAAATACTCCCGGGAATAAATTCCAGAAAGTACTTAAACTGCTCTAGCTAGCTAGCGAGAGAGAGAGAGAGAGAGAGAGACAGTTAGATACATCGTTTAAGAAATGAAAGAGCGGAGCTTTGTGTATGAATTAAACTGAGTGCGTATCCCGTATATGCATAATTCTCACGGAAAAATAAAAAAAACGGAACATTCAGAATTAAAAGCTACAAAGTAAAGTGACACACACGCGAAGCTTTTGTTTTAGCGGAAAAAGTTTTCTAAAATTGCGCCTATTTATTCGATGGAGGCGTTTCTCTTCATATTTGTCCTGTTTTTTATTAACAAGCGTAGATATATAGGGCATAAATTGTTTTGAATTAAGAATCTGGATAATCAATTGATTTTTGTTTATAAAGATATGTCATTCAACTTTGATAAAACGTTCATTTTTATATAATAACTTTTTATAAACTTTTGTTGTTATTAATTTTTAAACGATAAAAGTTTTCAGACGTTTTCGTTAGAAATATAAATAGAGAGTTAAAAAATTCAAGCACGTGAATAAAATAAAGCCGTGCGATTTTAATTTAATTTTTGAGATGTAATTATTAAATTTGGTTTATTTGCAAAGTTTTAACAAGTTCAAAGCAATTTCAAATGTGTACAAGTTGATAGTAAATATTTGTGTTTTATAATTACTACGTTAACATATCGGTTCAAACTGTTACATTTTAAATTTATGCATAAACTATTAAGGATAAACAATCATTAACGGTACACGCATATAATTACGATATAAACGAATTCAATAAAAATTTGTTTATATATTTATATTTCATCTATTTTATAATCTAATTTATTGATAAAGATACGTGTAATGTATAATATTGTTTTGTTTAAAATTTAATATGCAATCTAAATCGTAAGTTTTGGATAAAACTGTAATTTACATAATTTCCACTTGATTAATAAAGCGTTTCGCTTCATAATTAATAATTAACGATGAAATAAAATTATATAAAATTATTTTGTACGACCGCGGGTACAGTTAGTCCCGCTTTAATATAATACATATTTGACGCAACAAATATATAATCCAATTTGCGCAATTGTTCAATCAGGAAAAATATCATTAAAACTAAATAAAAAAAGATGTCTCCATCATCGCGTTATACAATTGAAATTACAAGTGGCAAAAATAGCCGGAGCGTCTCTTTTAAATTCACCCACGCAACGATTAACATCTGCTCACCGTAAATAACAATGCATCGCGCGAATAAATATAATTCGCAAAACGCGTATCCGTACATTGTCTCCGTACTGTACGCAACTTGGTGCGAACGATGACGACGACGACGACGACGACGACGACGCATCGCATTTAAAACACGCGGAAACGCGGCAGTCGACACACACCGAGTCGATGAGTATTAACGTCGCGTCGTTTTCCTCTTTTCCTCCCATCCGATCTCTCGTATTTGCGTGAGAGAGCGAGAAGGAGAGAATCGTCGTGTACTCTTAAGCGAGGACAGCACGTAGGACATTCACACATATACACTTAAACTCAGTCGTACAGAGCACGAGCGGCGAGACATTAGTCAAGGCTAAAAGCGAATGTACGCGAACGCGCGCTAGGGAGGGAGAGAGAGAGAGAGAGAGAGAGAGAGAGAGAGAAAGATTGTTACGCGGGTGTTATGGGCATACGAGCCGCGAGTTCCCATTACAATTGAAGGCCGGGCAGAGGACTAGTGCGCCGGTGGCGGTCAAAGCCACCGCGAAACGGGAAATTCAATTTGAGTCTAGCGCTCGCGCACTTGACCACCGCTGAGAGCGAGCGAGAGAGAGAGAGAGAGAGATAGAGAGAGAGAGAGAGAGAGAGAAGGGGAAAGAATGAGTTCGCGCACACATAAATACTCATAGTTCGTTCTCTTGTCTGCCTACCCGGGTTACGTAAAGTTTCCACGCGTGTAATTCGCACGACCGCGCGTGTCCCTGTGTATATGAGTATATGTGTATGTATGCATATATGCACGCGCGCACTTCTAGCAGATGAATGGACGAGTGTAAATTCACGCCAAGTGTGCGAGTTCTACCCAAGTGTATAGTAGAGTATACTGACCTCGAGCAACGTTTTTGCTCTGCATGTGTTACATTTGTCTCTCTTAGCTTCGTAATATCTATACTTTACCCCACCCCCTTTTTTTCACTGCTCGTCGAGCTCTTTTATTACACTCGTGCGTTTTTCGTTTTCTTTCTCTCGATCTCTATTTCTCTCCCATTTTACGAAATTGATGACGCGAGATATTTTATTGATTTTTGGATTTTAAATAAAGAATTGTTATATCTACATATGTTATTTAAAAATTTGTAAAAATAGTATATAATGCCGACGAAGTAATGACGTTTATAAGAAGACACAGACGAAAATACGTTATGATAATTTTTTTCTCTTATGACATTCAAAGTTTTAATGTAAAATTATTTATTAAATATTTTTCGAACGGTGATTCTGCTACATTAAATGGATCACACAATACTTTTATCTTATAAATAAATAAAATCCATTAACGTTAAAAGTAAAAAATTTCAATCGTAATAACAAAAAGTGAAAGGTAAAAAAGAATCACATTAAAATTATTAAGTGAAAATTTTAATTTTAGCATGCTATTATTATACTTTTAGCATGCGTATTATTTTTATTTAAAAATAAAACAAAAAGTAAAAAAAAGAGATTGCTGAAATAAAATTCAAGTTTCGCCGTACATAGAATCTTAATCTTCTGAATAAATTTACTACTCATTATCGGTATAAGCTTCATCTTTTAAACACGAGATATCAAATTTCAACATCAGCCAAATTAATTTTCGATTCGCGAACAGTTATAATAACTATTCATAAAGATGCGCGTCAAAACTTTGTTTTATCCGAATAAAAGAGTCGGAGTTTCTACGGTCTAAAGTTAGCTAATTTTATGAAAACCTTGTGGGAGTTTACTCCTCGAATTACAAGAAAAAAAAAAAGAAAAGTAATTTGATACACAATAGACGGACGGGTAATGTTTACAAAATATTATTCGTATTATTTATATAATAAAAGCACGAAGTTCTTATTTTACTTGACATCGACTTTACGTAACTTTAACAATGAAATAACGAGCGATTTTACTAAATTTTTTGCTACATTTAATAATATAAAGTTGATACATTAAAATAAAAAACATTCCAATTGATTCACAATCATATCACGTCGCAGAAACGTTAAACGAAAGAAAAAAAAAGCCAAACGCAACGTCAAAGGACGCAACAATCCAACACACACACACACACACACACACACACACACACACACACACACGCAAGCAATTTCAAATATGCACTCGTCGTGATTTCGCTCGTTTGACGATATGCCTCGTGCGAACGCAGTTTACGTATAGGAACGCTGGACAAAACGATGACAAAAGCGTCTCGTAAATAAATAATGGAAAAAAAAAGGACGCCGGAATGTTTCCTTTCGTCGCCCGACGAAGATAACATCTATACATCGCGCATCCTTTTGCCTGTCTTTAACGCGCGATAAATCTTTTTTGTTTTTTCGAGTTCGTATAATACGTGCCGCGAATTTTTAATATCTCTTCGATCAATTAGTTTTAAGAGAAAGCAAACGAAATTAGATTAACATACTATATCTACGCGTTGTATTGTCCAGTCCATTATGACGATAACGTACGCTTTTCTTAATCGATTTTGCGCGGCTCGTTAATAATGCCGCTTATTACGATGTACAGCACACAGCGTAGTTATGCGTGAATGCTGAATTATTGTAACACGATGAAACATGCGAGTATCGTAAATAATCATATTGTGCATGACTATACGCGACTTTGGCGTTTTTTAAATAGAACGAATATTAATTATACTGATTAACAAGAACAAATATTTTTATCCTTAATTACAAGGTTTAACTTACTATATATGTTTAAGCTTTTTATAGCAATTTAAAATTTAAAGAAACGGTAAAACACGGCAGCTTAAAAGAAAAAAAAGAGCGCAGCGTATATAAACGTGCGGTTTATGTACTGTTTTGAATTATGAAATTTTCTGGGGAGGGAGGGAGGGGGGGGGGGATATCTTCAATTACAGGACACGTATTTCAAGGTGAAATTCCTCGCCGTAACCAAAGGAGGGAGGGGAGAGGAGAAAATAAGGTACGGGCCACGAGAACCGAAAAAGAAGAAAAAAGTAAAATAGAAGGACAATGGTATACTTGGACGACTGTACAGTCTTAAACTCGGTGAATATATAATGCTGTTCTTGTTTAACATTTTATTTTTATTTTTTTTTTTTTTTTTCGCTATAATCATTTTTTTTTGTTTTATTGTACATTTAACGTTGTATATTACCCTTTTTTTTAATACGACCTTTTTGTCGTTGCCTCGTCAGTGTACCATAAACTCGCGCATGCATTTTATGTACGCGTCTGCATGTGCACTCATCTCTTTCTTTTTATTTTTGTTTACTTCTTTTTCTTTTCCTTTACACACTTTCCTCTTTCGAAAGACAAAGCTTCATTGTAAAGCTGTGTAAGTTGAGCTCGTATTGTATCGTACAAAAACCCTCTCATCCTTTCCCGGCTAAGGCTCGATGCTATTGAGAAGTCTTTGAGATTACACTCGAGTGTAAACGTTGTCAACAGACGGCTCAAAGTAACTTAATGCTGCTGTTTCCCTTTTTTTTGTTTTAATATATATATATATATATATATATACATATATTAGACTTTTAATTAAACATTATTTTCTTTAAATTAGTAACTTCAAAAACTAATGAAAACTGTACAATTTAGAAGAGCGAATTTCGTAAAGAAATAAAAAACCGATTCGACCGTTTACTACATGCAAACGAAGCATCGATACATCTAATACCAGAATGATTTGTGAAGCTTTGAGCTTATCGGGACACCCAGTTTAAGATAGCACTGGTGTGTGTGTGTGTGTGTGTGTGTGTGTGTGTATCTGTGTTGGGTAGCCGAAGGTATCTACAATGTTATAATTCAAACCTATCTTCCCTTGAGAGTATTATCTGACTAGTAAAAGTTGTAAGCTTTCGTGGCGCTTTCTTGTTTCATTTATTCAGCGTCATATTAGGTGATTAAAAAATGTTATCATATACGTGAACGATGATAATTTGAATGTTATTGAAATCAATTTATTATTTTAACAAGGTTTTTAAATAATGATTTGACTTTTCAACATTATTTATTAAAAAGATTTAATCATATATTATGATTTTTTTATTTTGTAAATTTAAATTCCGATGATATCCTATTCATTTTTTTATTTATGAAAATCATAAAAGCATTTGTGCACTCGTTACATTTATAATACTCGTAAAATTCAATTCAGAAGTTAAGGCAATTTTAATTCTCGCATTCACATAACAATATCCATACATTATTTTATCGCCGGTCCTAATTTTCATCAGCAGAACAAAAAAGAAACGAAAAAAAAAAAAAAAAAAAAACAAGAAAACGCGCAATCGGTGTAATACAAGCGAGGGATTTCATTAACTTGCGAATTTCGAATTAAAATTATTATTAAAAAAATAATACAAGAAGGGATGGAAAAGCTATAAAGGGCGAGGCGAAAACAAAATTTAATTAGCACCGAAGCCGCTTCGAGAAGTTATATTGTTGCAGGTGCTTGCATATAGCCAGAATCTCAACGGGGCACGGACGAGCGAGAGAAAGTGAAAATAATTCAATCGCGCGGAAGTATAAGAAAACCGGGGTGATAGAGCGAGAAAGGAAGAAAAAGAGAGAGAGAAAGAGAGAACGAAATGAGAAGGCGGAGAAGATGCCAGTATACGCGCGCCCGCGCGCGCGTGTGTGTGTGTATAGTATATAGGCGTGTAAAAGAGAAACCAGACGAAAAAAAAAAGCCGACGAAAGGGGAAAGATATGCAAGCGCGAGCCACGTCTATGGCGGCGGCGGCGTCGTCGTTTTCGAATGCCGCGGCACCGGAGTCGCACCGTTTCGATATCAAAAAACGAGTCCTTAAGCTCTCTCTCTCTCTCTCTCTCTCTCTCTCTCTCTCTCTCTCTCATCCCTCTTACGGAACGCCGTCGCTTGAATTATTTTTTTAGAGCCGTTCTTAATATGTACATGTACTATATGTATATATATATTGTCCTTTTATGTAGCTTATGTGTATATCCGCTTTTGCGCGACATTTTTTTGATACCTCAAATTTTTTTCTTTTATATCTATTCAATAATGAGTATACGATAGCGATAGTATTATTACATCGCATTAAGATTTTTCTTTTAGCAGTTTTATACGATATCAATTTTTTTATTTGGGGTATTCCTTTTGGGAGAAGATTAAAGACGGAGTTGTTTCTTTTTTCTATTTATTTTAAGTACTTTCAAATTTTGACTAACGAAATTTTGTTTTTTTTTTTTTTTTTTTTAAATTTGTGTATTTAAAAATGAAAATGATTCATTTTTAATAAATTACATAGACGTATAGACACAAAATTTATTAAAAACGAATGTTTATTAAAAAAAGAAAAATAAAAAATACATGTGTGAAATTTTTTCTACTTTTCTTTGAAATAATTTTCATGCATGTTTTAATACAAGACAAAAAAAAAAAAAAAAAAATTGTTGCAGTTATTTAGACGTAGAAACTACAAAAATAGCTGCATCGCTAAAAAGAAAACCGCCAGAGGAAATCCAGGTATAAATTAAAAAAAAAAAAAATTTATCGTTCACTTTTTGTTTTCCTTTTACTAAAATCTTATCATATGAATATTTTCGGGCTCCAATGGTCAAATTCGAATTTCAAATATTTTTAAATTGCAAAATCAAAGTACTGGAAAATCTCCTATTTTTTTTTCTAAAAGTTTACGCGTCAATGTAAAATAATTACTATAAAATTAACAATTAGTAAATAAAAATATTAAATTATAAAACTAGCGATAAAATTTTCCATCACCATTTAATCTCGTGTCGTATCATTCTTAATAAAGGTAATTTATCAGTAAACTTCACCGAGTTGTCGTCAATTATCCGATCCTTGATTCTCGTGTTCCTTGTTAATACAAACTTACCTGAAACAAAAAAGAAAAATAATAGCAAATTAAAAAAAAAAGGATAATCGAGTGAGTTTCAGTTCTTAATTGGAAGATTGACGCATTAGTCGTGTGCTTATTTGTGACACGATCTTTACAACGGAGAAAATATATCTCTATTGCTTTTTATTTGCCATTAAAAAAAAAAAGGGTTGATTATCACAATTCAATTTTCTTCTCACAATTTCTTTTCTTTTTCCTTTATCATTTTTACATTACATTTTGCTTATTCATTTTCAAGAACGTCGAAGAAGAAAATAAAGAAGGAACTAGGTGACAGTGAGAAGAGGAAGTTACGATAGCAAACAAAGCGACTTTTCACAATGAGAATCGCGATTTTGTAAAGATTCACAGAAACGGAAGTGGCTTGTCGGAATATTTGCGCGAGACGCTATTGATACTACGGAATATGATTTCTTACTTTTTTTTTCCGCGACTTTGTACTATAATGTATTGTCGTTGGCAAATGAAAGGGCACCAAAAGTTTATCAAAGTTCTTTTTAATGTCTTTGTTTACTAAAAAAAAAGTATGAATTAATTACAGCATTTTATTCAAATAAAATATAAGCAAACGTTTAAAAAGATAAAAAAAAATAACGCGAGTGTTTTCTCCTTCTCGTAACCGGAGAATTTTTTTAATTATTTGAACTTTGACTTTTTTTTCTAGTTGCGTAACGAGTTTATTTAAAAAGTTTATTTAATTGATATTATTCATAGCAGCCCATTAATATAAATATTTGAAAATTTAGTAAATTCAAAAGCATAATGTATATTGAGCAAATATACTACACTGTTACTATATCTGCAATTATGAATTCTAAATCCGGATCCGTTTTGAGTTACCAAATTTAATTGGAAAAAAAAAGATTATAAAATTGCTCGAAATTCGTAAAAGTTATTTTTCAGAATATTATAGTTGAAAATATACCTAATAAAAAATTTTTAATAGCTCAATCGTTAAAAAATTTCTAAATTAAAGATATCTCATCAATTCGCTAAAATTCAAAGCTTAAAAGCTATTTTAAACAACAGACTTTACACGATTCAAACAAAAACTTTTAATTACGTCTATTTAAATTAAAAATAAAAAATATATACACAAACTCTCAAAAATTAAAATTTCCAACTATGCAATAATATATTAGTCGCAAAATTCATTGCCTTCGTTATGAAACAAAGGCAACTCGTCTCGTATTCTCAACAAATCATCAATCCACAAAGTCAAGAAGACGAATTTTTAACGCATTCGACGACGATTGCGGCATCGGAATAAACGAATTCCGCGCTGTTTATTCCGTGCCTAAAGCATATATGCATGTATGTGTACCAGAAGCTTTACTCGTAACGAAGATGATAACGCGCGTGCATTAGTCGCAACAAGTGCAAAGAGTATAGAGACGAGTAACAGCAGACAGCGCGGCGCTGACGAAATCCTCTTTACTTAGTCTCGCGTACGTTGGTGCTGTGCATCGTTTATGTATGCGTTTCGCGCGATCTTCGATGTAAAAATCTACGTCGCGTTCTCTTCGACGCGTATATCGCGCGAGCTTTCATTCGATGCTAATGAGTCGCGAGTGTCATGGAGATACGGTTTATGAATTTTTAATAACGAATTGATTTTGCTATATCGATTTGTTTGTTTTTTTTTTTTTTTTTTTTATTTATTGGATTTCTCGATTTAGCCAGAAAACGTTCTTGGAAAGCTCGACTGAATTACCGAAAATTGGATGGAGAAAATATTTTAGCGAGAACTTTCGTTGCTTGGGTAAACGAAGAACTTTCGAACGAGGTTTCGTTGAAAAATAAATGTTTTATAATTTCGGTAATCCATTCAAATTTCATAGAATAAAGAGTATAATTATTATAATTTATAATTCATTATTTATAATTAATAAATTTATAAAATATTTTAGGTTGTAACAAAAATTTCATAATTATTACATAGAGTAATACTTTTTCATTTGCAAGATTTTTAATTAAAAACTTTTTCTAGCGCGAAATTTCAATAAAATAACAAAAATTTAAATTAAAAATTTACAAAGCCAAACAAACAAAAAATTAATTGATAAGAATACGAGAATAAAAAAAGTAAATTGAAGCAATTTAAGTAATAAATACGGTTGCGTACGGTCTTGAAAGCTTTTTCAACCGTGGCAACTTCTTTGCATAAGTGCGCGCACCGATCAAAGAGGCGGAAAATTATTTTCTCGAGGTGAAAATATATATCTTAGCGAAAGGTAATTAAGTGGAAAATTAAAAATAAAATAACCCATCTTGTGCGATGTTTAATTTCCTACGAAAATTTACTTTGTGTTACGGTTGTATTATTGAAATAGTCTTGAAAATGCCGACGACGAGTAATAAATGAGATATAGTAGATGCGCTTATGCACATACGTAAAATATTTGCGTTTATGTAACTTAAAAGATAAACTCGCTTGCACCATTCGCTAAGCAAGATATGTATACACACAATCGAGCTACGATTGTGCAGATTCGTCGGTAAATTTTGAATAAGGCGTATCTATAATTAGTCATGATCAAATAACCTTCTGCTTTAGCGCATTTACAACTTGATCAAATCTTGTTTCATCGTGGCCCATTAATTTCCAAACCGAACAAGGAAGTCAAACCCCTTGGGCTGATAAATGAGACGCTGCGACTCTTGAATCCCTTTGTTTCGCGACAACTTTTTACGCGGTTTCCTCCTGCACGCTACAATATCTTTATCTATTTATCGATATTTTATTTTTATTTAATTAGTTTTTTCTAACCTTTAATACTTTATATATTTTTTCGCATTAATAAAATTTTGATACGCTTATTATCCGCGTTAATTAAAACCGTAGCAAAAAACGAGGCGCAATACTCGAATCTTAGAAGAACATCGTTCTTAAATTCAAAGTCACACATTTTACGAAGCACAATGAATCCTTCAACGTTCTCTCAAGCTAACTACAATAAGTATAAAGCGCGAGGAACGTTTTCCCACCGGCTAAGCTCAAAGTCTTTTCGTCGACTTGTCTCTCTCTCTCTCTCTCTCACTCACTCTTTCTCTCTGGTGGAAAAAGCTCTCCTTAATTTCTCTCTTCGCGGTCGCCTAGCGTTGGCTTTCTCTCCGTCTCTCTTTTACGTATCCTGGGCTCTTACGCGCTGGCGGTTGCTGAAACCGCACATTGCCGAGATATCCACCCTCTTGAGAAGATTTGCATTCGCGTGCTCGGGCAAGAATATTTACCGGAAGAGTGAAAGAGAGAGCGAGAAAAAGAGAGAAGGGAGAGACGTTATTACCCCGATGTGCGCCAGCTGAGGTCGTCGTCGTCGTCGTTGACGGCGAAGGCTGGGTGGGTGGGGGGGGGGGGGAGATATCTTCTACCCTCATTGAAATTTAGCTCTCGGCTTTTATTTTCTGCCCCAGGAAATCTCTTGGAATTGCGCGCAAGTTTCTTGCAAAATATCGCGTTCGCCACTCTCCGTTCCTGTTTTTTTTTTTTTTTTTTTTTTTTTGTTTCTATAATAGCGGGAGTTTTACGTGAAAATTCTTAATGTCGGAAATGGAAGTAGCTGTTGGTTGAAGTATAATTCAATGAACTAAGATTGAAGACAACTCTCGAGCTATTATTTTTTTTGTCGCGAGTTCTTAAAAATGCTTTGATTTTATTTCACGCAAGATACAAGCAATTTATTTTCATGCGCATAAATTTTCATAAAGGAAAAATAATTAACCGAAACAATCCTTAAATTTAACATTTACAAAAAGATTTTAAAGTTGCTTTGTAAAAAACTAAGCAGACCAGTATACTCGTATATAAAATACATTACTATATCGATAATATCAATCAATTTTTAAAACAATACCAAACAGACAAAATGAAAACAACAAAGATAAATAAAGAAGATAAACGTTTTAATTAGTTTTGTTATCGTTAAGGTCGGCGGATAAAAATAAAGCAAATTCAAAGAAACCAATCGGTATATACTAAATATAATTTATATCTCCGATAAGAGTATTGACATCTTTTGCAATTACAGCTATGAAAAGTCTGCCCTAAGATTATCGAAGCCAGTAATCTGTAGCTTCTGAATCGTGGAAATAACTCCGCGGAAAATGGCACGCGTGACATTGCGAAAAGTTTTCCCGTACGAGAAGAGATGAAAAAGTAAAGGAAAGAGAGAGAAAAAGAGAGAGAGAGAGAGAGAGAGAGAAAGAGAAAGAGAAAGAGCGAGAAAGCTTAAGATCAGAGATATCTTAAACTTTAAGACATTTGAAACGATCGAACTTATGTATGAAATTCGCAATATTTAATTAACTGCAATTTTTAATAACCAGTGTCTTGGGTTGATATAAGGTTTCGATTAAATCGAAAGTTTAGAAGTACAATGTGTATAATGAAATAATTTTATCGATGTCAATTTAGAATTTTATACATTCAATCAACATGATTTTAAAATGTACAAAAAGTTTTTATACTATATTAAAAGATTTTAAATATAAATGACGTTAATTAAACTATCTCAATAATTGTTCGTACGATCATTCACTTAAACATACTTCGACGTTTAAGCATTGATCAACGTCAGTTTTTAATTCATTAAACAATATATTCGAACATAATAAACGACAGCATAAATAAAATAAAGTATGTAAGAGCAGTTCTTTCAATATCGTCGAAGAAATTTTAATTGCTATTATAATATCCACATTGATAAAAGCACTGGTGTAATTTAATTTATCGGGGACACAAGAGGACCACTTGGCTGCCTTTTGCGACGACTTCGTCGTTTGTGCAAGCGGAATCCTTATTAAATTATTATGTTGCACAAAATAAGTAGGAAAAAGAAGAGAAAAAAATAAAGTAAAAGAAATTAGAAAAAGTAGAATTCAAAAAATCGATATTGATTTTATATAAAGAGCGACGTTTTATCTTTAGCTGTTCCTGGCGATCCATTATTTATTTACTCTCAAATATTTAAAAATGCAAAACGATGAAATATTTGAATAATTTTTAAAATACCGCGTCGTTTCCAATGTTAATAATTCATTTATATTGAATGTATGTACATCCAATTAATTATCATCAGTTATTAAGCAATATAAAATATTTAACATTTTTCAATATTGATAGCGACAAGAAAAAAAAATTGCAAAAAGCGTCTTCACCAAAAAGACGAGAAGCGAGATAAATTTTTCTTTTTGTTTTTATATACGCTCGAAAAAGATAAACGATAAATCCGTAAACCTTTCGTTTTATTTTTTCTTTTTTATTTTTTTTTTTTTTTTTTTATTTTAAATTTTCGCGTGCTGGAAATTATACATTTCCGCTGATCTTGAAATTATGTTGTCAACGCTCTCGTGCGCGCTCACTGAAATGGATTATATCTGTCGTCCATATAACGCGGCAATCGCAGGCTAACGCGTCAAGCTTTACCCGGAGAAGATGTGACATACGCGATGTCGACGTTACTTCCCTGTATATGTGTTGTGTTGTGTGTGTGTGTGTGTAAATATAGGATATGTATACGTATACGTTTATTTGTACGTATATATTATTTTAAACTATTTATCATTTCACGCGACGGATTTTGTACACAAGCGAGATAGAAAAGGCTGAATAGTGAGAGAAAGAGAAAGAAAGATTTTTTCATACAAGCTTTACGTCTCGGATATTTTTAGAAAAATTATTAAGGCTTTACATATGCGTTAGCTTCAACATATAGACTGCTGTTGATATTAATTTCCTCTTTGATTTTCCAATAAAATTAAACGTCGCAACATTTTATTTTATATCGTGCGACGTTTTATAGACATAAATATTTAAAAATAAACGTTATTAAATTATCTTTTTAATGTGCGATAAATTCACATTCCGAGTTTATTAACATTATTGCAGAATTTACAAAGCCGATGAAATAGGCACGAATGGTCGTACTTGATTTAAACGTTTTGCGAGAAGAAGAGAGAAAAAACAATGGACACTCGACGTATAAAGTACACAGTTTACAAAACGGTAACAAATAGACGCGGAAGTTAAGGTGAGGTTTTATAACCGTTATCTGTTAAACCTTACAGCTTTGATAAAAGTAGATTTTAAATCACTGTCGCTGTAAATCCGAGAACAACCGAGAGGTAAAATTCTTCCTTCGCCGCGTAAGTTTTTCTTCCCTTCGCGCAACTAAATGTGTCTATATATATATATATATATATATATATATATATATATATATAAATATTGACCAAACGAAAGTTTACTCAACGACGCCGTTTATTTTTTCAATAACGAAATACTTTTTTTTCTCTTCTCCTTTTGTTTTTCTTTTCTTTTAATACTGGTTAACCTTTGATAATATAATTTTTATTATTACGCAGTTAATATAAATG
This sequence comes from Chalcis sispes, assembly GCA_949987625.1. Classification (NCBI taxonomy): domain Eukaryota; kingdom Metazoa; phylum Arthropoda; class Insecta; order Hymenoptera; family Chalcididae; genus Chalcis; species Chalcis sispes. Next base: position 9,938,176 of record OX465097.1, read on the forward strand.
TAAATCGAGTCAATGAGTAATTTTTCCTTCCCTTCCTACTTTTTTTTGTATAAACCGTCGTCTTTTACATTTCACAAAGCGAGTACTTTGCAATACAAGATTCTTTTTTTCTTCTCTCTCTCTCTCTCTCTCTCTCTCTCTCTCGCTCGCTTTTTTTTATATTTGCAAAAGAAAAAAGGGTGAGGAATTCTCATAAATTAACCGACCGCTATACTTCGTTCGGTTTATCGTTATACGAACAAGCCTAACTATCTCGCTTAAAATAGCTTGCTCTAACAGCTAGTAAACGACGCTTCTGTATGTTTGGAATGAAATCTGAAAAAATATACGGGAGCTGTATATATTTTACTAGTGTGGCGCGTATATGTAGAAAGCTCATCTCTCTCTAGGCGAAATCTATTTATAACGGCTTGTGCTCTATTGAAATATAAAAATGTTGAGCGAAAAGAGTGAGAGAGAGAGAGAGAGAGAGAGAGAAAACACCTATGTGTAATCTAAACAGGATACGAGCAAAAAGGAAATCTAATTATTTTCTTTTTTTATTTTTTCAAATACTATATTAAAGTGAGTTTAAATAAAATTTGTTTAAAGTAGGATAATATTTCTTAAACTGTTGCGTAACACGCTTCATAGTTTTGAGATATAAACTAATTCCCAACCGCGCCAATGCCGCTTTTCCTTTTCTTTTTATCATTTACAAAGCTTTTGTATAGCGCGTTAGTCGAAAAGAAACCTTAAAACTTATGTATATTTACACGTAACGAGCGAGCAAAGAGACTTTTCTTTCAGCCTTTCTCGTTTTAACGGCTCTCGGTCAAAGGAAAAAACGTGATTTAGAAGAATTATATTTTTTTCTTTATCCTTCTCCATTTTTTGTAATTGTAAAGGAAAGCTAGAAAGAAAAAGAGAGAGAGAGAGAGAGAGAGAGCAAAAGAGAGAGAGTGGAAGGAGATAAAAAATTTACGTATATATACATAAATAAAAAGAGAGGCGCTCTCTCCATTTACGGTAAAAGAGGGAATGCTTCTTTTATGCATTTCCAGATCGTTGCTTTGTTGCAGTCGGTGACAAATGGGTTCGCGTTAGCTCGCGCCACTCCGTTCTGTAATTCCATTCGCACGCAGAGATTGAGAAAAGTCCAGCGAGAGAACGAAATATATAATTTAAAATGCATTTAGCATTTAGGTGTACGAGCTGCGAAGATGAGAAAAAGAATGAAAGAAATTGGTGAGATTCGCGCGCTTTTATATCGTTAAAATCGATCTTTCGTCGGATATAAAATAAATTTTATATTTTCTTTTTTTCTTTCTTTCCCTTTTTTTTTTTCTTTTTTGTTTTTTAATAACGATGATAAAAAAATTGCTTATAATAACGCGTCACGTTCAGATATAAAATATTCTTTGTAAATTATGCAAATTAATATATTCGAATGAGGTTTGAAAAAATTTTTGTAGTTTTTTTCTCCCCAACGCGTACGGCATCGTTTAATAAATTATTCACTTTATCGGATCTCGATAAAATAACTTTTCAATTAAAAGCTAACTATAGGGATTATTGTAATCGTTCGTTTAAAAAGCATACACATTACGCGTCCATTAAAAAAAAAAAAGAAGGCATTTTACCATAACTTCGAAGTATTTTGACACATTAACCAAACAACTTTCGACTTCGTTTCATTAAATTCCCGATATACACCGAGGCCCCGATATTTACATTATAAATCTCATCGAAAAAGAAAGAGAGAAAAAGAGCGAGGGCAGTCTTTAAAAAAAAAAAACATACACCGAGCGAAAGCTTATAACGAGAACGATCAACGCGTTAAACCTCTCGCTCTCGTTATAAATTAGGTACACACACGCGCGCGCTTGGTTAAAGCAGTTCGCACATCCTGCCTCCCTGCCTCTCTCTCTCTCTCTCTCTCTCTCTCTCTCTCTCTCTCTCTCTCTCTCTCTCTCTCTCTCGGCCATTTATCCTCTCTTGCACAGAGGTAATACTTACCCGAGCGAAAGCCCTTATCTTCGCACCGAAATTCAAAATTATACTTGTACGTGGCCTATATATACATATACATACATAAGTTGAATTATACACACGACGCTCTCGTTGAAATTTTCACGGTCGTACTGTGCGTATCCTTCTCCTTCTGTATTTTACGGGTATATACATCTATAGTAACCGGTGCACAACGTTTCGAAATAAAAATAAGTGCACCACCGCCGACTTGTTATTAAGGATTCGGTGTAATCTCACCGATTGCGCGAGAGCTGTAAAATCCAGCTCTCCAGCGCGGTTTTTCGCCTATTAGCTTGCGCACGTATACGCGTATGGTGAATTAGCACGTGTATACGGTAAGGAATGCTTGGTATTTAAGCTTTTTGCGCATTGAGTATAAGTGTTCTTTCGAAAAGATCCTTTTTAACAAAAATCATACGTAATTTCTGAGAAAATATTGGAATTATTTTTTATTTTTTCAAAGTTATCGCATTAATCATTTCATTTGGTGTTCAATCAAATTCAATTAACACAACAATTATTATTAACATTTAGGGGCATTTGTTTGATAAATATTTAATTTATGTAATAAATAAACATGTGTGGATTAACTTAATTAAAATTTCATCCGACATACGATTCGTTATAAGAAAGTTTTTATATTAGATTTATCAAAATTTTTCACGCAATACGTATACACGAGTATCATTAATATTTAATCGGTTTAATGAAAATTATTCATTGGACTATGCAAAATTTGTAAATTTATGTTTCAAACGGTCACGATATAAAGTCAATAGAAGAGGTAACGATCTATAATTTATTAAAATTTTTTAATAATTAAATTTATTTTACAACGAAATAATAGAGCTCGAGTACAAAAGATACGCATATCATAAACAAATAAATGAAATAAAAAAAAACGAAAAGAAATATCAATTAACGCACTCGAGTACACCCGTGCGCTTAATCGGATTATATCCTTACGGTAATGATATCTTCGCGCGTGGGAGTGATATCGAGCACCGCCGGTACGTATAACAGCACCGATGAATTCAAAAGCTAAATATATCGTGAATAGTTTGTGTAGACGGAGGGAGGTATAGGGAATTCAATTATAAAGCCGTACATCGCGCGTGCGATGCGTTCACCTACTGTGATATCCTTCCTACATAGTATATGTATTCGCGAAGATAGATTTCAAGAGTCGATGGGAAAGTGATTATCGATGGACAAGAGGAAAGTTTTGCGGCTTTCGTTCGCTCGGTGTCGTACTAACGTATCTTCCTTTTCCTCTTTCTCGCTTAACGGAGAACACGATCGAGAATGCGAGGAATTTCCGTTTAACCGCGATGTAAAGGTCGAGCAGTGTGCGTATTACTTTTTCGATGCTTATATATATATGTGTGTGTGTGCGTTTTTTTGTTTTTTTTTTTTTTTGTTTCGTTATATGTACGTCCGTCTGTAATGTGTTTCGCAGCCGATGAAATAACAAGTTTTTTTCATCGCCTTGGTTGAGAGTTTTGCATTTGCTATCGTGTATGTGTATGTGTATTATTAAGCGATGAGAGAAAATGAACAAGGCCTTTGCTCATTTTTCTTTTCTCTTTTTTTAGATCTTCGTAATCTGTATATTTATCGATAATGAAATATATAGACGCGGAATTCTCGTAACAGCTCTCGAACGTCGGTACACTTTTGTATTTGATAAGTTATTTCGATAGTATAAGATTGTTTGTATAAAATGTGTAGGATGTGAAATAAATGGATCTTTTTTTTTTTCAATTAAAAATATTTACTTTATTAAGAATAAAGAAAGTAAATGTGCGTTGTACAGCGTTTAAAAAATAAACGCGATTCATTTTATTTTTTTTTACAAAGCTAACATTCAATTTGTATATTAATTTTCATAGTAAAAAAATTAATAACTTTTATCAGTTGAAAAATTTTTGTTACGTTTCAAACCTTTTCAATTTACGGTCGTTATATGGGCGTCGATGATCTATCGTGTACGTCAAAAAATGTTTATTATACCTTTACGCGTAAGTATATTTTTTTTTCATTACCGTATAGTTAAAGACTCGTTAGATAAATTTTTTTTTTTTGTATATAAAGCAAAGCGAACGAAAAATAAAAAACGATAAAATCTCAAGGTTTTTATTTTCCATTTGAAAATGTTTGATGCCGATGAGCGATTATTAGCAAAATCATCAAAATCCTTCGAACAAAGTCTAACATACATCGTTTAATTTTCTTCTTTCAATCCTAAATGAGTTACCTCTTTCCACGTGCAGGAAAAGAATAATTGTTTAAAACCATTTGTAAAAAAAAGAATGAGAAAGAGAGAGGGAGAGAGTAACGAAGTGAAAGCGAGAGAGAATAATTCGACTAAATACCAGGTGCAAGAGCCTTAGCTTTAACAATGTCCGAAATTGAAGCTGCAACTTTCTCCGGCGGCTGTATACCTCATTCTCCTTCCCTTTATACTCCCTCGCGTAAGCTCGATGATGAGAAAGAGAGGGAGAATATTATTACGGACTACCGTATCTCGTTAACCAGAGATTGTTAGTTTTGACTTTATTTATACATATATGAGTAGACAAAAAAGAAAAGATAAAAACGCGCGAGAGTTGCAATTTAAAATCCGCTGGTCGTCGAGTTATTTCTTTCTCTTATATTTTAATTTTCTCTCTCTCTCTCTCTTTCTGTCTCTCTTTTTGTTTTAACTTTTCGAGTTAGCGGTTATACGTACACACCAACGCAACGTAAAGAGGAAAAAGAGGCGCTCGTCTGATTGCCTCGAGGCACGTTCTCGTCCTTCCCTGTAATTCTAAAAGGTGTACGCGCGTACACACGTCTGCGTAATTAGAGAGAGAGAGAGAGAGAGAGAGAGAGAGAGAGCGAAGCACGGTGGCTTATGCGCGTCAAAATTGTGTATACGGTTTAGTCATGTTCTCATCGTCAACACCCATCTTGTACGAGTACACATGTTTGTTTCTTTTTATATTTTCTTTTCTTTTCTTTCTTTTGGTTATGTTATTATTCGCCACGAGGCGATTTAAACGAGACCTATTCAACATTTCGACTTTGTTTTAATCAATTACGGTTAAAGAGGACTAAGCGCTCGTCGAGCGATTAAAATTTTTATTTGCTTTCGACGAATGTTTACGTGGTTAAGGTACTGGAAAAGCTCGAGAAAATCTCGCAAATGATCAAAGCGAAAAGTCGACGGTAAATTTAAAAAAACGGCCGAGTTCGACGAATTTAATAAAAATTTATGATGCTTAAATAAATATTAGTCATTCGTTTGCGCATTTATTAAAAGCTATGAATTTAATTTTATTTTAAATTCAGAATGTCGGTAAGTAATAAATAATAAAATATAATTCGTCATTAATTTTGCAGATTTGTAAATTTAATTCCACGTATTATAGTATAAATAAATTAATGTTTCTTTATAATTAAAACGAGTTCACGAAAGGAATAATTTTTCTCTCAACTGACAAGCATTGCGGTGAATACTTGCAAATCAGAATTCTATTATTATTTTATTTCGAATGATAATTTTTACAATTTTTTTAAACGAATTCTTTTTGAGGAAAATTTGAATATTCACAATAAAATTAAGTGTAAATACACATTTATTTTTGTCAGTTGGAATTTTTTTTACGCGGAGTAGACAAAACTTCAAAGTTACTTTTTTATCTGCCAGAGAAAACTGGATTTCAGTTAAAATTTAATTAAAATTCCGGAGATTCATTCTTTTAAATTTAGCAGAATTTCCTTTTTTTATTTTGTCACTAGAAGCGAATGAAAAAATTGAGCTAAAGTATGTCGTTATTAAAATTAAATTGTAACAAACTTTAACATTTATAAAATCAATCTTGTCGAGTTCATAATCATTACCTGTGCAGAAAATTGATCATTATTCAAAATTTATTCGAATGTATGCTTCGATTGCTACAATCTTATTCAATTTCGTTGCATTTTTATTCAAACATTAAATTAATTTATAAAAATCGAAAAAAATGTTTCGTATCGATTAAAAGTCTTCGTAAACAAAATTTAATCAGTATTTTTTTAAAAAATTAGATCGAGACGAAATATTCCGCGTTGATAGATAAATTGAATCGCTAAGAAAACTGTTTACCCGAGACTTAACGAGTACAAAGGAAAAAAAAGGAAACTCGTCGATAACGAAAACAGAGACGAAATTGGCAAGATGTATACGTCCACAGCGAGTTTCGCATGGCAAAGACGACAATAGGGCTATTCAAGCTTGGCACACCTGATTAACCGCGAGTGATTTCGGTCTCGCGCGCATTGAAATATCGAGCTTTGCTGCGATGGGGGCGCGGCAAAATACTAATTAATGAAGACAGTAGCGAAAGAGAGAGAGAAAGAGAGAGAGAGAGAGAAGGTTGCGGTGCGCGACAAACGCGCGCGTACTATATATTGCACGAGTCATGGATATATAAACGTCACGCGCAACTCGCGAACGTGTTTCGCAGAGATAGAGAGAGAGAGAGAGAGAGAGAGAGAGAGAGAGAGAGAGAGAGAGAGAGAGGGAGATTGCATTGGTCCTTCGGAGGGGGGGGGAGGAGAGCATAGGTAAAGAGAGAAGAGAGGCGGGAGCGGAGAGAGCGGCTCGTATCATATGTACGCGCTCGACATCAATTAGATTAATTACGCGTGCCGCTGCCACATTTGTAGACGGCGTACGAAATTCGAGTCGTTCTCTCTCTCTCTCTCTCTCTCTCTCTCTTATGCCCGCCAGATGCGAAACGTCAAACGCACTTAAGGCGTTAATTTATGATTGCGCTCGGTCTCTCTGCATGCGCACGGTTCTGCATGTATATGGTGTACACCATATACGAATATATGTGTATATGCACACATATATGTATATTTATGAAAGAGCGCTCTGCCTTTGGGCGATCGAATCAACCCCTTCAAATGGATGTTGATTTATTAAGCCTCCCTCCTCCCCCTTCTCCTTCTCTTTCGCGCTTTGTTTTACTTAAATTGTAGAGAGGCGAAAGTATTGTTTCATCAAGTCAGATTGAAGCTTTCTTTCTCTTTCTCCCTCCCCCCTTTTTTTTTTTTAACTTTATTCAAACGCGAGAATGGAATAGTAAGCCGGTTTGTGTTTACGCGATTCTTGGGTTACTTTTTGATTTACGCGAGGCACGCGCTCGTTCGGGCTTTTGGAAAGAAATGCGCGCGTACACACATATACCTACACATGCATACACGCGCGCGCACACACACACACACACACGCACACACACACACACACACACACACACACACGTTTGCTCGTTTGGTACCCTTTGTGCCTTTGACGTACATTTTTTTTCATTCTCTACGCGCGGATGAAGAATTAGGACTTATTTTTTCGCGTTCTTTCTTTCGTTTCATTTTCTTTTTCTTTTTTTTTTTGCTTTCTTTCTTTTTTTTTTTTTTTTTTTTATAACTAGGTCACACCGTACGATGCGCTTGATTTAAAGCTTGGCTAGCTTTGTCACGGAAATTTATCCTGTGCGGGAGCTGGATTTTCTTTTTTCCGTAGAAAGATCGTTATTTTCTACTACAAAAGGAAGTGCTTATTAGGAGCGTTTGTTTCACCGTTATTTTATAGCTCTTTTTCAACTGTATTAATTTTAACTCGCAATTTTTAAAACGAATGATACGTTTTTTGCGCGGAAATGAAATTTTGCTTTTTACTTATTACATGTTTGATTGAAAAACCTATTATACACAATTAATTCATATAGAACTAATGTTCGATGATTTATCTCTTGTTTAAAGTATAACTATGTACCGATGTTTACACTTTTTACATATTATAAGAATTTGAAGTTGACACAAAAATTTATTCATGTGACTATATTGAATTTTAAAATTAATCAATTATCGATTTTTAATTACGGTTGAAAAAAATAGCGTGGAAAAAGAAAAAAATCAAAATTTTAAAACTCGCATTAAATTGGAGTTTTAATTTATTATCTTTTATATTAACTAAATTTGTTAGCGCCAGTTTTTTGATTATTTAATAATAATGGCGCACTGTTAATTTAAAATGAATAAAGAATTCTTCACGATTAATGAACAAAATATATGCAGTAAAGCTTTAAAACAAATTATTCACGAAATGTACTGCTTTTCCAAGTTGCAAACGGGTAATCATAGCGCTCGTGTTTTGCTATTGAATGTAGCCTCGTAAACGCAAACAGCTTAATTATTCAATTAATCTTTTTCTTCAATTTTACGATCTACTAAAATGTCTTTGAAAATTTTCGAATAAATTGAATTTTGTTATTTTTTTTTTTAATAAAATTAACGTTAAATAATTCGCGAAGCTTCGCCTTGATTAAATTTATTAAAAACGAATTGATAAATTTGTGTTTACAAGAGACGTTGAATTTATTATCGTAATAATATATATGTATGTATATAAAGGTAATGTATACATGAATATATGTATATATGTATATATAAATAATGTGCAAGGGTCGTAATCTTTATTAATGGATGACCCGTGTCGCCGCGAGATGATGAGATCAGCGAAACGCAGAATAAACAGGTTCGGCCTAAATCAACAGTCAATCGGTCACGGCTACCGTGCAAATTTATCTGCCGTGAACTTTTTACCACATTCGACGCTTCGCGTATCTCTCTCTCTCTCTCTCTCTCTCTCTCTCTCTCTCTCTCTCTCTCTCTCTCTCTCTCTTTTCGTCTTTATCTCTCTTTCGTACATATTGAGTTCGCACGAGCATTTAACAGTTTTAAGTTTTTTTGCACTTGGCGTAATAAACATGGCCCCGTTCTTTTTTTTTTTTTTTTTATTTTATGCAACTATTATTGAAACGCGCTCGTGGTTGTGACTGCGCAATTTTATGATTTTATGAAAGATGAAGTGTTATTTTCATGCGTGCACAGGTGTCAAGCGAACCGCGCTGGTTTAATCGTTGCGTTTTTTTCTTTTTTTTTTTGGGTCGTGAACCAAATTTTCTGAATCGTGGAGAATCAACACGATGTTTAACATTATTAATTTTGATTTTTTTTTCTTTTTTATAACGCGAATTGTTTAAATTTTCAATATATTTCTGCAAGAATAATAATTATGAAAATATTTTTAGCTTAGTTATTAATTATTATCGATGAACTTACGCTCCATTCAACGAAAATATGACAGCGTCAAGAGGAACAGTAGTTAATAAAAAAAAAAAAAAAAAAAAAAAAAAAATGGAAAATGAAGGAAAATGATAACATTCATAAGAAAACGTGACTCTCGAAAGTCTGTAAGGTTTTTCTTGTTTTCTCAAGGTTATTTGCCTTTAATCGCTTCCGTCTTGAGATTTGTCGAGTTGGGTTGGGTTATTCTGTACCGAGATCGGCAAAACTAATTTGAAGTTCTTTATCTTTCTACGTTTTATTTTCTCTCATGTGCCATTAATACGTTCTTGAATTTCGGTGTAATCTATGGCTTTAAGTCAGCGAGGTCTTAAGAAAAAACAAAAGATTATGATACAGATTATGGAAGGTCGAAGGTATGGTATGAGATTCTATGGCGAAACGTTTGTTCGTAGATTATCGATTTTTGTTTTTATTGATTTCATAATAATATTTGCTCGTAATTATTGTAATAATTTTATCATTTGCACGTCTATTTAAAAAAAATTATTTCTTTATAAATTTTTGCAAGAGAGAAAATAATTTTCTTTTTGGATAAATTTATGATACATTCAAAGATTTCTAGGACAACATTATTTATGCACATTTAGCTTTATCTATCGGTGCAAGGTTGTGTCATTATAAGTAGCAAAAACCATTGCGTGATGTTCAAGTGACACGAGTATATTTTTTGTACTACTGTTTGATAAAAAAAAAAAAAAAAAAATTTGCAAATGCAAAAGCAGTTATTTTTAACGAAGACTTGTAAAACTAAATACATATTTACTAAGCATTTAACATATTTTTTAATCGATGATATCTTGTATTACAAAATGTGGATGATTAGCATATACGATTACCTCATTTTTACTAATTAATGTTAATTTTTCATCAATAACATTGATTATTGGCAAAAAAACTTGAATCGATCCTGTAAATTAATAATTCTATTTTACTGTTAATTGTTGATATTAATTTTTTATTATATTTAAGATTTGCAACTAATCAATTTTAAAGGCCTTGATATTTTTATGTTAGTACAAAATTATAAGACAAATAATAACACAGTATTATTGAAAATATTATCAACATTTAAAATCGTCTTTTTGCATTCGGTAAAAACTCATCACCGACGATAAAATTTTTTCCTCGAACATCGAGAAACTATAATCTTTCTATTATCTCGCACTTGATGCCGTTTTGTATACCGTAGAAGCTTTACTTCTTTAGCTACCCGTTAACGGGATTGAAGGTGTGAATAAATGCGGCAACGGCGCAGGTGTAAATCGAGAAAAAGAGAGAGAGAGAGAGAGAGAGAGAGAGAGAACAAGTGAGAAAAAAGGCGAAGAAATGCCGAGAAATAGAAAGAACTTTATTTCGGTTTAGGTGTCGCGAAGTTTTAGCCTTCTTTCGAGTTTATTGCAAGGTTTTTTTCTCACTCTTTTTTTTTTTTTTTACCTTTTACTTGCTTTCCGTTCAAGTAATTATGACCGTTCAATTACGATCGTCTCGTTTTCGACCATTAAAATTTAAATGTATAAAAAAAGAAATGACGAAAGTAGCAAGAAAGCAGTTGCAAGAAAACCGCTTTTGCAATTAAGTGAAACTCTTTTATTTCCACGTCATATAGTTTTATACTATTTCATTAATTTAAAATTCTTCAAAAGGTCTTGGGCAATTATTTATATCGATGATTAACGTTTTCAAAAAATATATTTACAAAAAGTTGCCACACATATGTCAAAATATTTTTTATTCTCTCTTACTTACGCATATTTCACCTAAAGCCAGTGCTCATACGTATAAGCACGTTAAATCAAAGAAAAAAATAAAAGAACTGCATCTAACCGAGCCGTGATCGTAAAATCCAAAAAAAACTTTTCAAAGCCTAATAATACCACAGCCACCTACGTTCGAGTCTATAATTTTTCGGTTTAAGTCCGCGTCAGACTCGGCTACAACACCGGTAGCCCTTTAATCATGCCGGACCACCAGCGTGGAATAGGAACCTACTCGATTTTTTGTCTGCCGTCGTCGTGGGTCGCTGTAAATCGTACTTAGACTTATAGTATATTTATATGTATACGCATATATATGCGCACCTTTGAAAATTCTGGAATTCTAAAGGATCTACTAATTCCGGTAAGGGTAACCGCATTAAATAACGTCAGAACGAAGGATATACACGCGTACGAGTGAAAGGAAAAAAACTAAGATCATAAAGTGTATTGGTGTACGCATACGTCGTCATTGAGACGAAGGAAAGGGAAAGAGGAAAGAAAAAAGTGTAAATATAGATCAATGTATACAGCGAGCTTGCGGAAAGAAGGAAATGCCGAATGCTTTTACGATTTTTCAACGCGAGTATTGTGTTGCAAGCGCGGTGGGATACGTGCCGACGGTATAGCGATTGAAAAAGACAGATGGTGAGAAAGAAAATAAGGAGCCGAGAGAGAAAGAAAGAATGGAAAAAAGTTATGTATCCTGACGTTGTCGGATTTTAATGGAGGGAAAATTTTAAATATATAGAATGTTATCAATTTTATTATAATGGTAAATACCTAAGAATAGAACTGTTCGATAATTGTTTCGGTGTATTGTTTTGTTTTTTTTTATCTAAAATTGTGTACTTAATATGCTTTGAATAAGAAATTTTGATCAAATAAGTTTTAAGGATGTATTTTCTTGCTTTACGAAATTGAATTTTACTTGCCGTTTTAAAGAAATAAATAACTCCATTTTTTTATGTAACAGTTTAAAGCAAAGATATTTGACATGCAAAAGTTTTATTTTAAAAATTGGTGTAATTGCCAGGTGAAATATTAAAAATAAAAACGAAGATTCGATTCTCATTTAAATCGCGCACGCTAGTCTTTCAATGTATCGCGTTGCACATTAGCACATATACTAATTTACATTCAACAAATGTAAATATTCGGTTATCCGTTAAAGAAAAATATTGCCTATTAAATAAATTGATAATTCACATAGTTGACTTTTAAATAAAAGCGGCACCGTAGGTAAAGAAAGAAAAAAACATACAAGAACGACGTTCTTAACTCCGTCATTTACAATATTGCGGAATTTTTTTCTTTTTTATTTTACGGCGTGAAAGCCAGCCTATAGAAAGAGAGAAGCAAACAAAAAAAAAAAAAAAAAAAAAAAGAAAGAAGGAAAAACAAGAAGCAGTCGGATCACAGAGATACGGCAAAGAAAAAGATAGAAATAACCAAGAGGCGGAATCTACGTTGGAGTCTCGGCGTATAAAGCCGCGCGCGAGTGAAACGTAGATCTAGGCACGTAAACCAGAAAGACGGTAGATTTTCGCGAATGAAATTCTCCCTACTACACTCTCTCTCTCTCTCTCTCTCTCTCTCTCTCTCTTTTAAAGTCTCTATATGTACGGTACGTTTACTAATACATCGGGTACACGTAAGTATATATACGAGCGAGTGAAGTCGCTGCGACGGCGACGCGACTGTTTAGGTTGAGACGGAAGAAGTCCCTCTCGCTTCTAACGAATCGTCACTGTCTCTTAATGCTCTTGCAGAAACGAAATTGAAGAGAGAAACAGTGAAAGTTTGGATATGCATTTTTAATGAAGTCTCGTAAATTTGTTATATTTGTTTATTTATGAGCGCGCGACTTTATTTGGGTCGACTTGATTTTCGTAAATAAATTATATTTTAAATAAATTAACTTGTGAAAAATATTGAATTGTCGATATATTTTTAATAGATGTTTAATTAAAATTTTGTAATTGTTTGATTTTTCGCTATAATTAGTAAAAGAAAATTATATTTTCAATGTGATTTTTTATCTCTGATTTTAATAAAATTATTATATTGTAAGAAAACAAATTATTTCAATCAAATCTTAATTATAGAAGTTATTAATATATTAACTATCTAAATAGTTAAATTTAAACACTCACAAGACATTATAATGTATGTGCAGTATTTAAAGTAGAGACTTAAAAAGTTTATAACTAATTGAAAAAATAAATATCTTGATATGGCTACTGCAGTTTCGGCTTTATTTACTAGAACTTTATTAAAATGTAGATTAACGTAATTTTAACTTTGAGTTTTAGGTAAAACAAAATTGTTTAGTTTACGTCAACGAACTTCAATTTATTCAACGCCGTGCGTACGTATTTCGTAAATGAATAATAATGACGCTGTACTGCTATATATAAAATTAAAATACGTAACGTTAAAATTCGTCATATTTAATGTATACGGTTTTACAATTTTAATAAGTTATGTTTACGAATTCGTTTATTCTACAGAATAATAATTATTATTGAATAAAATAAAAAACAAAGAAAAACAAATCTGATTAATTAAATAATATTTTAATCATAATTTTATTCGTAAATTAAACATGTAAAATACGCATATCGTAACGCATATTCGATGTTTCGTGTATCCAGTTAACTATTAACTAGCAAACCGAAAAATCAATAGTTCAATTATCAGAAAGTTTGCTTTTTTTCCTTTTTTTTTTTTGAAAGTACGGTAGAAAAAATATTTGCGCGATAAACAATTCGGAAACAGTAGAGGCAATTTCGTGCCTTTACTCGACGATGTTCGAAAAGGGTGTTAATATTTCTCTGCGTTCACATTTTTCTTTTTTTGGCTTGAAAAGACAAGCATCGATAAAAAAAAAAAAAAAAAAAAAAAAAAATATTTTGTCGCTATTTTAACAAAAATTTATATCACAATGTTGAACCTTCGTTCGACAAAATTAAAAATAAAGACTTGAAATAAAATATCGATAGTCTTATCGAAACAGTATTATCCTAGTACTAGTAAGCATCAATCCTCATTTCTACCTCCTTATCACAATCATAATTTAGGAAGTATCGTTCCAAAAGCTACGACTATTAAACGCCCTCGAGAGGGCAACTCAGAGTGATAGAGGGAGAGATTGAGTATCGAGACAGGCCGTCAATTCGTGAGATCTTTCTCTATCTATCTCGCTTCCTCGTCGCCGTCGGCGTCGTATGCGTACGCGGTCGTGTGTGCTCGAATGTCCGAGAGTTTAAGCGCCGTCGTACACCTACATATAGCAAGGACCATCTGGCGACGCAAAAGCGTCGTTACGTAAGCATCGAGATAAACGCGAGAAGCGTCTCTCTTTATTTCGCGTGCCTCGGGTATCCGCGCTCTCTTAGCTATCCTAAAATAACGAGGGATCGTAAAAAAGAGGCGCTGAAAAAAATGTATATACGACGAACGGTTAGTGCTCTTATATGATTCGGGAATGCGTGGCTATATGGATAGATGCTGTAGATATCGTAAAAAAAATTTATCTGAGATTATTGAAAATTTTTAACGGACTTTATAAAAAAAATAACGTGATATTAACATCAGTAGCATCTTTATTGTTATAGTTGAATGTATATATAACGATTCATTAAAAATTTACAAAACATGGCGTTTAAACAAAAACAAACGTTTTACAGAAAAAGAAGCTCAATCCTTCTTCTTTGTCGATCAAACAAAAATAAAAAAAAATAAAAAAAAAAAAAAAACAAAACAAATTCTCGCACCTGTACGCGCTTTCAAAGCACGTTCTCCCACATGCGTCGTGCATCACGAACACGTACAAGTGGACGTCGCGGTAAACAGGATAGATAATAGCCGTACATCCCATGCAACGCCATGAAAGGCTTGTGCTTTTTCCACGGTAAATGGTGAGAGAGGGAAAGAGAGAGAGAGAGAGAGAGAGAGAGAGTACGAGAGAGAACAAACAGTTGGCGTTATCTCGTCCGGGTCAAGCCGATTCTATTACAGATTAGCGGGAAGCGCGCAATCAAACCTCCCGCAAGGATGAAAAAGAGAGAGAGAGAGAGAGAGAGAGGGAGAGAGGGAAGAACCGCGTACAATCAGCGCGAGTATACGCTTCGTTGCCCGTAGGCAACATCTACGCACACGTGTCTATCTTTGTCTGTATACGCGTGTATGTCTGTGTGGACACACAATGTGTCCCAGGACATCCGACCGCCCACAAGAGGTGCTTTTTTGTCCTGGATTTCGTTCACTTTCTATACTTTTCTTCGTATTTATTTCATTTATTTTTTTATTCCTTTCTTTTCCTTTTTTTTTTTAGTTTTGGATGGGAATCTATACCGTGATTCTGAGCTTGAGCGATTTACGAGCACGAGAGAGAGAAAGAGAGAGAGAGAGACGAAGACTTCGACTTTTCCGCTGCAGCAATTCACTGTTCTGCCTGCTTTTAAGTTGTTTTTGTGTGTATAAAAGTCTGGAATCGTCGACGATTGTTACGAAGGCTTTTTCGGTTCACTTCGATTAACAGATAGATATCGTACGAAACAAATAATGTAAAAATGTGCTGGCTTATTGGCGTATATAATCTAAGAATATAATGCGTTATTTTTATGATCATCGATGATTGCCGATTTATTTTTTTGTTGAAAAGTTACAAGAGCGTTGTAGAAAAAATTATTCACATATTTGCTATGATAATTAAGGTATGCAACATGTTAAAGATAATGGATTACACACTTACTTTATTTTTAATTTTAAGAAGATTAATATTTAATTTTGGTGAAAAAAAAAAAAAAAAAAAGAAATAATAAAATAACAAGCTAAAATCAGACAGTCGCGACATGTGGTTACGAATAATCAAGCTTTTGATGTATTGCCGACCGCAAATTTAAATTAGTCTTACGCAATAAATAAAGGAAAATGTGATATTTTAAAAAAGGTACGTTATTTGCATTATAAATACGGCTACGGGAACATATGATTCATTTGCATGCATAACGGAACGCAAGATTTTTGATAAAAGCAGAAAAAAAAAAAAATTCATAACGACCTGCGTTTTAATAAAAAGAAAATAAAGAGAGGAAGCGCATACTTCACACAATATCTCCTAAAGTGTCCAACTTAATGCTTTACTGATTAATTTCAATTAGCATACGTTGGAAATGTATAAAAGCTTCACGTGAATAATTATCATATTTATGACTAAATTAGCGTCGCAAGTTTTGAGATAAATAATTATAAAATAAAAAAATGTTTAAATAATTTGATCCAGTGAACAAACGAAATAAAATTAAATTTTTCAAGATCTAACCGTGGATAAAAAAAAAAAAAAAAAAAAAAAAAACAGTAAAATTATTCTTGATAAATAATGAAACTACATTTTCACGTAGCAAAAAGTCTCTCCAATCAAACTGCACAGATATACTATCATCTTTCTCGTATCCATATTTACACTCGGTCACTTCGTTTCCTTCTTTTCAAAAAGTATAAATCGATATCCGATGAAAAATATGGCTCTCTCAGGAATGCTCTCTTTCTCTTTTCTTCATGCATTTACGACTCGACGCGAATTTTAGCGAAGCGCGACTTCTCCGCTTCCGTATATATGTATCTGTATGTATAGGAGTACACCGTTAATTATACAGATAAGGTGAAACACGAGCTTGGGGGACCGATGCGATCGTTTCTCTTCCATATTCCATCTACCTTTGCGACTTTATATATATATATATATAGATATACATGCATTCGATACTCGTGAATATACATATACAGGTATTCTCGTGTCTATCTGCGTACAACTTTATTCGTTTAATTTTCTTTACGATCCTTTAAAATAAAAAGGAATCAACCGTGTGTCTTCTACATTTTTCGACGATTCGATTATCGTGCAATAACGAGTAAGGTAAAAAGCCGTTTACTCTTTCTCTCCCTTTTTCAGTTCGCATATACGTATACATACAATCCAGCGTCTTTCTCTCCCGCGCACGACGAAGAGAGAGAAAAAGAAGAATCCAATACGTTCTTCTCTTTCTTCTCCTTCTTCTTCTTCCTCAGCGTTTATTGATCGTTTCTTAGAAATCTTCCCCCGTGGAATAAGAGCGCACTTCAACGCTCCTTTTATCGCGCACCGACGCGCTGTCTCCCATATATACATTATAACGCGTTCGCGCGTATTATGCATATGAAGGGAAAAATAGCGCAATTGTCGTATAAAATTTTTTATTTTCAGGTGTGCCGGTTGACGGTTTTCGTTTTGAATATTTTATCGTTATAAATGCGATTGTCAATTCTTTTCGAATCGATTGTCGTTTGTTATTATTGTACGATGGAATGCCATGGACAATTATACGTTTAAATTATAAAATGATCGATATACTTTGGCGTTAATATTAGATTCTTTAATTCGCGTATTATTCAGGTATTAAATGTATACGCGCGAAATTTACGCTATGATTGCGAGCTCGCGGGAAAATTTATATCCGAATTCGTTACGATGAATTCAAATGGTAAATCTTGGCTAGCGAGCTAAGCGATATAAATGAATTCTCGCAAGTACCTCTCAGCGCTCGTTATTATATTCCACTTTATTTTTTATTTTGTCTTTGCTTCTGGTGCGCGCGATTAATGGCGCGACTCGTTTACTTTCTATAAGTTTTGTAATAAAGCAAAGCAATTAGCGTTACGAGAGTGCGTACGAGCTATCTTTATTAGAAAATATAGCCTATCGAAAATCTTGCCCCATACTTATGTACGAGTGAACGTAGTTTTTAAAAATTACTTGTCATTTTTTTCTTTGTCAATTTTATCATTTTGTATTAAAAGTCATAAATATCAATTAACGCATATTTATGTACGAGGATTTAAGATTAAAGCAAAATTATTCAAAGTTATATCGCACGCGTTTGCTGCGTAATTTTCATTTTATAATAAAAGTTATCCATTTTAACGTAATAAAAGACAGTCACTTGATAATAATATGAAAAACGTATGTGTTAAAATATTGCCGAATAAATTTGTATTCTCGAATAAAGAATTTCACAAGAGAAAATCTATGCGATTAATGGTGGCTCGCGGTATAATAGTTTCAGGATAAGCCTATCGTTAGAGCGAGATAGATCCTTGGACGAACAAGAATTTTATCGCAAAAAAACTGCTTTTATTCCGCAAACTTCTTTGTTTACGGTGCAGAACATTGAAGTAATTTAACTTTTAATGGAAATTTATTTATTATTTTTTTTCTTCCTTTTTTATATCACACACAAAACAAAAATAAATTATTCCAATAAAAAATCGTAAAACTTTTAAGAATAGTCAACAAAATCATTAAAAATAAAAGAGTACACGAAATTATATTGGCAGTCAAATTGCTATTTGATCGATATATATATACACATACTCGATGTGTACTCAAGTCTAAAGTAATAAATAAAACAAAAATTTTTTTATCGATAATCTAAACCTTAATTTAAAGATAATAGAAAATCTCACGTAATTCAAATAGTCGGAGAGACTAACAAACAAAAATTCTCGATCGACTTCCAATTAAGATTCCCCACCAAACACTCGCTTACTGTCTCTCTCTGTATATATATGTATATATAGGAAGGAAAATAAGTAGCTCCGAGTCGTATTCATTTACGAGCGGATTAACGATACAACGAAACGGTCGCACACGTATTCTCTCTCTTTGTCTCTCTCTCTCTCTCTCTCTCTCTCTCTCTCTCTCTTTGGGACAATAACCGTGTATTTCACATTAAGTTTAAGATTATCTCTCATACCCGAGACTAAAAATGAGAGAGAGAAAGAGAGAGACAATAACATGCGTGTATGACTCTTAGGACTTTTTCTTATGACGCAGCGTAATTTGAATATGCATTCGTAGTTGTGCATCTTTCGCGGTGTGTACATGCAACCTTTTATATATGTATGTAGAAAAAATTCGCCGCAAATCATCATGCATAAAAGTATAAAAAGTTAACGTATATCTCGCTCGTTGTTTATGTATACATATACATACAATGGAGCGATGAAAGTTTATAATGCACGAGCGAGAGTTGAATGCGCATACGATGTTTATTTCGATGATTGTGTATATAAAAATTCTAATTAGGTAAAAGACTTAGATTCTAGGGTCTCTCTCTCTCTCTTTCTCTTTCTCTATTTACTCAATTAATTGAGATACTTTTAACTTAACTTCGTTTTAGTATGTTGGATGCCGAAATTATCACTCGCAAGCTCGCGTGTGTGTATGCATTTCTTTTTTCATACTTAAACAACTACATAACGATAAATAGAAAAAATGTCAAGTTTTCGTTATGATTTATTGTTAACGAATATTATATTTTCGTATTTATTTTTCGATAAGCTAACAAGAAAATAAAAAAAAAAAAATTAAATAACCGTAAATTTTAATATATAATGCATATAATAGAAGCATTATTCGGACGATCTCGAAAACAATTATGTGAAAAATTGCCGGAATTTCGAAAATTGCCCCGATTAAATAATTTAACATATACGCGATTATGCGTCGGAGCTGCTCATATATGAAAGCAAGATATACATGCACATGTATAAAAATTATGGATCCTTAAATAATTCACGAAAAACTTAAAATACGAGCTAAATTAAAAAAAAAAAAAAACTCGCGCGCATCGAGTTAAAGCCCCACACGATGCAGCAGCTTATAACAAATGGGGAAAGTATATTTAAACGAAATCGTAGCGCGTAGCGGAGCTGTATATATGATTGAGAGCGTCGATAAAAACCGAGAATAAGAAAAATATCGATCACTCGTTATACTCTAAGAAAGAAAGAGAGAGAGAGTGAGAAGGAGAAGCGTTTAACGACGAAAGAGAAAAAAAAAGCACAAGGGTGGATTTAAGGCCCGAAGGTAAGATATGAGAGAAAGAGAGAGGGAAGAGTGGACGCATGAGGGATCGTCGTAATGGGATCTTTAACATTCCACGAGGAACAGGTCCCACTGTCCTATATCCTTGAGAGTAGCTCTTGGAATAAGCCGAAATCCCTCCTATCTTTCTCTCTACTCTCGAGATCTTCAGCGCGCGTCTGCGTCTTTAATTCTACGGCGCAGTTTACTCACGCGCACATCTCCTCGGGGCCTCACCTGTATTTTCGGTTCAACGTCAAGGGCCCTACTCTTCGAATATACATACATACACCACACATACACTCTTTCCCTTTCACCCGCTCTTTTACTCTCTCTCTTTTTTTGTATACCTGTGTATTTTGCTCTTCGGGCGACGTATATCGAAAAGATTTCGCGTGATACGCGCTGCTTTAATATTCATGCAAGTAGACGTACGCCGATCGTGACACTCGTGAGTTTGCGGGCTTCTATATGCGAAATCGCACTTGTATACTACATGTTTGCGAGTCTACACCTCCCTAGAAATTTAATGGCTCGAAGCTCTCGTTCATACATGTATACGTGTGTCTATACGTATATGTGTGTTTGTCCGGGTGAATCACGATGAAAAGGAATCGTTAAATTTCTAGTTTCGCAAATTTTAGATATTTTTGCATTAGAAAAAAATATGGACGTTTTTTTTAAATAAATGTAGAGTTAATGAATTGACAATTATTTCTTATATAATAAAATTTATGAATAATTTGATTGAACTTAATAAATTAAATGTTAAAATATTATACGAGATATCAAATATATAACATAAGAATCTATAATCGTAATGAATCTATTATATCATCGAATCGATCCATTCAGCTTATATATATGCAACGCTTATTTTAGTACCGATAGATGTAACGGCACCACGTTTATATTTGCAATGACACATGCGATATGTCTCACCCGCCGCTAAAAATAAAACGTTTATTAATTTAGTCTGAGCGATACACCGCCTGTATTCATCGCCTTTGCATACAGAATAGAAAAAAAAAAAAGGAAAAAAGTAATCTTATATGTATATACATATATAGTTTATACAAGTACTCGGGAGAATCAAAATCTACGTGCTCGCAACTCGATATCTTATTTATCGCAGCTTTAGAGTTCGTCGGCATTCCAACGATAGAAAAAGATAGTAAGCCGTTTGAAAATGATGTTTATTATACATATATATATATACACACATACGTTCATTTATATATCAGAAGCTCGATGGTTCAAAAAAGCCAAGCGGTTCTGTGGTCACTGCACGAAAATGTAAACCATTTCTCGACGAGCGAAAGAGTTCAACGTTACGTCATCCACAATTGTAAAAGCCGAAGGCGAATGTGTTATCTATCGTTTAGCGATTCCGTGAGTCAAAATTGTATACGCGTAAAAATAAACCGTCACGGTATAGATTTCTTAAAAGCTCGGGTTTTATTCTTGATGCAATATTTTTGAGCGTTTAAATAAATTGCTTCAGATTATAAGATTGTGAAGTTAAGTATAGGAAAATTCATCGTAGCTTATTTGAATTTCGAGGAACCGAAATCTCGTTCTACCGTGTATAAACGATTGTTAGATTACTCGTTATAAATTAGCCCAATTTTTTGATTATTATTTCTGCCGCTCAAATATTTATTCGCTATGATTTTACAGTTTCTTTTATTTTCTTTTCTTCTTGCTTGTTTTATAATTTTATTACAACATTGTAGGCGTAAAATTTAAATTTTACAGCGACAACAATATCCATCGCTCATACATTTCATGTAATTAAACGTAAATGAAAAAAAAAAAGAAATAATGAATATGTAAATGAAAATAAAATAAAAAAATACGGTTAAATATATTAATTTAGAAATGAAAATATAACTTTGATTAAATGCATCGAGTAAGCATTTTTTTATATCGGCGTCAAAGTTATTAAGATTGAGAATAATTAAAAAAGAAAGATTAATCTTTCAACTGGCTAGATTGCTATTCAGATCTACAAAACGGATTCTTATTAGATTACTGCTAAATCGAATATTGCAAAAACAAAGGAATAAAAGATCGGCCAATACGCGAGTCCAAGAGCATATATACACATAACTCATTCGCGCGTAGTTTTTCGATGCGAATAAGAATCAGCGGAACGAGATTAAGAAATTAAAGAATACCTCCTCCGCGCAACAGCAACAACAACGTATACGCGTAGACATAAAATGAAGGCATAAAACGCGCAGCCTAACCGAAGAGAAAGAGAAACAAAAGAAAAATAAACTAAAGAAAAAATAATAATACGCGAACATGGTGTAATGGGAAGGAAGGAAAGAGAGATCGAAAGAAAGAGAGCCGTATAGAGAAAACGCAGACGATGCGAGTATCTTGGGTATCGATGATTTTCGTCCTTGAAAGACGCGCGCGTGTGTGTCGGAGTTTCAGCTCGCCGACGGTACGTACGGCTTTTAAACGTTAACAGCCGGAACGTGGAGGTATTGCGACGATATTTTCGACGATGTGTTATAACGCTGGACTTATTGTCGTTTATTTGGGTCGATGCACTTTCGCGCTACGTCTTTCGCGCCTATAAACACGACATGTATATATATATATATATATATATATATATATATATATATATATATATATATATATATATATATATATATATGTATAGATGTGGAATTCGTGTTATCGAAATTCTTTAAGCGAACGAATGGAATATATTCGATTTTTATATATACGTTTGCGAGAATTTTTTATACTTGAATCGAAAAGCATTTTATCGAGCATAGTTTGTGCGTATGTTTTTTTTTTGTTTTTTTTTTTACAATATAAATTTTACATTTAATACATTATATATTGAATTTTTTATATACAGTCTGTAAGGCAAGACACAAGTTGTAGGGCGCAAAGGAATTTTGGGGATATAAAGGACTTCGAAGGTAATAAAACAAGGAAGCGGCCTGTGTGATCGAGCGCGTCAAGTGTGCGAATTCACCGCCCACAGCGCAATTTTCAAAACGTCTTTGTAAAGCTCGAAATTGACGATGACCTGTGAATTTTTAGAGTTTAACCATTGATAATCTCTAAGATTTCAATTGAAAATTTTTTCGTATCATTGTGCTATAATATAGCTACTAAAGGATGAAATAATCTCGAGTCGCTCGTAACGTTGAATTTAAAATATGTTTTTTGAAAAATTGTTTTTGTGATTCTTGACAAAAAAAAAAAAATAATAATAATAATAATAATAATAATAAATAAATAAATGTCAATATAATTAAATATAAATTTAAAATAGATTTTTACAAAAACCTTCTTTCGATTAAACACCATATTGTAATTTTCAACTTTTGCAAGCTAACATCTTTTTGAAAGATAAACTGTATAAGCATGACATTGTACAAATAATTTAATTAACGATAACTTACGTAATAAGAGATACGGCTAATGTATTCACGTTTTATAAATCGCCGTAACTTACCTGTAACATAAAACAAGAAACGTTAAATTAATTATACTATTAAATAAAAATACTTATCAATAAAAAAAATTTGATAATTTAATTTATTATGTGACTCGTATATAGCCTAACCTTCCAACGTTCGTAAATTAAAACCGACAGTAGACACTTGATATTTTGATTATCTATTTTTGTATGACTTTGACAAGAGTAACAAAAGGATTTTGTGTTTTCTTTCTATTTAATTTAAAATGAAGTAACAGTACAATTTTTAAAATAATACTTAAATTAACATTTTTATCTCACAAAAAAAAAAAAAAAAAAAAAAAAAATTATACTAAAAAGCTTTTTAAAATACGCATAGTCTCGCGGTAGAATATGATTTTGTAACATTTTTTTCAAAAATTCCCAATGTACAGCGTGAAGGAACAAAAGGAATTTTAAAAATCCTGTAACAAAAAGCTAAAAGAAGCGTAAAATCGAAACAACGGTACATTTCCTCGCCCTCCATCTAAAATCTTCATTACTCTTGTACGAGCTATTTTAATTCCATTTTATGAATCTCTTTTTTAATCTCTAGACTAATCCGCCCATACCTTCAATATCCTTCTAATCTTTTTTTTTTCTCTCCTCGTCGAGGTTACGCGTAGGATGACTCGCAATTTTTAAGGTCGAGAAAAGTGAGAGACCGAATGTCTGTATATTCGAGTTTTGGAATTATTGGAATTTTTCTATTTTTCGAGGCTCTCGATATTATAACATATAATATTAAAATGGAATTATCGATTGATTTTAAAATAAATTTATAATACCAACGTATTTATGCAGCGGTACTGATGAAAAAAAAAAAAAAAAAAACACATCTTTCAATCAGCAATAAAGTGATTTAATTAAAAATATTAACTGCACCGATCTAAATATGTTTAAAACGTTTTACAATAACATTTCATAAATTATAAAAATTAAATAGTAGATACAATGTAAAAACGTATATGAGAGCAACGGACGAAAGTGAAATATAACCTATTGTCGCGAGCGCTCTCTTCTACGGAAACCCAGTCTGGATCAAGAGATCAGTAGTAAAGCGGAGGAGGCAAACTCGTTCTTCACTCTTTCCTCCCACCATTCACACACGAACGAAGAGAAAAAGTCGCGACGGGGAGGGAGATAAGGGAGCTGGGGGGAGAAGAATCAAGAGCGAAGACACGCAAAGGCGAAAGAAAGCGAGAAGGAGCGAGTGAGCGAGCGAAGAAAACGAGAGGCTGAAGAAAAGAAGGCAAGCGAGAAAGAAGCGGTAAGAGACGAAGAGAGAGAAAGGACGGATAGACGAATAGAGCCGTGAGTACGACGAGGAGGCGACGAGAAACGGAGCAACAGAGTGCAACGTTTGAGGGCTTCGTGCCACCAGGAGAACATCGGAGACTCGGAGGCTACGGCAAGCTCGGCTCTTCTCCGTTCGAACGAACGTGGTAAAGAGAGTGAGAGAGAGGGAGAGAAAGGAAGATAGAAAGAGCGGGAGTGAGAGGACGCGAGTCCGAGAGGAGAGCAAAAGACGCGTGAAAGGAGAGACGACGGAGAGAAAGAAGGAAACGCGAACATATTCAAGAGAAAGAGAGCCAAAAGGATGAAAGCGATAGAAAGAGGAGAGAGAAAGAGAGAGAGAGAGAGAGAGAGAGAGAGAGAGAGAAAGGGATAGAATGAGCGAGGGGGAAAAGTCGTAGCAACAGGTTGCTCGAACCGACGAGACGACGACGACAATGTCGTGGGGGAGGTAGTCGCGCGACCTCACGAGATTTCATCGGATCCCTCGGCTGCGTACCGTGTCATCGACTGGACTTTCTCTTTCTTTCTCCCTCTTCTCTCGTTCTCTTCTTCGTATACGCACACATGAAAGCACACGTTTGTATTGTATGCATACATATAAAACGGCAAGAGATACAAGATGGAAAAAGTGAACGGCGGTTCTTTCCTCTAATTTCTGTCCCCTTTTTGCTTCGGTGTTCCAGCGCCCATATATATGTATATATACACACACGTACGCATGCGGTATACCTGTTCCTTCTCGCGAGGAAAGAGAAAGAGAGAAAGAGAAAGTATAATGTATCTCGACTCCCTTTTTCGAGGGAACCAGAACGAACGCGTCGGCATGCATATACATGTGATCTGTGGCTTTGTTCGTAAAGGAGGGAATGTGGCTTGGATGAAAGAGGGAAAAGGAGAAAAATGAAAAATAAAAAGGGTGTAGGGGAATTTGTTTTCTTTTTCCTTGTGAGTACATTACTGGATGGAGTAATGATATCGAATTTACTTTTTCGATGGGATTACCTCATGGTAATTGAACAATTTGTAAAAGTAAAATTGCGCGCTTTTCGTCTAAAGCTTGAACTGCTTCTTTTTGATTGATAATTTATATATCTCGAAGATGGGTTTTGCTTAACGTAAAAATAATGTATTATCATTTCGAATCTTAAGGTAACCTAATAAACGGAAAACAAATGTTTCTAAATAAAAAAAAAAAATAATTATATCCTTGAAAAGATAGATCAATAGCGAGCAAATGCGATTACGCTACGAGTCGAATCAAAGGCTCGCTCCTTATGAAAACGTACATCAAGGTTAATCAGAACCAAATGCTTGTAAAGAACGAAATAAACGACTTCCCTTCCTCCGTCGTCGAGCAATTGTCGTTTAATTAGGAAGCGGAGAGAAATCACCGCGCGCAAATTTATAAATAAGCCGTAGTGCGAGTCTCTTCTTCATGATCATTATTCGGCGATGCTAATCGTTGAAAATCAACCCTCTCGTCTACGTTTTTAGTTTAAGCTACTTCTGTTATTAATACTGTTGCGTAAATTTCAAAGATTATAATCGGACGCTACGTTAATTTTTGTGACGAAATATGTAAAGCATGTGGTGGCATGTTTTTATTTCAATGAATCTATTGGTTTCAAAATTTATCTTAACTTTAGGATTTTAATTTACTTTATTTACGGTAAACGTAAGAAAAAAAAATAATTAATTTTTGATTTTGAAATTTTGTTGATTTTTAATTAAATTTTAGTAATAAAATTCGATACGTAGTTTCTTCCAGATTGATTATATTTTCATAAATTAAAATCGTTAAGAAAAGTTTTTGTATACATATTTTTCATCAAGCATTCGAGTTTATTCAAATTAAATACTATAAAAAATTTTTAAATTTATATATTCCAGAAAGTATTCATTAACGCGAAGCTTCGTGTTGCCTACGAATTATTTCGCGATAATGTTTTTTATACGAATACGATGAAATACGAACTCCTTCGAGGCTTCATTATTATAGAAAAATCTTTGGTAACTCGTATCGAATTCTTCTCCATTCACTGCAAGTATCGTTCAGCTTCACTCTACTCTCCTGGTACGACACAGTTCATGACCCGGAACGCGCGCATCCTTAACCTCTCTTTTTCTCTCTCTCTCTCTCTCTCTCCTACTCTCTATCTCTATCACTTCTTGGGATTTATTTCTCTCGTAGTTCTTTAGCAAAAGCCAACTCGTACCCGCGCGTCTACGCGTACACACAATATCTATAAGGCATGAATTTCTAGTCGAGCCACTTGTAATTTTGTTTTACATATGTGTGTATGTCTGTGTGTGTCTTCGTTAATTAGCATGATCAAACAATGCCACGCGCGAAGAGAATCGCGCTTATGTGTTCTGCGGAGTATACAAGCAGTAGGAGAAGACCAAAGCGCGAGAATGTGTGCACTTACACATATGTATAATCGTGTAGGTGTATGTACGTTAACACACACGAGCATCACGATATCTCGGCAGCTATACCTACAACCCCGCTTGTAGACGCGTATATGTGTACCTTTGCTAGAGGGCTAACAAGCCATACCATCTCTTTCCCCTCCCTCCGTTATACTCATGGTGTCCTCATTATTATATACTACTAGTTTCTCTCTCCCTCCCCCCTCCCCTTACTCTCCTCCGGAGAACCATTGAATTGATTGCGAAGCGCGCGGATATGTATATCCACACGCGCGCGCGATACGATACACACAACGTCGTGTGCGCGATTATCAAAGCCACCGAGTAAAAAAAAAAAAAAAAAAAAAAGAAAAGAAAAAAGAAAGAAAAAGAAAAAATGAAACGAGAGAATAGAGAAACGAAATGGAACGAATAGAAAGAGAAAGAGAGTAAAAGACACGCCTATCGTACATGAATTTTCCAGGACAGCCGCGAGGCACGATTGTCTAGGATGAGTTTTCGGGCTACTTCTCGCGTGCATACAATCGCGTGCAATTGCCGGGTACGAGACATCTGCACGCTTTTGTAAGCTCATGTACACACGTGCACACAGAGCTCGCGGGTTTGAAAAGACCATTGCGATTAGCATATTACGAGAACGAGAAGCTTATTTATGCGCGCGAGCGCGCGCGCACGCGTGCATACATTGCGGATTAAAGCGTTGAAAGTTTGATTCGCACGAATCGAACGATTTGTTTTAACGTAAGGTTATGATTACCTTTTGTTTTCTCTTTTGCATAATGGCTACCTCTCTTATTAATCTTCGCGAATGAAATTATGCCGGTAAACAGTAATTGGCCTGTGATCATCTCAGAATTCTGCGTCTGTGTTTTTATTTCTTTTATTTTTCCTTTTAACGAAACCAAGGCGTGACGAAAGAATGAGAGGTACCGAAAAAAAGTTCAAAAGTGATTTCAAAGGAGTCGAAATGAAGTCGTAAATGGTTTAAGATAAACGGGTTGTTTCATGATTAAAACGATCGATTTACAGCTTTCTTATTAAATCGCGTTAATTTTACGAAATGTATACGTACATTAATGCACAGATTGTGTCGATATAATTAAAAACGGATTTAGAGAGATGTATATATATATATTTTTAATTGTCTCATTTTAATGCCGCTAATGACGCATTATCCTTACATTAAATAATATTACGGTATATACGATTTCACGAGTGACATAACGCGCAATTAAGAATTTATATCGTCACCTTGCTCACTTCCTGCGCATATTTAATTATTCATAAGCTAGCGCTACGCTCTGAATTATAATCAAATTCATCATATCTATAATGATTAAAAAGTTGCGAATAATTAAATTAAAAACACCGCCCAAATAATTATGAATGCGAGCGTTTTAATTAACGGCAACTTTTTGGATGTGAAAAATAATAAAACGAGTGTAAAACTTTTTGTAAGAAAAATTTAATTATATACTATATATACGTATTATATATCGAGAGAACTCGAAAAGCACTACAGATTATGCATCGGGCTCTCTCTCTCTCTCGTTTTGGTAAAACTTTCTAAAACTCGAACATAAAATCGAAGTTTCCTTTAAAAGTGTTAAAGGGACACGCTATACTGTATATATATATATATATATATATATATATATATATATATATATATGCTTACACATCGGCTTTACTCGATGTCATTGTGTACACAGCCTCAAATCCGGCGTAACCTTGCCACAATATTTATCCTGGGCGAGGAGGTGCCGGCGTCAAATCTCTCTTGTATGTCTAACTTCTCTCTCTCTCTCTCTCACCTACACATATATACACGCATAAGCTTAAAATGCATGCAATATATGCTATGCGCGTATGTACCTGTGCACACACGGTGGCAAGAATAACATACTTACAGGAGCGACGAGTAAGCTTTTACATCGAAGCGGGACTACTCGCGCGGAAGGCGCCGATAGGATTGTCGAAATGCCGCGCGATCGGAAAAACTATGAACCTCCGAGGCGTAAATTGTATAACGTGCGAGTCCCGGGGTTTGCTGCCGTTGCATAGCCCGCGTATACGTACGGCATCGGTTTTCCATTTCTCCCCCACTCACCCCTTTATACTCTTTCCATTCCATCGAAATTCAACGAAATTTTATGTTCTGATAATTTACGTCGTTATTTTACTCTTTTTACGCCGGACGATGCGTTGCTCCTGTATTTTTTCTTTTTCCTTTTTTTTTTTCGTTTTCACGCCGCCGGTTTAATTTTCCGGGAAAAAATTCGTCGATAGCTGAATTATTTTAAAAGTATTCGATTATGCTAGTTAAAAAGTTTTCTTTTTCTTTTTTTTTCATCCTGTCATAGGTGAGATTGAGCTTTAACGAAATTTAATAAAAATTTTCCTCGGTAACTGAGTAACGTGAAATGTTGAAAAGGATAAAATTTTAAAGTTTTTTTTTGAAAATTTTAATAAATTAAAGTGTGATACAAAAAAGAGTTTAATTTATTATAAAACTGTATTTTCGTAAAAAAGAAATACTTTTTTTATACAGATTATAAATTTATAAAAATTTTCTATACAAAAATTAATTACTTTTTTTTTTAAAAACAGCAGCCAATATCAATACTTGAAGAAGCATCGACAAAGTTGTAAAAATGACTAACATACAATACCAATTACAGTAAGTCGATCTGTATCATCTAGATAGATCGTTCCATTGTTATTGATTATCATGAATAAACGAACGAGTTACATCTAATAAGCAATCGAACGTATGGATTAGGAAATGCGCAATAAAATTTAATGAGTGAAATATGGTCCGATAGCAATATATATACGTACGCTTATTGTAACTAGGCGATCTCAAAAGAAACGGAGCTTATCTCACATGATGAATCAATTAGGAATAAGCAGCTGTTGCAGCCATATGAATTATTATGTTATATAGTATATATATATATAAGTTTTATTAATTTCATATTCATATTAATTTTATGGCGAGATAAATAAATGTATTTTGCAAAGTAGTCGTTTAAATTTAATTTGCCACATGTCATTAAAATAATGTGAAGGTTTATAGTTAACACAAAATACATCATATTTAAAGCAAAAACATTTTCACTTGGAATAGCATTGATTTATGCATGAGACTTTTATAAGAAACTTTGTAATACGTTTTTGCGTGAAAGTTGGTGAAATAATAAATTTAATCTTCGATGCGCTTATAATTTTAAAAATTTTTGACTACAAAGTATAAAATAATAATATTTCTATTAAAAATGTATCCGATTTTTATTCAAACGCAAGAGGTGTATAAAGGCAAAGCATTTTCCACGTTACGATTTTAAAATTGGTACAGAGAGCATCGCTCAATCTTGCGGTCGAATTCTATTGAGACTTCCGTGCAGATCTATGCTTTCGAAACTTTTTGAAATCACAATTTTATACGTTCGGTTTTCCATATTACATACTCGCACATACACGAAAGTATGGTTTTACTGCTCAGTCTTATATACATACCGTAGAGAGAAAGAGAGAGAGAGAGAGAGAGAGAGAGAGAGAAACGTAGAGTCAAAGTACGTCGTTGTTTTATCAGAAGGCATAAATAAGCCGAGTAGGGTGTTCGGCTCGTAAATTTAAATTTGTCGCCAGTCGGCGATATGTGTACGCGCGTCTCTACGGACAAGTACGAAAGACGTTCTCTCTCTCTCTCTCTCTCTCTCTCTCTCTCTCTCTCTGCCTTCTCAAGAGAGGCTAAGGAAAGCCCCTTGAGAAGAAGAACACTCTCTCGCAGAGGCTTTCTTATTCGCGCACACATACCCGCGGATATGAACATGTGTGTGCAATCTTTACGGCGAGGACCAACCACGGGATGTTTAAGGTCGAGGCCTAAGAGAAAAAGAAAGAGAAAGAGAGAGAATACGACGACGTCTTCTCTCCAAGCTGCCGCTGCTGCTGCTGCTGTCCATCCTCCGAATAATTGACGAGTACGAGAAAATCATTTTTCAAGAAGGTCTCAACCGCACACGCGCCGTGTGTGTAGTGTGCTTAAGTGCGCGCATACTTTACGGATTTTATGACTTTACCGTGGAAGAGAACGCCCCTCTCCATCCCCCTAACCTCTCCCACCCTTTTGCGCTTTGAGTAAATCGAACGTGCTTTAAGGCTACGTGGAATGCGGCCTTGGAGAAACTCATTGTTCCTTAATGATATTTTGTTTTTGCCGTTGAGGTTTACATCGTCGATTTTTATGTGTTGTTAAAGGGTTGTGAGATTAGGTTGCTTTTTTTCTTTCTTTGTTTATTTACGTTTTACAAAAGGATTATTGCATCTTTTTATTAAGTGTGCATTCGAATCACCTATAAGCCTTTAAATTTTAATTCGAGAATATTAGTGAAACTTTACACTAGTCAATTCGCGATTTAACGATCGACGAAAGTATTAAAAAAAAAATAATAATAATAAATAAATAAATAAATAAATAAATAAATAATAAAAATTGACTCGATCACTTTTCGGTATATGTTTTTATATTTGAAATTTAAATCATATAGGACCGGAACTCGTTTTTGGCTCGTGTTTCATAAACGGAAAAGGAAAAAAAATACAAAAGCTTCGAAAACATACGGTTTAGATTTTACACGGCCCGATGTAAAATAGTATTTCCTGTTATTTTATTTGGTTTCATATTTTTCTCGAATGGGTGCGATAATCATTAAAAAAAAAAAAAAAAAAAAAAGAAATTAATCACACTTTTCATTCGCGTGTTAAATAATTAAGTTGATATACAAGCTTTCTTGATACAAATCTATCAATTTCCTGTTTCTGGAAAATTAATTCTTAAGTCAAAACTGTTTTCTGCTTCGTCGTTCCTCTGCTGTCGTAATTATAGGTACGTTAAGCTTTATCATTGAACGTAAACGCGCTGTAATTTGTCGGTAAGATCAAAGAGAATTTAATAAAGTGGCTAAGTGAACAAAATTTTACATTAATATTTGATGTAATCGACTAAAGAGGAGAATTACCACAGGATAAAAAAAAATTTTATATCGCGGTATCGAAAATTAATTGATACGAAATTATGTTTCATATTTATTTTTTTTTCTTTTTTAGTTTTGAAATAAAAATGTAATTGAATTTTTTACGAAAGAAATACATTAACGGAATTACTAATATTTCGAGTATATCATTTGAGAAGTGTATATTTCGAATTATCAATAAAATGTATATTCGTAATTATAATCGTTACGATAGTAGCAATACTTTCCATGTTTCGTTTATGTATGAAAAATGTAAATACTTTTATTTACAATTAAATCATAAATAATTTTATCTGCATTATTCCGCAGTGTTGCAATCATAAAAAACGAATAAACGTATTAAATAAATCGATTCTTCGAATCTCCGAGGGTTAAATCTTCAAATGTTCACGTTAGCGCAGCAAACAATTAACTTTGCTAGTTCTAACGATTAAAGTGTACTAAAGCCGCGAGCACATTAAGCTGATAAAATAGATAATGCTCTGCAATTTCAGAGGTGGAAGGCACTATCGGCAAATCTGGGATTTTCACTTTCGATGCTTTTGAGGTATCTAGTTTGGTTACATTAAAGTAGCAACGCGGGCGTTAAATATTATTTTAAATAAATTGCGACGATATGACAATATCGTTGTTTCAAATGGATAATAAAATTTTAAAAATAATATTCAAAGATTAAAAAATTCAATTTAAAATGAATTTAAAGAAAAAGAAAAAAAGAAAAAAAAATATTTTAAACGTAATCGTCGAACGTATCAGGATCACGTCAGCTCACAAACCCGCACCGTTCGTGAGCAAATTTTCAATTATCGCCCGACGTACCGACTCTCGCTAATAACCAAATAACCAAAAATTATTACACAAGACAATTCCGAGACCGCAGCCTTGACGACCGCAGCCACAAAACGAAAGCGAGAAAAAAAAAAGAAACAAATCGGTCGTATAAGTGCTTCTGACACAAGCGCGCGCTGTGCCATCCCAAAAAATACACATATACATCAATATATTCGCACGCGTTTAAGTCCCCACCTTACAAACCTATGTATACTTATATACACAAAACGCTCGGACTAAGCGCGCGGGTTATATACCTCTTGAGCGCGTGCATATATTTACACGCAAATGCGCGTATTCACCTGTGTGGCTCTTCCCACGCTTCCTTCGTGCGCGAAATCTCGGGAGGAGAAAATAACGAGCGGCTAAGACATACGGGAAAAAGAGAGAGAGAGAGACAGCATCGAAACTTAGTCTGTTTGTTCTCTACGTCGCGCGTATATGTATTATTTACACGCGTTTAACGAATCTCTCGCAACCGCTGCATAGTTGAGATAGAAGAGAAGTGTATGTACTCATACTGATATATGCGAGTGTATCCGTGTGCCACCACTTGGTTTAAGAAGATCGATGTTTCTTCTACGGGAGACGCTTAACGTGGGTATATATGTAAGAGTGGAGGAGAAACTTTAGTGGTTTTCCGACAGTTTTATTTCTCTTTCAAGGCTTCAAGAGGAAAGACCCCCCCGGAAAAAGATCGGCTGCACTTTTTTTTTCTTTATATATATATATATCTATAGATTTTCTTCGTTTTTAAAACGTATATATGTAAACAGTGCCGAGTACGTATACTTCTCAAGTGTTGGAAATGTAAAGAACCAAAGAGCGGAAGTTACGTCGCGTAAATCATACTTTTAACGCGTTTGAGAGCTTTCTTATTTTTTTCAAAGTGTTTTAATGAGAAGTGATTTTTAAATAGGATTTTAAACTAATTGTTTGTACAGCGGAATTGAAATTAAATCGTTTATGGTTTCTACAATTATGCTGTAAATTGACCTTTTAATCAAGTGAATTATAAATTCATTGATTTTTTTTCTTAACAGTAACTTATCGATGCAAATCTTACTTTAATGTACTAAAACTAATTAAGTAGCATTAGAGTGAAATTTTTTGTGAAAAAATTCTTTTATTAAAAGTACGTTGAATAAATAATTGAAAAATTGTCGGCCGTCAACGGCGCGTAAAATAAACCTCGTACACATCCAAAGATCAAGGTTTCGAAGGGAGCTCCCACTTTCCTGTATTTTACAAACATTCCATCAGTTTCGAGTCCCGGTTGCAATAATAAGCTCGTATCGGCAAGTTCGACGTCGCCGTTGTTCGCATTGCAAAAGCTCGCGGGAGGAAAAGAGTGAGAGAGAAAGAGAGAGAGAGAGAGAGAGAGAGAAACTCAAGCCGATCGTAATGCCGAGAAAGTCTCGAGGCGAAATTGAGTTTTCTATATCAGTGTGAGCTCGCGGAAGTGACATAAATCCGACGAGGCCGACAGATCGAAACTATATCCGGTGTGCCGTAGACGTACATCGCCGTCGCCGTAGCTCGAGTAAAACGCTTCTCTTTTTCTATCTCTCTTTCTTCCACTCTCTTTTTCTCCGGCTGCTTCGGGCTTTTCGTAATCGAAGCGTCCCCGCCGCCGTCGCCTTCGACGCGGTGCAATTCCAAGTCGACTCCAAGCTTATATGCGCACGCACACACGTATCTCAAGGATATTTCATCCTCGCGAAACCAATTCTACGACAGCAAAAAGAGAGAGAGATGCTTTAGAGAGGACCAAACTTACTCGTAATTGTGTACCTGATGTGTAGTGAAAAATCGTTGTCTTTACTCACGTACACACTTTATAATGCACGATATGAGCTTTCAGAGTCTCTATATACACTCCTTTTCCTTCTTCTCTTTTACACTTATTCTCTTACTTTATCTTTCGAGTGAGTGTACGTGTGTTCTCGAATCGTTTAAATTTTCTCCCGAGCGAAATAACGATACCGCGTTTTCTTTAAATTATTTTCTTGTCGATAGAGCGTTTGTATATTTATATATTGTTGTATTACTTTCATTTCATGAAAGAATGAATAATATATGTTACCAAAATCGTTAAAAGGTTTAATAATATAACAAACGTAATAATCAAATTATTCTTACATTGATCATATAATATAGAATAAGAATGTAAAATAATTCCAGCATACAAATATTCTATTCTCCAAAACTTATATCTGCGAATCCTTTAAAAATCACCCTATTCTCCTTGATAATTTAACGACGGTAAAAGAACAGAGAGAAAGAAAGAGAGAGAGAGATAGAGTTCGCGCGTGCATAGCTCGAGAGAAAGAGAGTCAGAAAGAGAGAATTCCGAACGACACGGAGCCAAATTTCAGAAGCCGAGCGGAATGCGTAATACCGGTAGGACAAGGTAAAAGCAGTCCCCGAGTGAAGAAGTCCGCCCGATGCGGGAAAAAAGAGTAGAGAGAAAGAGGAGGACGATGAAAAGGGGGAGTGAAAAAACGTAAGAGAGAGAGAGAGAGAGAGAGAGAGAGAGAGGGGGTGGGGAAGGTAGAACAAGGATTCAGCCGCAAAAAGTTAGAGTTGCACTAGAGGGCCGCGAAGCCCCGAGTAGAATATACGAATATATTCTCGGGCGGTATAAACGGCCGACGCCGAGTCTCCTCTTCGGGCAAGAACAAAAGGGGGGGGCGGGAAACACCGGAGATTGCGAAATGACCCGGTGAATTGTGCGCGCGATTGTTCGCCCGAAAGAGAAAGGAGACGAAAAACTATCGGAGAACAATTTCGTACTCTATCTCTCTCTCTCTCTCTATCTCACCCCCGAAGGTTTTTTTATTAAGCCCATAGAGCTTAATAGGTCGTTTGTTATTTTGTGGATTATCGTGCTCATGTATATATGTATAGGTACGCGAGAAAAGTTGGAGGCTCAACGATTATGTATTACCTATTCGTATGGTCTTTCGTATTTCGTCGCGTTTTCATGCAGAAGGGCAAAGTACTTTTATCAGCTCCAGTTTACATCGCATTATTAAGAATTTCGTAACGTTGGCTGCCGAAGAAAAAGTCGAGATTTTTTTTTCTACTGTTTTCGATTCTATGCAAAAATTAGCTATTAGAAGTACGCTTTTTTCGATTCTACAACTTTTCAATGTACAAAAGTTAAAGTTGTTTTGGAAATAATAAATTAAACTTTTGTTTGCGACCAGAAATTATCTTTTTTTTTTCTTTTGTTTTCGAATAAAAAATAAATTGTTTTATTTTTCAAAATGTTTACCGGTTTCTAGCGAAACGCATATACGATATTATAATTTTGATTCGTAAAAAGCTCAATGTTGGCAAAATATACAAGAAACTTTGTTGAAATGTTATTTTCATTATGTATATGAAAGTTATAAATGTGAACGTTGAACAAACTTTACTAAAGAATATTTAAATAACAAAAAAGGATAAAATTATAAACTTTTAAATAAATTTCGTTTCAATACGTTTTATATGTTAAAATTTCACTATTGTTTTTTTTTTGAATAAAAATGTTTTTATTTTATTTATTGATTACTCAAAATAATCTTTTAATTCTAACTTTTTGTTATTAATTCAAAGAAAATTTATATTTTCTATTTAATTCAAAACGAAGTGTCTTTTTTAATTAGCAACAATATAATATCATCAAGCTCCTTCTTT
Organism: Chalcis sispes; assembly: GCA_949987625.1. Classification (NCBI taxonomy): domain Eukaryota; kingdom Metazoa; phylum Arthropoda; class Insecta; order Hymenoptera; family Chalcididae; genus Chalcis; species Chalcis sispes. Next base: position 9,974,815 of record OX465097.1, read on the forward strand.
CGGTATGTATATAATTCATTTGAATACAACCGTGTAATTTACAACTTCTTCAAAATTATAAAAAGAAAAAAGAAGGAGAAGAAACATTTACTCAAAACTTTCCATTTGTCCTAACAGCAAAGTGGACTTTCTCGCGACGGAACTTTCCTTTATAAATAGAAAATAAACGCGAGCTCGAGTACCGGTAGTCGCAAATGAAAGAAGAAAGACAAAAAAAGAAGAAAAAAAAAAAAAAAAGAGAAGGAAAAAAAGGGATGTATACATATATAAGAAAAAAGTAAAGAAATAATAGAAGCGATATCTTATTTCCCTTTAGAGACCAAAGTGTCATAAAGTTCCGGCCGATTTGCATTCTAGGCGGTAGTACGGCTGGTGCAAGCACTCGTAGGGCACGCGCCGGGCGACACCAACTTACCGTATATGTATACGCGTATATACCGTAAGCGTTTGTACCGTGAGGAGGAAATCCAAGAAATCCAAGAGCACCGCTTGGAGGATAGTCTCGAACCACGGAATTAACATATACCATTGTTCTGCCAAGATAACCGCCACGAGTATAACCGTGCGATAAGCTACCGGTTGTATATATGTATATATGTGGGAGAAAACTCTGTCTCTCTCTCTCTTTCTCTCTCTCTCTCTCTTTCTTTCTTTCAACAATGACTCTTTATTCGCTGCAGGTGGCTTACTGCACGCTTCAAAACATGCTCTACGTGTATCCTTATACTTATCCTTCCTCTTTCTTTCTCTCTCTCTTTATGTTCTATGGATATATATTATTGCAAACCATGCGAGTCTATTAAAGCCCAGAAAGAACTATTTTAACGAGTCGCCCTGAAATTTCAGGGATGCTCTGTGTACATCGCTGTTACCGATTGCTAAGACTGTGTCCTATTTTTTTTTTTTTTTTTTTTTTTTTTTACTGTGCGTGCGTATACTTTTTCTAATTCAAAATGCATGATTTTTTTATAACGTTTTTATAGTATCGTCGTAAATTGCAACATTTTTTTTTATTTTTAATTATTTTATGGGATTGACTTACAAAATTATGTATAGAAAAAAAAAGAAAAAGAAAAAATGATAAAGATAAGATTTATGTTTAGGATTTCGTTTACTTCACGCCGCGCAACGTGTTATTAGTTAAGACAGAATAAATTAAAATTTCCGAAAAAAAGGGAATGCTTCTTCGGCACATTTAACGCACTTATTCTTCGTCGTTTCGTCCTTTGTTAGACAGACGAAGACGACACTCGAAGCAACGACGTCGGTGGCAGGCAACACGTGTTACCCAAATCTTGAGAATTTTAAAACCAATATACACTTTTGAAGACGCTTTACATTTGATCTTAAGAGTCGTTCTCGTGTTGCGACTGTTGTTGCTTCGGACGAAATCGAGGCAGTCGGCCTTTTTCTTTTCTTGTTTTATTGAAAATGAATACTCACTCGAGAACGAGAAAGAGCATGACGGTTAAGTACCTATATTGTAAATAGAGATGCCAACTGGCAAAGGTGTACGAGTAATTTGTCTTTAATGAATTTTAATCGAAATAAATAAAACATATTGTTAGCTATTTTAAATTTAACATTAATTTATCAACGATGATAAAATCTAATCTTATACCATCGTAAAAAAAAAAAAAAATGAGAAGATAATAAAAAGAAGAACAAAGGGAAAAAGAAAAAAAACTAAGCATTATCGGTAATTTAAAATCGCCGAATGCACTCGTTCACGTAACCGTTCAAAGTTCATTCGGGCACTTACTGATAAAAAGAAGCATTCGTCTTAAAACTACGGCAACTTAAGAAATAGCAAAAAGTACAAGAAAAAAAGCTTTTACAGCCAGGGCAATTCATAAAGAATTTTCAACTACTCTCGTATCTCATTGAATAAGTGATAATGGAAATGAACCGATCGAATAACCGCTCGGAGTAGATAACCCAACATAAAAGATTTCAATTAGCGAGGTTAAAGGACCTTCATCGCCCCGAGGATATAACGGTAATAAAATCAATCGAGCACGAACGGAAGTTATGCGTGTATACACGGACTACACTGGTTCACATTTTGTTTTCTCCCTCTTCTACTTCGTCTCCTTTTTTCGTAACACTAAATAGCCGTCTTTTTTTTTTATCTATCGGTTATTCCGAGGAAGTTTAACGAGCATCGAAATACCACATGTGTATATGATGCATCCCTGTTGAAAACATTATCGAGACAGAGAGAGAGAGAGAGAGAGAGAGAGAGAGAGAGCCAAGGTCTTCTTCTGCTGCGAGAGCTCGTTATAACCGTGAACGATCCTCGTGAGAATATCCGCATATATTGCGAGAAAGGTTCTTCCGCACGGATTAACCATGCGCTTGCACACAAGCCTACTACTGCAACTCTGTGGAATTTCACGCGTTGAAGCGATCGCGTACCGATCCCAATCTCTTTTTCTCTCTACTTTATTCTTTTTTTTTGTTTTTTTTTTGGTAAAGATGCGGCAACATTTTTGGCGATCGATTGTGTGTTAGGCGTATCCATTTTTTTGCGCCATGTAAAACAATGGAGTTTTTTCGTTTTTCTCGATTGTTTGGATCGAGTATAGGTATACGACTGCGTTTTGCGACGTTTTTTGGCGATACTTATCTTTCTCTCGCCGGTCCTAACCGAACGGCGTGAGTTTATTTACTTATATTATCATTTTCTTGATAGAATTGTATCTTTCAATCTTTAATTAAATGTTAATTTGTTTTTTATTTTTTTTTTAAGTTTCCGTTACGACGATACAAAGTTTATAGTTTTTTATATTAAATATTTTTTTATCTACTTTAAATCTATGTTTAAATAGATAAATTTAGTAGGATTATTCTAAGCATAACTATATTTTTATTTTGTAAATTCATTACAAATCTAGTTAACCACTACTAAAATCCAATCCATTCTACATTTTTCATGGTCTTTAAAATAGCTTCATAAAGAATTTGTAGCTACTCGGATTCTTAATTAATGATCGATTGCATAACATATAGTTTATAAGATTTCGTACAAAATATATATTTCTACTTATATATACACTATAACAACGAAAAAGTCCACTTATTTTTGAACAAAAATTTGAACGCATAAAATAAAAAATTATAAATGAGACTTCAAGCACTCGAAAGATTTTTCTCTTTTTTCCACGATTCTTCAAAACAACAAAAAGACAAAAAATAAGAAAACAAAATTTGCGCATTTAGATATATATACACACACGGGATAAAATTTACGAAGGACGAAACGTGCGTCTTCTTTGGGTAAAAGAGCGAAGAGAAAAATTGAGAGGAAAAGCCATCCGCAAAATAGAGGCGCGTGCTTAAAATTCTTTGCGGAGCGAGTGAGCGGAGCTATATACCGTAGAGATGCTACTTTGAATTTATTTAACCATTTTGTTAGCACGCGTAAGGAATGTGATCTTACTTCTCGTTAAATAAATTGCGAGATTAATTTTTTATAACTTTTTAATTTAAGTTTAATATATCTATCGTAAAATTCAAATTAAATTTCTTTAATCCTTTCTTTTTTTATAAATAACTGTAGATCGACGTTTATTTTCGGTCAAGGAAGCTTTTTTTTGGCATAATCGATAAAAAAATTTTCAACGCAAAGAAAGCATGTATTTTTTAATAAAACATTCTTTTTTTTTTACTTGAAGCGGTTTTTAGTTGTATTTATTAAAAAGAAAAAAAAAATTATTAACGATTTAACAATAATTCATTGTATTATGAAAATTAACATATTTTAAATAATTTTCATGTAAGTAATAGTATATTATTTTCTATTTATGTACGTTTTCAATAATGCAGTATTTGATAAAATATAAATATTTATTTCAAAACAATTGCTATAAAAATACATTCACATTTCCATAATTTAATTTTAAATAATTTAGAATAAAACTTATACGAATGATTCTACCGTTAAAATGGTATAAAAATTTATGATAATAATATCAAAATTATAAATTACGAATCTATAGATCTAGTTCTGACAAAAAGAAAAAAAAGATACTAAGCGATATCGACTACAGATCTATTACTCCACACACGTGAGTTTATTGACCCGCTCGATCGTATAGAATTTTAAAAGCTATTTAAAGTCGATCGAAGATGACGAAAAATGAATTTATTTCTATGACCAACGACCGACCGATGAAATTCCGTATGATGAAAATTAAGATGCTCCAAGAGTAGAGCCTAATGTAAAAGAGATTATATATATACACACGAACTAAAGCAGAGGAGAAACGTTCGCTCAATGGTCATTCTTATACACGAAACAGTACATGAAGATATTCTACGTAGCTTTTCCGTGTACATATATATACAACCGAAAGCCACGGGCAAAGCTCTCGGCGAACACTCGGATAAACTTTCGAGGGATTTAATAAGGTTGGGAAAACGCACTCGCTATACTACTCGTCCCGCAAGTACGTGGCGAGCGTTGATAAAAGGAAAGACCGAGAGAGCCCTAATGAATTACCGGAGATGTAAGAGAAAACGACACGAGAATTAATAAAGATGATACACGCCTTCTTTCTCTCGTATTCTTTCCTCTATTTTTCTTGTCTTTTTCTTTTGATTAATTAATGTCAGCGATAAACTTTGAAATAAATTATTCGTATTTTATTTTTTCGCTGTTGTTACACGAACGATTATGTTTTTCGGTAAGTAGAGGATGTTCCGATTTATCGAGAAAATACATGCGATAGTGTACTTGTAAAGTGTATCTTGTAAATTGACCTTGTTGTTGAGTAAATAATTAATTTTACGGATAAATGTAGTTTCGTATAAATTACTTACTTAAAATAATAAAATTCAATTTATTCTACTTGCATATTTTTTAATTTTACAACATCTAAGTTAAAACATCAAAGAGTAAAAAATTTCGAGAATGCATTTACTTTTTTACGAGAATTTCATCGCTCAATGAAATCTATAATTACAGTAGCGTAAAAAAATATACTTTACAAACTTTTGTTTAAAAAAAAATTTTTTAAACTATTGCATTTTTTAACTTAAATAATTTTGCGACGTTTTATACCAAATTTAATTTTGAAAAACTTTGCATTTTAACAACGTATATAACCTTTTTAATAATACCCCTTCATATCGTCTTTTCATGCATTTTAAAAATACTTGGACAAAATCTCAAGCCGGATGGTACACGTTGCTACGTTGATAAAGAAAATCCATAAATCAGAGTTCAAAGCGTTCAAAAGAACCAAAGATTCCAGCCTATAAGATTTTCATGTTAAAAAGCCATCGACTATCGCATGACATTATTAAAGGGGGAAAAGAAAATACTAAATATTAGATAACTCTATCTAACACATAGAAAAGCAATAAATTTAAGTTGACTCGTATTTTTTAAGAGATTACAAAACACGCTTGCATTCATAAAACGCGACTGAATCGTCAATGTGATTGTGACGAACAAAACGAGACATAAATCAACGACTCTTATTCAATGATAATTGCATTCTTTGTCATTATTAATTAAACGTTACATACTATCGCCGATCGTGCAAATAAAATAATTTGAGTTAAATTCGAATTTAAAACGATTAAAAATTTCGTTTGACAAAGTTCAATTGGTCTTTAATCACGGATACAGTAAACTGTCCTTTTTGTTCGCCACCTCTATAATAAAATCGAAACGCGCAAACCGACATGTTTGAACAAGTACCGAGAGAATAATGTAAAATAGGAAAGGTAGGAAAAAATTTTGTTAAGAAACGAATGGAAAAAAACAAAATAAAAAATTGAAAAAAATTCGACTAACCACGTGCTCCTGACCGGCGTCATGACCCGATAGCGAAGACGGTCACTTGGCGCCGTCGTCTTTTCTTTAAAACTTTTCTCAACTCTTCTCCGATCTTCTCTCTTTATCTATCGATTCTCGATTCTGCACACTCGCATAAACTTCCTTCTCCTTTTCTCTCCCTCTCTTTCTCAATTTCTTGAATAAGAAAAGTAGCAAAGATGCAGCAACGATCGGTGATTTCTCTCGCGGATATACGAAAAATTTACACCAAAATTAAGTAACCAAAAAAAAAAAAAAAAAAAACAAAAAAAAAAAATGTCAAAGCGGACACGTTCGATACTCGTCTAATCTCCGCGGCACGTACGAGAAATCTCTCGCGGGCACGCACGCGCACCTAAATAAACCCGGCGCGAATCAGCAGGTAAGAAACACTAAAATGAAAATAAAATTTAAAATAAAACGAAAAATTTGTACGCGAGAGAGGGAGAGAGAGAGAAAGAGGTAACGAGCGTTTATGTGTATATGCGTACGTACGCACGCGCGCACGCGTATCAGAGAAGGCAAAGGTAGAAACGGGAGGTAAAGTAAGCTTCCGGACCTTCGCGGACGGGGGTCGGCGAGCGACTAAAGCTCGCGGTACGCTCGGATACCAGGGAGAAGCGCGCCTAGGAGAGGCTGCGCGCGCTCTTCACGGGGATATACGTACCCTCTCTCCGGACGGTGCCGACGTAGCTGTTTCTCTTTCTCTCTCTTTCTGTGGCCTGCTGACATACACACACACACACATACTAAACTTTCCTCCTGGCTAATTGCTCTCAACTTTTATTCCTTTCCTCTTCGACTTTGGCGTTTTCTCGCCGAGATCTTCTCTCTTATGCACGCCTACGTGATTTCTTTGTTCCTTTTTTTTCTTTTTTATCCCTTACGCATAAATACGCATAAAACGGCGCGAGTCGAGATTTTTCTTTATCTTTTTGTAAACGTCGACTCAACCGGGAGGAGAAAAGCTTTTGCATCGTCGTTCAAAATCTACTCGATGAAGTGGAGAGTTCTACGTCGAGAGGGTGAAAAAAGCTCTCGGTTTTGTATTCGAATTTTAAACGGCGATATTTCGTCGACGCGGTTTTGTGAATACTTTGAATGGGCTAAATTGGAGAAAATGAAACGCCCGCGCGTGCAAACACGCGTTGTATCGAAAGAGAGAGAGAGAGAATGTATGTAATCGCGTGAACGTTTCGCGATCCAATTTTAAATTGTTGCCGGATATAGTTGCGGTAATCGTTGGATAATAGATTATTAGTATCAATGTCGAATGTTAAATTTGTAGATTTTGATGTGCAGTTTAATAGTATGTACGATATTGTAACGTTGAGACAAATGTATTAGAATATCTTTTTTTTTTTTTTGAACGACCAAAACCCGTGACGCTATTTGCTAAAATTGCACTCAATGCTGTATTAATTAAACAAAGCATCCTGCGTGAAAAGTAATCTTTGGGAAGAATGAGAGAGAAAAAGATGAAAAATATCGATGACAATTCTTTCATTGAATGGTAATTTTATAGAGGCTTGTGCGAAAAAATATATCTCTCTATGTACTTAATCGTAATACGGAAACTCTGAAATTAAATATTTTCACTTAATTTAATTATCGTTTATTGACAAGTATTGTAGATGAAAAAAAAATTTCATTAAATCTTATTAGCATACTTCGGTTTGCTTTTCATATCCTTTATCGCAACATTTTTTCATTAACCGCGAGGTTTCATTGATAATCGATATCGGATTCGATTTCGCATATAGCTTAGTGGCCATCATCGTAAATCTGAATATTTTAAATTCACGAGGACGAGAACTACTCGGGGAACTTGAGAGAGCGAGAGAATTATTCGAGAAGCTGATCAATCGCCATTCAATCAAGAGATTTGTTTGGAATTCCCGCGGAAATTCTTCGTTAAGAATGCTTAGAATAACAAATAATTTCTTATATCTAGTCGGGAATAGTTTTGAAAGTTCAATTATTTTAACACCGATAGATTAAATTGTTTCCCGTTAGCGTTAAAAAATAGTTTCGTAGGTGATTCATTTTATTTTTCTTAATATACTTCGTTGAGGCTCAAAAATTCGAAATGCTCGTTAGATAAATTCAAATTTTTACGTATTTAAAAAATATACATTTAATTTCTATCTACTCTTAAGTTTCTTTTTCTAATGATAATTTTTTTATTTTTTTTTTTTTTTATTTTAGCAGTTTTAAAAATTCTCGTAATCCTTAAGAAGTTTTCTTTCAGAATTTAAACTTTGACATAAAAAATTTTAAAGAAGTCGTTACACAAAATGTCATATGCATAATTTTATAACATATGTGTTACACGTCTACCAACCCTCATAAAATCAAAATCACTTTTTGATGTTACTTCAAAAGCAAAATAAACTGTATGTTAAGAATAATAAAAAACTAAATATAATAAGAATAATAAAAAAGGCATAATAAAATAAATAATTTCAATAAAAATTGAATTGTACCACTGACCGGAAATACCGCGTGCTAATCATGATTGTGCGGTGTCTGTTCTCTCCGGCCCGCTTAGGTGATCCAGTGTGGGCCGCGTTATAAACGTACACAAATTATAATAATAAAACCCTCTCCTTAATTTTCAATTCCTTTCCTTTTCGACTTCTTCTTCAACGATAGAAAGAAAATATACCTCGGCGCTCCGAGGCAACGTTCTATACGTTAAACGAGGTATATAAATCGCTCCGATGGTCGCGCGCAGACTATCCACGAGAAACTGAGTGACCGCCGGCGCGTCGACGGATACGCGCCGCACGAGGAAGAAGAAGAAACGGAGGAGGAGGATGTCTCTCTCCCTCTCGCGAACGGCGCGAGAAAGAAAAAGAGGGAGAGACCGCTGCTTCGGGTTGAAGAAGAGGGGGAGCAAGAGATTCGAACGCAGGAGGGCTCATTCATACGGACGCCGCAACGCCCCCGCAAACCACAAACCCTTCCTACTCTTTACTATACTATTTCTTCTTCATCTATGGAACTAGCGCGAAATGCTCTTTTACTCTTTTCGATTTCTCGTTTAACACCTACCCGTGTTTGCGTTAAATTGCTGGATGGTTTCGATGGCTCTTGTACGGCTAGTATAAAAAGCTTGAGTTGATTCTTTTGTTGCTATAAGCTAGAGTACATTATGCATAATTCATTTTTCGACCTCGTTCAGTGTTACCCGTTTTTATTACACCGACATCAGCGTTACGCCATTTAATTTCTAATCCTAACTTTTTTTTTATGTATTTTACGTCATATCCACATCGTCGCTGATTGGTCGCATTCTTTTTTATGTTTTCATAAAGTCGAATTTATTTTAAACTATTCGTAAATATGGTCTTGAAACAAATCATCAACAAATATTTTCTTCATAATCGATACAGTTATTATTAGTAAACGCAAAATTTCTATTGATTAATATTAATTTCGAGAGAAACATGAAATCAATTTTAATTTGTTTACAATTAAATTTTGAATGTATTTAAACGTATATTATATAATATCGTATAAAAATAAAAAGTTTTAAATAAAATAGAATTTCGAATATTTTTATAACAAAATAAGAAACGTATTACAATAAGGCAGAAAAAAATATACGAAAATAATTTAAGCCACAATATATTTAAGCGTATCTCATATTTAACCTACTAAATAATTTCACTCGCTTTGTTATCGCTTTTATTTTTACAGGTACTCAATATTTTTTATAAATCGCGTCGAATTTGCTTACAGCAATCGCGTGTACGTACAGTTCAATGAACAGCGTTGATTTTTTGTTTTTTTTTTCACCACACAGTGCTCAGCAAATTCCATCGATATGGTATGAGCTATATACTGCCATTGATACATGTGAAACAGTTACAAGTAAATCAGAAATTTATCCCTACAAAAAGCATCAATAGAATGATTTATATTACTGTAAGTTTTATATAATCATAAAACTATGATTATTTTTATGGTTAAAGATGGATGAGTTTTTGAACCTTTTTTGCTTTCGATGTTAAATTGAACAACATTGATTGGAATTTATTTTATTATATTTTTACAGTAGTTGTTCAAGCTTTGGAAATGATGAAATTTAAATTTCGAAAAGTTAATTAAAATGTATTTTAGTACATATGCAGTCTAATTTTTTTAACCCAGTTCGTTCGAATGTGTATGAATATTACGTAAAATTTTGAATTTATTCAATACTCATTGCTTTATTCATGAATGTAATACTAAAATAATTTAAAAATATTTAGTAATTGTTTGTTTTTGTTAAATATATATTTATTTTTATAAATATTTGAATTAAATTAATCAAATCGAATCATTTTATAATTATTTATTCGGCATATTTTGATGTTGGAAATCAAAATTGAATTTTTAAATTTGAAAATCAAATATTAATTATTAAAAATTTAATAAGTAAGATATTTTTGTATTTTGGTGATTTGATTTTATTTCATATTTTAAGAAAGTAGCAAAAACGCAAGGAAAAATATATAATAGCTTTTTACTTGGAATTGTTTATGAAGTGTATCTTTTTTGACCTCTACTACGCATCAAGTCAGTTGAGTGTTAAACAGAAGCTGTAACGGTCGTAACGTTCTGAAAAAATGGCGAAGATTTAAAATTTGTGGGTTTGAAAGGGTGTGGCAACTTAAGTGCGTAGTTTGTGAAAAGTTTTAATTCACGTAGACTTATTTAAGACGTTATTGTGAATTTATAAGACGCGTGATTGTGAATTTATAAGACAGTGAATTTATTTGTGTGTTGTATAAGTAATGGACTAATCGGAGACACGAAGGAAGGATATCGAAAAGAATTTAATCTACTTTTTCGTGAGTAATGCAACGTAGCATCATATTTGTTTATTAAATTTATACATTAATTATATTATTCTTTGCACAAAATATCCTTCGTAAACAAATTTAAATTTTATCGTTAATCTAATCGATATTGAGTTACAATAACCGTAACTATAATTTTATACGAAAGCCGTTAATTATAACGAAAATAGATAAAATGCTTCAAGCATCTTTTATAAATAAATTTTATTTCGAAAATTTGTGAAATATAATAATGAAAAATGGTCGTTCTTGTTATTTAACGAATTTAATTACGCGACATATACTAGTAGATTTCCACGAAATTCGAAACGAAAAAACGCATCATTCTTATTTCGCGAAATAGAAAAAGGCACAATCATAATATATGGTATAATTTAATTCTATTTTTTTTCTGCCAGTAAAACCCATGAGCAGTCCACCGATAGAATAATAGTTTTTTTTTTCTTACTTGTTCTTTGGTCGTTCGACTTCGCATACACGCATACATGTATATGTATACATATATACGAAGAGTAGAATAGAAAATAACGAGAAGCAAGCGGAGAGACAGAGAGAGAAGGAGACTTCTCTTATGCACTCTTCCCCTTCTCCTTCCTTCTCGTTTAGAAGTTTTTACCGAGTAGAAATCATTCGATGGAGCGCAACAGTGATTTATATCGGTTATTATGCCGCGCGCGCCGAGCTCTGCGCTCGGCCGACTGTCCACTGCAGCCCGCGCGGAAAGCCGCTGCTTGAATACGCAAAACAAAAGAGAATGAACTGCTGTACCAGGAATGTGTGTATATATATATATATATATATATATATACATATACGTGTGTTGCTTACAGGAAAACGATCGATTTTGCATTTTAGCGCACGATTTGCTCCACTGACTAATTACCCCATGCGCTTTTGTGCACATAGAGCCTATAACTCGCGGTTATTCTCGATGTTCGATATTTTACTTTTCCCAATACATCTATATACACGTATAGTTTTTGTAAAGGGAAGGATATCGAAGAGAAGAGAGAATAGGAATGAGGATAAAGACTAGCGGAAAAAGGAAAGAGAAAAGAGAACGCGTTTTATCAGCGATTTTGCGGCATTTCGTCCGCATGCTGATGGATAAAATTCGATATCTCCGAGTATTTCCTTACAAATATATATATATATATATATATACACCGACAAATCCTTCTTTTAATATCGGAAACGCTCATATACCATTTGAAAATAAAAGTACGAAAGGGTTTGATTTGAAGAACTGAATTTCGTTGCTCTTAATTTTAAGTTGCGCTAAAAATATGTATAATGCATATTTTTGAGAAAACTAAGCGTTGTGACGAATTAATTTTAAACGAATGCTAGTTATTCGTAATTGTTTATATCAATTTTTTTAAACTTACGTCACGATACATTATCTTTGTTATTTTAAACAACGTTATCACTTTTTTCATAACTACATCAACATAATGAAAATCATTCTCGGAACGAATGAATAAAATATAACGACACTTTCTTTTTTCTTCGAATGCTGATAGTAAATTGAATTTATATGCTTACATGCGTGGAGAAATTATTTAAATCTATATACTTTTCATTCCTTGAAAATTTCAAAATAATTTGTGTGTGTGTGTGTGTATCATGAAATAAAAGATTTTTTGTTAACATTCACTCTATCGTTTTACCTCGTTTAGCTATCAAGGTACGCGTGCTTAAGTTACTCTTTTCTGCCCTTGCAGTGACCTATGCCGAGACCTAAAAGTGCGTTTCAAGCGATATAGAAAAAATTTTTATGCATTTTTATTATGATAATAATTGGGGTAACGCGTGTCTTTTAAATTTTGCAATGAAATTTTAAATGCTCTTCGAAAAATTGCTTGAGTAGCATAATATATTCGCGACGCTAAAAAAAACAGATCGATTGTACATTTTTTATGTACACGAGGAGTCGTAATGTATGTGTCAAATTCATGTTTTAACTTATACGAGATATAAGCAACGTACACTTACATGTGAGTAAATATCATACGCATGAACGTAAAATTACAAGGCGAACGATAAATACATTCTCATTGATTTGAAAAAAAAAGTCGTAAACGAATTAACACCGCACGCTTTCGACATTAAACGGAGAGAAGGTAATTATTTATAAATAAATTCTATGTCTTTCTCTCTGTTTGTATAGATATTATTTACAAGCATATTAAATGCATACACGCCGAATGCAAAACCAAAACTCGTCAATAATTATAGAATATTCGTTTCGCGAAATATTCATCCAGCTGATATTTCATTGTCGAAGATTTCAAACGTCGTTGAAATTGCGGAGGCCATCACCCGATGGATAATCAAGTACAGAAGACCGCATTTGATATCGTTATATTTCCATACCCACATACATGAGCTCACTTCGTGTGCGCGCGCATAAATTTACACGGCCCAAAATAGAATAATGCACAAACTCCCTGTGTCTCACTTCTAATAATTGCTACATCGAGTTTTGTTCGTATACGCGGCAATTGTAAATGTACTGTTTACATGTATACCGTACCACGTTAATCGAAATAATCCAAATACCGTGCGTTATTCGATACGACCCGGCGTTTTCGGGCAATCGAAGGTATAGCTTTATTCAATCACCCGAGCGGTTGAACTTCCAATGCCTTGAGTATATATAATCTACGTGTATTTTAACATTTACAATACGTATTATACGGGTACAAAATGACGTACGCTAGTATCCGTTGCAATACATAGAGAAATTTTCAATGTTATCGAGCTTCTTGAATTTCTATGTTTAAAGTTACGTTTTCGATTCTTATCAAAGGCAATTATTAAATTTTATCGTCGTTTCGTTATAAGCTTATTAAGGCTTCAAACAAGTATTGAAATAAAAAGATTTTACAACGAATTTTCCAATATACAAATACTTGAGAATATATAATTTTATGAGAAATGATATTGATTTATTTTTTTAATTTAAAATAATAAAATTGATTTCTTATAAATTCAATTGAACATTAAATACAAAATATATTTATATGAATTTAAAATTCATATTTGTAAATATGAATTCTTAACGAAATTTATATGTATATATAAGTATTACAAAAATATAAATATATTAAAAGGTAATAAACGTTATACAATTGGAACAAAAAATTTTATGTAATTATAACTATTGTATTAATTATAATTATTGTAAATTCATTTTATCATCACTGTGTTAAAAGTGTTATATTTTTCTAATACTTCTGTACATATTTTTTTCATGTGGTTTACATAGTAAAGTGCAGTGAAGAGAGAAGCGTATAGTACAAAAATATGAAAAAAATATAACACTGTTAATACAGTGATAATGAAATGAATTTACATTTTCAGAAACATTATCATTATTCAATTATGTTACAGGTATGTAATAATTACTTTTTTCATAATCTAATATAAGTAAATATATTATGAATAAACTCTTATTTATAAAGAATAAGAACATGAGTCTTCTTTTGAATAAAAAAGTATTAAATATCTAGTAAAGTACTTACAAATTTTCAGATTAATGAAACATTTTTTTGAGTTTTATTTTATAATGGTAGTTTCTTTACGAAAAATTGAATTTCACTTTTAATTTTTACAAATAATCTTGGGTATTTCATTTTGCAATATTATATACTTTAAACATTATTTTGATATTTCGTTTATGCTATTCGCTAGAACAATTACGACAATTTCGATAAGCTGTACTACCACCATATTAGGGGATTTGATTATGAATGATAAAATTTATTTTTTGCATACTTTAAATTATATTTAATAAAAGCCCATTTGTTTTAATTGTATAACGTATATTGCTTTTTAATACATTTATATTTTTATAATACTTATGTACACATTTTTCCACAGAAAATAATATGCTTTCAAAAATTATTAATCTTTGTTTTAATTTTAAATAAATTAATAGTAAATTATGTTTCACATCTGTTATGCGTCCCACGACGGCTTCTTTTTTTTTTTTCTATCTCCACGCTGGAGTCCCGATCTTTCGCATTCACTCTCAAGCGCCGAGGCGCGCCGTTAGATGTTTCACATCAAACACACCAAAAAAAGCAAAACGTATCGCTTGAAAAAAAAAAAAAAAAAAAAAAAAACGAAAGAAGAAAAAAAAAATAGGGAGGATTTTTCAATAACAGACGTAATTTTTTGATACCGGTCGATCTCATAGCCAAGTGGATAACATAGCGCGAGTGGGTGTAAAAAGGAAATGAACAGCGACCTCGAGAGCTTCTCGTATTTAGGCCATACGATACACAATAGTCCAACTTCAGGATGCGAGCTGATATAGAAGTCGGCGCGTGTGCGGCGTCATGTTCATTCAGAAACTATTCATTCATAAAACGACATTCTAGATAATTTACTGCATCATCGAGTTAAGAATTTACCTTATATGAACGATTTTATGCGCGATAATAATGCATTTGGTTTTTCTTTTTTTCTTTTCTTTTTTTTTTTTTTTTTTTTTTTTATTTTATTTTATTTTATTTACTCATCCTCTTCCTATTCGTCAGCCGCGATAATTGGAAAAAAATAGAATCTATTGATTAAAAAAACGCCGTAAAGTTTGATCATAGTTATAGTCAAAAGTATAATTTCGTACAACGTGTCTATGTTTATAAAAAAGAAAAAAAAAAGAAAATATATCTATATGTATATAAAAGTGTTCCCATCGCGTTACAGTTTAACGAACCGAGCATCAGCCACCGTTTGTTTTTCGTGCGGCGATCGTTTACACATCCTTTTTCCTCTCTCGTCCGCATCCGGAATTATACCGATCGAACGAGGCTCGTCCTTTTGGCGGAAACGTCGGGCATGGGCACACGCTCGCGCTCTGTCTCTTATCGCGCGCTATCATAGAAATATAATTTTATTTTTAGCTCGCCGGCTCCCCCGATTTTCATCCGTGTGCTCTTTCTCCATACTATCTCTCTATTCTCTCTTTCTCTCTCTTTTTATTTTGACCACGCTGGAATTAATTAATGCGCCAAAAAGTATGGATGGACACGGACCGCCGATAAAAACATGCCTCCTCCTTCTTTTTTTTTGTTTTCTATATTCGGTCTTCTTCCTTTTCGCGATGTAACAGTCGAAAATCGCGGCTCTATATCTTTTATCTCTCTGCAGCCACAACGCGTCGTTCGTTCGCTCATTAGAGGAGAGGTTAGATAAGACTCGAGCTCGAATTTCATCGAGTCTCCCGCGTGCGAGCGCGCGTGTGTGTATGTATGCGCGGACGTGCAAGCCTCGCGCCAACTCGCAAAATATAACGTAATATCTTGTCTTGCTCCATTTTCGTCGCGTTCTTTTATTCTTTCATTTTCGTTTTTTTTTTTTTTTTTTCGTTTTTTTTTTTTTTCTATTTATTTACTCTTTCGAAAGCGCGCGCGCGATGGAATGTTAAAACGCATACGTGTACGTGCAATAAAGAGGTGACATATGATGGCGCAATCGTATGACACGAACGAAGTACCGGCAAACGAGGATGAGACGACACCCTCCGTTGAGCATGAAACCGAGTGCGCTAAACTTTATTTAAAAAAGTTTTGTCCAGCTGCCGGTGATAACTTGTGAGTTTTGTTTCAATTCTTTGTTTTTTCTTGTTTTTTTTTTTTTTTTTTTTTTTTTTTTTTTCATGCAATAAACTTATCGTTTATGCTCAATCAAAATATTTATAGTACGCGTTATTCAACAGACTTTCATAAACATTTTTCATCATTGAACATAGGTTATTTTAACGTTTATTTTTGTCAGATACGATCATCTCAGCGAAGTATTGTGCAAAATACTTTTAGAGCGACCTAAAAATCCCTTCGCTTCGTTCGAAGAATACAGTAGGAGGTTAAGAGATGATAAATTCAAATCGAAAAATGATCGTTTACGCGACGTTTACGTCCCGCCGCATCAATACGACGAGGCGAAGAAGCTCATTAAACTTTTTAAAGTAATATCATAATGACAATTGATATATTATTTAAAGAAATATCATATATATATGAGCGGCTAATTGATGCGTAATTAAGGCTAATAAATCGATGCACGAAGATTATCAAAGTTACGACGAAGTAGAAGAAAACGAAGAAGTCAATCATACGAAGCAATTAATTCCAAATGTATTCGAACTGTTGTATTACTTCGAGCAAACTGATGTTGGCTTACCGCGAGCGGAAATCGTCTTATTGAATTTGAGCATTCGAAAGTTGGTTAAGAATGGCAAAATTAAAAATGTTCGGTAAATTATTCTAAATTAAATTTTTGTTGTCGCTACAATTTATTGTGAATTAATAATTATCAAACAAACGACTAATGATACAATAAATAGTAAGTAATCATTTTCTTTTGTAAGCTTAGATTTTGGGGAAAGATTTTAGGAAGACCAGAGCATTATTATGTACTGGAAGCTAATTTATCAGACTTTGAAATAGAACAAAGATTAATGGTAATTTCAGTTCGCTACATGTAATTCATAATAATTTAACGATTATAATGTTCTTACGACGATCATCAATAGGACCTCGAAGAAGCGCAGCCAAACGAAAAACGAAAAAGTTTAAACGATAATTTGAATGAGGACGAGGAAGACGTTGCAAAAAAAGAAGCTTTGGAATTAGCATTGGCAACAAAATTATCCGAGTTAGAGACCGAAGGTGAACCGGGAATCGTTGAGGAGGACTACACTTTGAATTTAGAATTTCCACCGGTTCCGGAAAATACGTGGAAACCTTTGCCAGAAGTGCCGCCCGAGAGACTCGGTACCGGGGCTAATACCAAGGTGAAATAATATTTGCGCTTGTTAATTAGAATTTTGTTAAACAGCGCAATAATGCAACACGTTTTATGAAGATGGTCTTATATACGTATAAATCGAAAAGAAATAATTATTTGTAACGAGGATTACTCCTGTCTCGTCATATACGAGTATTTTATCTTTTCCGTTATTTTCATTTACGTAAATAATTTCTATTCATATTTCTGTAATAATACACACGTACAATTATGAAAACAATTTCAAATTTTGAACTACTTGAACGTAAATGTACTTTCTAAATTGAAATGAAAACTCGCAACAATGCACTTAACATACTCAAAATTCATTCGTCAAAACGGTAACGTAATAATGGGAAATGCCGTTTTCTTTAACGCGACACAACTAAAAATAAACATTATTCGAAAAAAGTCGATGAATCGAAGTTTGGTTTCTTTTTTTTTTCTGCGCTACTGTCCAAAGAAAATTTTCGCAATTCTTCGAGTAAATGACGCATGTTTATGGAAAAGTGTTGAAAAAAATTTATTTTACATGCTAAAATTTAACAGAGGATTGCGGATGAAATAAAATAAAAAAAGTTAATTGGAAAGTTTCTTTTTTTTTTTCAAGTTTAAAATTTGTCAAACAAAAACTTTTTCAAGTTGCAAATATGCTGATGAAACAATGGTTCACGATGTTTTTTAATATTTTTGGAAATTCAAATTTCGAATTACGTGATATGCGTATTTATCTTTGTATAAAAATTTCATTTATCGTAATAAAAACGATAAATTATACGATTAATAAGCTCCAAACTAATTAAAAATAATTACTTTTGAAAAATTCAACATTTGTTTTTACTCAATAACTGAGTTGCATATCTCAGTGTCCTAATATTTTAACGCATTATTACATCAGTTACACAAGCTTTAAAGATATATTTCCTTATTCGGTTTAAAATTTGTGTAAAAATTTCATACATTATCGAAATATTTTCTCTAGGTTTACTTTGTTTGTAATAAACCAGGATTTGATGATTGGGTGGAATTACCAATGGTGACTCCGCAAGAAATTGTCATCGCCCGACAAATTACTCACTTATTTACGGGAAATTTAGAAGCAAAAGTAAATAATATATACATATATTCATACTTGAAATTTCAATTTATATTCATGAATGAAATAATAATATTTATTTCATAAGTTTAACGAACAACTTCCTCTTTCTAAAAATCTTCATTCTATGTTATCTTTATCAAAAATTCGATAACCATTATTAAAGTTAGCTCATAGTTCTGATTATCAGTAGTTTCGTTGATGATACAATTTTTTTAAAAATATTTAACAATAATATTTATCAGCGTGGAAGAACGATTATCGACGCTGGAGTCGTCAGATTTAAAATACCTCAAAAATCATCCGACACTCTACATACGTAATCGTCGTCTCGTAATTTTCTCGGAATGATTTTCTAGCTCCATACGTTTCCGCCGTTTCCCGGAAGCGAGAAGAATTATCTACGCGCACAGATTGCTCGCATTGGCGCAGCCACGCATGTATCCCCAATTGGCTACTTTACATTCGGCAGAGACGAAGAACAAGAGGACGACGAGGAGGAAGGCGAGGATGAAGAAGAAGAGGAGGAAGAGGAGGAAGGCGGTACTGATACTAAGACGTTGTTGTTATTATTATTACGTTTTTAAAAAATGCTGATAATGCATTTTTATCGGCATTTTTATCGGCGTTAAAAAGAATTAAAAAAAAAAAAAAAAAAGACAAAGCTTTCGTTACGTACTTGAGAAAGAATAATGTTGTTTATGTTGCGCGCTTCGATTGGAATACGGCTTTCATCAATTGATACGATGTTTATTTATAACAGTAATTCATTGAATTTTTTTAATTTTACTATCGCCTCTGTAAAAAGATTTATGCTTTTGCCTTGAGATAATGTATAAAAATGTTAAGGTGTACTTTAATTAAGAATATAATTGATTAATTACAAAACGATAAGAAAAATAATAACGAAAATTTATATTTTTAACGACATATACAATTATTCAAGCTGAATACCGCATTTGAATCATGAATATTGTATGTATACAATTTGATATTCTTCGTCATAAGAGAATTATCGTTTTTCAATTATCTACATGAGATTGACATTCAATTTATCACTCGTGCATTCATATAACTTCGAAAGTACACAAGTAAATAAAACTTTAAAAAATTACCTCGCTTTATAACGCAGGTAGCGACATCGTTAAAAATCGTAATTACGAGGCTTTACCAATGAAAAATCTGATCGATCCATCGATGGCGTACTGGTGTCATCACGCCCCGTACTTGTTGAATCAGGGACGCGTAACATGGCAAGATCCTGGAAAATCCGTCTATGAGGACGAGGTAAACAAAGAAAGTTTTGTCGTTAAAAGTTGACCCTTGTGTAAAACGTTGCCAAATCTCCCGCCTTCCTCGCAGTCTTTTTTTATCAATTACACGATCGAAGCTCTTATATATATATACATGTATATTTATACGAGACCGAATGAGAAAAAAAGTATAAACGAGAAGATAGTGCGCCGATGAAATTATAAATTATAAAACGTGCTCGCGCTGCAACATTATCACTCGCAGTCTAAATATATACATTCGGTACATTATATAGCCCGAGTGTATTGATCTCACGAATTTTATCGACGACGCTGGAAACATAAATGTTTACGAACGGGAAATAACGTCGGCGTGTCGAAAGAAATGCATGTTTATTAAAAGCATTACGTTTATACGGTTATTTTTTTTTTTTTTTTTTTTAATGGGCAAGGATGAAGAAATGGGGGACGAGGAGGAGAATGAGGTGGAAGAGGAGCCGGAAGACGAAGACGAAGAGGGTACTAAAGAGGAGGAGGAAAAGGACAAAGTCTTCGAGAAGGAAATCGGACCACCTTTGTTAACTCCTCTATCCGAGGATGCTGCAACGGAGTTTATGACACCTTGGACGGCTCGGCAGTCTTCTAAAGTCCAGTCGGATACGGCAGTAGCTTTCATTCGGTCGAACGTCTGGCCGGGAGCTTACGCAATTGCTGCCGACAGGTTTGTTGATAAGTATTAAACGCGCGTGTGCTTTCTTCTTTTCCATTGTTGGTGAACTGGAAAATTTGTTTAAGCTTTATCGATTGAATTATTATGTTTGTTAAACTGTTAATAATTGTTTTTAATAAACAAAAAAAAAAAAAAAAAGATAAAAATAAATTTACCATTTTTATACAGAATGTTTGCAAACTTGTACGTGGGCTGGGGTCAAAAGCATCAGGTATACAATTACAGTCCACCGTCAATGCCAGACGTTGAGGATCAGTATCCGATTAGTTCTGAAATCCAGGAAATTCAGGATCCCAGCTTCGCCGAGGAGGAAGCTTATCGCATCGCTCATCTACCTCCCCCAGAGGGTTAGTATACATATACGCTCGTATATATATATATATATATATATATATATATATATATATATGTGTGTATACGAGCATAAAGATGCCTTTTGGTCCGGAAAGTCTTTTAATTATGCAAAATTGTTCGATGGTATTATGATGCTCTGTTCCTTGTTGCCTTTGTAGATGACGAGGAAGGTGAAGAGGAAAATACGGAAGAAGAAATCACTGAGGAAGAGGATTGATGAATCACTGTTACAAAATTATTTACTGTTTTTAAGGATAATTTTTCTTTAAAATTTAGATATAAATGTTCTTTTTATGTATTATTTACAATTCAATCGTTCTGAAAAATATTTCTTAGAAATAGTTTGCGAAATTTTTTATTCAATATTATTAATTGAGATAATATTAATTGTAAAAAATTAATAGAAAATAGCTGTATTAATTAGTTAAATAAAATATTATTCTTTCAGTTATCTTGTTTTATAAAATTACACTCAATTTGATAAAATTTAAAGAAAAACAAGCGATCTTATCATTTAATTCTTCAACCTTCTGAAACCCTGTTTCATACACTTTCTATTTATCATACATATGAAAACAAATATTTATCATATGTTAATAGAATATATTTTATCAGCTGCATTTTTATTGGCTGTTGACTAAAATGATGTTTGTTTTTACTCGCTATGATACAAGCAGTTTTATACATTTATCGTAAAAACTATTGATCATTTACCGACACAAATTGAACAGAGAATTCTGCATTATCTACATAGGTCGAAACCTAACTTATTGAATGTCGTTTAACGTTCAAGTATCAAAGAAATTCTCGTAGAGGGAGTCTTCTCATAAATTTTATGCGATTCAAAAAAATGATGCTTCGTAAGCATGTGGTTTGAATTATAACCTTAATTTTCATGTTTGAAATTATAAATTTTTTAAAAGAACAATGACAGAAAGTGAATGTTCTTTGCGTCCTATAAATTGCGAAATAAATTATTTATCAGTACCAGATGGATCGACAATGTTCATGCAAGGTATTTATTTTTATTCTAATTTTCGAAATGTTTATAAATTTCATTTTAATTCATAACATTAGATTTTATAGAATATTTACTTTGTTTTATAATAAATTATTTATTTGAAGTTAAAATTTAATACTTGAAAGTAAATATTTTATAATTTGTATGATTATAAATAATAAAAATGAAAAATTTAATTTAGGTGACACATCTGTAATAGCTGGTGTTAACGGTCCAATAGAAGTTAAATTACAGAATATGTGTCATAACAAAGCATATGTTGAAGCAACATTTGGACCAATTAAAGGACCTTCGAGTATATAATATATATGATGAGATATAAACTGATATAAATTATAAATTAATAACAATTTATTTTAGGTATTAATGATAGATTAATGGAATTATACATAAGAGATACGTGTGAAGGAGCTATTCTTACTTCGTTGCATCCTGCATCAACTATTTCTATTAATATACAAGAATTACAAGACTGTGGTGGAGTAAGTGTATATTTATGTTTAATGTAAATAAATATATCAATAATATAAATTATATTTTAAAATTATTTTTTGACAGTTGTTAGCATGTGCTATCAATGCTTCATGTTTAGCCCTAATTAATTCTAGTTTATCTATGAAATTTACTTTTGCTGCTGTATGTTGTATGATTGACAAAGATTCTGAAAATATTATTGTAGATCCAGATGCTTTGCAATTGCAAGTAAGTACTCGTTGAGAATAAAAGAAAATTGCGATACTGCAAATAAATAAAAGTATTATATTTATTTATACTTTATTACAGAATGCTAAAGCTTCATTTACTAATGTTTTTGACAGTGTTAATAAAGAACTCATCTGTTGTCATACAAGTGGACAATTTACCGAAGAACAATTATTAAAATCTATAAATAAATGTAGAGAAGCCAGTCAGTATATATTTGATTTTTATAGAGATATTGTGAGAAAGTATGCAACTGCAATATAATATTATCTCCACTATTGAATTGTATATACATTAATTTTATAATTTTTTAAAATTATTATATATATATAAAAAATTTTATAATTTTTTAAAATTATTATATATATATAAAAAATTTTATAATTTTTTAAAATTATTTTTTGTATTGAGTATGATATAAAATAGGTTATACTATGATGTTTAATATAATAATATTTTAAATTCATTAATCAAATTCTTATTGGAATTTTGTAATTAAAATCAATATAATTTTAAAATATTATTTTGAAAAATATTTTTCATTGTTTCATTGATGATTGTAATTTATGAGTTATATATTTTCCGAATCATTTTTCTGTACAAACCTGTAAATATTTTTCTCTTTTGAATTTTTTAATAAATAGTACTATGAAATATCGTAACAGGTGTTAATTATTTTAAAAAATTTTTTAATATGTATCTTCAGAGTGATGTTACTTTCTTATGATCGTTCTCGTAAAATTCATAAGATGGCTCTGAATGTACTTGCTGATAAGTGCTGCCACCTTACGAGTAATAAATAACGGCGGAATGCTTAAAATTTCATACAATAAAATATGTTACATTGTTAAATTCATATAAATTATTTAGTTTTTATATCTTTTTTAATAGCCCGCCTTATGATTCCGCCCACTACACGATATACAAAATATATTTTATGCAAAAAGGGTATATTTTTAAAATGAATTGTGCAAGTTACATATAAAAATATAGAAAAAGTATACATTTTGTGTTCTTTTTCTTAATTAAAGTGTACGTATATTTCACATTTTCCAAATATTTTTTTCAACAAGCTCATGTTTTACTATATTTTTATATATTTTTTATCCCTGCATAAATTATAATTAAATTATTAACAAAAATTTTATTTAGTAAAAGAACAAAATTTCCACATTATTTTTCTAAAAATTTAAAAATTAACAAAAAAAAAACTACTTTATAATCCAGTATTCTACCATTTAAAAAAAAAAAAAAAAAAAATTACGAAAAAGAAAAAGTAAATGATACAAACAAAATTCACATCTAATGATAAGGTGTGTGCACCCTTCAAAGAGAAAGAAAAAAAGAAAGAGAGAAAGCAAAGAAAAAGAATATCGGATTAGTCGAAGAAGGGGGGAAGCGCTCAAGAGAAGCTCTCGTGTTCTCCGGTACTTTCCGCAAATTGTCAGGTGCGCCGAAACCGAGCCACGCCCGATCGCCAATCACGTAAGCGTCGATGCACTCTTTGTTTTCGACGAGCCCTCGACGAAATGGCTCGGTGGCCATTGCCGTGACGACCGTTATATACATATATACACCGGATGCGATAATCTTTTGGACGTGTACTTAAAGAGAGATGGAGAGAAAGAGAGAGAGAGAAAGAGAGAGAGAGATGGTTTTTTTCGATGAGAGATGGAGAGGCGAATCTTTGGCATCGCGATACTTTTTGGGGAATCGGTGCGTTGCCGTAAAGAGAATAAAATGGTTGACATGTTATGGTGGTTTGAAAGATTTTAATTAAATTTTTAATCGTTTCGTTTTTTTTCTTTTTTTTTTTTTTAATATTTATAACCGCTGAAAAAAATTTTAAAATTTGAAAAAAGGTTGTTCGAAATTTTTGATCTCTTGTAATTTTAAGCTCATACGCATCTTTTGCATTTCGGTAATATTTCGACGCAAGAGAGTATTGTAATATTAAAAATAATTCTGCGCTATAAACTTAAAGAAACTTTATTTAACGTATTAAGAAAAAAAAATTTATAATGAATAACAATAAAGTGCCGGAGCAAAAGAAGTATACGGTACAATGGAAAAAAGAACAGAAATGTGAAACGGGAAAGCGAGAGATAAAGAGAATGAGAGAGAAAGAGAGAGAGAGAGAGAGAGAGAGAGAGAGAGAGAGAGAAGCAAAAAATTTAGAGTGAGTGGAGAAGAATAAGAAGAGAAAGAAGAGGAAAAGAGATGGAAGCAGGAGCGAGTAGAGCATCGAAGTCGGGTCAGAGCGCGGGCCAGGGTTTAGTTGAGGTCGCCCGGAGGCCCTTGTACCATTAACAAGGAGCGCGTAGCAATTTATGGACGCGCTCGCTCATTTCCACTTTATTATTATTTTCTCATCTCATAGATGCTCTCTTACTCGTCTTTTTGTCTTTCCATGTCTCTCTCTCTTTCTTTCTTCTTCTTTATCATATATACATATATATAACTATATTTTGTTTTTTATTCTTTTTACTTTCGTTCATTGTTTTTTTTTCTCCCTCTTTGCACATCCGAGATTTAATAACGAGACCAGAATGGAAAAAGAGAATATCCGTGTCCGATAAGCGGCATCACGACTTTCGTATTACTCTATGAAAAAAAAATTTTATAGCTTTTAATGCTGATAGAGTTGATTTTAAACGTCATTGGCAATTCGCATATATACCCTTATTTATTTTGAGGTTTAGCGAGATCTTATATTTTTATAAAGATCGACTGATTTAATAGATTTTTATTTTAGTTAATGTGAAAGTTTTGTACGCTTATACTTATACAATATAAGTGCAAAATTTTACGCTATTCTAACTTTTTTCATCGATATTAGCAATCAAATTTAAATACTATTCTACAGAATATACGTATAAAAAAAAATTTCATCTTCACACGTTGGCACGCGGTACTCGTCTCATTCTACTTAAAATTAATTAAACATACATCAAAACGAACACAATATCATTACATTTAATAAGAAAACTTATTGAGTCTTCGTATATAATTTAGTGTCTTAACACACGTATTTTTCTTCGTTTCTCTATTACCTGTAACACTTATACTTTAATTTCTTTTCACCCGCTCTAACGGTGCAACTTACGTTCTGATTGATTAATACTGGCACATTCAACAAGGCAATAACGCTTCGATTTGGATCAACTTCGCTGTACGCTTATATCGACTGATTACCTGCGTATCAAAGGTGTACGGATGCGTTATGATACATTGAGTAACGAAGCGTTGATTTATTTAGGACTCGATGCGTTCATTTTTCAACCTAGCGATCGTTGCGCTTAGGTTATTGTTCGCGAGATCTCCATCATATTCTTATATTGAATTTTTTCCTTGCTTTTTTTTTTAATTTTAAGATTAAAAATTATCCAGATGATATAAATAGTTTTTTATATAAAAAAAAAAAATCTATGTATTAAAGATTTTTGATAAATAAATTTTGTTATTTGCAAAACTATTTATATCATCTGGATAATTTTTCGTCGTAAGATAATACGGTTAGGGCTTTTAAAGCTTGATGTTGTTAAAGTAATTTGTATTGCTTACAATTTTAAACAGTAATTTGAAAATATTTATGTTTTTATTGCGCATGCAACGCATTAAATTTGTACACAGATTTTTGTATCCAAGATATCTTTCGAGAGATAACGAGCACCGCAATTTCCATCCATTTGTTTGATATTCATAATCGTCCGTACTATGCGTTAAAGTTTCTTAACGTTCGCCAGAGATTCATTAAATACCGTCTTGGTAACGATAACATAAGCGAGAGTGGATTTCGAATAAAAACATATATACATCAGAAAAATTTAATCCCATGGGAAGGTGAATCTCTCATTAAAATTCTCCAATTTTGCAAAGCGTACATAAAACGAAAGGAGAATAATTAATACGCGAGCGTCTCATTTGGTTCTCGAGTCGATATAAATCAAGGGGATACTCCGTTACACTCGTGCACACCAGCTCGTCGAAAGAGTAAAAGAGAGAGAAAGAGAGAGAGAGAGAAAGAGTGAGAGGGAGAGAGAAAGAATCGTGAATGGAAGAGTCGCGTTAGACTTTACGACTATACTCGTACGCCCAACAAAATAGACCGCTCGCGCTCGCCCATATAATCCAGCAGCTACTCTCTCTCTCTCTCTCTCTCTCTTCCTTACTCTTTCGAGAACTTTTTCTCCGGGTTTTATTTTTTCTTCGTTGTGACCGCCTCCCCCCTTTCCACCTCCTCTACTTCTCATTTCGCAGTGCCGGTAGAAACTGCAGCTGCGTCAGAAGAAGCCCATTGGAGCGAGGGCCGTTGTTATGAAATTAGCATGAGCGATCGGACGAGGAAAGTAATCGCTTCCGAGGCCTTAGGATTGGGCGGAGGCGAAGGTGGCTCCTTTAAAGAAACGCCGCCAATTCCGCGGTTCTTAGACCTCCGTACACCCATTGGTCGGTAGGATTTATGACGGCGTTGCATGACTACGCGAGCACACACGCGAATGAGGAGAAAATTTTTCTTTACCTAACTCTCTTTCTCTGCCTCTGTGTGTATGTATGTATAAGCGTACAAGTCTTTCTCTCTTACTTTCTCTTATGTCGCACACCTATTTCTTTATTCGCATTCGGCATTTTTGCAGTGTTTACCGCTTTGCAACATTGTGTTATTCTTTTTTCCTCGCGAGCCGATATATTAACTGCGCTTGTACAACGTACTTTGCGTCAAGGAATCTCCGCGCGCTTTTTAAAAAAAGAAATTTTCTTTGCAAGCAGTTTATTATTGTAAAAATTGCGAGAAATTTGCCGTGCCGCGCTAAAGGTAGTTATTTATTTTAACGATTTTTGTTTTTTTTTTTTTTTTTTTTTTTTTATGTTTCTTTCTTTTTTCTCTAATATATCGATGCACCGAGTATTAATATTATGTACAACTTGACGCATTGTGTAAGCGATTTTTATATAATTTATTATACATTGCTTTATGAAACAATAAAATTGAGCAACCGTACTCGAGGCATCGTTATATTTTTTTTTCATCGTAATTAAAAAAGTATCGATTTTATAATTATTGTTTACTGTTTGCGCGATGATTCATTGCTCTGTATAATAAACGCAACGAATTTCAATTTAATTATAAAGGTAACAACGACGTTGGAAGCTCGATATTGAAAATATAATTCTTTGTTTAAATGATTTAAAATGCCGTTAATTATTGTTAGTTTTAACGGTCGATGATAATAGCTTACACTGAAATTGAGAATGTAAATATAATAAGTAATTAATTTTATTATGTAGTAGAAATTAATTGATAAATTATTTACCTAGCAGATAATTATGTACGTATAATATTCATTTCTAAATTTTATCTAGTATCAAAATAAAATAATCGTTTGCATCAATGTTATTTCTTTTTAAAATTAAAATACGAATCTTTTTTTTCAAATTTCATTGGGCAAATCGATGCATTTCTAAATTAAGATCTTCGAATAACACGATGATTTCTTTATACTTATTACCGCAACGCTCACATTCCCCTCACTCTTACATACAATAAATCATATTGCGGTTTTCGGGACCGAGGTCGAAGAAAAATAAAAGGTGTGAATTCTCTCTCTCTCTCTCTTTCTCCCTCCCTCTTCTCAAAGTTGAGATGAAGATGCGATTCAAAGGTCACGATATACTTTGTGCGCCAAAACGAAGTTGAGGCCATTAGCAAATGTCCGTCAAAACGTGGCCCAGATTTTTATAGCGCGTTTTGATCTTTGGAAATAAGAGAAAGAGAGATAGAAAGAGAGAAAAAAAAAGATTTAAATATAAAGCAACTTATTTGCATAAAATATCGGGCTCCTCTTTCCTTCGTTTCTGCTATATTTTTTTTTTGTCTTCCCTCGTGATCGATATCTGAAATGAAAACTGGCAATGGACATTTGGTGCATCCTTCGTTATCGAGAACGTATCTTCTGTCACTTCGAGCTCGACGATACCGATTGTGCTTCGATTCGTTTCAATCTAACTGTCGTTATTTGGCTATACTTATGTACACATCGACCGTATATTAAATTTTAATGATAATTGAATGATAATTTAAAATTTTTAATTTAAATGTAAAAGTAAAAGTTGACATGTGATTGACATGCGTCTTCGATATTTACAAGTTTAACATTAAAGAAAACATTAAATTCTTTACACTTTGAGCGTATTTCAATAATCGCTTTAAAAAAAAAGAAAAAAAAATCATCAACATACTTTATACGCCTTTTCAAGCATATCCGACATGTTTACACATTGTGTCAGCGCGAAAAGCGTTTCGTATATCGCGTTCGATAGCCCCCATCCGAAAATGATGACGTTACATTTTTGTTCGCGTCCGTCAAATTTGACCATTCTTATGTAGTTGGGATCTTCTCAAGAAGAATGATTAACTGATTTGTGATCGAACCTTTGATCTCTTGATCTTCTTCGTAAAAGAGCTTTACATCTATACACACACACACACACACACACACACCCATATATATATATATGAATAGAACGAGGAGGTCACGCACTCGTGTAGAAGGATCCGATAGTGCAGGAGAAGAGTAGTCCACAACGAGAATGAGAAAAAACGAAATAATCGATACCGCGATCTCTCTCTCTCTCTTTTTCGTTTTCTCGCTCTCTTCGTTTTAACCCTCTTCACCTTTTCTTTGCCTTTTTTGCCCTCATCTGGCTTTGCAGGGCGCTTTGCGCGGGTTGCACGAGACGTCGGCGATGATCAAAAGCGATTCTGAACGCCACTTCCGACAGTGCGTCCATATACTTTGCACATAATGCGCTTGTGCGAGAGGTAAAGGTGAGAGATGAAGAAAGAGAGAGAGATAGAGAAAGAAGGAAAAAGAGAGCAAAAATAAGTGTACCCATGTGCTGTTAAAGATTTTTTTTTTGTTTTTTGACTGAGTTGAAATATTGAGATAACGTGAGGTTAAATTTGAAAATTTTAAATAAAATTAAGAAAAATTAAAATTAAAATAATATAAACTAAAAATAGCTCATTCTTGATTTAAATATAAGAAATGTTTTATTACTCATTAATGATATTTTTTTTAAATTAACTGTTCTAATAATGACGGTTAACGTTTTGTGAATACTACTTGTTAATAAATCTTTAAGTATATTTAATTAATATCATTTTTAAGATAAAATATATTAATAATGTTGAAATGAATTTTAAACTTTCTATCAAATTTATTTTTAAAGTATCGATTGCAACAAGTTTAAACTTTTAATTTTTTTGGAAAAATCATAAAATCTCAAAAGTTTGATAACGCCACATTGAAGAGCAAAAAAAAATAACTAGCCGAAATCAAAATAAACGATGGATTTTATGGGCATCGATGAACATGTGTACTTGTAATAAATAGATAGAAATATTGATAAAGATGGACAGGGACAAAATGAAACGCAGGTAAAGGAACTGCCGATTAAATCAAGACTGCGATAATAAAAGCAAGATTGATGGTTTCTTAATATTCAAGAAAAACTGCCGAAATTATTACGTTTGAAACTGACTATAATTTACTCGTTGAATCTGAGGGAATCAAATTTGAAAGTATTGGTATTCTATACTTTGTTGAATAAGTTAATTTTTTAAGATCAAGGATATAAAATAATACTTTCGTTTCAAACGTACGCATTATTTTTAAAATGAGAAATAATTTATATATATATATATATATATATATATATATATATATATATATATATATATATATATACAAGCACATATCAATAAAAAAATAATCTTAAATCTATATTAAATATTCAAGCATTAAACATATTTCAACGAAGCAGCGCAATTAATTGCATGCATTTTGTTTTCATAACATTAATGTAAAATCACATCATATACGTAGTAAATATACGACGCACCTATACGTTCGCGCAATTTTTTTTTTCTCGAAGTTTCGCGGCGTTATTAACATTTTAATGGATTTACTTTTGCCGATATATATTTTTTTCTTTTCTTCTTGCAATCTCATACGTTGTGCATGCCTTATTCATGATGTAAATACGCCCGGAAGAATAATGAATAATCTCGTGGATGTATTCCGATCGGTTTCATTAAATTAACGCATACGAGGTCGATGCACATCGCCCCTGGTGGTGAATTCTGGATAAACGGTGGCAAATTAATGGCTTATGACTTGCAAAAATAATTTTTCCTTTTTTTTTTCTAATCTCGATTTCATTTACTTTTGGATTGGTCATGTTTGTCGATTACTCGTATACACAACTCGTTGTAGACATTTAAATATTCAAACGTCGTTATGGATTCGATTATTTTAGTAATAATTGTCGTTATTTTAACCAAAGTAGCGTTATTTTAAGAAAGTTCTGAAAAAGATCACTCGTTTAATCGTTATTATTGACTATAGATTATATTCGTCGATTAGGTATGTAATAGAAAAATATTTACAAATAAACATAAAATTAACATTCAGATAATCTTTCCAATTAAATAAAATCTCTTGCGCTTTATCGTTTTTTATTGTTAAATTTATTCCAAAGAGTAACGCTCTGTATACATTGAATAAAATAACGGATTTCAAACTTGCTTTTCCGTATAGCAACTTCTATCGAAGTTCAACTCCTTGGAGGAGACAAGACAGGACGAGTCGGTACAGTATTGGCCATCGTTATTCTTAACGAGACGTATTTCCAATTGCGATTTCGAATCGTAACATTTGCGCGCGGGCCCATCGGTTTCGCCAACCTTTGTCGTCTTTCCGTCACCGCTGATTCTCCAAGTGTGAATTTTTCCACATTGGGCATTCGATGCATTGTCGCATCCAGTTGCAGCGACTAATAAGTTATCCTTTGGTAAATTTAAGACGGATAACGAGCGAACGGTTGACGGATACGTTACCGAACCGCTGACCTTTACATTGCCCGATGCATCCACTTGGCGGCAGACGATCTGCGTTGATTTCTGGTTCGGCTGGTAGAAATATTTTTTATTACTTTTTATTACGCAATTTAATACAGATCCATTTAAAAAAGTATAAAATGATTGAAAATTTCAAAAAAAAAAAAAAAAAAAAGAAAAAAAGAAAAATAAAATAAAACTCAGTCTACGTACCACATTCGCAGCCCAGCAAGTACCATAAACTTCATAGGCGTTAGAAAAGACAACGCGAGTCTCGGTGCTCGAGTCAAGTTTTTCAGCCAACAGTTCTTTTCCTTCACCGGCTGCGTTAACATGCAGCACCTTGAGCGATTGTGGATCTTGCGAGTTCATGAAGTAACCTTTCAGCGGCGAATCAACCGCGACCGGCAACGCGTATCCGGAAACACTAACCTGGTAAGGTTTTGCACCACCGAGTTGTTTACCCTCGAGGCTGTAGGATAATTGGCAGTGTTCCGCACCTGTACACGTTGACTTGCTGTTGAGTACGACGTCGACCTTGTCGTTGTACAGTACCAATGCGGGGAAGAAACCGTATGCGACTTTGTCGATCGGGAACGATTTGTGGAACGTACTGCAGTCTTTCATGTTGACGATTGTGAATTTGAAGTCTTGTTGCTGTTTTTTTATTTTTTTTTAAATTGAAAATTAAATTAGTGTCATAATTAGAAGATGATTAATGAGATTTTTTTTTTTTTTTTGTTTAAAACCGCATTAATATAATAATGAATATTATCGTGCATCTAAAATAATTATTATTCGTAAGTTACATAAACTATACCTTAACAGGCGCATCTTTCTTCGTATTATCCCACCATAACAAAATAGCACGATCCTGGTTATAGGAAATAATCTGAAAAAAGCCATCGAGGAATAGCTGTCTATCTTTCCCGGCGAATATTTTCACACCTTCGCAGCTTTGATCGCTCTGACCTTGTCTCGACAACGTAACCTTGCAGACTTTTTCCAAATTAGGTTTCGTATACTCGCAAGTCGCGTGCGGGTACGTATTTTCGGTATTGATGAACAAAGTGCCCTGGACCAAAGACAAAGCCGAATCTTTGACAAGATCCCACGATTTGTGGTCGTTGCTTACCGACGAACCTTGGGAACTACCACAACGACATATGAGCGCGACCAATGCGAGCGCACTTTGTAATTTCATTTTTTATTTATTTATTTGATTGAGCCCTGTAAAACATTGACGAATTATTTTTTGGTGAATTTTATATTATATTGGGATTGAATTAGTATTCATTTACAAATTTATATTAGTTTGAATTAATTTCAAATGAATATTAGAAATATTATACTTTATTTAATTTAGTCTTTGTAATAATCTTATAATTATAAAAAAAAAAAAAAAAGAATTCTTTTTTAAATATCCACACAAAATTAAGATGATTTTTACGAGTATATTAATCAAGTCTTAACCTCTCGAGAAGAAGCAAATTACTGTAATGATATAAACGATGTGACAAATTATAACCATTAGCTGGTCTTAATATACATAAGTTAGTTTGATAAAGCGTGTAATCGTCAGACAAAAGATAACGCTCGTGTTTGCATAATATATTTGCTTTTCTTTTGAATTATATGTTTTCTTTTGAAAAGCATTTTTTTTTTTTTTTCTCATTGAGAACGATATGTTGGTGTAATTAATAACAATCTCTTATGATGATTAATATTAATTCTTAAAGACAACTCTAACGCGATATAAGTATAATCGTGGTCTGTTTTTCATATTTACACTTCTTTAACGTATATTATATGTTAGTGATTAAAGCATACAGTTTTAAAAAATTATTATAAATATATATTTTAACATTAAGAAATTAATATTCGAAATTTTTATGAAAATCGATACCGTAATTTATTTTAAATAAAATTGTTGAGGAATTATGTACTATGCAGTTATGTAATCGAAGTATATTAAAAAACTTCTAGTTTATTTAGAAATTTGTCATCACAAGGAAAATAATTTCATTCAAGAGATAAGGAAACTTTGAACAATTGCTTACGATTTATTTTTAACAAATATTTTCCTCAACTTATATTCTAGGAAAGAGCTTGTTTTGGTTATTAGAAATACTGAAAAGAGGATATTTTTTGCGATAATTGAAATTTAACGGTAAATATAGATACGCGACAGATTATCGCTTATGTAACATTGACTTTAGTTTTTAAATGTTCTTTAAAAAAAGTTGTCGATTAATTAAAATGTTGATTTCTCTTTTAGATGAAAATTCGTAATACGAATTAGCTAAATATTAGTTAAATATGTCTGTGCAGTATTTATTCATTACACGAGAAATGTTAATCTAATTACATTAAATTAGATTAGTATCGATACTGAATTTGGAATAAAATATAATTTTAAAAAGTTATTTTTTAAATTCAAATTACGTATTTATATTTGTGTATCGATAACGACAAAATAAAAATGTTAAATGAACATAAAAATTAAAGCGTCAATTATATAAGAAAAACTCATAACTAGAAATATTTAATTTTTAATGATAATTACATTGTAAACTGACAAATAATTTTTCAACTTACTTACGATAAAAAAAGATACACGTGAAAGAAATAACATTAAACCACTCGATCATTGACACGCTTGCGTTCGGCTTATAAATATCGTACTCGATGACCCCTTCCATCTATCGATCGGAAACTTTAAATGCACATGTAGCTGGAAAAAGTGATTAAAACAATGTTTATTCTGAGAAGCATACGTCGATACGATAATTTTTATTACGCTTTTACTTAATGAGCGAGGAAAATAATGAAGATTCATTTTTATCATTACGGCTTTGGTGTATTACCGATTATTGAATTATTGTTTATAATTTAAAAATTGTTTTCTATAGAGAAATGAAGTATCGATGTATATTTTTTAATGAATTTTTATACCTGCAACATATTTGATAATAAAAATTAATTATTAAATAATGTATAATTTGTTCGCATTAAATGAAAGATATGTTTAAACGTTATTATTTTATTTTCCAATTTATAAGTTATTGTTTTGTCATGATTTTAATTAAAAATAACAATTGCAACGTTACTCATAATTATCGATATCGTGTTTCATAATTGTCACAATGATTATCTTGCTTAGTACGTGTGAATGAACGCATACATGACAAATCCCAAAAGAGCGCGGATGCGTCCTGAGAAGGTTGAAGAAACGAAAGTCGGCATAAAGAAGAAGCAAAAGATATACACAAAGAAGAGAAAGAGAGAGAAAAAGAAAGAGAGTAAGAAAGGGGAAAAAATGGAAAAGTGACAGGTGACGCGAGGAGGACACGCGTTCGCGGCTAAGCGGAGCTAATGAGGCTCTTCGTTCGCGTCGACGCAGGTTATATTTCTCTTTGACGCATCGAGAAGTTGTCGGTTCCCGTCCGTCGTCCGTCCATCCTCGTGCTGTTGCCGGCGTTTGCCGGCCTGTCGTCCATTCATCCATCCACGAGGAACGACGACGACGACGACGCCGACGACTACTGGAAGAGAGAGATAGAGAGAGAGAGAGAGAGCGACGGCGGCAACGGTACGAGAGAAAGAGAGTTAGATTGACGTGGCACGCTGTCCCCGTTGACAAGAATGCGACAAGAGTCGAGAGAACTGACCTTACTCTTTCTCCGTTCTTCTTCTTCCTACCCTGTTCACTCTCTCTTTCTCTCTCTCTCTTTCTATGGTTTCTTTCCTTCGCTTCAAAGTGGGCGGCGCCAGCTGGGTTTACTTCCTGCCGAACCCTTTAGCGCGCCGTGAAAAAAAGAAAGATTGGAGAGGGGAATGAGAGAAGAGAGGTGCGAGTGTTCCGTGTGTTCTATGACTGCCTGAAAGATGGCTTCTGACGTTTTGACGACTACTAGCGAGAGAGTTTCTTGAGGGTAGAGAGAAGAGCCAAGCTGAGACGTGTGGAATTTTTCACTCGTGTTCTCGTTACCGTTTATGCTTCGCGGAAGCAAATTATGAAATTGGGCTTATGAATCTAGATATTATTTTGAATTCTTAAGTTTGATACTTTTTTCGATGATTTTTAAATTTGTTGAAAAAATTTATAGAAATGTCGTACAGTCAAAACGTTATCGAATATTCATTTTCTTCGCGGTATTCGATTTTGTCTAATTAATTTTAATAATGCTTGCTTTCAAATCCATAAACACTCATAGTAATTATTCTACACGACGTCTTATAAAAAGAGAATAAAAAAATCGACACAACTCAATCGGACATGCGCGCGCATTTAATAAATCCCAATTAAGCCGAAACAATTCGAGTGAACGCGCAAGTAAGGTTGAAGCAAAAAGCTTTCAAAATCGTACCAAGGCAATTACCTAAACAAAAGCCGACGTAAGCATCAAACTTTCCAACAAGGATAATGAGAGAAACCGAAAGACGAAGAAGACGAAACAAAGAAATGAGAAAAGAAATAAGGGAAAAAGACCGGTGGGCGCGCATAAAAAAAGGCGTACAGCCGAGCGACAGGTCCTTCGCAAGAAAGGGAAAGAGGAGTGAAAGAGCGGATCGCGCCACCGACAAAAATACAATAGCCCGGCCGAGCTAATTCATCGCAAGAGGTCCGGAGATCGATCAATCTTCGTAAAAAGGCTTTGGCTAAAGGAAGAGAGAGACCAGAGAGAAGGAGAGAGAGAGAGACAGAAAGAGAGAGGGAAGGCAAGGCCTCGAGCGCTGCCGACACGAGGGACATTAATTGACACACGGGGGCCACTATATGCGATCACTTATAAGAGAACGAAGGAGAACAACGAGTAGCCACGTTAAGGATTCGGACGGGAGCTTGAAAATTGACTGCACAAGGACGTCTTAAAGTTGGCGAAGAGAAAGGGAAAGGAAAAGAGAATAGAGGGAAGAAGAGAAATTAGGAGATGAGGGTTAATGGGATTTAGCGTGGGTATTTTCCATTATTATTTAGGTTAATCGCGTTGCGACTGAATTTAAACGTGCGATTAATTTTCAAATAAAATAAACCTTCGATAAGTACTTGAGTCGAACAATATCGCGCTCATATTCATTCGTTGCTAGGAGTCCTTTTAAACGCGCTCAATTTTTGTAGAAACGCACTCCCCATCTTTATAAAAGACAGAAAAGAGAGCAAAGACAAAAGTAAGACCCGAAGAAAAAAAAAATAAGGGAACGGAGAAGAAACGAAACACAGAAGTGATGAGACAGAAGAAAAGATAGAAAAAAAGAGGTTAAAACAAGAAAGACAGAAGTTTCGAGGATCTTCGAAGGGATTCATGCAAGCGGGGTTTCACATCTTGAACGATCGCTCGTCGAAGAACAAGTATAAGTGGAAGAAGAAGAAGAGACAGAGGAAAGAGAACGAACGGCGAAAAGACGACGTATGCCAGTAAAAGCGAAAGAGAGAGAGACAGAGAGAGAGAGAGAGTCGGGGCCCCTTTCTCGTAGGCGGAGCTCGCTCGAGCTTTG
This sequence comes from Chalcis sispes, assembly GCA_949987625.1. Taxonomy (NCBI): domain Eukaryota; kingdom Metazoa; phylum Arthropoda; class Insecta; order Hymenoptera; family Chalcididae; genus Chalcis; species Chalcis sispes. Next base: position 10,011,847 of record OX465097.1, read on the forward strand.
TGCCGACTCGCGCCGCTTGCTCGCTTAGCATTGGGTCCCTACTATATAACAACCCTGTGGTAGCCCTTTCCCTCTTCGACGCGCCTGCACACACACGATCGCGCGCGCGCGCGTCGAAGAGGCCCAGCCGAGCGAGCAAATAAATAAGGGTGAGAGAGAAAGAGAGAGAGAGAGGAGGAGGAGGACTTTCCGTCAGTCGTATCGTTCACAATTGTTTCGCTCCCGTTCTACCCGCGCTCTGTCTCTGTGTATATGTAAGAGGGGGAGGGAGGGAGAGCCTCACCGGAGGATTTATGTACGCGGTCAGTTGAGACGTTCGCGAGAGAGATATCGAGATGCGATATCCATTCCGCAGCGCGGAGGAGGAGGTGGAGGAGGAGAGGAGAGCTACCGAGTGACTTGGACTTATCCTTCCAGCATGTCCAGCGGCTTCCTCTCTTTTTCTATGAGGCCGTGTTTCTTCAACGCAGCTTCTCCCGTTTCCACTCTTCAACTTCTATCGTCTACCGACGACATATATATGCGCCAACGTCACGGCGTACAGCATATCGTGACAATGCGCCTCGGTGCTCAATGATCGGAGTTCGCATAAAGGAGAATTCTTCCTCCCCTCTTACTTTGTGTGGTGGTTTTGTTTTTGTTTATGCTCCTTCGGTTTCTTTCCTAAACTTATTTTTTCTTTTTTTCATCCTTTTGCCTACCGATGCTAGAGCCTTTATTTTTGTCTCTTCGACTTGTCTTTTACTACTGTCGGTCGTACTGCGCAGTAAAAGCGTCTCCGGGAGTCGTGTGGCGCGTGAAAAATGGACATTGACGTTCTCTTTGACTTTACATAATTTTTACGATTCGCTCTTTCTTTTCGCGTGTTTTTTACTACACGTTGTCTTTTCTTTGTTTTTTCGTCGCATACTTTATTATACTGGCCACGCGCACGATTCTTGAAGTTAACGATGTCGAATGCGAAGAAATATAATCCTTTTCGAGAAAGGTGCCAAAAAATTGGTGTATTATCGTTTTATCCGTTTTATTGCAACTACGAGAAAATGTATGTAAATTTTATATTTAAAAATGACAATTTTTACCACACGATTATATAAACAATTAAAAAATATTTATCATCATTTGTGATTAAGATAAAGTAAATTTTCTTATGTATGTTTTTCTTTTTGTTATTAATTGATTGGTAACGAGAGAATAATATTTTTGTAGATATATATCGGAGTACTGTTATATATTAATGCTATTCTTATTTTACGATTATTCTTTTGAATAGTACAACAATAAATAAATACATAAGTAAATTAACATTTTACTCTTAAATGTTTAGTAAATATAGGCAAAATAAATAAACAACATTCACTCAACATTAATAATTATCAAAAAGAAGTAGAAAAGCAATCGTAAAGCAAATTTGCAAGCGCTCGCTTTGAGAAAAATACAACCGAATAATTCCTCCTTCTTTCTCTTCGAAGACTCGGTGGTTAGTTTTACCTTCGCTCAAGTGAGAGAGAGTAAGATCCCGTGGCTCGACGAAATAACACGTTCCCTTTTAATTTCAGTTTACTACTGTAAAATTGCCCGAACAATAACGACAATGGAACAATTTTACTCTCTCTCTCTCTCTCTCTCTCTTGTAATACCCCTCCGGATGTATAATAGTAATGGCGATCCTCGACGTCGGCTCGTGGCACGCCTCGGCGCAACCTTTCATTCGGGGGCCGCGCTGAGAGGAAACGACAGGTTTGCGGTCTGCGGTATTACTTTTACCTTCGACTTTATTCCCTTATTTTTATTTGTCTTCTTTATACTTGTATATCTTTTAGCTTGGCGCTTTGTTTTCTTTCGTACCGCTGGCTTTTTGTTTTTCTTCATTAACGGTTATTAAAACATATACCGAGTAATTGGTATATTTAAAATTTTGAACCTTGTTCAAGCTCCTATAGCGGCTTTGTGCTTAGCAATTTATCATTTGTGCAATCGAAGTTTCAGATAGATGTCAAAGAGTTTCGTTAAATTTAACTGTATCCGTGAATTTTATGGATTTGTAAATATAGTTACTATCAAATAATCGCTCGACAAAAGAAAAAAAAAGACGAAATCCATTTCTACCGCAATTATAAATCTTGAAGTTTTTCAGTTAATTTGTTCTAAATTACATCAAACATAAATTTCAAGTCACAATACGAGTGCAACTGTATTCAAAATTATGATGATAAAAATTTAAAAAGAAAAGTAAATAAAAACCGGTTGTTAAAATTAAAAGTTATCGTTTAAAAAGCTTATCAATACCTATTCGATCAATACTTTCAACGTTTCGAACTTATCATCACTCTGTGCATAATAATACAATGTCCAACAGTAAGCACGCGAAATGATTAAAATCAGATGTATCTTTAGCTCGTTGATTTTTAATTAAAAGAAAAAAGAAAAGATTTAATGGCAAGAGAATCGAGCAAAGAATTCGGTATCTTAATGGCAGCGCTTTAAAACTGATGAATCAGCAATTTGACAAAGTTATTTGCGTTCTCTTTTATTTTTTTTTCTCGTTAAGAACTTTCGTTTAAAAATATGTAGATCCATAAACGTCGTTCATTTATACAGTAAGAAGAAGAAGAAGAAGAAGAAAAAAAGAAAGGAAAATGTACTTCGAAAGAAATTACAATTAAAACAACGATGCAACTTGTCGGATCGCAATTAAGTTTTAAATCTTTAATGATGGATTCTTTCGTACTTTTAAACCAAAATATATGTATAGTTTTGCTAATTGACGCGTTAGGTCACTAATTTTATTTACATTAATACATTATAAAGTTAACTTTTCACCAATCTATTCACTAAGTAAAATGTACGCAATAAGGAATAAGTCATACATGTTTAAACAGCTATCAATTCTATGTATAATTTACCATCTAAATCCAATGTACTTTTTCACTTTACAAATCGAATTTATATATATATACTTTCAAGATACGCTTCTCTTTCGTTTATGTAATGCTAGGAAAAAAGAAGCCAAGAGAATAAAAATATGTCGATACACAGGTAAAACTACCGAGCGAGAAAAAGAGATCGAAGATCTCTAGTCGATCTATATATACATATATGGATTCACGTATAAGGAGAGAGAGGTCAGGATTACCGATCGGCATGAGATTTTATTTCGCCTTCTTTAACCCCATCCCGGCGTCTTAGTTTCTTTTTTCGGGGGGTATATATTCTTCCTCCTTTGAATGTGCGCCGGCCAATTAAAATAATTAGCGACGAAACGAAGGAGAATCGAGCCGCGATTATAGATACAGATAAAGAGAGAATCAAAGAAGAAACGAAATGAAAGGGAGAACGAAAGAAACTTGTGTGTATAATGTTGTCCTCTCTCTCTTTTTCTCTCTCTTCCTCTCTAAGAGAGAGAGAGAGAGAGAGAAAGATAGAGAGAGAACGCAAACTTACACGTGTATACGTATAACCGAAGGCATTTCAAAGAAATAAAGCGAGATAGGAGAGGAGTAAAGTCGGAGAGAGGCGGTTATTTACGAGAGCCGACTGATTTAATAACCGATGGAATATAACGCCGGGTGTATACACACCGGTTCAATCCTCGCTAAAATGATGATCGGCGCGTACGCAATTGAAAGAGGCGCGATTGTATATATAAAAAGAGGCAGAAGGGAATCGATTCGCCGAGCAGGAGCTGAAATTTTCATATTCAAAAAAAGAAAATTGGAGAGAGAAATTTAAATTCGAGTTGGAGTGTGCAAGAGAGAGAGAGAGACAGACAGACACACAGACAGACAGACAGAGAGAACGAAAAAAAAGGAGGATGGCACTCGTGTTGAAATATATATAAATAAGTTTTGTCTCGGTACGAATGAGTTAATGTAGATTTAATGATGTTTTTCTTCGATGCGTTTATCGAGAGACGAAACTACGACGTATATTATACATATTATTTATTTATCGTACGTTTTTATAATTTGACGCAACGTTTAAAAAATTTCATCTTCTGCGCAGGAAATGTATTAAAACGCGTTTTTAAACAAATACATAATTGAACATATAAGGCATGCACGTTACCTTATTGAATAGTAATTGAATATTATTATAACGTTTAAGCATTATACGCGCGATTAAAAAGCGTCATCGTTTTATCGATGTAACGCTACTATCTATACGGTTAAATAAATCAATTCGTTATACACATTGCATATACACGCACACACACGCGCGCGCATATTTTCAATCCACACGCATAAATCTATTCGCTCGTTTTAGATTGATTTTCAAATTAATATGGAAATTCGTTTGGTTAAATTGGTTTTGTTAAAGAAACGTCTCGGTTAAACTTTTATAAAAAGCTTATGGATATACATCTATACATTTATGTATATAATCTTGTTACTTTTGTTTCTCAAGCTCGCGGTACGAGAACGATAAGAATAAAGTTGACGTATAAATTTCGAATATTTACATATCGTCCAATTTAAATACAGCGAGAGAGGATTATCTTTCTCTCTCTCTCTCTCTCTCTCTCTAACTCGAGGCACATGAAAGCTCGAGCCACGTGACGATAGGAAGTTTAAGCAGGTTGCAACGTCATCTTCATAAATCTTGGCGGTTTCCATAACGGATTAACCGCTTTCGCAAAGTAGTTCCGACAAGGGAAGTATTACAATTCGACCGATCTCAGTTATGCCTCTTCTTATAACTCGGTTGATCGTTACACGATGAGCGATATATATATATATATATATATATATATATATATATATATGCGCGTTGAATTGAGCTGAATGGATTTTTGGCATTTAAATATTAAAATTGATGCCGTTGTTTGTTATGACACATAAAAAGTCATTCTTTATAAATTTTAGTAATCTTTAACTGACGTCAAAATTGTTTGAATTCTAAGATTCAATCGTAAGTTTTTTTAAAAAATTGCATATCAATTTTAATAATTTTTTTAATAATTGGCATCAAATTAAGAAAATTTATTTTTCACAGATATTCTATTTTAAATAAATTTAATTTATCTTTACGATTGTAATAAAGTTACTAAATGAAATATTAATCTCGTGCATACTTGGATAACTTTATTAAAAAATCAATCCGTTAAAAAATAAGTTATAAATTCATTGCGAATCAAAATTATAAAAAGCAAGCCAATTAATGCCTTTTTGCGGTGGTATAAATTATGAGCCATACATATTTAATGGGCTTATAATTATTTTTCTATGTAAATGTTATAAAATTGCTTAACTGGATTCTTTTTTTTATAAATAATTGCTCATGACGATATTTTATTTTATTTAATAATTTTCAAAGTATTATATATTTATATCAACGCTGATCGATTATTTTTCGAATAATTTAAAAAATTTCTCGTGCGTAAACAAGTAATTCGGCGAATAAATAGACTCAATGATACGAAATACGAAATAGGACAAACCATTCGGACTAAGACGCAGCTAAGACTCGGCTCTGATAGATAGAGAGTCAGCGCTTCCTGTGCGCCAGAGGCAAACATAGTAGCCTAACCGATCTCACAATAACTCACATCGCGAAATAAACCAAAACACCGGAGGCTCCCGTACTACTCGGTTCCTCGTCCGTCTCCCTTTCCTTGACGACGTTAGTTTAGAAGGTTCCCTCGGCGAGGCAAGACATACGATGAGGAGAGAACCCGGCCATCGGCCGGGTATAAACAATGGAGGAGAGGAGCGGTAGGAGCGAGCGAGCGAGAACGACAATGGCAGACGACAATGGGAGCTTCTCGGCTGGCTTGACTGTCGTCGGACACGTCGTCGTCGTCGTCGTCGTCGTCGTCGTCGTCCTCGTCGTCGATGCTCTTCTCCTCGGCCGGAGGATAGTTCCCTCTCTCTGATCTTCCTTTTACCGAACGCACCATTACGGCGCCCAAGAGTACGCGCGCGTTCCCTAAGAGAGAGAGAGAGAGAGAGAGAGAGAGAGAGAGAGAGAGAGGGGAAGATAATTTATCGCGCGGAGTACACCGAGCACGAAGCCAATGAATTGTTGCCGTAAACACTAAAACCGGACGCGAGCTGTCGGAACTGCCTTTGCTCGCGATCACGGTTACGGAATCCAACGATTTCTGGTATCGAGCGAACGCGCGCGCGCGCGCCTCTGCGATTTCTTGGTATGTTATGTATTTATCGATGTGTGTTTCTGAATCGCCTTATAGGAATTTATGCGCGAATCCTCGAATTGATTATGTTTCGTCGTACGGATTTGAGAAGGAAAATTTAGATTTTTGTCAAATTGAAATTATGCTTTTGATTTTTATTTATTTATTTTTTTTTTTAAATTAATTTAAAACTGCATTAATATTTATGTATAGTATAAACCTATTGCATAAAAAAATATTATCAAGCCTTAAAAATAAACAAATCTTATATTACTTCACGTGTTTCCGTAAAAAAAAAAAAAAAAAAAAAAAAAAAAATTAAAAAAATTAAAGTAAAAAGCACGGCCATGCATCAAGAGGGCAAGCGAGATAAGCTATGCACCAACCAGGCTTACACTATACGTGTATCGATTAGACTAGTCACGCCAAGACCCCTTAGGGTGGAGTCGCAACCCTTTTGCGATATATATTCCCGTGTAAAAGGTCAAATGCACGTTGGCTTCGGTTCTTTCGCGAGTTTGTTGCGTATTAAACGGCCGCGCGGTTGCCTTATTCCCTTGACTAGCCGCGACGGAGGTACAAAGGGCGCGCTGCGCGTAATCGCGCGTTGAATATAAAGGGAGGATTGGTAGAGGTCTTTGACCTTTTATAGCCAAAGAAATAAAAGAGAGAGAGAGAGAGAGATGCATTCGTAGAGAAACAAAGAGAGCCGGGAGGCAATTGCAACGAGGAATTTGCATGGATTAATGAGGAATGTAATTTAATTTTATGTTGATGCCTCGATTGCTGTTTTATGCTCGCGAGCCCGCGGTTTAACTGCCGGTAAAGGATTACTTTGAAGCTAATTATTATTATGCGCGCGGGTTATGTAGCCTCTCTTCCTCTACCTCTCTCTTTCTCGGGAGACGACTTTGCATGCTGCTGATGATGCCTTCTTCGAGAGAAAGAGAGAGAGAGAGAGAAAGAGAGGGAATCGTTTTAATGAATGGGTCTCTCGGTCTTCCGAGTCTCTGCGAGAGTTTCTCGCTCTTGTGTTTCTTTTTTTATTTCGTTTTTTGTGCTCCAACTGTGACGGGTCTCTCTTTTTCTCTCTTCCTCATTCTTTTTCTACGGTTTTTTTCACCTTTTAAGTACCTGCGGATGGGAAGTGATGATTAATCGAAGCTTTTTTCTTATATTTAATCAGTCGACATCGTATAAAAAACTAAAGGATTTAAGTTTTGAATGATCTTGTAAATTTTTTTAAAAATTTCGATTTAAATATTTTAAAAAATTTTTATTCGACTCATGTTACGATGTAGCTGTAAAAATCAAGAATTAACTTTATACATTTATATCAAACTTGGGTTTATAACTTTATTTACCAAATTATTGAAAATAATTTCGCATAAAACGAGGTTGTTAATATTTTCAACATAAAGAAATAAAAAAAATATTCAAAACTTTAATTATTTCAAATATCGTTTAATTCACATTTTATACGCGCGCATTAATTAAGTTTTTAATTAAAATTTCTCGCATCTGCCAAAAATAATGAATAAAAAAAAAAAAAAAAAAAAAAAAAAAAAAAAAAAAAAAAAAAAAAACGACTTTTTGTAATATAACGAAGACCGGTAAATAACGTCCGTTTCTTGCTTTAGAAGTCAATGCATAAATTAATAAATATTTTACATATATATATATATATATATATATACTTTATAAATTACTTTTAGCTACCGTTTGGCATTGGAATAAACATAACTCATAATGATGTAAAATAAACTTCGGCTTACATTTATCATATCAATACTACAGCTTCAGCTTCACCTAATTATTTCTTCCCAATCGGCAATCAATTTTCTCGGGATCAACGCAAATTTTGAAAATAGCCGCGAAGGTTTACGAAGAAAAAAAAAAGAAAGAAAGTTTTAATCTTCAAACATCAAACGACAAACGTGTAACGCTCGTATCGCATGCGCGCCACGATTCCCTTTGGGTGTACCGCAATTTCTCATAAACGTATATACGCGCTCGCGAGTCCTTACGGACTCGGATAAGCGCTCAAGAGGAAAAAAAGCAGAAAAAAGAAATTAGCAACATGTATATACACGCATATGTATACGTAGAAAGGGAAGGAAGCGGCGCGAACGTACACGAGAACGAAAAGGAGAAGGGTAAGGAGGGAACTTTTGTTCTCCGGCGCGCTCGAACAGTGAAGATGGAGGAATGGAGGAAGAAGAGGGCGGGCAAGGGAGGAAGGCACGAGTGTAAGTAACGAGTTCAGAATTTCATTAGCCGCTCTCTCGTAGGGCGGCGAGATTATTTTAAAGAGATACGGAATTACCTGATTAGGAGGGAAAAAGTCATTAACTCAGGCGAAACTAATTAACGCGCGCGCGGGCGCGGGCTCCCCGTATACGTGTACACCGAGACGCAAAGAACAAGAGAACGAGAGAGAGAGAGAGAGAGAGAGAGTAAGAGTAAGAGGGAGAGAGAAAGCGAATTCACTAAGGGGTACAAGCCTTTTCCTTCTTCTTCTTCGTCTTGGACTTCCAAAGCCGTATTTCGTCTATCCCTTCGCAAGGGCTTCCGAGACGCCCAGCAAGCCGGAAAGCGCATTAAACAATAAGATTTCAAGCACGTAAGAAAGAGAGAGAGAGAGAGAGAGAAAGAGTAAGGAATAGATTGGATGATGATCTTGTTACGGTTATAAATAGCGAGAGCTGCGCTCGGGAATGAATGGACCCTATGGGTTTCGAATTTTACACCGTCGGCGATGCATCAAATTTTGATTACACCGCTGCGATAGCTGAGTCAAGAGGTGCCGAGGAAAGTGGAAGGCTTTTGCATGCGAGATTTTGTTAGGATGTTAATGGCTCACGAGGCTTGTTTCGTTCCTTATCGCACGAAACTCTACGTACTTTTAATAAGGGAATTTTTTGCTTTTATTTTCTTGTTTTTTCTTCTTTCTTTTTTTTTGGAAGAAAAATGTTTCCGATGTACTCGCGAAGATATATTTTATCGTCGAATGCAAAATAACGTGGATAGAGTTTTTTTTTAACATAGTTAAATAACGAAAATATGTGAATATATAATTTGTAATATTATTTAAACGAAAACAAAGAAGGTTTATAGAAATTGGGTTAATTAAATTCGATTTATATAAAATACATTTTTCCTATTCAATAAAAATTCCAAATTAAAATCATATCAATGCTTAATAAATTATCGACGCAATTGGACTGTTTACACCAACTGACTCAAATTTTAAAGAGCATAAATAAATCAAGTTTTAAACGACATGGACGCATTTGTAAGCTTAATTAAAATTTCGGCATTTGTGAATTAATTTGCTTATTTATGTTTAAATAAAAGCGAAATAAATAAATTTAAAAGCATCGAAAAAAAAAAAAAAAATAATAATCTCAAAATCACCTTGTTTATGAGTTGAATTACGTAAATAAGGATGATTTATAGAATTTTTATTAAATGAATTTCAAAACAAGCAATATATTCCATCAATTCGTTCGTTATATTTTATTACCTTCGCGTGTCGAATTATCCAGTCTCGCGTCGATTGTAGACGAATTTAAAATCTATCGTATACATCAGCACGCGTGGTTAGGAGCTTCATCATCGATTAGCACTAAGATGCTTACGCTTGTCACCTTTCAAAATATTAAATTGCTATACAGACGTTGCCTTTCCTTATAATTGTAAAATAAAACTAATACGTTAAATATAAGGAAAATTCAATATTGATTGCATCGAGTGATATAATTGAAATATTAAACGAAACATACAATCTAAAAATATATTTATTAAATGCGGTTACGAGTATGAAATTTTAATACAAAAAGCAAAAATAAAAAAAACAAACTTACAAAGCTCGCTCTCATTGTTGCCGACGTCGTCGCAATTCGGCGAATTCAAGATAATAAAAGTTGATAGATTGAAAATGAGCATCCGCGTTTGGAGAAACTATCCCTCTCTCAACCAGCCCACATCCACCCTAAAGTATTAGTGAGAGAAAGAGCGAAAGCAAGCATCCCTTTCGAGGTTCTATACTTCCAGGAACGCGGGAAACTATTTCGGAAAGGATGCAGAAGCAGAAGAGAGTGAGAGAGAGAGAGAGAGAGAGGCAGATAGAGAGAGAGAGGCAGATAGAGAGTGGCTCGTTGCTTTTCGGCGCGTCCTCGACGAAATTCGAGGGCGCCGAGAAGAGAAGGAGAGAGAGTACGACGGCGCGGAATGTAATCACGGGATTCCCAGGGCATCTTCCTCCCTCTCTCTCCGCTTATCCTCTTGTGTAAAGGCGCAAGCGTCGGCGTTCCGGATTCTTAACCCGAGCCCCGTGTATGCACGGGACTAGTACTCGGTTGTGCGCATCGTTCGTTACGAAGGTAGAAAGAGAGAGAGAGAGAGAGAGAGAGAGAGAGAGAGAGAGACTCTCTGACAGTGACAGCTTGGCCTAGCCAAGGATTTCCGGAGGACTATCTCTCGTAGGTGAATGTGCGAGCGCGCGATGTAAGGTGTCGGGGAGAGAGGGTTTGTTCAACGTTTGCGGCTAAACATTGCGGACCTGCAGACTCTTCTTCCCTGTCGACTTACGCGAGATCATCATTTACGTCGATGCGTCGCTCGCCGTTGTTGTGGGTTTTATTGTCGCAGGACTTGGAACCTTTTGCCGCTGCTTGACGGTGAGCATTCTTATGTGAGGTTTTGCGGTGACTTTACTCTTGGGAGCAAGGAAGTCGGAGATATGCGATGTTTTTAGAATTAATTAAGACTAACTTTCGGCTTATTAATTTTTTCTTTTTTTTTTGTTCATCTTGTTTTATTATTGTAATATTTAGTTGAAATTAATTCAAACGTTATTTTTAAATTCCACAATTCATTTTAATATATTCTCTTGTACATCACCATTAATAAAAAGGCAATTTAACGTATCATAAAATAAGTCTCCTCGTAACAAAGCAAAGTCCGTACAAGGTCCGTATATGTATATATATATATACGTGTAACAACGGCGCTTATTTGCTCGGTGCAGCGGAACAGTGTATAAAGCCAGTCGTTGATACTAGGCGTTATCGGTCGAGACTTACGAGCCGACCGTTATCGTCTCCGAGCATTCGACATGCCATTGTTACTACCTCCCCGATTATCCTCACTTCCCACCTTCGTCATTTCCACGATCAACTCGAGTCTTGTTATTTCGAAGGAAAGGACATTTTATGCGCGATAATCTTGTACTTACGTTCGAATGCTCCAATATAGTATATAGCTGTTTATTTGTTAATTTTTTTTTTTCTGTTTGATTTTTTCCTTTTTGTCTTGTTTATTTATAGGATGGGTGTATTTAATTTTTTCTATGCCAGTGATGCCGATATAACAATACTATTTTGGTAATTTTTCTGCTACTTTTCTCTCATAATTTTATAATATAAAAGGCGCGATAAATTCGTGAACATTTTGAGGGCATTTCGAATTGACATTCTCACTTCGTAAAGCTAAATTAACTAAATTCATCTTTTCTTAATGTTCATTCCAATTAGCGACGACTTTACATAAATTAATATAAAAATTCACGATCGATAAGCATCGACATCGTTAAATTAACGAATAATTTTTTAAAAACATTCTCCGACGTCTTGCTGTGAAAATTATTTCAGAAATGTTTTTTATTTTTTATTTTTTTTTTTTAGCGAAAAATTTATACGAGCTAAGCGAGAAATTGCATAAAACTCTTCGCTGGTGTGGCTCATAATGAATTTCGAGTTCGCGGCGGCGTGAAATTCTCTAAATTCCTCATCTCCACCTTTCTTTCCTCTTTATCTCTCTCTCTCTCTCTGTCTCTCTTTGTCTCTTTCTCTCTTTCTCTGGTGATCATAATACAGCAAACGAGAGTTCACGTCCCGACGAGGAACGAGTTCGCTTCACTCTTCTACCGTAATTCTCCGAGCAGTCGAGTAACCTAGAAAATTCTCACTGTCGAATTTTTTTTTCTTCCCTCGCCTAATGACTTGTCTTTAAAAGTCTTCTATTTGTATACTTCTCGATTATCCTATAGTATCCTATAGTAAGAGCTTCACCTTCATGGTGAAGATTAAATTTGACTTTACGAGCGAGCTTTTACAACGGGTAATGAAGTATCTGTAAATAGATTTATCTACTATAAATTATTAAAATAAAAATAAATAAAAAAAGGCCAATTAAAGTCATCTCGTTAAAAATCATTTATTTTAGCTAAGTTCAAAATGAAGTCAGCACAAAGCCGCTTATAACACGTCATTCGGTTGACTACCATCGGTCGCATTCGCACGAACGATATAATGGTAGGTACAACCAAAAGTTGCGAGTAGTTACGTATCGCGCGGGTTCGAGAACAGCGTTGTCTAAACACAGTAATCCTGGTACAACCTCGCTCTCTCGCGCTTCTCTCTCTCTCTCTCTCTTTCTTCCACTTCTTCTTCGTCGTTGTTTATGGTAATGCGGCACCCGGCTATAAATATTCTCGCAAATACAAAAATTACACCTTATAAGAGAAAGCGAAGGAGAGAGAGAGAGAGAGAAAGAGAAGGCAAGACACAGACCCGACGATGGCCGCCGATCACGCCAAGCTCGAATTATGCGCCCGACGATATCGCGCATACGGAGAGGGGAATTGAAGTTTGCCACGTCGACGTGGCTCTTTCTCTCGGATGTTATAAAGGAAGGAAGTTCAGGGAAAAATTTTGCTTGTAGTTGGCAAACGCATATACGTGCAAGCACGCGCGCGCGCGCGCGTGTGTGTGTGTGTGTGTGTGTTTGTCTACGGATACGTATCTATGAAGGGTTGCTCCGTAATGGAGGTGAAATGAGCCGGTTGATTGCGAAAAATGGCGAAGTGCGAATTAGAGTCTTGTTTTTTAACGGAAAGAAAATTTTTACTTTTTTATTATAATTATCATGTTTTATTATTTCTCTTTTAATAATCAAGTTTTTTTTTTTTTCTATGAAAAAATTTAAGAATAATAAATATATAACTAAATTACATTTGTATCAATAAATATTAATGTTTTCACGATAATGATAATTTTTAAGAAACGTATAAGGTTTAAATGATATGAATTTTATAATTTATACTGTATGCATAATAAAGTAAACTACCATTTTGCAATTAAAATTGATAAGAGCAATTAGACGTATGTAACAAGTGTTTCTTTAATTTAAAATGCCGAATAATTTCAAGCAAGAAGTGATATAAACAATTGACGCATATGCACCGATAATCTTATTAAGCCATCTATTCATATTCTCGCTAATTTCTTTCTCTCCAAAATCAACCAAGTATCATTCGTACAGTTACCCTTTGAATCATCTCTTGCAATAATACAGATTTTGAGTCTCGCTAAAAACTCAGCGTACGCGCGTACGCATATCGCGATAGAGATTTATTCTCCATACTCTCTTTTACACGCCCGGAGAATCCAAAAGGGGGAGAAAGAAAGAGGGAGGGAGAGAGAGAGGGAAAGGTAAAAGGGGGAAGATCGAAATCGATGCAGTATGGGGCTAAGCGACCGAAGTAACGAAGAGAAGCGGCGGTGAACCTGTAAAAAGAGGATGAAAAAAAAGAGAGAGAGGAAGGCAACATAGAAGAGGAAGGAGGAGGAGGAGAAGGAGGAGAAGGGAGAAAAAGAATAAGGCAAAAACAGCGAGAGCTGGCGAGAGTGTAATTATGAACGGTGAGATCCGGCGAGATAGATAAGGGCATTCGGCTTGTGTGATGGATACTTTCAACGTCTACTTCGCGTCTGCTCCATATTACCGCTGGACTTGAATAGACGCGCTTCTTTCTTTCCTTTCCACGTTATGTGTATATATATATATATATATATATATACATATATACACTTGTACGTAAGCGCGACGCGCTCTTTACTCTCTTTTTTCCATCTCGCTCAGTTTGGCCATTCTATGTAAATCGTGCTCGTAAAGTCTTAACACTCGTGAGGTCGAAAGCAAGAGAAAGAGAGAGTGAGGGAGACAGAGAGAAAGAGAGAGAGAGAGAGAAGAGGAGGAGGCTTGCGCTAAAAAGACCTTGCTTTTATACCGAGTATCTTTAATGATCTTTGACGTACGCGATCGATAAGCAACGGCACGCTCTAACAAGTTCAGCGGCGTTCTCTCTTGCTTTTCTTTTCCCCGATGCTTTATTTCTCATTTTTTTATCCTGCTGCTCCTAACTCTCTCTCTCTCTTTCTCTCGTTTTTTCTTCTTTTGTGCTTTGACGTATAGGTACCATCCTTTTCTCTCTCTCTCTCTCTCTCTCTGTATGTATATATATTTTTTTTATTTTTTTATATTTTTTATCTTTTTGACTTCGGTTTACGATGTTGGGATGTTTTTTGTCCGACATTTTGCGAGACGTCGGATGTCTCTCATTCAACATTGCTGGCGGCCCTTGAAAATCTTTGGAAAATCTCTGAGTCTAATTAATGTCAACGTATGGGGCATAAGCGACGGCCGACGTTACGCTGCGTAAACTTAGGCGATGATAAAGTTTCCGAGAGGGAAAGAGAGAGAGAGAGAGAGAGAGAGTGCCGAGGTGTATTGCTGCGAAACGTTACTTCGTGATTTTCGGTGTATATACTCGTATATATTGTATGTGCTACGTAGAAAACTATCATGCCAACAAAAAACTTTTTTACGAGCCTCGTTTGCATTATTTCTTTTGTATTGCTCGCGATAATAAAACGACTATATTGCCGGTTAACAAAAAGGATATTTGTATCCGTCGTTCGTTAAAAATCAGAATATTGACGTATATCATTTTTCGGTAATAAAAAAGCCATATACCGTTGTAAAAAGAAAAGATTTGCGAGAAACAAATATGGTATCCGTTTATTTTGAATAATGCAAACTTTATGAATGAAAATTTTTAAATTTTACATACAAATACTTATATGTTTTCTTTTACTTTTATTAAAAAAATATCTACATAATCGCAATAACATTTTTTATTATTGAACAAAGAATAGAATTTCAATATTATGTAGTAAAATAATTTTATCATTAATCACATAAAATTATTCGTATTTATACTTTATAGGTAATAAAGCAGAATGCAAAATGCCATCACGTTCGAATCAATGCGCATTGAGTAAACAACCCGAAGCTACCGGTAACGATTATAAAGAAAAATCGGCAAATAAGAGAATAAGAGAAAGAGAGAGAGAGAGAGCAGTTCATTAATGCAAACTTGATTTCAATAAACGTTCATTAATGAAAATTGAATCCCTGATATGTACAACATCGCACGTAAGTACGTCTGAACTTTTTTCGTTTATATACAGCTCAAATTTCTACATACTAATACGAAGGGACTCACTGCTTCCTTCGATCATCTTCGGCCCAAGACTTGCCGGCAGATTTCATTCACTTTCTTTTTTACCTTGCATCATACGCGAAAGAGTTTTTGCGGGCGAGTTTTCGAGGCTTACCCCCGTCGTACCGAATAAAAAGAGAAAGAGAGAGTAGAGAGAGGTAGAACGGTTGCATGGTGTAACCCTCCCCTCCTCCTTCTCCTCTCTCATCCGAAAAACCGCTTTCGCTGGGGCAGCAACAACAGCAGCAGCAACAGCATGTGTGCGCGTTTTACGGTCCCGCCCAGGCGCGCCGGCCAATAGTCATTAGCTGGGCCCATTAAAGTTCCTCGCTGCAGCCTTTGCGCTCACGCATGTGCCGAGAGCGAGGGAATATACGCACGAGTAGTACGAGTGAGCGGCGAGTGAAAGAGAGAGAAAAAGAGAGTTGAGAGGGAAGAATAAGGTGGAGGTAAAAATAAGGAAGAGTGCAGAAATATTTAAGAGGAAAAGAGAGAGAGACAGAGAGAGAGAAGTTTATTCGATGAACTGCGAGGAAGAAAGTTACAACTTGGAGAGAGTAAGTCGGAGAGAGAAAGAGAAAAAGGCCTCTGCTCGGTTTGTCTTTCCAATTAACTCGGAGGCCTTTTCGAAATCGAGACCTCTTATTCTTTGCTTGCTCTCTCTCTCTCTCTATCTCTATCTCACTCTCTCTCTCTCTCTCTCTCTCTCTCTCTCTCTCTCTCTCTCTCTCTCTCTCTTTCTCTTTCTGTATTAACGGCTTCGGGTTGTTTCGGTTTTTGCCTTTTTCTCTTTAAGTTTATCGATGGTAATATAAATGCGGAATGGTAGATAGAACGCGGCGAGAGCTACTCGTGGAAAGAGTAATCGAAGAAGTTATGGAGTGAAATGTTTTTGTGGTAAATGGAGTGCGCAACTCCAGCGAGTTAATTATCGCGAAAGAATGTAGTAGATGCCGATTTTACTCGCTTTAATGCCCCCTACTCCTTATTTTCTTCATTTTCTTTTTCATTTTTGCATATCGGTTACTGCTTGCTTTCCGCGTGTAAGAACGTATGTTTGCATCTTCTTCTTTTTATTTATTTATTTATTTTTTTTATAATAAGTCGCGCTGTTTAATAGTTGTAAAGTATTTTTAATGTTTTAATCAATAAATGAACTTTATAAATTTTCAGCTATAATATTCAATTACTGTTACTTCCGTCAATCGTTATGAATTATAAAATTACGTATATCGATGTCTTATACTTTTACACTTTACGACATTGAACGAATATCGGGATAATCGTTTCAATGCGATACGTTAGAATTATTTTATCGCGATTGCAAAACATACTCATGTACCGCTTTAATGAGAACTTCCATTCTAACGTTAATCAATATTTTCATTAACTGAAGTAACAATAAAGTACTTAAATTGTAAAACCTAAATCTATAAATTGAATTTTCATTTTTTGGAATCGTTAAATATCATAAAATGTATTATTTTGCAAAAATATTCTCTCGTTAATTATTTACATATTTTAATACATAATAAAAATCTAGATATTCTTAATAATGTTTTATTAGGAATATTACAAATAAAATATTCAATAATCAATAAAATGGCAATATTATTGATTGAAATTCAATAATAAATCATTAAAGTCAAAAATAATTATTCGCAAATTATTAATTTCTTAGTACAATTATAAATCAATAATAAATATAAAAATTCTCGAAACTAATCAATATTTGCTCGATTAATCATTCAAAGCATCGAATGAACAAGTGCATCATGCATCACGAAGATAATCAAACGAATGAAAAAAAAAAAAAACCCTCGCGCGTCATTTTCTCAAACGAAACAAATAACCGAAAAATGCCGTTCGCCAATTGCAGCTTGAATTTCGGTCATCCCTACCAATCTCCAACGAAAGTTTTTACGCAACGCACGTCCAAGGTGTACAAATCGCTAACCTATGTACGCGTATCGTATGTATACATGATATAGCATACTAGAGCTAGCGCGTGCTCAAACAACGTGTACCGCGGAGTTAAGAGTCGAAGACAACGGGCGCCGGCGACGACGACGGAGACGACGACGGCAGGGACGACGAAGAGTCGTAAGAAGGAGAGGAGAGGGAAAGGTGGAAGGCGTGCAGGAGGGCGCAGGGGCGTATCCTGGAGGCGGCTTCAACGCCGCCTTCCACTCGTACTCGTACTTTCTCTCACTTGCTCTTTCGCGTGCGCGACGTATATACTCGATCGTACACATGCTCGTCTAGTCCGCGCGCACTTGCGCGCACATGAACACACACACACACACACATACACACGCAACACACACACGCGCGCGCGCGCGTCAGCGTCATACGTACGCGCGCACGTAATAACTTTCGAGATCGTTCTACCGGTTGCTCGCCGCCGCCGACGACGAAGCGACGAGTATACAGAGAGCGGCGAGTTTCAAAGAAAACGCGCGCACCTCACCTTTTCCACTCGCGCTCGGTGCTTTAATATCTTTTAACTTTTTAATGACCACACTCATGAACAGAGAGTGAGAGAGAGAGAGAGAGAGAGAGAGAGAGAGAGAGAAAGAAAGAAAGAGTACCTAGATTTGCTCTCGGCACCCAAATGTCGGCAATTTATCGTTCTCGGTTGTGTATTATACTCAATGTGTATGTGTGTGTGTGTGTGTGTGTGTGCGTGCCTTCTTTAATGAGTGACTGTTTTTCGTTAACGATTTTTTTATTTTATCGTAATCGATTGGAATACAGTCGAAACGATCTTTTTTATTGATTCGAAATGAATGATGATTTTTTTTTGACTGGCGTTAAGGAGAGCTTTTTTTTTACTTACGGTGAGATCGTTATTTGATAGTCGGTAAAAAAAAGAAGGTAATTCAGTAAAGAATTTTAATTGTCTTACCAATCGTGTAATGATCTACTTTATTACATGTTTATGTATAATGTTCACTTTAATTGCACGAGTAGAATTAAAAAATATGATGTACTAACTAGTTTGCTGCTTCGTAATTTATTGCTCTTGTTAAAATAAACAATCATTTATAAATAAACGTTTTAAAGACATTTTTTGCACTTAAACACCGGTATCAAGTAAATTAAACCGCAATTAATTTTTGTTTTCCATTTATACAGATACATACATACGTCTTCCTTCTTACACTTTTACGACATACAAATCTACGCATTTTATATCATACATACTGAGAGAAATTTTCAAAGCGGAACTTCACCATTTAACAGACCGAATGTATAACGCGCTACCGAACCGTATAAAAAAAATTATTAGACCAAAAGTGTTCTTACTTACGACAGAAATAGAGAAATTCTTCCAATTTCTCATCCCTTATCGTCTTAAATCGTTCGTTTATGAAATTCATCCTCACTTTAAAACGCGCTGTTGAAATATACACTGCGACCGATAAAATGCAGCTTTTATAAAAATAATATAAATTAAACGCACATAAAGGAAAAAATCGATCTTCAGTACCAAACGCAAAATTTATACAAGGATGATCGCTTCCTGACATCGTCCGAGCAGCAACTGCGGCTCGCGTCCAGGATACGAGCGCTCGACGAAGAAAGACTATCTTGGACGGATTTCACCTGGCGCGGCTCCCGCTGCGTCGCGCCGATTATACGTTTCTGTCCATTAATATGCGCCAGCGCAGAAAGAGAACAAGAAAGAGAGAGAGAGAGAGAGAGAGAGAGAAAGAAAGGAAGCGAAAGAGAGACAGACCTCGTGGGTATGCGTCACTGCAGGTTGAAACTCGTCGTTGGTGGATCTAGGGTCTACCGCGATCTTCTATATCATTTATCATCGCAACGCACCGCTGACCGAATAGCCCTTAGTCAAAGGTGCTACTAACTTGTCGTGTTGATGATGATCTTGCTTACAAGATGGTCGCATTTTTTCGTTTGAATTTTTTATTCGACGAAGAATTGCAGGCAAGTTTCGAGTAGTACAAGTCGATGTATCCAGATGGATATATCTGGAATTTGATAATTAGATACATTTGAATTTTTCAATAGCTTGAAATTTCAATAATTTTTTCTAACAATCAACTTTGAAGTTCGTAACGAATTGATGTCGCGTACGAAATGCCAACTATTCCATTTCAAGATAGTCAGAATAAAGATCTTTGTCCGACAAATCATTTCCCATGAAGAAACGACGAAAGTGAGTCGACAATATATATCTATATATATCTATATACACAATTTACGCATAAACATCGTCAAAAATAAAACACAGGCGATAAAGCATCAAGCTTCCGAGTCTCGAAACGCCTCTTCATCCTCGAACGCAGCCAAGCTTCTAGATACCCATATTCGAAAAAAGGATTACCAACAGGTAGTAGTAGTAGTAGTAGTAGTAGTAGTAGTAGTAGTAGTAGTAGTAGTAGCAGCAGCAGCACGACTACACCATAATCCGGTGTAGCTCTTCGTCGATACTTTACGAGCGTTCGATGAAATCGAAGCCAGTTTGCCGTTTTACACGTTCGTATGTATACATAAGGACTCGCGGCGGGGATATATATATATACAAGCGGCCGATGCGAAGGCGGGTACAGAACGATGCACGCGTTCCTCTCGAGCAAATATATATTAACGGACGCGATGAGACGCGACGCGATCGAGTGGGATGAAACGTCTAACCTTTTCCTTCTCTCTCTTTCTCTCTTGTCAGTTTAGCAACAAAATAATTGCTCCCGTCGCGTTCCTTTCTTTCTCTCTCTCTCTCTCTCTCTCTCTCTCTCTCTCTCTTTTTCTTTATCCTTTTCTTTTTTTCACTGGGCGTGCGTAAGTTATTACACGCGGTCGATTAAATCGTCGTGGATGTGTGTATATATATATATATATCCGTGCGCGAGAGAGCGCCTATGAATCCATTGGGTTTACGCGCGCGTATATACATTATAAAACGTCCGCGTGCACCTCGGCTTCCCGCGCGAAACCTCGGTATACCGTATACGCATTATGCGCGTCGTCGGTGTGGGATGTCTTACTCAATCGTGCAGTGTCGTGTGTTATGCGGGGTATTCGTAATTTTCTCGGATAAGCATCGATGTATATATAAGGTGATTTTGAAAATAATTTGTTGTGTTGGATAATGATACCTTTTTCGAGAGAAAGATTGATATCGGTTTTATTTACTGGCGTTTCGTATTGCGGCTTTATTTATTTACTTTCTTACATATTTTTTTTTCTTTTTTTTTTTTTAATAGAAGAATTAAGGTTTGTTTAAATTTTATGGATCTAAATTAACTTTATTGGGCACTCAAATAAATTCTTTAAACTACTCATAAAAAATAAATTTTATACTAAAAGTCACAACTTATTTATAAATAATAATAAAATAGTCTTTGTAATTTATTACTTTTATAGTCCGTTTGTTAATCAATTTTAAATAAATTTTTAAACGCGTTCAAGAACAAAAATATCAATTTCAACTTTCAAACATCGTTTTCTCAACTAACATTCAACTAATTGTAAATAATTATCTCAAAACGGCGAAAAAAGAAATTCAAAAGTAACTTTCCAATTAAAACAAGCTCGTTCAAGCTCAATAAAATCGTTATTTCTTACAATCTAAATTGCACCGCGAATAAATATCGTACGCTTTGAAATACGCTCTTTAAATTGCTTATAAGTTTTGATTTACACTGTCAACTGTTAAAATAACGGTCCGATTCTGGTATACTTGCAGACACGGCATGTAGATCAGCAACAGCGGTATAACTTTTCGAACCTGTACCAAATGTACACGTAATAACCGAAGCGTAAAACTCGATCGACGTCGTTTCTTGCTTTCCTAATGAGCGGCCCAGTCGATATGAAAATAAACTTTCGCGCACAGTGTTTCGAAGAAGATGATTTCTCACCCTTTCTTTCTCTCTCACAAAAGCATACCTGTCGTGATCCCTTCCGCGATGTATCCTCTTCATATCGATATGTATATGTAAACATATTCGGGGTTAAAATTAATTTCTTTTCGCTGACGGTTATATGAGAAGTATCCACGAATGATTTAGTAACTCGCCTCTTATTTTTCTCGCTGTTCGTTTCTCCTTCGGAGTGATGCGTTCGTATGCGCTTGTATATAGATGAATAAGCCCGTCAATATGTTAATCCACGAATATAATTCCGCTGCGAGAATGAGAGAACCATTGAGAATACGAGAAAATAAGAAAGAGAAAAGAGAGAAGTAGACGAGAAACGAGGTTATTAAGGCCGAATATTCATTCTGCCTCTCTCTCTCTCTCTCTCTCTCTCTTTCTCTTTCTATTAGAAGAGAAGGAGGTTATACGTGCTCAACGTCGTCGTAAATATGAAATATCGAAGCCTCGGTGGTTAGGGTTTACGCACAAGTGCCTCGAGAGCAACGATAATATCGTCGACGGGGCGACGAATCGTTTCGCTCCCGGTTGCGCGTTTATACGCGCGATCTCCTTGCCGATTCATTTTTCGATCATCTCTCGCTGCTCCTCCTTTTTTATTATACGCGTACTCGCCCCCCTCTCCCTCCTGCCAATTAGGCTTTTTATATTTTTAAACAATTTTTACGACTTGTATATGTTCTTGTAGGCACTTCTTTGTCATCATTTTTTGGTTTTATTTTTTATTTAACGAGTTTACCTTATAAAAATTAGTTTGTTGTTGCTAAAATAAAGCTTGAGTATTTTAAATGTAAATTTAATGAATTTAAGCAAATAGATTTGGTTAAGTAATAATGCATATCTGAAACGATTACAATATTTTGTTAGAAAACATTAATTTTGATAAAGTGACGTTTGAAAAGATAAGTGTTTAGAGTTACATAGTGACTAAAGTAAGAAATTAAATTTTGGTAATAACACTCTTTTTGTGTAAAAAATAATTTTTTAACAATTAACTTTAGTATTGCAAAATAAACCATTAGTTTGATAAATATTCAGAATTTCAGAAAACAAAATATATAAAATATTTATTTGCTTATTACAATCATCAACACTATCTATAAGCAATATAAAAGCGATCAAAAGCCACAACAAATGAGTCGAAATCGTTAAACGCTAAACGATACTCACGGTAACAGTTTGTACGCAGCTAGGTAATACGTCGCAAAACCGAAAAGACGAAAATAAAAAGGAGTGGAGGAAGAGAGAAAAAGGGAGAGAAAGAGAAAGAGAGAGAGAGAGAGAGACGAAAAAAAACCAAAAGGCAAAGAAAAAAAAGAGAGAAAAGAAAATATAAAGATACAAAAACAACAGTAACTTACAAGCCGCCTTTTCTCGAAAGTCTAACATGAATCGAGGTGGAAAAGAAAGAGGGACGTTGAACCGAATCGAGACCAGAGCTCATAAGCCTCTCTCCCTCTCTCACACTTTTTGCGTACTCACGAGTAGAGCGACGAAGAACGAGAAGAAAAATAAAGGAATAAAAGGAAGAAGTAGCTGAAGAAAAAGGGAAAAAGAGCCGAAAAAAAATTTAAAGACACGGGTAATGGGCAAAACCGAAAGACAGACGCGTATGTTTATATGTATACATATATATACGTATAGGCGCACGTAATAAAATAAAAGACAGAAGTCCTTCTCGTTCTCTCTTTGTCGAGTTCTTTCTCGCGAGGTCTCGCGCGCGCACCGTTCGGCGTAAGGATTTTTCGAAAAGGAAATTATAAAAGTCGGACTGGAAATGAGAGGGTCGGCAATAAAGAGGGATGTTTACGAGACATCGGCTCCCGGTGCGCGAACGGAGAGGTTCTCCTCGAGAGAGAAAAAGAGAGAGAGAGAGAGAGAGCCGTGACATTCCCCTCTTGGTTGTTTATCGAGTCCAACGGGAATCCGGGAGATAATATCGTGCCTCGGCACCGACTGTATTCTCTCTTTCTCTCTCTTTCTCTAAGAGTTTCTGACTCTCTATGTATATGCCATACTGCAGAAAGAGAAAGAGAGAAGTAGCCATTCCTGATGGCTAGCTGCGGCTCGTTATACGCGAAGTCGATTCGCCGAACCTATATCGACTTTGTCCTTATTCCGCGCGACGCGTAATGTATGTACGCGCTGTAATATTTAAACGGGAGAGTAGATAGCGCCCTGCGACAAACAAGATTCTCTCTCTCTCTCTCTCTCTCTTTCTCTCATGTGCATACGCGTATGTATGTGTACTGATGCTATGCGAAAACTAAGGGATACATTCGGTGTACACCAACGTGCCCCAGACTCTGATATTCGCGGCGACTAACTTATGCGACACCGGCTCCCAGCCGAGTTTATATTATCCGAGAGTTTACTATTTCGTTTATTTTTTTTTCTTTTTTTTTCTTCTTTCATTCTTAATTATGAAACATGTTTGATTTCTTACGTCGAATCGAGTGCTTGGCTTTTCTCGTTCGCTGATTCTTACAAGTTTATGCGGGTTTTAATCATGTTTACATCGAGCGGATTATCATATTCTTTTGATTTGGTTATAAATATCGAAACATAATTCTCGGTTCAATATCGCATATAAATTTTAAGGTTGTGTCCTTTTTTAAGCTTATCTTATAAAGTGTATTTTGCTTTTATGGTGAAACGTTATTGCGAACTGTTTGAAAAAAAAAAAAAAACAATTCGTCGAAACGTAACCCAAAAAACTTGTGGCATTTTACGAAACGATGAGACACCGATCCAAAATCCAAGGATGCCCGCGTCGAGCGAGATATCTTTCACCTCTAGCGACGATGTCGTTGATTACACAAACGCAAGTGAGAAAAATCAAGTCATCGTCGCGCTCGTATACCACACCCACGCGTTACGTCGTTCGTCTTTAGTTTCGTCGTTTTCGTTTCTCGTAAATTCGCGAGCACTCTGGAGCTTTTTAAAATAGCGCGAGAGCACGAATTCTAGAGCAGATGATTTTCGTCGGAATACCGACGACAAAGACGGCGAACGTTTTGCAATATAAATAACGCGCGCGGACTCTCGTTCGCTTTTATGTAAACGATGAGTTGTGCGCTTTACGCGATTTTGAAATTCAACCCAAGATTTCATCATGGATGTGTTTTCCTCGCGGAAATATGGATATTTATCGACGCTGTTTGCTAACTATTTAAATTAAGCTTGCGAGTTACTGAAATAAATTTTTCGGAATTAATGTAGTGTGCTTCGATAGTGATACTATCGAAAATTAAAACGTAAGGTAATAAAAGATTAATTTTTATTATTTGTCTTTAATATTATGACATTGTTATCGAATAGCTTACGACTCGAATCAATGTTAAACGAGTATTTATGTACACATATTTCGAAAAGTCAATCAAATATAATTTACGCATTGAATGAAAATTAAAAAAAATTCCAAATTAAATGTATACGTCGCAAACATGAAATTTATTTTCGTATTTCTCACTCGTCGCTTACGACAAATGAAACTAAAATATCCAACGAAAAATAATTTCCAACGGCGTATAAATACTTTGTAAAAGTAATGCGTATATCAGCTCTCTTATGTCGCAAATTATCGATGCGGCCGTAAACTCGATAATTATCATTCCGTTTAGCAAATAACCGATATAAAGATGTCTATAATTCCTATCATAAATGCGGAATTCAACTCATACGCGTAGGTAGAAGAAAACCGCCGGGAGTTGAGCTTGTATTAATCCGTGCTAATGTAAAAGACACGATTAAGCCACAATTTCATTTATTTTTGTCATTCGTAGAAATACTTATTATTTTTAAAAAGCATTTACATTAAGGTTTTAATGTTAACGTTTCTATAAAATGTTTGTAATTTTACTGCCTATCTCGACGCCGTTCGTTTTGCATTTTATTACGCGTTAATTCTTCTTCTTTTTCTTCTTCTTGTTATTATTATTTTATTGAATATAACGAGTTAAATTAATAATTATTACTATTTTGATAAATTTTTTCACGAAGTAGAAAATTATAAACCCGTTTATTATGCGTAAGTGATTAAGCAGGTGACTTTCCGGCGCCAATAAATTAAAAATTTATGTCTCGTCATGATGACTATCCTCGGCTTATGCGTCGAGTAGTTACTCGTTACTTTTCTTATTTACATCTACTTAACTATACATTCGAGCGCGTAAGACTAGTGCGTATATCCGCTATCAAAGTCAATAACGAACCCGTTTTCAACGAGCGTTACATATCAAAACGACAGTTGTTCATGCTCGATATACCTCCGATGTTTTTCAATAGCGCTCTTTCTTTCTTTATTTCTTTTTTCAATCACGCAGTTTGTTGTACAACCGAACGCAATTTATTTTACGATCGCGCAATCGGTATGTAGGCCCGCTTTGCGCTGCTTATATTTAATTTCTGTAGAGGAGTGCGCGCTCGATCCATATACCGGTGAAACGACCGCGCGTCCAAAGAAATTAAAAGCTCACGTCCTCGAGCTCCCGACACGGCGAACGTTTGGATTTCTTGATTTAGGAGGGAAGATACGTTTTCGAAGCCAATAATTTCGTGGCATTCGGCTACCAAGCGATACGGCCACAAGTCATTTCCACACCTAACCATTAGCCGATCGAGCGAGTAGAACGAAAGCTCGAGAAGGAATAAGTCGGAGAGCGCGAGCGTGAAAATAAAAACAATGCGCTCGACCGCCGCTACAAAGAAGTCGAGCAAGATAGGTCGAGACGAAGATGGTGTACGCAAACATTACGCACACGTTGCAAAATTCAACGCAGTTGTTCGAGATCGAAATTACTATCGGCTTAACGCGAATGCTTAATAACGATAATAACAATGACACGACGTTAACGCTTTTACCAAAGCGAAGTAGGATACGCCGAGCGATTTTTTAAAGATGCATACCTCGTGTGTGCGAGACGAATGAAAAAAGAAAAATATGTGGGAATGATGGGGATTAAGTGGTGAAAGTCACGTAAAGTAAGCCGCGCGCCGAGGAAGTCGATGTTTTTAATGAAATCGGTATTATACGGCGCGTCTATTAACGCCAATAAAATTAGGCATTTATACATACATACATATATATATATATATATATATATATATATATATATATATGCATGCGCAATTTAACGATGATAACGATGTAGCCATATAATTGGCTTATTTTATCAACCAAATTGGCAAACTTTTCATTTATTTACTTTTTCTTTTCCTTACGCGATATAATAATCGTAATTAAGCGAAGAAAAACATCGGAACTTCCTTGTGCAAAGACGACTATTTTGATTATTATCGTATAATTATTTTTCAGATTTACTCAAGATTAAAGCAACATATGCGTATAAATGTATAATTTAAATTTCCTTTTAATTTTGAAATAGTTATCGAACGCGTTAAATAAAAGATCTTATCTCTTTATGAAATCTCTTCGAATATGTTCGGTTAAACGTATAAAATTTACTCGTTAAGACAATTAAAATTAATTTAAAAACGTGGGTAAGTTGTTAAAAAATATACATCAACATATTTTATAAATACAGCCTTCATTTCGTAACGAGCAGCAAATACGAGAAAATTCATAATAAAATCCTAATAATAATTGGTACTACGCGAAAGGTAACATTAAAACTTGAAAGCGTCTAATTACATAGATGAGTTACAAAGCCGATAAATAATAGGTGAAAGAAATAAGAAAAACACGCGAAAAAAGTCGCGTTGATGTATCCTTTAACTCGATATAACGACGCGTTTAAATAATCGAAGTAGAAAAAAAATAAATAAATAAAAGTGTGAGCTAACGACAACACGTCGAACAATATATAAGCGAGCCAAAAAAAGATTTTCTCTCGCGTTTCGTGGCGTTATGTCGATATAATTATCCGTTACATATAACACGAACGGCGAACAAAAGAAAAAAAAGAATAATAGCGAGAGAGAGAGAAAGAGAGAGAGAGAGAGCGCAAGAGCGTAAAAGAAGGAAATAATTGACGGCTCAAACGAAAGAGAGAGAGAGAGAGAGTTGCGCGATGGGAAACAGGAACGGGGAATGAGAATGACGGTTTGATGGACAGGAGGCGTTCTCGAGGGCGTTTCCTAACCTTGCTCTTTCTCTCTCTCTCTCTCCCTCTTACTCTTTCTCTAGTTGCTGCTCTTTTTCTCTCTCTCGCTCTCTCTCTCTCTCTCTGTTTCTCTCTCGGTATATATAACTCGCTCGGCGTACGTTGTACCACTTCGAGCGGCGCTTCTCTTCTTCTTCTTCTTGCCTCTTATGTTATTCGTAGAATTGTTTCCACAAATTTATCCGACGCATTTCGGGGCTACGTTGTGGAATCGTATTATACATTTGAGCGCTGCTCCCCATTTGGCTTATTTTGATTGTTTCGTTTCACGCGCGCGCTTTATGGGCGTCTTCTTCATGCCTATATAAACCTTCTTTTACTTTGTTACGAGTGGTAGGTTATTAGCAAAACTATATTGTGCTCGGATACGTTTTAAATGTATTGTAATTTTTTTTTTTTTTTTTTTTTTTTTTTTTTTAATGTTTTACAGAAATTGTTTGCGTTAATGAGGTAGATCGAAAGAAAATTTATAGTTATTAAATTGAGAAGATGAGTATTTTTTTTCATTTCTTAATAAATAAATAAATTTGACACTCTCCTAAAAATGTTTTAATTCACAGAAAATGTTTTCAATGACAGGTAAACATTTTCCTAATTTCAAAAGGAAACAATCGACACGAACAATCCACAGATTCTCCATTATAAGCAAAGTCACAGAGCCCAAAGAAAATTAATTCTTAGCAAACGTAACAGGTGTCGATATAGCGTCGAAAGAGTTCATCGAGCTAAAATCACAGCGATTGATCATTGGTCGTGCGTTACAAACCACTCGGGATCTATCTGATCGAAAACGATGCGCAAGGGTTCGTCGTCCGGATCGCGACGGTTTCATTTGCGGCAGAGAAGATGAGATATGGCGCGTTCGCGCCGTCGGGAATCGTACATGACGAATTATCAATAACTTTTCGGTGAGGTCGCGAAAAAGACCGATGAGGCGCTTTGGTCGATTTAAATTTATTGGCTTGAATATATTGCTAACTGACGCGTTTAATTTTATGTGTAAAGTTATTTTCGGTTTTTCATTTGAGAAAGAGAAAATTTTAATTTTTTATATTTAACCAGACAAATAATTTTATTGATAAATTTATCATAAACATATATATATTGATTTGACTTTGATTTTACTGTTAATAAATAACAATTCTCGTAAGTTTCATCCAAAAAAAAAAATATATATATATACAATAACGCGTCAAATTAATTACATTATAATTAATTTCAATTAATATATAACTGACGCGTTTCTTTTTTTTTGCCTTCATTTTTTTTCTTTTCATCTCAACGTGTATATCGATTTCAGATCGCAGCGAACGTCTTTTTATATAAACGAGGAAAATAGGAATATCATACGAAGTGATATTATCGATAACTTCATAAAGCGACATTTTAAATATAAAACCAATGCCGTAATTTATCCGTAACATACCGTTACACGGTTTGTGTAACTGTTATGCAAATCGCAAGGTATGCAAACGTATGCCCGTCAGCGTTTATTTACGAAGAAATGCAATTAAAGTTAATATTTTCTTGAGATTTAATGTTTACGACGATGAAAATTACTTTGAATGAAATTTAATAATTTATAAAAATACCTTAATTTATTTAACGTAAGAAAATGTTTGCAGTTTAAAATACAAACTTTTAAGGTAATCCTTTATAAAAATATAGATTCAAAACTTTCGTTTTAAATTTCAACAAATAAAGTATCCACGATGTTAAAAAATGATTACAAAACCATCGGTCGGCAACATTATAACATGAAACGCTTTTAAAAATAAGAAAATAAGTCACTCTGTCACGACCTCCAACTAAAAGGCTACACCAACGAGGTTGTATACTTTTAATTTTATCGCGAAGTGATAAATTTTCCGCTAGGAAGAAAAAAAAATAGAAAAAAAAGCAAGAAATAATAAAAAAAAAAAAAAAAAAAAGACTAAAAAAACTCGCGGGAACCAAAGTGATATCGCGCGCGTCGCTCAAAAATCCTCGCTTTTCGATTGTGTCCAGAAGAGGGAATATCAAAAGCTATACGACGGCGACTCCCCGCTGTCGAAGGAGAAGAAAAAGAAGGAGAAATCGTTCGCTCGTTCTTCTCTCTCTGTCTCTCTCTCTCTCTCTCTTTCTCTCTTTTTCACTCTCTCTTCCTCGTTCTCCGCGGGGGTATATATCCGCAAGGTCCGAAATAATTTATAGGACGGGGCATCTGCATCGTAATTGATATTATCCAGCGGCGTGCGCGCGAGAATCTCCTTTCGAGTGTGTGTGTGTGTGTGTGTGTGTGTGTGTGTATACGTACGGTTGGCGCTTTCGGCTAAGAAATAAGTAAAGTAAAAAGGACGAAAGTTTTCGCGGTGAGTTTTCGTCTTGGATATAACCTTCCACGCGTATTAATTGGTTTTGGGTTTGTTGGGCGCACGCACGCGGGAAGAAGAAAAAAAAGAAATTCGTAAGTAAACCGGAGAGGAAGAGAAGGAGGTTGGTTAACATATGGGAAAGTATTTGATTTTTCAACTCGAGGAGAGTTGGGAAAGATAGTCGCCGTTGCATTGCGATATCGCGTGGGAATTACTTGGGTGCATTGTTGTAGTTTGTTAGAAATTTCGGTCGAGGGGGGATGATAAAAATATCTTATCACAAGAAGAGACGCGTTAGAATAATTTGAATTGTGTTTAGTTGTAAAAGATAACGTTTATCTTTAGGTTATTTCATTAAAAAAAAAAAAAAAAAAAAAAAAAAAAAAAAAAAAAAAAAAAAAACGTATTTGAATATAATTAAGATGATTTTTTAAAAGTAAAATTTCATATACTTAATACTAATTGCAAATAATGGTTATAAAAGTTTAGTTTACAAAATTTCGAAAACAAAAAAATTACGCTAAATATACTTAATGATACCGATGAAAAAGAAGTGCAGGTAGAAGCGTAAAAATAATGTTATAAGTGCAAACTCATTTGCTGGAACGTGAAATAATACACGAATTTAGTAATCATTTACGGTGTATAATTATTTTTATTAAAAAGAGCTTTAAAAGTTTGCGCATAAAGTTACTTTTTATAAAGATCTTTTCCTCGCTCAGATGCACCCAAGCATTTATCTAATGACACATTCAAGATGTTTCATTACGAATATATATATATATATATATATATATATATATATATATATATATATATATATATATATATATATATATATATATATATATATACACGCGCGACCCATACATACTCAAATATTCGCGGCACTCTTAAAACGGCGTACGAGTTAGTTCAATCGGGCGCAAAAAATTCAAAAGCTCTATCTCGCTTTATTTTTTGCGAATAATCGCAATACAGAATTTAACGGTGGAAAGAAAGAATGGGCGAAAAAGAAGGAGAAAGAAAGAGAGACGCGCACCTCATAAACACAATTATCTGCAGAAATGCAAGGCGGCCGGTGAGCGCGCGAGTTTTGCCGTTACTTTATACGTCCTCATGTAAATGAGTCTCGTCTCTCATTCTCTGTCTCTCCCTCTCTGTCGTATAAGGGCTCGTCCGAAGTTAATAAGAGCGAAGAAAATCGGTGGGCGCACAAACTCGCGCTTATACATATATATACATATTCACACATCCGTGCATAATCCGAAAGCAGAG
This sequence comes from Chalcis sispes, assembly GCA_949987625.1. NCBI lineage: Eukaryota > Metazoa > Arthropoda > Insecta > Hymenoptera > Chalcididae > Chalcis > Chalcis sispes. The sequence continues at coordinate 10,042,992 of OX465097.1, forward strand.
CCATTCGGCGGAGAATCGATTTAACGGACGGTAGAATTATCGTGTCAATTATTAATGTTCGCAAGCCGGAGTCCGAAAGAAAATAAAAAAAGAAAATGAAGAAAAAGGAAGAAAAGAAGATAAAAAAAAAGGATAGAAACTGAGCGAGCTTCGTTTCTCCGGTGGACGCGAGTGCGCGCGCGATCAGCCACATATCTTGGATTTTACGCGTTTCGCGGTGGTCGACGCCAAAAGAGACAAGAGAGAGAGAGAGAAAGAAAGAGAGAGAGAGAGAGAGATAGACAGACAGATAGAGAGGGAAGAGTACGAAGAAAGATATGCGAAGCGGATCCATGGCGAACAATATAATGGACGGAGAGCGTTGAGGCAAAAGACCGAGAAAGAGAAAGAGAAAAAGAGAGAGAGAGAAAGAGCGAGAGCTAAGAGATCAGTGGGATGTCCGCGTATAACCTATCTCTCTCTCTCTTTTATTTTTCTCTCTATCGCTTTTTTCCCGCCCTTCTCATCCCCCGTACTTCGTTTCGTTTTTTTTATATTCGTTCTTTATTTCTTTTTTTTTTTTTTTGCCGAGTCTCTCGCGCGTTTTTTCTGCTTTTTCTGCGCGGGCAGTTGCGAGCTGCTGCAGCCACAAACCAAACTCCAACGGTGGAGAGACGAAAAAAGAGTTAGAACGAGAAAACGAAAGAAAGAGAAAGACAGTGAGAGAGAGAGAGAATGGATGGAAGGTTTAAAAAATAAACGAAAAGAAGATGAGAGAGCAAGAGAGAAAGAGAGAGAGAGAGAGAGAAAGAGGTTCTTCTTTCTCTCTATGGGTTGCAGTATAATTAAAATACAGCTAAGCCTCCAACCGCGCGCACGCGCTCCATCGAGTCGGCCCTAGTGCTGCTGCTGAGTTTCTTCTCTCCGGTTTAGTTCTATACCTTTTTGCTTTTCCATTTTTTCGTTCCTCTTTTTTCTTTATCTTCCTTTTTAGTTCCTTCATCTTGCTTCGCCGTTTCTTTTTTTTCCTTCCCTCTCTCTCTCTCTCTCTCTCTCTCTCTCTTATTCTCGTCATTTTCACGTTCTCCTTTTCTAATAATTAGTATCGAGAGTCCCGCGAGGAATGCATACCGCTCGGTTGCACACCTCGCGCTATATATTTATTGTGATAATCGCTAAGTGGATACGATGCTATATGTGTGTAAACGTATATATGAGACTGCAGATATCGAAGAAACCGAATCTGTTTTACGATCTTTGAATATATACGTATATATATTTTTTTTCATTCCAAATGAAGATTCAGATAGTTTCGTTTTATTTACCGATATTAATTGAAAGATTTTTAGATGCTAAATTTTTAGATTGAATATTGATTTTTTTTTTGTTTTCATTCACGGTGAAAATGATGTTCGTTATCGTGTCTTTAATTTTATATTAATATCCAGCATAACAGTAACTTTCAAGATTCTTTAATTTCTACGACGACGGCATTTTACGCGAACAAATTGTTCGAAATATTTACTTGATGGTATATTAGCTTTTAAATCGTCTGACCATGTCATAACCTTTATCTACTTAATTAAGATAAAATTAACGAACTCGATTCTCGTTTTTCTAATGACTTGTTTATGTTTTAAAACATATTTGATAATTATTTTTATGTATACTTTTTTAATTTTATTGAATTTTAATAATAGTTTTTAAAACTTTGATTTTAATAATTTAAAATATTTTATAACACAAATAGATACATCTCAAGATACCTTTAATTTTCCATTAAAGTCGAAAATTCCATTTCACCGTCATATAAAAAGTTTTATTGATGAATTTTCAAAGATAGAATTCAACATACGTATCAGCCAAAATTCATGATACATTTGTAATTTGACTTTATTATTTGAAATATTCACGGATAATCAACCGATATCTCAACCATTTTTTCCTAACTATTTGTATTTTAATACACTTAGATTAAGAACTTTTATCGTCGCCCGGTAATACGATACGCGTTGAATATTGGATACAAATGACAAATCATTTATAACGAAAATTGCAAAACGACGGAGCACATGTAGAGGGATAAAGAAAAAAAAAAAGAAAATTCGCGAAAAAGAAAATAGTTGTATATATATATACTGGTGGGTATCGGATACTCGAGTTAATATTTGCGAGTCGCGAGTTTCGAATGATAAATGTCCATGTAATGAGATCGTTATCGTCGCCGCGTTTTACGATACTCAAACGGTTTATCGTTCGGAGATGAGAAAAAGGAGGCGATCATTTCTCATGTGGAACTCAAGGCGCGCATAAAGCAAAGATGAAATTTTAAAGGCTCTCTTGGTATTTTTCATGCTGTACTTGGGTATTATATTTTTTTAACGAACAAAAATAGAAATTGTAATTAAGGTTTGATATGGTTTTTCTTCTTCTTCAATTATTACATAAGTCGTAAAAGTTATAATTAATAATTTTAATCATCAGAAGTTGTTTGTTTTTTTTTTTTTTTTTTTTTTAAATCTAAAATATTTTTTAAAATAATTTAAAATTGCATTTGATGATTGTAAAATAAAATTTATTTTATTCACAAAATAATTCACTGACAATATGCAATAATTATGAAAATAAAATTTGTTACAAGTTCAATTAGAGTACGAGAAAAAGTAAGTATAACGTATAGTTAATCTATAGTCTAAAAGTCTAAATCTATAGTATAGTAGTATATATTTACAAATTAGAATAATTCTTTGGATATGATAATCCTTATATACGTTCGGTTGAATAATTTCTTTTTCATCAACTATTTACGTTTAATGTAATGTCTAATCTATGTGGGTCGCCTGTCAAAAGATATCTTTCTAATTGTAAAGACCACGTCTATCGATGCAACGATTATGCACCGAGCAACTTTTTCGCCTTTATCTCGTCGGTACGTTTATACGAAAGGCAAATACGCAAAATATGAAAAAAAAAAAGGCGATATTATTTGGCATTATAAGTACACGTAAGAAGAACAACAACAACGGCAACGACGATGTATTGCAAATTACTGAATACGCAACGGGACTCGCGCTCGTAGTCTTATACCACTCGGCAAATAATTAATATTCATTACGTATTAACGAAGCCATCGTATAAATAACGAGCGAGACAGCTGCAACTGCGCTGTAAGAGCGTAAAAGAAAAAGATGTAGAGAGAGAGAGAGAGAGAGAGAGAGCGAAGTATGTGCAGGATCGAAACTCTGGTTATGGTAAATGCCAAGAAAGGTCTCCGCGTGTTCCGAGAATTACCGAGAGATGTAGCTGCGTGTATGTTCCTCGGCATTGTTCGTGCTCGTTAGTTGTTTAAAATTTCATCATTTTATATTAAGTTTTGATTAATTTAGGATTATTTATTTATTTTTTTTTTTTGTTCGTTTAGTGCCGTGTAACGTTATTTGTGAATTTGAAATTTTCATTATAAATTGAGAATAAATTAATTTTATTAAAGTAATCCATTTAAGGAGAAGATTAAAAATGACAAATTTCCAAAGTCTCAAGTCATCGTCGTCAAGGACTCACGTAACTATTTCATCAAACTACATGATCTTATTCATTCCGATTAAGGGGTTACCCCCAGTTGTAGCTCAACAAAAAAGGCCTTTTTCATGAATTTTTTTAAAGAAAACTACAAAACTTTTTTAAACGATTATTATATCATCTTAAAGAATACAACTTTCAGTAATTTTTTTATTGCAAAATATTACATTGTTAAGTGGCAAATGGCCGCCAATGAAATAGTGTTTTTATTTATACGGTTTGCGGTGACCAACATTGCGGCAAAGTGGATCATTTGAAACAAAAAATGTGGATAGATTTAGTTAAATATAAGTATAAACTAGTCTTTAATCGAAGGAATTAAAAAAAATATTCATTTTTCACAAAATGGCGGACAGTCAAAGTTAATGGTTTGATTTTAACGAAAAAATTGAACGATTAAAGACTACATTTTTATGTATTAAATAAGCCTGCAAAATTTCAAGAAGATCGGTTTATTAGTGTTTGAGTAATCTTGGTCACCGACTTCAGAAATGCCATTTCGAGAAAAACGCGTTTAAAGTTTTAATTGCCGGTTGTTTACACAACGGATTCTTCTCTTTCAACGCTCATATCTCAGTCAATTTTGTTCGGATCGACTTGAAATTTCCAGATCATATTCTCAGATACTTATACTTCAAAAAAATGCAATTAACAAAAAATCGATTTTTTCAAAGTCGCAAGTGGGGGTAACCCGTTAAATCAAAAACTTTCGGAAATTCGCTCGACGTTCTCGGTTATTTATTACCGCCGAAACATTCATCGTACACTTATAGCCGAATACGTACTTAAAAAATAATCCGAGCATAAAATTAAAAGAAAAAGAAAAGAAAAATCAACAATGAGAAAAGTATACGTTCGCTATATACGCCCAAAAGCAGAAAGTACATAAGTTCCTCGTCTTTCTCCGCATCGCTATATCTTTCTCTCCCTCTCTCAAAGGCTCACGAGAACGTACGGCTATTTCATTTTTGATGCCGTAAAGAGGCGTTTTATCGGCGCGTTTGAGGGTTATTGTACAATAAAACCGGCATTATTATCAGTTAGACTCCTCTCGGGCGCTGACGATGGACCGCGCGTATACGAGATACAACCAAACGCGCGAGAGCAGCTGAACTATAGCGGAGTAAAGAAGCCCGCGCGAGGTCGCGCGAGAGAAGCACGAACGACGCGGATTTTATGACTCGTAAAAGCTCCTCGAGACACCTCGCGCTACTGGAGAAGAGCGGATGGGTGACAACGCGCGCGTCTTTACCTTTCTCGTTATCCATTATTCCTTTGTCGATATTGAGACCAGAGCCTTGGGATGTCTTTTGCTGGATTCTTTTTTTTTTTTTGCTTTCTTTTGCTGTTTTTTTTTTTTTTTTTTTTTTCAAAGATTTGCATATCCCAATTTTTCGAATGGAATATGTTTCAACTTTTTACAATAATATTTGTTATTTTTTGACTTTTGCGTACTTTTTTAAATTTTGATGATAATTTGACATTAAACATACGAGTATAATGTACGTGGCTTTTACAAGCATTTATTTCACAAGCTATGCATATTTATTGCTTTCATTGTTGCATTTCGTTTATTATTATTACCTTATAAGTACATACCACTCTGATATTATATTGTTTTTGTTTAAGATTTATCGATGTAAAGCACATTTATTATACATTTCAATAATGTTATTGTAAGCAATAATATTTAAATAAAAAATTGCAAATTCTTTTTCATTTCCTTTACATGTGCAGTATAACTTTTTCATTATTTTTAAATTTAATATAATATTATTTATTTTTAACTTATACTTTTAAAATTTATTTAATATTAATTTTATTTTATTATATAATACAAAATTGTTGTTTAAACATTTTAATATTTCGTCAATAAGAAATAAAAATAATAATGAAATGCAAATTATGATAATTAAAATGCGGTTTTGCGAAATTATGTTGAGTATAAAACGTTTCAAACTAGGAAACAACAGTTCAGTTAGTATTTTTTTGCCAACTAAGATATTTAACATCATGTTTAATAAGTCTCTTATTTTTGTGCTTTTTGCAGCTATTTTTTTATTAATTAATTACACCAAGGCCGCCGTAAGTGTTTTATTTCGATGAAAAAAAAAAAAATAGTATACGTTTTTTAAGAAGAGAATTTAAATTTAATTTAATTTAAAAATTTAATTTAACAGGGGGAAAATATACATTTTTTTAAATTAATGGTTATGTTCACTTTTTGAAATCAATAAAAGAACTATACAGTATAGTCTTCTTGTGGCGTATTTATATGGTTTTTGTAAAATAACAATAAATTTTATATGATATAAATAATAATTTACTCGATATTACTTAGTTAGTTAGGATAATGCACGTTTAAATTATAAAATTTGTACGCTTTAGCCAAATATTTATAAATTATAAATTATTAATATTCGGCTGAGAATATTGATTGGTGTTTTAAACTTTGTTTATTAACAGAATGTAAACTTGTAAATAATTTTTCATTGTGATTCTTTATTTTTCTTTCAACGTATTATTTTTTATTCAGTACTTTAAATTTACATTACGTTTGCGCATGCACTGATAAAAAAAGCCTTATCTTTAAAGGAAAATAAATGTTTGTTATTTTAAAGCATTATGTTATTCGAAATAAGTAACGTTAATAACTTGATGATGTTTTTTACAAACTGATTAATATTTATGAAGGTTTATGAGAAATAAATTTTTATGACCATTTTTAGTACATTATCAATGAAATCTTGTTGTTTATCGTCAACTTAATCAACGAAAAGCTTTTTTGAACGCCTATAAAGTTTTCTTTTCTTTTTTTTTTTTTTTTGTTTTTGTTTTAATTTTTAAGGTTAAAATCACCGATGCCCATATAGATTTTCTCAATAAGACAATGGTGAGTGAAAAGGCATACGGTGCTAAATTAAAATACGTAAACAGTACTTACACCAGAATACCCGTACATTGGAAAATACTGCATGATTTTCCAAAGGACACCGTGGTAAGATTAAAATCGACGTTTCTTTTTTCCGTTTTATCCTTGTCAGTTTCAAATAATAACGTAATCTTACGTATATTGCCTATTAATCACATTGCAGCTGATAGTGGACATCATACGTTTTCGTAAGAAGGATAATTTGCCTAAGGATACGACCGTTTACGTCGTTAAATTGTGCGATACCCAAGATGAATATCACAAGTATTTACCACCATTTCTGGTAAAGTTGACGCAAAATGGAAATTGCATAAAACAGGTCATTTTTAGATTAACGTTTGCGCGTGGAAAATGCGTGGTTACAATTTTTCGTTAATAAATTTAATATTTTTTATACTATACTTATTTTTTTAGGGAAATTATCGTTTTTACGACGGTGGTCAATTTAGATTTGATATACTGTGGCCGCGCAAAGATCTCAGAGATTATTATTTCAATACTTTTTATGACATAAGAAGTGGAAATATTTTGATAAAGCGCTTAAGAATTTTATCAAAATACGTCGAGGATAATTAATTTAAAATAACGTTCATCTTACTTTATGTATATCGCAGATTGTTGAAACGTTCAAATAAAATTGAAATCAAATACAAATAATGAAAGCTACCATTATCATTATATCGAAAACACAAATCACTTTATATTTATCGATGTATACGAGTAGATTTTTTAGATTCTTTAGAACACATTGTTGTCGGGACGCGTAAAAATACGTTTTTCGCAAACTGTGAGTAGAGCGCGAGCCACGTTTATAATAACGATGAAGAATACATTTTAAGACAAGAAAATAAAAGTTTAATAAATAAATTCAAAGCCTTTTTAAATTTATAGTGATCTCTTTGTAACAATAAAATTCACGCACATTTTTCAATAAATTGCCCGCTCTAGCCGTAATGCTCCAGTACAAAACGCCCGACCACAATGTGTTAAGAAATAAGATTCTTTTATTTTGTACCGAAAATAAAAGCATTGTTTTAACAAGCTGGTTTAACATATTTATAAGCGCGTCACACATACATACACAAGCGTTCTTTCGCAAGACGATAGCGCGTGCGCGCGCCTGCGTGTGTACACGCGTTAAACAAGCGGAAGTCGCGAGCTTATATCCGTGTGTCCTCGTCGGTGTAAGGCACCGCGCGAGATTTAAGTAGCCGATAGTGCGCTTAAGCGATAACAGTTTACGAGAGAGAAAGAGGCGAAATCTCACGGAGCACACAACGTTTCCTTCCACGGATTCCCGATGCCGGAAGTCTATTGTAAATCTCGCAAGGAGTCGAGAGAGTTGGTAGCGCTTCTTCTGTGGTTAACGAACGTCTCTTTCTTCTTCTTTTATTTTTCTTTTTCTTTTTGGTTTTAAATAAGATAACGAAGTAGAGTCGAGATTCGGTTCTCTAATATTTAGATTGAAAAGCGCTGCTTTCTCACGGTGTCTGGGCGGTTCGAAGTACCCGGTATCTTTTTTTTGTTGCAGTTGATACTGTCTTATTTTATTCGTAAACTAAGCCGAGCAATCGAAACACTATTATTTTAACAAAATTTTTCATCAAAGTTTTCGGAATAACATTATATTTATAATACTTTTATATAACTGTTTTGAAAATTTTCGTTTAAATTATTAAACGTATGTATTTACTATATGTAAGTAATACAAATCCAACTATCGTACTGCGTATATAGTAGAGAAAAAAGAAATTTTTTAAAAACAATAATACTTATAAGCTCGAAAATGAAAACAGTATAATACGAAATAATTCAATTTTTGAAATAAAACTTACTCATATATAAGCCATATCGTGCAAAAAACCTAAAAAAAAATTGCATTTACACGGACGATAAATCTCGTTGAACTTTTCATTGTCAATCGACGGTTAGACGGCTCTCGGTGTATAGGTAACGAAATATATACGCGTGTATATATGTATGAGCATGTATCGTAGAGTAGCCGTCAGTTGCATCTCGGCGTAACCGTGGAGCCCGAGCCAATCACGACAAAGCCGTTCCCGTACCGGAAACCGGAAGCGAAGAAATCTCGTTCGGTGGGTCGCCTTTTTTTCCACTTTTTCGTCATACCCTTCTCCTCTCCTCCTCCTCTCTCTCTCTCTCTCTCTCTCTCACTTTCTCTCACACACTTCTGTATTTGTACGTAGATATACTAACGTCGCCATGTTGGGATACGTGAATAGACAGAGAAGCGAACCAGAGAGAGAGAAAGAGAGAGAGAGAGAGAAGCCAGGGAGGATATTGAGAGCGAGTCGGGCGTCGCGCGCTGGACATAATTTCCGCCCGACGAGATCGGAATTGCTAATGACGTCACTACCGCCTTCGTATCATCGAGAGCGTTGAGTTACCTAGCGGTTGCTGCGGGGCCATTCGGCGAACGTTCGCGCACGGTTACTGTGTCCCGCAACAGAGAGAAAAAAAAATGCCTCTCGCGTCGGCTCTACTCCATTCTCTCCCTCCCCCCCCTTCCATTTTCCGCTTCGACGTCTTGTCGACGGGAAATTTGTTTTAATTAAAATGCATCTCGCTCGCAATTTTCCTCTCGCTACTTAATGTTGAAGAATACTTTTTTTTTTTACTTCCAAGTCACTTTAGATTTTTTAATTTATCGTTATCTTGTCGAATGACGTCTTATATGGTAATTAATATTTAAAAAGTAACAATAACTTTATTGATAATAATTATTGATATAAACGATTTCTAAAACAAAAATCTATTTACTATATGTTATTCCGTTTATTTTTTAATAAAAATATTAATAAATCTAACAAAATGTTAAAAATAAATAAATATTATTTTACCATCTTAAACAAAGTAAAATTCAAAGTATCCTTTTTCGAAGCTCACAAATTATTCTTTATCCCTCGCGTAACGTATTTTAATCCATTTTGGCAATTGCGGTTACGTGACATACGAAGCGGCCAAAAACCCTCGTCGTCGCAATTAACTAAAACACACACGCCGTGTCACATCCCGAAAACAAAGCGTATCGTTTTTCACTTTCGCTTAATAATTTCCACGTCCACGGCGTCGCATACATTAAAGTGGGGTATACGGCATATAAAGCGAGAATCGCGAAAACGTTTTAGCGATTCGATTCCACCCCCCTTTCTCTATCTTTTTCTCTCTCTCTCTCTCTCTCTCTCTCTCTCTCGGGGGAGAAAGTCACTTTGCCAGCGCACTTAAAGCGCGCGTAAATTGTAATGGAGAGTTGGTACGGTGATTCAATGGCGTATAGTTGTGACGGGATGCGTGACGTCTCTTTACCAGAAAGTTTGGAGGTTTTTTCGGAAATCTAACTTATGTGTGGGTTTGTAATTGTCTCGATGAGTAAGACATTCGCGCGCATTTATAATTTTCGAACGAAGTAAAAAACGACTCATGAATATTTTAGTATTTGAATTAAAATATTCATGAGTTCTTGTGAGAGTTTGCATTTTCGCCGCACAATATATTAAATTTAATTTTTGATGATTTATTTTCTTTTTTTTTGCGTAGAATTAAGGAAAAAAAGAAAATAAATATTTTCTCTTAGGAAAAACATGCAGTTGTCAATTACTTTACTCATACTTTTATCAAATTCCATAGATTTGTTCGTGTATATAAAATCCCTAAAGTGCCGCTTATCTGAATTGTTTTCGAGATTCTGAAAAGTCTCTTCCAAAATTCCTGGCTAAAATGCCGTAAAAATAAACTCTTCTTCTTTTCCTCCCCCAACCCCTTTCCTCTTCTTTACGTAGCTTCGAACAACAATTTTCCGCCAATAACGATATAAAAGATCCAACTTGCGCAGCAGAAAGAGAGAGAGAGAGAGAGAGAGAGAGAGAGAGAGAAAGCGAGCTAAAACTTTACCTCCTCTCCCGGGTTCCTAGAAAACTAGCGATAGCGAAAAAGAGACAAAGAAGGACGAGAGGAAAAGCTCGTCGGTATGGTGGCTCGCAGGAGAGAAAATACTTAAAAAGCGATAAAAAGCGGAAGAGAAAGAGAGAACGAGAGAGGGAGAGCGTGAAAGCGCAAACATCCTAAATTTCAGAGTTGTAGGACAACTACTTCTATACCGCTGCTACGCCGTTCTAGTCGAAGAGAAAGCACACACATATACACACACAGAGAGACTTTGCCGCCTAATGGTTCACGAGAGAAGGAGAAGAGTGATTCAAAGCGTAGGAGGTGGGAGTTTGCACTCAGACGATGCGGTTTCGTGGCCACTGGACTTTTCGGCCACGTATCTATGTATACATACACACACACACAAATATATATATATATATATATATATATATTCAAACGTATGAGTATATTCTTACATACGTATATTTATATCTATAGATGTGTATATAGAAAAGGGAAGGGCGTCACGGCGAGTGAAGACGGACGTCGCGACGCGACCATAAATCCCAGGGCTTAACCCCCGCCAAGAGAAGAGAGCGAGTCTCGAGAAGAAGAGTCCCGCGCGCTCCTCGCGGAGGCCCGCCCGAGGGCGACCCCGTGCCAGCGACTAACTGCGCTCCCGGACTAACTTTCACCCTGGCGACAAGTTTGATTACAACCGAGAGCGAGAGTTTCTCTGTCGTATACCCCCTGACGTTCTCTCTTTCTCTCTCTCTCTCTTACTCTCTGGACTCTTCGCGTCTGTCTTTACCTTGTGAAAGAGAGAGAAAGAGAGAGAGGGAGAGAGGAAGAAATGTGAAACTGCCCCGGATGTCCGTGTCTACCTCTTCTTTGGCTATTGCTCTGTCGGGGCCTCATCGATTCAACTCCTTATTCTTTTTTGTGTTTTGTTGGGAAAGGAGTGGATACATATTGTAAGATTTTTTGCTTGTATTACAGTTTTGTATCGTGCCGTTCTTAAGATTTTTGTTTTCATATTATTATTTTTCTATATATACCTTATTTATGCATAAGGTAAGGAATCAATATTTTTATTGTATTTATTTTTAACATCGAATTATCTATTTTTATAATTGTGAAAAAAAAGTAACGATAGATAAAGTTTGGCAAATTAAATTTTTAAATGCAAAAAATTGGATATTAATAAATTAATTGTTAAGAATAACCAAAAGTATTATAAATCGTAGTGAATATAACTCGAAAATTCAATTCACTCTATCGTCGAAAGGCTCAATCACAATGCCTCACAGGGGCGAATAATCAATCCCAATATTCGGATAAAATTCAATCGATCGTCGTCGATCGGGCTAATCCTCGCCCGAGCCTGACTCGCTTCTCATTCGTCCCTCCTCCCTCTCCTCGCCTCTCTTTCTCCCTCACCAGCTGTACCCATCCTCTTCGTATACGTTCCGCGTTCCTCGAGAAAATGAGCTTTTCTCTCCCCCGCCATCTAGCGTTATCGTCGGTGTGCTCGCAAGGATAGATAGATAGACAGAGAAGGAGAGACAGAAAGAGAGAGAGAGAGAGAGAGAGAGAGAGTAGGGAAGACTTAATGGGCCGAGAGATTCTCGCGTATTTCAGGGGCCTTTGCCTTTCTCTGGTCTCGCGGAGGTGTCCTTCTCGCGCGCGCTTATCCGAAGGTATATGCGCTACCTTCTCCCCTTCCTCTTTCTCTCTCTCTTTCTCTTTCTTTCAGCCAAGTATCCAGACTTATGATGGAAACAATTTAGGGGCTTTAGCCCGTCCTCTCTCCCTCCTTTCTCGAGAGCACACACGTGCGCTTACAGGTCGCGAGTAGCGAGTGTGAGAAAAGGCGCGCGGAGGAGGACGCGGAGGCGGAAAGGAAGAAGCCCGAGGACTAAGCCGCAATAAGTCGAGGGATGAGCGCGAGATGTGGCCGAATCGTAGCTCGCATACTGATACCAACCCGACAAAGCTTCTCTCTCTCTCTCTCTCTCTCTCTCTCTTTCAGCGTCTTCGTCGTACTTTCTCTTTCTCTCTTGGGCTACCGTCGCTCTTTCTCTCTCACGACGCTATATTGGCGAGAGAACTACGCTCACCGCGAAGATATTCTTTCCCCCGGAAAAATATTATTCTTCGGCTTGGAAAGTTTGCTGAGATTATACCGCTTTTTATGAACAAAATATTGTTTGTCGTGTTGGCGGTGCCTTTTTTGTTATATGTACATACATACCGGTTTGTTTATCACAATTTTTCTCGCTAATAATTTTATTTTTTTATTACATATTTTATTTATTTATTTTTTTTTCTTATAAATATTTCACGATATTTATTGGATTTATATTGTTAAATGTGAAAATATTGCACTATTTTATTGAATAATACGCTAAGAAATAAATTTTCTTTTAAATTATTTTGCAAAAATTTTTTTGCATGTTGATGTACATATCTATTAATTATAAAAAATAAAACATCAAATGTTGCAAGTCGAGATATTTATGAGTTACAAAAAGCAACAAATTTTCTAACACTATTCTGTCAAAAATCAATAATGGAAGCGAGCTTCAATTTTAAAAATTAAATTATCAAAAAAAAAAAAAAAAAAGAAAAAAACGACGACGAGCCTAAACATGTCCAAAAACAAGATAACGTCGACGCGAAGTAAAGTAAAGAAAAAGTGTAGCGGCATGTCGGTAAAAAGAGGAAAGAGAAAAAGGTTCACATAGCGCGCTAGGACTGATTACGTATTTACCAGAAACGAGGTAGAGAGAAAGATAGGGGAGGGAGGAGAGAGAGAGAACGGAAGAGAAAATTCTCCCGTTCATATAGCAAGAGCCGTGACTTCTCTCTAAGAGTCGGTAGCAGTATGCGGCAGCAACGCGGCAGCATCACCGACGCCCGTGCGACCGTTTGAATTATGCATGGACACGGTTTGCCTACAACGTGTATTGTTTGCCATATGTATACACAAAGAGAGTGAGTGAGTGAATGAGAGAGACAAAGAGAGAGAGAGAGAGTGAGAGAGAAAGATAGTTTGATTTTCAAGATCTCTTCGTAAGAGATCCCACGAACTATAAGCGGCTTAGACGTCGACTGTAAAGCTGTACGGAAAATGTGCGTGAATTCGCGATGACGACGACGTCGACGACATTCCTTCGGTTTTTGAGAATTTTCCAAGCATGAACGATGACGGTTTTCCAACTGTGGATACGCTGCTAAACTTTTTATCGCCTTGAGAACCAATTTCCGGCGTTAAATGTTAGATTAAAATGACATTTTTGGTTTTAAGGATGTTTTCTATTTAGATAAACGTTGATATTTAAAATAAAATGTATAGTAATTTATTAAATTAATTTATCAACTTTAAAGTAAATTTTTAATCTCAAAACACATAATAAAAAGAAAAGCATATAAGATTATTATTACAAAATAACTTTTTTCATAAGTTATACTATCAAGTTTTTACATTTATTAACGTTACTAAATTGTTTACGTTGCTCAGATTTTAATTACGAAATTATTCTTAACATACATATTTCAAAATAATTTTTCATCAAAATCCTAAAATTCAACCTATTAAAAATAATTCTTTAAGTAGAACGAATTAGTTTAGTCAGACAAAGAAAATGATGAAATTTTTAACATGAAAATTCATTGCAATAAAAATTCGAATATGAAAGAAAAGAAAAAATAATTGAAGTAAAATAAAGATAAAAATAATAAAAATATTATAAAAAATGGTCGTTTTTCAAAACAATTAACACAAAAAACAGAAGTTACAAAAAATAAATATGTTTAACGAACAAAAGAGAGAGAGAGAAAGAGAGAGAGAGAGAGAAAGAAACGCGTAAAGCGAACTGAAAAAATATATAAAAACGGGCGAAAAAGAGACAAAGTAAAAAAAGAAGAAAAAACAAAATAGCAAAAGATAGAGGGAGAGAAAGAGAAAGAGAGAGTTGCTGACTGCAGAGATGCCACCCTAATTACCTCAGGGCTCGATAAAAAAAAAAAAAAAAGAAAAGAAAAAAAGGAAGAAAGAAAGAAGTCGGAAAAGAGAGCACGCGAGTAAGAGAAAGAGAGAGAGAGAAGATAGAAGAAAAGAGAAAAAACGAATTAAAGAAAAGAATGAGGTGGGCCGGGGGTGAGCTGCTCGTGACAGCTAGCTAATCGGGGTGTTTAAGAGTCTACACTGATCGCCGTTGCCTCGTTAAAACGAGGGCGGTTCAAGAGAGCGCGAGAGTGAAAAAGAGAGAAATAAAGAGTAAGGGTGAGAGAGAGAGAGAGAGGACAGAGCGAAGGGGTCGACTTATTTTTTCCTGGTGTGATAATGGGCTTGAAAAGATGAAGGAAGAAAATGAAAGTGAAAAAGCATGTCAAACGGAGCCTCGGACGCTTTATGATTTAACGCCGACTCTGCTCTTTTCATTTAAAAATTATATTTTTATTTGTTTAGAAGCGCTAATTTTTTACGAATAATAAGTCTCAATTTGCTGCTATTTGTGATTGAATTATATGAATTTGATGCCGATTTAAAGGGTTACATTTACGCTTATAAATCATCGTTACAATTATTCGAAGAAGGACGAGCTCATTATCACCGACGACAAATTAATTTTATAAAAATTTTCTCGCGCATATTTCAATAATTGCTTAAACTTATACTGATAAAAAACTGTCCTTTACATCTTTTTCTATACCTTTCCTGTTATCCGCTTAATTTGTCATTGTTCCCATATCACGTTTAATATAAAACGATAAAAATATTCCTGTAAATTTTCGTCCATTCGCATCAATCACACGTAGATTCCACCGCACAAGCGTTAAATTTCATTACATCGTTGATAATTAAAAACCAAGCGTTTTAAAAAAAACTTTTATAAATTTAGCATGTATCACGGACAAATTTTCCAAGCGCTCAGTCCACATGGCTTGTCTTTCCTCATAAAAACCATTTGGTCGGCTGCCGACGACGTATACCTTTTATATAATAAAAGCCATTGCTTCATTCTCGTTTTCTTCATTATCTCTTATCCGTCTCCGGTGTGGCATCAACTCAAGATGGAGCTCTCGACGACGATCTCGATAATTTATTTATTTAGACGACGGATAAGAGAGAGATAGAAAGAGAGAAAGAGAGCAAGAGAGAGAAAGAGAAAAGAGGAGCGAGAGAAAGGGAAAAAGTAATCAAGGCTGCGCTAATGGGCGAGCTTCGCCCTCGCGCGAGCGCGGAGAAATAAAAAAAGAAAACGAAAAAGTGAGGAGAATGAAAAGTTTTTTCCGACTCTCGCGTTTCTTTTCTCTTTTACTTTCGACGTTCTCTCTCTCTCTCTCTCTCTCTCTCTCGCTCTTGCTGCTGTTACCCTTTTTTTATACATACCTCTTTTATTTCCTTTCCTTTTCGTCTTCTATAATTACGCCGTTCGTACAACTGCTCGTCTCATTCTTTCTCTTCATGTGAAAAAGATAAAAGAAAGGAAAGAAAAAAATAAAATAAAAGTAAATAAATAATGCAGATTAAACGTGTCTAGCTACTGCAGACGTCGGTAATAATTATCTCGGCTTAATTATTTACGGGTTTAGCTCGTCGTCGGCGTGAGTTTCGTATACGCGAGAGCTTTAATGCAGTCACACTTCTATCTTCGAGAAGATGCCGAACGCTCTTTGCTCTATGTCTCTAGAATAAATTTTTGCTTACGGGTAAAATAATAAATCAAGAGTTATTTATATTACGTGCCAATGTTCTTTTGAAATGATTAAATTCACGTTCAAATAAACGTTTTCGATTGTGCATTTTATAATTTTATTGAATAATTCAAGCTAAACGAACGTAATTGTTATTATTTTTTTTTTCAAAATTATGATACAAAATTTTATACGATAATAACAATTAACTTACAGAATTATGTTATCGTAAAAGAGATTATAATCGATATTATAATTCGCTAATTAAATATCAATTCTTACGTTAAATTATTGTTTGAAATAATGATAAAAGTATACACATACATCAAAGATAACGTTTTAATTTTTTTTTTTTTTCATCCTTCTTCTCCTTTTTCTTTTACCGACAGAAGAGAGCCGAGTATATTTTCGACGTGCATTTTACTTTGAACAGCGTTCCTTTGTCACGCCTTTATATTCCATTGTACTTTTCATTTCATCTTTCCTTCTCGAAACGGTATAGAGTAAGGAAGAGGGGAAAGGGAGGGGGGGGGGAGGTAGGGCCATCAGATTGCGTTTCAAGGAAATTGAAACATCCACCGCCTCGAGGCGAAGCAAAACCATGATTTAGGGAACGATTTGAGTTATGTGTTCTCCTGCATTAAAGTATTTCGAATGCAAAGCTATCTTCGTATTTTCCACACTTTCGTCGCTTACGTTCTTGTTTATTTCAAAGCCCTTTCAACATTCCTCTTACATCTATATCTAGTTTATTCTAAAATATTATTTTATCGTTATTTTAATGAAGCAATAAATTATCATACTATTAACGAAGCCATTTACAATTCATTGAAATGAAAATTTCAAAAAAAAAAAAGAAAGTAGGTACTTTTAACTATAGATCGTACAATTATATTTCGATAAAAAAAAAAAAAAAAAAGAAATGATTTTTCTAGCGCACCCAACTCAAACTCAAACCTAAACTCGGCTTCCTTATCGAATTGTTTCTCCCCATTAATCTCTTTATACCTCCAGCGCATTACCGCAAGAACTTATAACCAAATCAAATTTGTCCAAGCGCTTTATTTTGATTAAAGCACAAACATACATGTACTCACATGTAGCCACACACAGACGCAGAAAAGAGAAGCGTATATATAAACGCGCAAGAAGACGCAGGTATCCAAGCGCGAATCGAGAGAAAGAAAGAGAGAGAGATAGTAGGAACGGATGTAGCATGCATTATGTATAATACATCACGTTATTGGTTCCCTCAGTGATTCCACCCTTGGCAGCCTTATCGCGTATAGAGGCTTGGTGGCACGGCCCTAGTAAAACATAAGCATCGGGAAACGATAAATAAGGGAAACGTGGCCCGCATGCCTCGCGAAATCCTCCTTCTCTCTCTCTCTCTCTCTCTCTCTCTCTCTGTCTCTTCTCGTCTCTGCCTTCTTTTTACTTTGTGGACACCGCCTCTGCTTCGTGTTTTCTCTCCTCTCCTGTCGCCATTATCATTTTTGTACTTTTTTTTTATTCCTCTTCCTTTTACATCATTCTTGATGTAAGTTCATCTTTCTGTCTTTCTCTCTTCGCAGAACGACATTTTTTCATGGCGCCACGATTGTCACTAATTCGTGTTTTGTTTGCTTCGTACTGAGAAATCAATTGCGATTTGCATATTTTCATATTTTCTTTTGAAAAGTTCAATGTTGAAGTATTCATACATCTTTTAGTTATTTTAATATCAAATACTTTATTTATTATTTGAAAAGCAGTTCAAATATTATGAAATTTTGTAGAATCAGTGATATATTTATCTTCGAATACTTAAACAAGTCAACGTGTCGTATATAAAATATGTATTGTACTATATATAAAATCATATCTCGTACTTTAAAAGGCAACAATCAGTTTATATCTTAATCTAAAGTTATATACCTATAATTCGAATAGATTTTAATGGCGTAGGTTGTATTCTGACATTTTTTAATTTTACCACGACAACAGAATCGAAGACAGCGATTGATTTAAATCGCTTACTTTGCTTCACTTTATATTTGTCACTATTCATCAAACATATCGGTCAAATATTTATTTCCACATAAATAAACCTTTTGCGGACGCAAACGTTTAATTTTCAAGCGTCGTAAATCTCAATCTGTTTAGATATCTTTATTGAATAAAAATTATTGCGTAAATTTTATTTCGAACCAATAAATTTTATTCGGAATAATTATTTTACTAAATACAAAGTATAAATTATTTAATAGAATGATTTTACTCAGAATCGAACCCGAACGAACTAAATTTTCAGTTTGATTTCAATATATAATATAACTCACGTAGTTTCAAAAGCATCGTTTGACAAAAAAAATAAAAAATTTCCTTTTTGTCTTTACACGAAAAAAAAAAAAAATTTTCATCCAGTAAATAAAATACTTTTATCCTAACCAGTCAAAACTTTGATATAAAAAACAAGACACCCACTCAACGCAATAAACCAAACAATCTACGAGGAAAAACTCCAAGAACTCATCCAAAGAATATGTAAAAAAAAGAAGGGACAAAAGAGAAAGTACAAACAATTCCAAACGAGAAAAGTAGTCGATTCTCCTACTTGAGAACATTCATCATGCGTATCATAAGACACAAAAAAGAAAAAGGATAGGGTGAGGGAAGAGAATACGATCCGCGTGTTGATACACAATTATGCAGAACGGCGTTCTTACTTTTTTTTTTTTTTTTTTTTTCCAATGGAGTCGCGAACGTGACGGGAACGAATACACCCCGGTTCGAGGAAACTAACACGTGCCTCGCGCTACTATCGGTGATCCATGACTCCTCCGAGAGGAGGCAAGAGTTAGGGAAATAGCTTTGGATAACTTGTTTGTTCTGCCGCGATCACCTACTCTCTCTTTTTCTCTCTATATTTTTTTCTCTCCTTCTTTTGGTCTCTTATTTTGCGTAAGGAATACGAAATCGCCGTTGAAATTGTGAAAGGTCGCTTGGCTATTTTTTTTTGCTTCTTTAGCAACGATGAAGGAGTCGAAATCCGTGAATGTAATCGTTGAGATTTTTACGTTCCTTGCCTTTTTTCTTCTCTACTTCGTTTTAAATTATTTGGTTTTATATTTATTTAAGATCTAAGACCTTTATTTAGTTTAATAATGCTGTTTATTTTTTTTCAAAAGTGTTCACAATTTTTTAATAAATACATATAAACGTCGGCCAACATTCAAGCAAAATAAATAGAAGTTTAGTCGATCTCATTGAAATTCCGCGTAAGGAGACGAAAAGGACAGTAAAAAGAGTAAAGAAAAAGAAAAAGAAAAAAAAGAACATACAGAAGGAATGAAAAACCTCAAAGAATCGTAATTTTTTTACCTTTTCTTCTCCGCGTTTAACCTCCGCATAACATCAATTACTTTATTATTCGTCTTGTTTCTCTTAGCTCTCTGCGATCTCTCCTTTCTCTCTCCCTCTCTATATTTCTCTCTCTTCCCATTGTGTTAAGGTAAAAGACGCAAAGCGAAAGAGAGAAAGACAAGCGAGGAGAGACGAAAAGACTCGGGGAGACGAAGAAGCGATCGTGGCGCGACTTCTCGGGAGTTAAATCTTCTCGGTCCTTGCCTCTCTCGCGAGAAGGAGATGCAATAAATTCGTCAGCGCGGGCGTGCGCGACGGCGGCGGCGGCAGCTACCGCGAGGAGAACACCCGTGGAAACGGGAGAGGGATAGAGAGAGAGAGAGAGAGAAAGAAAGATAGAGAGAATGCGTCGATGAATGCAGAATGGATGGGGATCGAGGGGAATCGCGACGCAGTGAAAGAGGCTCTCTCTCTCTCTCTTTCTCTCTCAAGGTGGAGACGAGGAGGTAAAGTTGCGTATGTAAATCGTCGAGACGTTCGCAGGAATATTTGCATGGCCGCGACGTCCCACGGTCCTTTTCTTTACCTATCTTTCTTTCTCTCTCTTTTTCTCTCTCTCTCTCTCTCTCTCCTTCTCTTGTGCGTTGATCTCGCTTAAGAGACGAGATCGAAGTCGAGGACGTGCATTATACGCGAAAAGAGGAGCCGAAGGTGAGACGATGAAGCGAGAGGAGGAGGAGGAGGAGGAAAAGAAGAAGGTAAAGAAAAAAAACGATAAAGAAAGAAAGAAAGCGGCAAACTCCTTGAGAAAAACAATGTGCGTGTTTGTTCTGAATGCGATGGTGTTTTTCTTATTCGCTCGATGTATCGAAGGTGGAGGCTTTAAGAGGAGGAGAGGGGAAGGGCGGCTTTGGAAATTGTTGGCATAATGAATTGACTAAGTTATGTGCCGACGACGTCGCGGAGCGGATTGTATGCCGCGGGAAAACGCGATGTTGGCTTTATGCGCTCGCCTCTGTAGCTCGAGCTTTGAAAATTTATTTGATGGATACGATTGAATGACAATGTTCGCTTATCAATCGATCGATAAGCTAAATTTATTCGCGAAACATCGATGATGATTTTTTTTTTTTTTTAAACTTTCTTTTCATCGTGATTCAAGAGTTTTCGTCTAATGTTTTTTAATTTTTTTAATTTCATACGTGATGGATAAGAATATATTTTTTCGTTATTGATTTACTTTGTTATTTTTATTGAAAATCTTTATACTTTATAAAGCAGTTTTTATGGACTCTATTTTTAAAAAAATTTTATCGAACAATTCAAATCATGATAAATTTTACAATATACCCATACATATAAAAAAAATAACTTATCTCATCTTTTATACATCAAGAATGTTAAATGTTATTGAAAAAAAAAATTGTAGAATTTTTAATATTTATTTTACCTTAAAATAAAAAAAAAATTAATACCAAAAGCAAATGAATTGAAAAAATATTTTAAATTTCAGTTATTCTAAAATATTTAAATAACAATTTTTAACAGCTTTAGATACAGTTTTATCTGTAAACTCAATTCATTAAAAAATGCGTTTTCTCTCAAGTAATCAAAACGATTCTAACAATAATATTTGAGCAAAGCATTAACACTATGAACACAAACTTACGATGTTTTTCATTTCGTCTAATAAAGTAGCGAGAAGAAAAGAAATAGACAAATAAGAAACAAAACGACAACGAGCGCAAAGCTAGAATGAAAAAGGTCTCGAGAAACTCGAAGGAGAAAGGAAAGATGGCGGAATAAGAGCGAGCAAGTAGAAAAATGCAGATACGACGAGACGTGAAAACATTTTCTTTACTTATAAAACAAACGGCTCGAGCGTGTGCGCGCGCGCGTCCCTGTATACTCTCTTCCGACGGAAGGAAGAAAGAAAATAAAAAAAAAAAGGCACCCGTTCTCTCGTTGTAAATTCATGCGATATACGCGTCCACGCGCGGAGTTTCTGAATGGTATAAAAAAAAAAAAAAAAAAAAAAAAAAGAAGTATCTCCTTGAGAATCGAGCGCGAAACACAAAAACACACATACACACACGCATACGTATACAGATACACAAGCGCGCATGAGAGATGCAGCGTGAAAAGACGCGCGAGAAGATGCGCCGCATGTTGTACAGAAAGAAGAAGAAGAAGGGAGAAGAAGGACGGAAGAGAATAAGGGGTGAGAAAGCGTAGGAGGAGGCGCGCGCGCGCGCGCGCGGTGACACTCTCATTTTGGGGAGAATTTACGGGTCGGCCCGAGCGTCGCGTGCTTCGCATAGTCAGACCTAGTCTCCAACTACTACTACTACTACTACTACTACCGTTATAACTACTACTACCATTGTTACGTCACGTATGTACGTGTACAAATCTATATACCGAAGAGTCTAGGCCGGCTCTCGGCATAGTTAAGTGCGGAACTGGATCCACCCGACTGCCTTCTTGAATTCATAGGCTTCAAGAGGATTCTCTCTGACTCCTTCCTCTCTCTCTCTCTCTCTCTCTCTCTCTCTTATTTCCTCGGTTGTCCTTAACGTTCCTCGAGCTCAATGATTGCGTTTGCGGCTTCTCTTGTACAAAGTCAGAGTTAACGTTTCGTAGGCATTTCGTTCTCTTTCGTGCGTTGCGCCTTCCAACTCGCATTAATTTTCTTGCTGGTTTGTTGCAAAAGAGGAGAAGAAAATTCGTTTAAGGTTACGAGGTTCCTGCGGTTTTGGAGAACCGTTTGCTTGCTTCTACCTTTATACCGTAGGTGATATAGGGATGCACAATTTTTTTTACTTTTTTTTAATTCGTAAAAGACACCTTGATACTAATAAATTAACGATCATTATTATTAAATATTGAACAATCTAGAATAAATTTTTTAATAAAGAAAGAATTTATGAATTAATACAATAATTTACATTTTTTATGCGAAAGAAGTAAGAGATAATTGATTTTTATTTAATTATTTATCAAGTATAAATAAATTAATAATATCCTTAAAATAAATTTTATTTATTATTCAAATAATTTATTGGCTTTAATTATTAATAAACATTATAGGCTGTGCAACTTAAATACATTATACTAAAATTATCCAAATTTTAATAAAACAATATTATGAAAAAAAAACTTAATACCGTCGGGAAACGTAATATAATATTTACGATTGATTGCATGAACCTAAAAGAAAGAAAGCCAACTTCCATTATATCTAAAAGACGTAAGGAGATTGATTTTGCTTTATTAAAATCGCTTCTCGGATTTTCGGAGGTTTTGATTACACGGTGAACTAAACGTAAGAATCGATTACCAAATGAAGTCGACATACCAAGCCGTATAATAAAGAATATATATGTACATACGTCTTTTTCTCGAGCCTCGTATAACATGGCGAAACGCTCGAGCGTCGTGCTTGTATACACGACGACTATTTTCGTGTCTTGGCTGCGCCGACGGTGTACCAGCGATCATCGCGTGCCATCGGGTACTAACGAACTTTCGTGTATATGTGCACCTAAAACAAAAGAGGAAGAAGTAGAGCGCGATGGTGTTGACGTAAGGGTGACGCCGGGTTGGTACCGAATAGTACACTTTCCTCTCTCTCTCTCTCTTTCTAGCCATACCTCGTGATATTATCCTTATTTTCTTGAGCGTCCAACTTAACTTCGCTATCTCGTCTTGCGTCCTTGGAATAAGGACTTTTGTTTTACTTATCTATTTGTAAAAAAGGATTCGCTAAAGCATCTTTTATTTTGTGATATTTTCTACTTTTAGATTCTCTAAAAATATTGTTTTACGTTCTTTTTTAAATTTTGTGGAAATCCAGAGCCAAAATTTTTTTAAAAATAAATTGTACAAGCATTATAGATGTTGTGGAAAATTCTTATGAATCGATTTACACTTTAAATTATTATGATTGACAGAATCATAAATTTATAAAGCTTATCGTGACTGACGTTTGCAAAATAATGAATTTTGCACGCGAAATTTGAAATTTAGAATAAATTGTCGTGTAAAAAATTTATTAATTATTTAAATATCTTTTATCTAGAAATTATTTAAAAATTTGTGAAAAATAAACGAAACGCAATTTCGCGTTCAATGAAAAAAAAAGGAAAAAAATATTGTCTCTTGTAGTCTTCGAATATTTTTACATTATTAAAATTTAGTACGATATTATATTCAATCATTGATAAACAAAACGATATATAAATAACCACAACAACATTTTTACACGAAAATACAACCAATATTTACCGTTTATTTATTGTACGTAAAAAAAAAAAAGAAGAAAAGATATACTGAAAATAATTCCTACATCACCGCGATAATTAACGCGATCAAAACCGACCGCGTGGTAAACATTACCATCCGCGTTGAAATAACTAGCTCTCCTTCCGAATCGATAAACGCCAGACGTACGTATATTCTCTGTCCGTTATATAAATTTCACGGTAAGTACGCACGACTTTATTATTTTTTTTTTTTTTTCTTTCGACGTGTATACCTTTGCTCGTCCGTTTGCGCCCGAATAAATATGACGAGATAAGACAGGAGAAAGAGAGAGAGAAGGAGAGAGAGAGAGAGAGAGAAAGAGAGCGAAACTGCGCAAAGTCTGTTCTCGTCGATGTTCTTCGCGTCGTCCAGAAGCTGAGAGTGCGCTAAATATACGCGTGGGAAAATATTGCTGTTATGCACGATGTTTTTTTTTCCTTAGTATGCATTTTATATATTTACCGATTGCCGTTGAGCGTTTTTCAAGCGGTACGAATTTTGAAAATTTTAAGCGTTTTATTATGAATCAAGAGAAACTTATCGATAAACAAATTCATATGTGTGAACTTTTTTAGCTTACAGTATAAAAATGTACTTTTTAAATATAATATTGTCTCAAAAAAAAAATTTAACACTTGTCACGAAATAAATTTTTTTACCAACGAAAAATTCGAAAATGCACGAGTATCCAAAAGCTATCGTTATAACAACGCAACGAGTCAGCCGACAAGTTGGGTCGTCTCTGTAGCTTCGCATCTCCTTACCAACGTCAATTTCCACCTTCCTTTCCTCTCTCTTTCGCCGCTCGGCATTAAACGCATCGTCCAAACCTCGTATGCGGGCTTCTCTTTCTCGCCTAGAGCTTAGAAGAGACTCAGGTGTTGCGGAACCGTTGCGGCATAATACAACAGGCGGAAGAGAGGGGGGGCGGGCCACTTTGCCTCTTGGTAAATCTTGAGCGGAAACGCGTCTACGGGAAGTTGCGCGCCGGCGCGCAAGTCTCTCTACTTCGGCCAAAGAAAAGGGAGGTAGCTAAGAGGAAGGAGAGAAAGAGAGATGGAAGGCAGAGAGAAGACTGCTGACTATTATATGCACACACCGGCGCCGTTGCCGCGGAATTTGATGAGGCTTCCGGGCTGACGGGCGAGTGCGCGGATCGCAAGTTTCCGCAAAGTTTTACTCGCTCCCGAGAGTTGAGAGAAAGAGAGAGAGGGGGGGGTGAAAGAAAAGAACGAGTAAGTAGTATGGGAAGTTACTAGCGAGAAGAAGAGAGTGAGAGAATTGCAAAAGCGCTGAACGCCGGCAAAGTCTACCGAGAGACTGTCAAGGGGAGAGGGAGGAAGAACGCCGCCCCCTTCTTCCCCTCCCTACGTTTGGGAAATAGAAAATGAAAAATGAAAATGAATTGGCCGCGCGCTGTAAGACTGCCTCGAGTGAAATTAAGACTCGGAATTTTGCAGGTGAGCCTACGATTATCAAAAGTATGGTAATTTTCGTTTTATGAAATTCTCGCTCCGTTTTTTAATAAAAGTTGTAACTTAAGAATTGAAAAGTAATATCGCTGTAACAAAATTGTGCAACTATTACAAATTTATCGAAGTAAATCGTAAAAATAATTAAACCGTAAAATTGTTTTGTCTCTAGAACGAAAACAAATTGATTAAAAATTTTTCATAAAAACTCGAATAAGATTACATCCGAAATGCGGTTAGAGTTTACTTAAAACCACAGAGACAATTTCAAGCAAACGCAATGGTGTATGGATTAGAGATGCGCAACTATGAAAATGATGATTTCGTAATATTATATTTGCTTACGGGGAAACGGCGCTAATCTAAGTGCGTACAACTTGGTTTTCTCCTGACTTAACAGTTTCGCATATACTCAAGTCGTGCGAAGTGAAAGGAGAAAGAGGGACGCACGGAAGCGCAATTAAATTTCAAGTAATTAAAACCGGGCTCTCTTGACAAGGGGTTGCTGCTACTGTTGCCGTACCGTTGAGAGAAGGGAAAGGAGAGGGGGGGGAGGGTAAGACTTCGCGCTATGGTCTTATAATATACCACTTATCTGATTAAATTTTGCGAGCGGCTGCATAATTATAAAATTTTTCGAGCTTGATTTATTTTACTCAACTCGGCCGTTGCGCAGGCATTGGTATTCGGTATGGATCTGACTTATTCATAAATATAAATTTATGTAAACCGTTTGATGTATTTAATGTTTTATTCGCTTGATTCGATTTTTATGTACGTTGGAAAAATAATATTTAGCTATTGTAAATTATTGTTTTTATTATAAATATAGATCGTGTTTCGTATATTTTTAATTATAAATAAAATTGATATCAATTAGCAAATCCGTCTCATATCTTGTATATTTTTTTCTTTGTAAACATTCAACTTCCATAAGTTACAGTTTCCATTTTGACGCGTAAATACATTTTCCTTCGATACTCAAGCTTTCATTTACGTGCAAACAAACTCTCTTCAATAAACAAAAGCCATTTATATTTTTTTCCAATTCCATACAACAATAAAACAATATAACGGCAAACGATGAAACACGTCAATGGAAACGCGAATCGAGTGGCTTAGCGCAAAGTCGACGCGAGAAGTATATATAGCATAAGCGTATCGCTAAACGGAAAGAAGATATCTTCATCCGTATCAATTACTCAGCGATTAGATGGACGAAGATACTTTGGACACGGTAGACGACAAACGTTGGCTAATCAAGGGGCATCTTTCTCGAAAAGCAAGGTGGAGACAAGGCGACGTCGACGGCGAAGACGAGAGAGAAAGGGGTTAGAGCGGGGGAGTCGGAGACTAGCGTGATTGACGGGGAGGGAAACGAACGGCCCTGTGATTCTTGAGTGAACGCTGTCACTCGACAGATAAGAAGAACCGGCCGCGCGGAGGCCTCTTCTCGAATATCTTAATGAGAGGAATCTCGATTCTCTTTTCGAAAGATTTCTCGATCTCTTTCTCTCCATCTCTCTCTTACGTATAAATTCCTTGTCTTAGACGACGAGTGTACATAACAGGGGAAGGCGCGTGGTTAACAAAACCGACGAGGGATCGCTCGACGACGGGTTATTTCGTATATACACGGAGATCGCGAAAAGTATCGAGCTTTCTTCTCCCCCTCTTCCTCTCTTCCTCTCTCTCTCTCTCTCTCTCTCTCTGAAGAACGATGTCAATTAGATGGAATAATGGATGGAGATGGGGAAGGCAGAGAAACTGGAAATGTACGCACCGATCTGCCCGTCATTTTCATTTTTCTTTCGCCGAGACTCGCGTTGATGTATGCGTGCAAGAATATATATAGCTGGATATAAGCTCGTATTTTTATCTTGGCGCGCCTCAGGCGTCACTATAATTGTCGTTTCCCTTGAGTGTTTTTTTTTATTTTTTAATTTTTATTCTTACCTTGTGCGTATTTGCACACCGAGTTGGACCACCGAAAAATAGCTTATTGATTGTTCGGATCGCTAAAGTCGTACGATACAGAAAGTTGTTATACTTTTGAAAAAAAAATTTACGATCTTGTAAGTCAAACTAAAATATGTATTCTTGTTAAAATTAACCTGTCAATTTATTCAAATAGGATAGATTACAAGTTTTAAAAATTATTTTATAAATCGTAATGTATAATGTATTTTACTCCGGAAAAAAATATAATTCCATGAAATTAACATTCATCTTAATATATCAATGAATTCAACAATCTTTTCTCTGTATACGAAACAATTTCCAAAGTTTCGCGAATTCTCCGTAAGCAAAGTTTAAATCGAAGATAAAAAAGAAGAAGAAAAAGTTTTTTTATCTCGACATCGTCCCGTCGTGCAAAAAAAAAAAAAAAAAAACATCGAGTGTTTTAATTAAAGCTCATAAAAAGAAAGACGCGAATGGTATACATAAAAAAGAGAGATAGAGAGAGGGAAAGAGTTATACCAAGGGGATATCGCTGGACAGAGTCCGAGCGAGTCGAGGATCCGCCTACGAGCAAATCATTAAAATCAGCGAGTCCTCGGCTTTTCTTATACCTATATATACCCGCGCGTACACATACGTGCATTTAAGCGAAGAAAGGGCCGTTGGATTGTCCTTCAATAATGTCACCTACGGACAAAAAGACTCGCCGACGCCACCGCCTTTATATACGTATATAAGAAAACGAAGAGCTCCAGTGCGTATATACACGCGCACATACGGGGAGAGAGAGAGGGCCGAGCGAAAATAAGAAAGGGAAAGGATACATGCGAGGCGAAAAGAAGGCCTTTAAGGAGACACGAGACATGTAAAACGCGCCGTAATCTTGTCGATCAAACAATTAACAATGCCGCTCTCTCTCTCTCTCTCTTTCTCTCTCTCTCTTTCTCTTTCTCTCTCCCTCTTCGGGCAAAGAAAGAGAAAAGGAGTCGAGATCGCGTCGTGTGTTTTCCCTCCTCCCCTTTTTGAGAGGAGAAAGAGAGAGAGAGAGAGAATAACAGCAAAAGCAACAACGACAGCAAGCAAACAGAGAAGCGAACTAAAGAAGGAAAAAGAGGAGAGAGAACACAACGTCGAGGATGAAACGGAGAGCGCCGACTCTCGTCGTTGCGTCCGAGGAGGTCCGAACGTGGAACGTCTCCTTCTCGCAGTGTCACTCGTTAATTATCCGTTAATTAGCTCGTTCTTAATCGTCCCTGGTAGGAAGAAATCGTTACTCTTACTAGATGGGGTAGATGAGACGGTGCCGAAAAAGAATGCGTATGGTTTCGCGCGAGACTCCGAGACTTTGCCTTTAATTCTTGTCGTAAGCAAAACAATAGGTTATTTTCTTGTTTTGTTTTTATTTTGAAGCAGAGGACTTGCTTTTGTTTAATTATGCTAAACAAATACTAGAGAATTTTTCGTAGCCTTGATTCTTATTCTCAATGACTAAGTATCGATCGTAGATTTTGCAAGATTTATTTTATTTATGCATATCTATTTATTTATAAAAATAAAGAAACATTAATCAGAGAAAAAAGAATGACATTCCACCAAACATTTCAGTCTTGACGCGGACACGTCGAGCAAAACGACTACGAAATCCTTGACAATACTTCTCGTTGGAATGTACAAAATCTCGCTTATATATACGCACATACACTCGATGTCAAAAGGAAAAACTTTCGTATCCAAATATTCCAGGATGGTACGCGTCGATAAACCGTAAAAGCGCAAGAGTCTCGCGACAGGTCCGACAGCCCGAGCAGATCACAAATTTCCATAGAGTAGCGGAGCGACGGTAGTGGCGTCTCTCCTTCTCTTTTTGACCGGTGCAATCATTCGTAAAGCGTTTCCTTTCGCTATCGCGAGAAACGCATTGAGGCAGGAGGCGGGGGAGGGCGACGCTATATATATATATATATATATATATATACCTTTCTCGTGTACAGATATGAGCACGAGCGGACGACGATGTCGATGCAAAGGAAAGTGTCGCTGCGCGCGAAGACAGAAAGAAAGAGAGAGATGGAAAACAAGAGATAGTCACCGACGGTGACTACGAGTTAAAGAAAGAGGGAGAGATGAGAGCTCGCACAAGCGAGAGAGAGAGAGAGAGAACGCAAAGGCTGATGTATTTATAAGAAGGTAGGGATTTGCATAGGATGCGCAGGAGCATCGGCAGAGCACACACAGATCGCCGATAGGAGCGAGAATAGCGGCAAGACTCGCTGATTCAAAGGGGGCTTTGTGCCATTATACCAGAAAGCGCTGCACTTTTCTTTCCTTCCTCGTGTCCCTTTTTCTCTCTTTTTCTTCCTTTCTCTTTCTCTCTTTCTCTCTTTCTCTCTTTTATACCGCCTTTTCGTGGAAATAAATGTTTCTTCGGCGTCGCGCGGCGCCCTTCAACCGACTCTTGCTTGTTTCCCATCTATCGAGAGCTACTGCTGTTGCTGCTGCTTCTGATGCTTGGAAAGGTTGCAAGAGAGATGGAGAGAGAAGGAACCTTTAGCTGATTGGCGTTGACTTATGAAGCGATCGGTTTCGGGTAAAGAAAGAGAATGAACGCACCTATGATACGTATAAAGGATTCCGCGTACCGTTGCTGCGTATTGCATCTCGGAATATTAACGATAAATAAGATTGCAATAATTTTTGAACTCTATTAAATTAATAAAATGTTTTAGAAAGTCGTATAATTATCGATTTAATAATTTTCAAAACTTTTAATTCATCTTAATGTTGTAAAACTGCATTGATTTTTAATAAATTAGTAGCTAGATTAGTTTTTTAAATTCATTCGTTTACTTATAAAAAAAAAATGTTTTTAAAATGAACACCTTATTGAATATCAACATTACCATAGAACTAAAGAACAACAAATGACGCAGTCAACGTTACGCAAAAAGAAACCAAC
This sequence comes from Chalcis sispes, assembly GCA_949987625.1. Classification (NCBI taxonomy): domain Eukaryota; kingdom Metazoa; phylum Arthropoda; class Insecta; order Hymenoptera; family Chalcididae; genus Chalcis; species Chalcis sispes. The sequence continues at coordinate 10,073,116 of OX465097.1, forward strand.
TTACAAACGCAGGGCCGCTCTTCGTTAAAAAGTCAAACCACGTAAAAAGACGGAATCAATCAAAGATAATCGAACGTCTCCATCGATCCATCCTCATCTCGAACAAAGCGAACGTCTCTCCGTATCCTCATTCGTTACGCTTCTACCGAAACATCTGCCACGCGCAACCAAAGGACCACACCGACGCGCATTCGTTCTTTCATACCCTAAAATAAAAGGTATAAGCAAGAGAAGGAGCTGCACCGCGAGGTGCGAATATCTTCTCTCTCATTTTCTCTTTTTTTGCGACACGCGACTGATTTAATGCTTCGTCGAGGCGCCACGTTTCGACATGGTCCTCGTGTCGCGCGCACGCATCGACGCGTTATCGGATCTAGGCATCGGATTGCTACCGTCGATGAAGTCACGATCGAGGAGAAAGTTTTTTTTTTATTTATACTTGAGAAGATACGCGAACGACAAGTGCGGTATATGCACGATTTCGAGAAAGAGACGTATACAGGCTTCACGCCGTATGATTATTTTATAGAATAATTATTTTTATTCTCACTTTTAACTTCTTTTGTTTTTATGTATAAGTATACATGATTTATTGTTCGACACCTATCTTATATATTTCAGTTATTATCTTGATTTACTTATATAATTTTCTGAAATCAATAGCATGTTAAATTTAAATAATTTATTTATAAATCGTATATTATAATGTATTAAAAATGTTACATAAACACTATCTAAAAAATATTTGCCGATCAAAAAGAAACGATAAAACATCGAAAAATTTGGAATAAGTAAAATCATTTACAAAGTAAAAAAAAATATTCCCGACTATAAAAAAATTCCGTCGTTGACGCGTAAATTTTCGCAACGGAACCGGGAGCCCCACATAGAAAGAACAGATATGTAAAACGCGCGCAAAAGGTCGAAGGTGACCGTCGGAGATGTTGAGACAATGTATGCAGATTCCCTTCCGCTCGGACGGAGAATAGAGACGTCTTCATATCGGCGTCAATCTCAATTTAAAACCCACGATCGGGAGAGAGCGAGAGAGAGAGAGAAAGAGACTTGTGTCGTCACGAATGAAAAACAAGCGGCTCGTGAAGATCGTGATGCGTTCGTTTATTGTTGCGGGACGAGATAAGAGTACTTCTTGGCACAATTCGAGAAAGCCCATGTGATTTTTTATCTTAATATATTTATGAATAAACTTGTGGCTGTAAAGAAGAAATTCGGTATCGAAACTCTTTTGTTATTAATTATATCGTTCCTTAAAATTTTTTTCATTTTTAAATATTTAATTATTATTATTAAAAAAAAATAATAATAATAATTGCGATTATATTAAAGATGGAAAAATATTTTTTATAATTTACCTTAAATTATGTTAATTAATTTATGGAATCTTGAACATTATTTAAATTGATGTCAAGTATATTTTTGATATCTTTTTTAGCCCAGATTTTATTATTTACGTAATTAACTTAAAAAGTTTATATACTTATAAAAGTGCACCATAATACTTTACGTGAAAATATAGATTTCTAAAACAAAACAATGAAAAGCGAGAAAAGAAATAAAATAAAAAAAATAAAAAAAAAAAAAAAATACGCGCCGAAAATTAATAATATTTTTTTCATAATCTACAGCTCAATAGCGGCAAGGTAGAACAACGTAGCTCGTTAACAGAGTCACCGTCGTTATATATATATATATATATATATATATATTTGTATGCCATATATAGGAGAGCGATAAAAAGGAATTTTATCGCACCTCTGGTGCGGCATATTTTTATCGATTGGTCTTTTGCCGGGGATGCAGAGAGGCGGGCAGCCAGCGCACGCACAATGTGCAAACCTCGCACGAGTTACGGATTCGTCTTTTTTTTTTTTTTCTTTTTTTTCCCGAAACTCGCTGATCTACCGGCCATTAGCCGCCGAGTAAACAGAGCGATAATTTAAACCGTGAGGGACTATTCCCTCCTTTCTTTCTCCATTCTCTTCGAAATTCTTTTTACGTTGTTAATCTTTTTTTTTTTTTTTATTTTTCGTTTTTTGAAAGAGGAATTTTTTTTTTTTTTTTTCTGAATTTTGTTAATTTTTTTCCCATGTATTTTGTTTGACATTAATGTCATTATTTTAATGAAATGTAATTTTCAAAATTAATGCAGGCTCTGCATCGTTGAAAATTTATTAAAAATCAATATTAAATATGAAAATAAATATTTAAAATACAGATTCATTGTATTTCAATTCGATAATCATCAGGGAAAGGGCAATATATAACGATAATTTATATTGAAGATATAAAAAATAGTAAACAATAAATTTATAAAATAAACCTAACTACAAAACAAATATGAACAAGTTGTTATTGCATACATTAAAGAAGCTTTCCAAGTCGCAATCGGTTATTTGTATTTATTCACCCTGCGCATCTCTAATCCATTTAATATTTTTCATTACATAAATTGATAATATTAGAAGAGATGGCTTGCAAAGCTTACGAAGCTACGTTAGAAGCAAAAGAGAGAGAGAGAGAGAGAGAGAGAGAGAGAGAGAGAGGTAAAGAGGGAGAGTGAGAGGAACGAATCGTTAAACGTAATAATCAAAACTTATGGCGGCACACGTGTCGCGAATTTTGGGCGAGGGGAATGGCAAAAGTCCGACAGCGAGGGTGAGAAGAGTAAGAGAGAGAAAGAGACGGAGAGTGAGAGAGAGAAAGAGAGAGAGAGAGAGGAAGAGAGAGATTTCGGCACGTGTTAGTGCAAATCCCCTGGTGGGCCAATCAATGTGTACTCAGGGATGCAAGACACGAAAATAAGGTGCTAATAATACAATTTACGATTTCCTCTGCTTTTTCTTCTATTTTTTTTCTTCCTTTTATTTGGCCGTTATCATAAAGCACAGGACATTTGTCGGCCAACGAGAAAGATTTGATTAAATACAAAGTTTCTTTGATTATGGTAGATTTCTCTCTCTTTTTTTTTTTTTTTTTTTTTTTTTTTTTTTTTTTTTTTTTTTTTTTTTTTTTAGGATTCGTTTGTTGTCAGAAATAGCACGATAAATACGAGATATTTGACGTTTACACGTTAAAATTCTTAATATTTACAAACAAAAAATTTATAAAATTAATTTTTTTCTTAAAGAAACCGTTGGCTGGAGAATATAATAAACAACCTTTTCCTTTTCTTTCATCATTTATCATCGCCGCGAGTTTAAAACAACAACTCGTATGTCAAGGCGCGTACGCGATATCAATTTAATTACCAGGACGTCAAGTAACGCGTCGCGCACGATAAAAAAAAATATGACGATCTAATGACTTTTATCAAAGACAATGCACAGCCGGCACGTAGCGCCGTTGTAAAGAATACAAAGTAGTACAGCGTCTCCTCGTCGTCGTAGACAAAAGTATACACACACCGAGAAAGAGAGAGAGAGAGAGGGTGTATGCGCATGTACACGTAATGAAAAAGACGAGGCCGAGACGCGACATTTATATATACTACAAGCTCTCTACCATCCACGCGTAAATCATTGTCGATTCTCGGCGTTGCGTACCCGGACAATTAGCTCTCTCGCTCCTTCAGTCCGGCCGGAGGAGCACAGCACACGACGTTAGCTCGGATGACCGAGGAGCACGAACGATGCCAGGAGCTTTCCGCGAATGGAAAGACGCGGTCTGCATCGCTCTCGAGACAACAAGGTCGAAGACTAATCTCTCTCTCTCTCCTTCTTTCTTTCTCTGTTATGCTTATAAGTATACGTAGGCGCGTACGTTATCGAGCTGCGACGACGTAACGCGCCGAACGTAACGTAACGTCCGCTGTCTGCTGCGTTTCCGCTGCCGACTCGGTTATGGTACCGCGTGTTTAGGTGCGACGCTCTTTGACGATGCGCGAGATCGCGCATCGATGATTGCCTCGTACGACTTGCGCGCGTATTATTTTTTGTCTCACGAAATGACAATGTGATCATTATTTGTGACGAGTGCATTTTATGCGCTGCTTTTTCTTAAGCTTCTTTCTTGACATTTTTTCCGCGTTGGTTAAACATCCTCGAACGTATGCATCGCATGATTTGTTCCTATGCTTAAATTTTAACGTTTAATATTTATGGCTATGTCATTAAAAAAAAATGCATTTCGTCGTAAAAAAGGAATTTAAAAAGATTAAAACATTTTAATTAAAACTAATTATACCAGAATATTTTTAAAATTGTATCATGCGAAAGCTCATCAAAGCTCAAAAGCAGATACGGTCAATCTTAAAAATTAATCGACTTTTCGCTCTCATCGCTAAAATTACACATTCGACCGCGTTTTAAGGGTCGCGAGCTCGTACAACGATAGACATGGCGAATTTACCACCGTATCTCAAAGACTTCTCCTACACGTGAGATCGTGTATGTGTAAGAGAGGGAGAAAGATGGAGAGAAGCGGGTAAAAAATGAAGAAAAAAAAACGAGACGCTACCACCCGCTGATTCGAATACGATTCTGCGTACGTCAACCCGTTTTGCGAGTATATTTTATGCGTGGGTTTGCGCGAATATGTATTTGTGTGTGCTTATACGCAACGATAAAACCTCTCGCGTCAAGCTCGGTTTCGGCATCCTGTCTTATAATCCTCTTTCTTTTAATCTTTATCTTCTTTTACTTAAATTATTTTCTGATAAATTTAAAAGAATTTTTATTTTTCGTAAAATACTTTATCGAGAGCCTTTGTGAAATGTTATTTTAAAAGATTCTATTATTCATCGAAAATTTAGGATATGATTTATCAAAAAGTAAAAAAAAATGTTTATCTACTTGGCAATAATACGTTTTTTTTATTCGAAAATTCTCTAAAATTTAATTACTCAAATCTTTAGAAAAACTCGTTTTATTTTATTTTCCTTTTAATTCCTCATCTCTTTCACTCTCCTTCTCGTATCGTCGTTCTCGCTGTTCCTTTTTCTTCTGTCTCTCTTTTAAAGCGCATTTCTCCCTCCATCTTTTTACCTCCTCTTTCTCGTTTTCTCCTACGTATACACGTATTCTCTTTCTCACACATACCTATCTACTGTATACGCACACGTACATTCATGTGCAAAGTGCGCGCATACCGTCGTCCACTCTAATTTGAATGTAACAACGTTCCGTTCGGCCGCAACCCGATACTATCTCCGACTCCATGCGACCGGCCGACAGAGAGAATCAGAGACAGAAAACGCGTCCCCGCGCGTTTCTCCGTCGTCAACTCCCCCTCGCCGCCCCCTCGTGAGTACTCTCTCTTTCGCTCTCTCTCTCTCTCTTTTTCGCTTAAGCGCCGCGAATCTGAAAGCAAAAGAAAGAGAGAGAGAGAGAGAGAGAGAGAGAGAGAGAGAGAGAGAGAGAGAGGTAAAAGCGGAGAAGGAAAGAAAGAGGCCGGGAAAAACACGGCGGGCGCACGTCGCGAGACAAAGGGAATATTATTATTGGACCGGCTATAAGCCGTGAAGGGCAGCATGTTCGGCTGTACTCCCTTTGAAGTGGTGGTGCACACCGATCTCTCTGCTATCGTTCTCTTCCTCCTTCTCCTCCTCTTACTCGTCGTCGTCGTGGTTGCCGAAGCTTCTGCCTTTCTCTGTTTCGTCGACGTCATTTTTATACCCGGAGAAAAATTCATCGACTATCGACTAACTCTCTTTTGATATATTACCTTTCGTTCGACGGCTTTCGTTAAACCTATATATAGTGTGTATATATATATGCATATATATACATATATAAATACGGTAGCTCGAATACGTGTGTCAGAATTGTCGATTGTTTTACGTATATATTCATTCAATGCAATAATCGTTTTCTCTCGCGTTCAAGATTATAAGATTAAACGGCGGAGACGAAAGGTTTTATTTTGAAATTTGTATTTTTATATAAACGTTAATTACAACTTCGATTTTATTAGTTTAAAAGTAACTATTGCTATTTCCGATTCGCAAATTAAAACGCCAAATAGCTAATGCAATGGCAAACGAACTCAAAATCATTGTTAACGATTAATCCCCGCGCAAAAACGTAATAGCGTCACATTATGGAACCTTACTGACCCTAACTCTCCAAAGCTTAAATATTCATACCGGCAAAGTCACCTAGACATTGAGAGACTTTGACGACATCCAGTCTAGCATCGAGAAGCTTGTTCCATTGACGCTTCTTAGCTCGTTGACTTCGATTAATCAAGGTCGCATAGACTGTCAGAACGATGACGTTTGGCGCGCGCTAAGAAAGTCTCGCACTCAGTGAAGATAGAGCATATATATATATATATATATATATATATATATGTTTACGGAATCGAGTCGTGTTGTCGATGACGGCTGAAAAAGAGAGAGAGAGAGAGAGATAGAGAAATAGAGAGAGAAAGAAGTGATTGACGGGCTCCGCATTCGCCATTAAAAATGCGCGACGTGCGCAGTAGTCGTGTGTCTCTTCCCAGTAGCCGCATGAGACGAATCCTCAAATTCTTTTTCTCCATCTCTTTCTTCTTTCGAGAGACGCACACGCGCGCGCGCGCGCGCCCATAATTGCGAATGCGAGACTTCTGGCGGCAAGGACGATTCCTTATCTTCGCCGTTGGCGCTCGCGCGCATACACGCGGCGAGGGAGATACTTCCAAGAAGCTGCGGCTCATGCCAAATTGATTATAAATAGACGTTAATCGATGCAATGGGAAAAGCCGGAACGTTGGACGATCGACGAGAGGCCAGTTATCGAAGCCGAACGAGTCGTTTGGCTTGTGAGCGCTGAGCATTGTACGCGTGAATGAATAAATTTAACCAGTTAACTGTGTTTGACGAGTATACTCGTCATGGAAAAGTGGCAGAATTTTTTTTTCATGACGAGTATACATATAATAAAAGTCGCAATTTTATTAAATAAACGTATCTGTTTCGTGCAATATTTGAACAGCGACACTTACCCAGCGCTTGACGACTATACTCGTCATCGTTCAATTTTCGCGACACACAGTTATGCGCACTGACAAACAGAGCGACACAGTTAACTGGTTAATTTATTGTTCTTGCGTGAAGTATAATTTTTTTTTTCTCACCACTAAGTATAAGCCAGCAACCTTTACTTTATTCCAACCTTTATTTTACTAAAGATGTTTTTTTTAATATATAATAAGGTGAATAAATGTCGGTAATTTATTCAACTACATAATATGGATTAAAAAAGAAAAAAAAAAAAAAAACAATTTACAAAATCAATACCTATAATTATCACCGAATTAAAAATATCCAAGTCGATCGTCGTGATTCGACCGTTTGTCAGAGGTAGCAACTCTCGGACAATCGTACAGCATCGATGGATCGACTACAATCGTATCCGTAAAAGTAACGCAGTGGCGTCGGCGCGACTTTTTATTCGAAGAGAACATAAAAGTTTCGTCTCTAGCATGGACACACGTGTAATTACTCGTACCACGTCCGTTAGGCCGGTTCTTTGCGGTGAACGCCGACGTCAAAGACGGACTCGCGAAATGCATTCGGGGACGCTTCAAATGTGCGCTAGACCGGTGCGGATCGGAGAAAAGGAAAAGAAAAAGAGGAAAATGTGAGAGAATAGGTGGATGATAAAAAAACAAAAAAAAAAAAATGGAAAAAAAAACTGACTATTCCACTCTATTCAGTTACAGGTTGCAGAACACGAAGAGACTACACAGTCCGACCACTTTTTGGACGATCGACTTTGTTATATTACACTCCATTTCGTTGTTTCTCTGTTCTTCGTTTATTCCAATAGAGTCTGCAGCTCTCGTAGGAAATACCTTTGATCTTTTCACGTAGTTTTTCCATTAGTTCTTTTATTTTATTTTTTTTTCTTTCTTTCTTTTATTTCGGCGGTTGATTGAACCGATGCTTTATCCGACTCAATACACGTTATTATGAAATGTTGCATTTGATGTTATTTTACGAACGACTTTTGTTCTTATAGTCTTATATCTTATGCAGCTTTTTTCTTCAATTTAAAATTTACTTTAACGAATAAATATAACTCTCGAGAAGTAGCCGCGAAAAAATAATATTCTGATCAATAACCGAAATATTTATCATAAACAAATTTTTAAGGAATCTTGAAAGGTGTATATTACACACGCAAATTTTTTTTGTAATTTTTAAACAATTTAAACTCCAAAAATCAACTGTTCTTTTATTGTACTTTATAGTAAAACTCTTCACGAGTAAAATAAACTCACGGAAAAGTCTTTACGACGTCTGTAAAATGAAGAAATTAAAATTCGCTAGAAGACTTTTCTAAATAAAAAACACTTCTTCATAAAAACTATTTAACATTTTAAGTTAAAATTCAAACTACTTATAGAAAACACGAAGACCTTCAAATACAGCTACACTACGATTACTTCGATGCAAAACTTATTTAGTTGTATGAAATTAAAAGAAGGCTTAAATTTTTGCATTTAGCAAGATAAAAAATAAACTAATTTTAACTCTACTCGGTTTATTTTGTAAATAAGTTTAATACCTAGAATTAAGTATTTTACATTTTTTCAATAGTAACAACGGTTTAAAAGTTATAAAAAAAACCCGGTTATTCATATATTTTTTCATAAAAAAAAAAAAATAAATCTCGCGAGGATAGTTCGATTGTTCTCACCGGATTATAAATTTCGACGTATTAAACTAAACGACGATACTCGAGATGAGATCGGAATTCGCGAAAGAAAGTCTCGGTCCTATAACGATCAATTATAGGATTTAATACTCTTTTTGTTTTTTAGAACTTGCAAAATTCCAAAGACTCAATACCATAAATAATTAAAATGTTATTTAAAATTTATCGACCGATCGATTTTACAAAGTAATCATTCGGGTTATTTTTCGAAATTCGCAAGGTCTCAGAAAAATACGAGAATCGGAACGGAAAACGAATTCAAAGTCTAAAAAAAGTAAACGTGAGCGCGAGCGAGCGCTCGCATAAGAAAAGCGCATCGTTTATTCGTCGCTGTGGATACATTTGTTTAGGAGGAGGTGGACATCACTTCGGTGGCCGTTTTCGGTCACGGGACATTTGCCGCGAAGAAGTACCGTCGTCTACTCACCCGGGCGATCCTCTTTACGGATCTTTTGCACTTCCGTCGCGTGCTCAAAAGTTATTCGGGCGTATACTGCTTAAACGGAAATAGTCAAATTTGTTTTCCAAACGATCGTATTTTTTCGAAAAAAAGTTAAAAAAGATAAGAAAAATAAAAAAAACGTTCTCGGAAGAGGAAGGATAGTTTGCTTGGAAATTTATTATCATAAAATTTATTTTTTTTAATTGCCCTTTCAATTTGTTGCTTCTTTTCCGTTGTAATTCTATAATTTTGAGGGTAAAAAATGTGTGAAAATAATTTTTTCTGAAGAGATATTATCAACCTTTACATAACTAAATGAAAACTAAGTGTAATCGTAAAAGAACAATAATGAAACTATAAAAATAATAATCAAAATATTCGCATTATCGAGAAGATAAAAAAATTTGTAGGGTTAAAAAAGGGTAAAACCTACCATATAAACATCTATTTTCAATGAAACAGTCATAGTCCAAGTAACGATACGATAAAACAAGTCATTTTCTACGCTTTCACAAAAAGACGTATATCCTCTCTTTTCGTTCGCTCACTCGGAAGAGTGGCGTTACGTATAAAAACGCGCGCGCGGGAGAGAGAGAGAGAGAGAAAGAGAGAAAAAAAAAGAGAAAACGGCATAACGGTTATCTTCATCTCTTTCTCGTAAAACTCGACCATCTGTACCGCATAAGTCCTCGGTGGATCTTGCGTGGGCGCATACGCATATGTGTGTGTGTGTGTGTGTGTGTGTACGTTTAGGAGAAAAAATCTTAAAAGCTCGTACATGGTCGAGCAGACTTCTTTCGTATTGTACGCGTAAACGCGCAAAAAGGTGTACGCGCGCGATGGTCGTATTTTTTACGAGCGCATCGCGCCAGATTTATACTTACTTAAGAAATCGCTAGTGCACTTTAACCCCATGGGTTGCGGTCAAGAGAGAGAGAGAGAGAGAGAGAGAGTGAGAGCCCATCAAGACGCGCGATATCATCTGACTTGACTCTCGTCTATACGTCGACACGCGGACCCTTTTCTCGCCTTTGCAGCTTACGCGTTTTGTCTATCTCTCTTTCCTCTCGCTGCTTCTTCGTCGACTTTATTCCCGAGCCTCTTCAAAGTTAAACGATGATTTCTGGGAAATCTTTAGTCGCTCGTTTATGCGTTGAGAGATGACGGTTGATTGTTTTTTTTTTCCTTTCTCATTCGCGTCGCTATTGTCGCAGTTTAGACGTTGTATTATAAACGTTTATACGATTTTAATGAACGAGCACATTCGGCGAAATTTATGTTACCGTTGTGGCACTTTTTCAATTTGAATATTTCAATAACCGTTTCTTCAATTACATCGTATCTTTTGTTAAATTAATTTATTATTAAGTTATTTTACGTAGCATTCGATAGCATCACAATTAATTTAACCTTAATTTACTTTATTTAAAATTTTTGTAAATTAAAAAAATACTAAAAATACTAAACTGGATAATTTTTGCCAATAAAAATAATAATCTTTAATGATTCAATGTTTGTAAACAATTAAAACGAATTAGATAACATCGTGCGTGAGAGTATGAATAAAAGAACTCAAACTTTTTTTTCATCTTAAATTCAACTCAGCACACTCTTAACCGCTGATCTAACAGATACGCGTAAAAATTTTTCATCCTAAAGGATACGCGCGAGTTTATTAAGCCAAAAATCAACGCATAATCTGATGCGCGTGCGGTACTTTAGTGCTTCTCTCTTTCTCTCTTTCATATGAATAATTTATGTACGTAAGCTAAGCTAACGCAGGAAAACGCGAACGTTTTGCTAATTTACGGACAGCTCAGCGTTCGTACGTTGTATATATACATGTTTATGTATGCGTAAACGTGTATATATATAGCGTTGAGATACCTGCTTTATACCTATATATAAATAGCAGGTATCTCAGCGTTCGCGAGACAAACGCAAAAAAGAAGAAGAAAGGCACAGAGGTGGAAGAAGACTCTGGAGTTCTCGATATATAACCTCTATTTCTCTCTCTCTCTCTCTCTCTTTCTCTCTCTCTCTCTCTCTCTCTCTCTCTCTCTCTCTCTCTCTCTTTTTCATATACGAACAAAACTACGTCTCGCAGTTACGCGAACGAAGAGAGAACGCGAGCGCGGAATCGTTCCGGATCAGCACGTATGTACAATCGTACGTGAACGGTTTGCCAGTTATTTAGAAGCTATCGCTTACCGAGGGCAAAGCAAAAGAGAAAGAGAGCCATTAGCCCCGATCGCATTACCGGGTTGAGTGGCTAATGGTCGGTGGGTGCCCGTTCACTTTTCCCTACCGGTGTATCCGTGTATATCCAAAAGCCTCTCCGTTTTCCATTTCTCCTCTCGCCTTCTCCGCTCGGATTTTCCTCTCTTTCCTTCGCAACGCGGACGGCGGGTATATAGGTGGAAAGGAGCGCGCGTGACTTTTCCCGATAATACTAATTCGGAAAATGTCGGCTTTTATCGCTTATATAGTATATATATATTACTGTGCCGCGTATCGCGTGCCAAAAGCGTTTAACTTTTCCGTCGGGGCATTTTATCAAAGAAAGGTTACAAAGAAGAACGGTTAAACTAATGCGAAAAATGACGAATCGATTATTCATTTTCGATCGTTTAGAAATTCATTTCGAGTGTATTTTATTTTAATCATTCGTTATTTTTTCTTATCGATTCGCGTGACGTTTAACGCGCAAAAAAATCTAAAAATACGAAAGATTAAACTTAACAGAAATGTCATAAATAAAACATTTCGTTTTATAGTTATGAAAATTTTCTATATCAGGACAGCTAAGACGAAACTTGCACGCCGATGCGAAGATACAAATGTCCGAAGCGATAATTTCGTAGAAAGTTAATTTAATAGAAAGAAAAATAATATTGTTAAACTAATGATACATTTTTGTTTTGAGAATTAGTTGCTTTATCGATTATATTTTATAAATTTTATAAATTAGTAAATAATTTTAGCACGCAAGCGTTACATAAAAAAAATTAAATGAAAAAAAAAAATTTTTTAAACGCATACATTGAAAATTTTAAATTATAATTTTATTATCATTCTATATACATAATTAATAATAATACTACCATCAACATCGATAAAATAACGCATTACATCGGATTTTCGTAGTTTATACATACACATATATACATTCAGGCGCATCGGTTATATCGGAAAAAGAGAGCGCAACCTCGGAGCTCAACTTTTGAGCAGAGGGAGAGACTGCGTATACACATATATAGAAGCTCGTTGCAACGCCGAAATCGGTATAGAACGGTCATTAATTCCCGACGCGTAAAAATCAATGAACGGCCCATAAACAACGCGCTTTTGCATCTCCCATACACTTCTATACATACGCCCGCACGCACATACGCGGAAATGTACACACACACACACACGTACACAGAAACGAACGAATGCGAAGGCGGGGGTGGCGGCGGCGGCGCTCGCCCATTTTCCAATTTGCAATTGCGATTCGCGTTTTTAATTATAACGAACACAATGGCGGCCGAGCGTCCGACCGGGAATGGCATCCGGTCCGTTCCTCCCTCTCTCATCCCCTTGGTATAGGTACGTATACGTAGACTCTCTCTCTCTCTCTCTCTCTCTTTCCCGCTCGTACTCTCTGGAACAGTAGCGACCAGCAGCCGTCCGACAGTCGGACTCTCGGATATTCCGTTTTCACGATAATTATTGTCGTTCGTTTATCTTTCTCTCTTTCTACTTTCGCCCTTTCTCCATCTCTCTCTCTCTCTCTCTCCCTTTTTTGCAGCGTTACGTGTATTCGTACCTACATACACACATGTAAAAGTGTGTATGCGTGTGCAAGAGCGAGAGACTCGCATTTCCCAGCCGCTAACACCGCGTCGGCGTCGGTGGCGGCAACGACGTCGAAAAATGCATTTTCGCGCGCTCGGATACGCGAGCGTTATAACGAACGCGTTCGTCGTTCGCGCGAAAAGGTAATTAAATTTATTAAGTTACTAATATCTTGGTTTATTGATTGGAATGCTGCTGTGAAATGAAACAAATTTTTTTTACCCTCCAACCCCTCCACCCCCGTCCCCATTTTTTAAATTTGTTTTTCTACCTTTGTTTCGCGATGGAAATGGAGAACCGTTTCGGAGTCATCATCGAAGTGAGCTTTTATTGGAAATGGAATATTTTTTTTTTTCAATCTCGCATATAACCATAAGGTATACGATATATCTATGATATTTATTCGTTTATCTATTATAATGGTCCGATGGTATCTTCCAAAGACGTTAATCTAAAGTTTAATTTTCATTACGTTGATTTACGATTTCGGCGGTAAATAAATAAATTTTATTTAAATAATCACTCCAGACGCAACGTTTAAATACGTTCCTGTTCCAGCAAATCTTGCCGTGGTGCTCAATTTATTTACATTGTGTCTGCTCACGCGCCTATCTAGCTTTATGCGATGTCGATAATGTTTAACATAGCTGATAGTTGAAAGCACACAATCTTTTGCGTAAAATTCTAATATTTTATAAAGGTGATGCATTCGCGTTGTGACTGCTCACATTATGCTAAATAATTCTTACGAATAATTAGCGTATGGATTAAAAAACAGTGTCATTGCATTTTTTATAAAACATTATATTGTTTCCTATATATATATAGGAATAAGACTTCTTTTTTATTTAAATAACTTTTTTTTTTATTTTAATTAAAATGCAAGTTTATTTTAATAAATATTTTATTAAATAAAAAACTTGTAACTACTGAAAGAACAAAATAATTATTTGAAATTGCTGTAATTAAATAAGGCAAGTTTAAAGTTTTACTTTTTTCTTCTTTATCTCTTTTCTTATAGCTATTTTTCTTATTTTTCATCTTTCCGTACCTACACTTATTTATTCCGCATCACTCCTGAATAATGAAAAAATTATTATTTGATGAGGGAATTCACTTGAAAAATAAATAGACACCATGCAGGATTAAAATATAGTAAATACTTTATGATAAACGTAAAAATTTTAAAATGCCTTTTTTATCAATATTGCTAAATAAGTCGTTCATAATTTATAAAATAAACAAAATCAATGGTTTTTTTTTTTTTATCACGGTAGGGTTAACTGAGAAGAAAAATTAAAAAAAAATTTTTTTTTTTTTTTTTTCATAATAAAATGTATAAAAAAAGAAATACATATATGTAACCGATACTATTCTAAAGGCCTTTTAAAAACCCTTAAAAATAAGAATACACGAGAGTTTCTATGATTATTCTATATCGAGAAATGAAACTTTGAAATTTTGTTAATTTTAAATGAACGGTACTGTATATAAATTACAGTACATGATACTAAAAGAGCTATTTTAAAACAATTATAGTAAATATTACAATTATTTCAAAGGCTAATAATTATAATATAACAATTGTTGATAAAATTTGTATGAAAAATGTGAGCGTATTGTGTTCGATTCACTTTATTACTTCATCATTATTGCTAGCATAAAAATCGATAAGATTTTGTCTCAAATATATTTTAACCATTGATTAAACTATAACGGTGATTGTGGTAAAGATATTTTTTTTTTTATTCAGTTATTTATCATTGAACTATTACAAAATAATTAAGCGAAAAAGAAAATAAAAGGAGGTGACAGCAAACTATATAATTTAAACAGGAAAATTAAAAACAGATGTATTGTGAAAATGATAATTAATTCCAAAACTGAATCGGTGTAAAGTTTATTATTTATTTAATAATACAATTTCTATATTCAGTCAGTGTTAAATATCTTTGATGTAAGAATATTTTCATCTTTTTTAAACGTGTGTTTAAAATATGTTTTGACTTCATTGAGAAGATTTTTATTCGTTTTTTTTTTTTTTTTTTTTTTTTTTCAGTAAAAAATGAAAATGAAATATACAATAATGATTATTTTTTTATTCGTGATTGTCATGATCGGCATAACAAACGGCATAGGAACAAAAAAGTTTAGCGAACTTTGTAGAAATCAAAAAACAGATTGTGAAAAGGGTTTATATTGTCAATGTGTATCACGATTTTCTGATGATTGTATATATGAAACATGTAAATATGAATAATATATATTTTTTAATCTGTCATCATCTGATCAATATAATACAAGAATCGATAATCTTGTAAAAATGTTAAAAATTACCGATTTACTTTTACATGGATAATAATGTTTACCACACTAAGAATTATAAAAAAAAAAAAAAAAAAAAAAAGAATATTTCGAATATAAACGCGATTCCGTTTACACATGTATAAATTCGCATATCGCACACTCGTTGTCGACGCGTTTCTTATCACCTATAGTCTCTCTTTACATACATATACATTCACATTTACCACGTTTTATTACGTTCACGTTCTTTCTTCGTTAACGATTCCGGCGTTTTTAATCCGTTAAGAGGATGACACGATAAAACACGCGAGTTTCTTTATTAAACTGGAGTTTAAAATTTGCATCGCGACGGAAGTATCTTTCTTGCTCGTTTTGTCGCCAAGTTTGTCACTCCGTTAACAGCGTAACGATTACACTACTGCCATGAATAATCGTTTACGTCTTCGTTACCGATCTTTATTATAACTCGAAGTCTTTAAAAGAAAATATGCAATGTTCGAATATTTTTATTTTTCATCGGTAAACGAATTATATGATATTGAAAATTGCACGTCTCGCAGTGGCGCAAATAACGAGCTTCAATTTTTTTCGCTTGATAAGATATGGCGTAAAGTTTGCGTTGAGTAAGCTAGTTTAGTTTTAAAAGAATGCTACTTCTATGTGGTGGTATGCGTTGCGATAAAAATCTTTGGAGTATGAAGATATTTTTCGTGACGTGGAATTTCATAATATATGAAAAATTATACGTTTTTTATAAAGTAAAAATTTTTATTTAAAAACCGAAATTTTATTTTTCTCATCGTATCAATTACGTTAAAAATATCCACGAAATTTCATTAATCGTCGATCAACTCTTTATTAATCTACGTTAGTTGATGTTGAATTAAAAATAAATAAATAAACGAATTTGTTGCACAAAAATATAAAGCAGCAGCGATTTCGATTTCCGAACGAGAAATTCCCAGATATCCCCTCAGGTTGTTACAGATTTTCACCTCCATCTCTTTCTTTTACCATTTTTCCAGTTTCCACTTTCGAAGACTTCCTTCTTCTTCTTCTTCTTTTCCTCTTACTCTCTCCTTCTCTTCTCCTCGGTCTTTCTTTTCGATGTCCCGGTTATACGGCGAAGGTATACACAACGAGGTAATCCCATGGGCTCGCCGACGGCAGGAGTTTCATATAGAGGTTTGCCACACGGCGTAGCCTCATATATAAGGATTTATCACGGCTAAGTCTCTACCGTATATTGCGCTGTACCGATCCCCCTCCCTCCTCCTCCCACTTTCCTTATACCTCGCTCTCGTCTCTCTTCTTTCCATCGACTACTCGCTCGCGCACTACCTTCATATATATATATACGGATCTTAAAGCTGCTTTGTCTTCTTCTTTTTTCGTTATCTCTTGCTGGGCTTCTTTCGTATCTCTATATATTGCGGTTAGGTCGGGACGAAAAATTTTTTAATCGAGCCGAAAGTTAGCTCTCTCTCTCTCTCTCTCTCTCGGAACGCGCGAGAAACGTAAGAATGTTTAAGCGCTCGCCCGTCGACTTACCCGTTTAATGAGATTAAATTGGAGCTTTGCTAACCGATACGCGGAGAGACGCGGATAGTAATCACAACATATTAAACTGTCCGGATTGACTTTTTCAATTTATTTATTTTCATTCTTTTATTTTTCCTTTATTCTTCAAACATTAAGCGCTTATCAAGGATACCCGCGTGTAACCGAGATTTTACCTTCTCGATGTTTATAGCCGATTTTTATATAATATCCTCTTTGCGAGTTTTGCTCTCTTGATTTAAATTACATATATAACTGCAATTCATTTCGTTTCTTTAATTTATATCAAAGGTCGTTAAAATGAGAACTGTAAAGTTGCGCGTTAACAGAGAATTATCGATTCTTGTAATTATGCATTGTCGTAGAAGTCTTACGGAATACTTTTTTACAAAGACGTTTTATAATTTAATAATTTATATGTTTATTGTTGAAAAAAATAAATAGTTACTGATTTCGCAACGCTGCGCTCACCAAGATACTAAGAGCCGCAAAAGTTTTAACTTTCATAAAACTAATCATTGAATAAATTACTTAAAATGACAAAAAAAAAAAAAAAAAAAAAAGAATAATCATGCACAAGTATAATTAGATATTACATCATCGTTCTTACAAACCGATTGCAAAATTAAAGTTCGTAGGATCGATAAAGTTTTACATTTTATTCGCGCGCGCGAATGCAATACGAAAATATTTCATTTTCTTATCACATACACGCGCGTTTTTATATGTATATGTATCTGTAGCATTCGTTTATTTTCTTCTCAATTTTTCTCAAAATCCTCGGCGTTGTTTATACCGTATCGAATCTAGAATCCACTCGCATGACGACATGTTCATTCCCCGGGGATATCACAGACTGTTCACCTCTTTTCAAGCCTTACTGCACCGCGAAACGCTTTTATTCCTTCGCGTCCCTATACACAAAACGGATCTCGCGTTTGTTCAATTTTCCTATTCTTTTTTTTTCCTCTCCTTATTCTTTCTTTTATTTTATTTTGTTTTTTATTTATTTATTTATTTATTTATTTTTTTTTTTTAGTCAATATTTTTTCAAGAATAAGTACTATGATTTTATGAAAAATAACTAACGTAATAACTTCAATGTTTTCATTATGTATGCAAAATAATGTAAAATATTGGCTCTGATTTTACAATTAAATATTAAAAAAAAATATTGTCAAAATTTTCGAATCGATACGATAAAAAGCCGTGCAATGAAAATTTTATAATTCCCAAAAAGAAAATGTAAGAAAAGCAAAAAGAGAGAAAGAGAGAGAGAGAGAGAGAGAAAGTGAGAAGGGGAAAAAGAAGCAGAAAAGACATAAACGTACGCGTGAGAACGATAACAAATTTCGACAACGGCTAAATTATAGGCGGTTCTTTCACCTCGGTACGCATGCACTACACACCGAAACGTTCGAAAAAGAGGAGTTCGTGTTTCATATATACATACACACACGCGCGCGCGAGCGTTGCTGCAAGTCCTTAGGAAAGTCGAAATAAAGAGAGAGAAAGAGAGAGAGAGAGAAAGAAAGAGAGAGAAAGAGAGAATGAGAGACAGAGAGAGAGAGAGAGAGAGAGAGAGAAAGCGCGAGAGTATATCTGAATGGCGAGCGACTATTCCGGGGTCCATTAATCATGTTTATAACGGCCTCCGTGTCGCAAGTCACTGTTGCACTTCGTGTAAAAGCACGTGATTCTCTCTCTCTCTCTCTCTCTCTCTTTCTCTGTGCTCCTAGCACTCGACGATTGCGGTTAATGGGAATATCGTTTTCCCGCGATGCTTGTAAGCGGGCGACTCACGGGACTCGATTTATCGAGATAAAGTGATATCCCATGATGCAGAATGAACATTTTTATAAAGAACGTGAATTTTCCGATTTGAAAATTTCGAGACAGTAATTTGAATTTAAGTTCGCAGGGTTTTGTTTATTTTGTCGTATTACATAATTATATTTTACTTTATAAAATACAAAATAGCATTTCTTCATCGTCGATGTTTCGTTTTATTCGTAAAGTCCCGCGTTTAATCCTCAAACAACAAATGCACAAATCAAAAGTCAAAAAGTTTAAGTACAATTAGTTAACGTGTCTTTCAAAAACAACACGAAAATAAAAGAAGAATAAAGGCAAAGAAAAACATAGGGCGAGGCAAACAAGAAGACGAAGAAGAAAAAGAGGAAGAAGTCAACAATAACGGCGTGACATCGTTGATTCAATAAAGTATAATATCAAACACGAAATGGAGACCCTTGGCTTCTCATACATACACACACATATATGTACAATACCTATACCCAGGAATGGTAAGTGGTATACTTTTGTATACATACATACGAGGGTTAGGGAAAAGCTACGAGACTAAGCAAGGGAGAACACAGTAGTAGAAGTACCAGTCGGCATTGATACCGGCATAAATCACAATAGGAATTTGTATTACAGTTACCGGGAGAATGCTGGATAGGAAATAAGGAATGTAATAAAGAAAATGGTCGAATGGAAAAGGTCAGCTGGGCGTGTATACATATATATACCGGTGTATCGCTGTGACATGGGGATTGGAGGGAAGATGGTAAGGAGTCCTTAGTCCGAATCTTTAAATCCCTGGCTCAAGGACACAAAAAATAAAAAAAAAAAAAAAAAAAAAATGTGAACGTCTCTCTTTCTTTTTGTTAGGATCTCATATAATATGAAACGGAAAAGTTGTTAATGGTGCTTTCCTTTATCTAAACGCTTCTGTTGACTTTGCTCATGTCAACGATGATCAAGCTTTTTTCTTACAATATTTTCAATGGTAGCTCCTATGTAATCATAGAAATCAGTATTAGTATATCATTCATGTAAAAACTACAATTTAAACATTCATTCTATTGATATAACATTTTATCGGTAAAATAATTTTGCACAACCCAGCAGCTAAAAAAATTTTAAATTCTTTATTTACTTACCCAACGAAAATGCACGTAAAATCGAATTTGAAAGGCAAACGCTAAAGAAAGAGAGAGAGTCTAAAATACACAGAGAAAGAAAGAGAGGGAAGATCGAAGAATCGTTGAAAATGTTTTGAATGCGTTGAGAAGAGCAAATGAAACTCGCGCGCTCTCGGTCGGCATATATGAGCACGAGTTTCCATCTCCTCGTTTTCCTCGACCTCGTCTGTATACGTATATATACTCTTTCTCTCACGGCGCAGTTCGTACAGAGCTCACAGAGAAGCGAGAAAGGAGGTTAGAGGGTGGATCGCTCGGTGCTGGCGCGTCGACAGGGGCGAGTTTCACCATGGGAGTTGAGGCTCTGACTCTCTCTCTCTCTCTCTCTCTCTATGCAATGAACGAACGAGGGAAAGAGAGAAAGAGAGAGAGAGGGAAGGTTTCGGCACGAGGAATGGGGAATTGTAATGAGCAGCCCGACAGTTACAAATGACAGGACGGAATTCGCGAGAGCGTGTAGTACGGCCTTGCGGAGCGCACCGAAGGCACTCGGGGAAAACCCCTTTTCCCTCTCTCATTCTCTCTCTTATTCTCTCTCTCTCTCTCTGATTCTCTCTCTCGTGCTCTCTCTCGCTCTCTCTTACTCTCGGAGCATACAACGCGTTCCATCTCATTTTCACTCTCTTTCTTCTTGTTTTCGAAGCGCGTTTTTGCGAGATTGTGCACGCACCTTGCCTTCCCTTCTCCCCTTCTTTTCGTCTCTCAGCCTACTATTCACCCCTCGTGTGTGCTTTATTTTTTTATTTTCTTTCTTTAAACCCAAGTGCCCGACCAACCGCGAGCTAACGCTGCAGAGCTTTCGTTTATATTCTCGTTCGGGTAGCGCGCGAGACGGAATACGTTGCAGCTTTCGAGTTGAAATTTTTTCCGTTTTGTACGCGCCGTGAGCTGCGTAAAGTTCACCGGTGAACGTTGAAGTGAAAATAAATTCCTTTTTTTTTTTAACCCGAGATTTTGAAGTTTTCTCTCTCTCTTTCTTCCTATTTTTAATGAAAATACAGCGTAGTATGATAATAATAGGTATATAAATTTATTAAAATTTAAATGTGAATTTCTTTTTTAATTTATTTACGCCAAAGAAAATAGCGACCGATAAGATAAATGTTTATGCATTAATTCATTATCATATCATATTATTTTCTTGCTCGTAAATTAATTTTCGAATGAATAAAGTACATTTGGTAATATAATTATTTGACAACGGCGAAATAAAGCACAATATTATTATAATTTGGATGATGAACAATGTAGACATTTTTAATGCAGTACATAAACTACAAAATAAAAATGACACAATTCGATCTTATGTTTACTCAACATGAAAATCATTTTCTACGCATTCACGTATTTATCGGCAACAATAATAACAGCAACAACAACAAGACTAGATTAAGAAAGAGAGAGAGAGAGAGAGAGAGAGAGAGACTCGGAGAATTTCGTCTCGGAGTAGCGGAACGATAAGGTATGCCGCTAACGATGTTGCTCCTCTGAGTTAATGCACACAAGTGAGGAGGTAGAGAGAGAGAGAGAGCTCGGTATTCTAGAAGGACGAACTAGCTGCAGCGAAGAGGAGCGTGTAAGTATACGCGTACCTTCGAGGAATTTCTGATTGCGCCAAACTCAAACCTTCTCTCCTCTTTACCCCCGTCGCGCGCTTACTACAAGAGAGAAGTCTCTACACTTCTGTCTTCCGCTATGCAAATTCCTACTTGACGTTTTGCCCTACCTCGCTCCATTCTCCTCTCCTCTCTTCGTCTTCTACGCTTCCTTTGTTTTCACTGGGTCGCGATGGTGAATGTGCGGAGTAAGTTAACGTTGTTTCCTTGTATGAGTGGCTTTAAATTGAAAAATTGAAAAGTTAACGAACGTTATACTTTTTATTCGTGGACGTGATTATTCGTTTCAAAAAGCTGCATGCGTCAATTATGGTGTACGGAAATTATACCAGCTTAAATTAATTGATTAGCGTTATTTTATGACAGTTTTGCGCTCCACAAACAACAATCTAATAAAAATTTAACGATTTACGCCAACGACGTTATCATCGTTTTCCGAGACTAATTATCAACTCAACGAAAAATTATGCTGGTGATTTTCTTATTCTCGCAAGATAATTGACAACAAAAAAAAAAAAGTCAATAAAAAAAGTCGATGAATTCTCGCACACGAAATAAAAGTACACGAGCCGATCGACGCGCGCGTTTTACTCGTATACGATACAAGCGGAAAATATCACACGAGTTGCGAATCGTCGTACCGTCAAGAGGCAACAAATACATATTTACTCGCTAGACCGGGAATCAACTGACGGGCAATGACACTAATACCATTAGCCCATAATGTCGCGTTGCAAGACACACGTATAGAAAGATGAAGTGAGAGAGAGAGAGAGAGAGAGAGAGAGAGAGAGAGAGAGAGAGAGAGAGAGAGAGGTAGGAAGGAGAACGTAAAGCGATCGTCGTTTTCGCTTTGGTAGCGAAGCGGCCGCTCGTAATTCGTGATTTCTGCCGAGTCACGTTATAAATGACTCCTCTGACAAGGTGTTTGTGTACGTCTAGGTGTGTGTGTGTGTATATGTGTAGGGACCTCCTTCCATTCTCGTTACCAAAGTGACATAATCGTTCGGGCGTAATGCTCTTGTATTCCGGCGCGACGATATCCAAGCGACGCGCGCGAGAGACCCCACCGAAGATCGATATCGCGTGTAATGATCTACCGAAGCTTGATATGCTATTCTTTTTCTTTATTTATTTATTTTTTTTTTCTTATCCTTTTCGTTTACTTCCCTTTACCTTATATTTTTTTTATTTCTTTTGAGCTTCGACTTTTTCTCTCACTTTCTTTCTTTCCCTCTCTCTTTTTCTTTCTTTCTCGATGCACAGGTATACACAAGCGTGCGGAGGTCAACGAGTATCATGATTGATTGTAGGTGTCGTAAAAAAAAAGGAATAAAAAAATTACGGGTCGAAAAAAATGTTTTCATTGTTCTCTCTGACAGACGTACTTTCTTACGCTTACCTTATCTACTTAGGCATGCACGTCGATTACGCTTCCTTTTTTTTATTATTTATTTTTATAACTGTACCTTGCTTTTCCTGCTATCAAAAGATATTAAAAAATGAATTAATAAATGTTTGCGTGAAAAAAAAATCGATAATTTTATAGTATTTAATTTTTTTACTTAAATAAAATTTATTTCAGCGTTGAATGTTACACGCAAAGATAAATAATTAATATGAAATTCATTTTATAATTTTCATCCGAACAATCGTCGTTAAATTCATCTACAATAAAAATATAAACGATCGCGATAACAGCATACATATCTTGCCGAAGTATAATAATAAAAAAGAGGATAAAAGAATTAAAAGGAAGAACGAAAGAAAAAAGGAAGCGCGAAGTGTAAAAAGAGAGGGGTGAGCGAGTCGAGGGGCCTCAATTAAAAAATAATCATAGGCGCGAGGCGTTGCAACGAAATAATCTCGTTGCGTTCCTCGCACCTACGCATACACACCCCCGTCGCTAATCCACGCTGGGCGACGAAAATCCCCAAGCTTCTCTCTCTCTCTCTCTCTCTCTCTCTCTCTCTTTCTCTCCTGCTACCATTGCTTCGTATACTCGTTCGCGTCATAATTTATAGCGGTATAAGAATGCGGAAGGGTCTCGCGTTGTTTACTATCCTATGTAGGATTAGAGCTCCGCTGCAGTCCAAGAGTATAAGAGAGAAAGAGAGAGCGTAGGGCACACTCGTCCATTAATTTACGTACAGCGCCTCGTGTAAACATCGGAGGCTATCCCTCTGAATATAAGCGCCTCGGCGCCCCTTTGGATGCAAGAGATGCGACGGATCGCGCGAGATGAGAAAAAAGGAGGTAAACCGTGTGGGAGAGGGGCGGCTTTTAAATCTCTCTCTCTCTCTCTCTATCTCTCTACCTCTTTCTCACTCTCTTTCGTGGGCGAATCCAAAATAAAGGAAGAATAAAAAAAAAAAGATAGCGCCGGGGTGAGAACTTAAGCTCGTGAAGTAATTTTTTCACGGAAAAGACACGAGTACTAGCACGGAGTTCGAAGGTAGCGCTTACGCAGTTGCCGCTCGCGTATAAAGAGAGTTAAGTGCTGCTACAGCGACATACGACGCCGCGAAATTGTGAGTTGTGCCGCTCGGGTACATACGTATATATGGACACAATTCTTTCTGTCTTTTTTATTTTTTTTTTTTTTTTTTTGTTTTTGTCCACCAAGCTTCAAGCTAACCTACCGTTAAATATGTTTGACGCTAGATTGGGAGGTGTTGGAAATATCGTATGTGTGTATGTGT
The DNA here is from genome assembly GCA_949987625.1 of Chalcis sispes. Lineage (NCBI taxonomy): Eukaryota > Metazoa > Arthropoda > Insecta > Hymenoptera > Chalcididae > Chalcis > Chalcis sispes. Next base: position 10,097,236 of record OX465097.1, read on the forward strand.
CTACCTTTGTAATTGTCAGAGTTATACGGTCAACGCGAGCGGACAAAGGTTGCCGTTGTTTTTTTTTTTTTTTTTTCTTTTTTTTGCTCTTTTCATTTTCTGAGTTCCATATAGCATTTTTAACGATAACGTATGCGAGACAACGACCTCGTCGGGATTTAACCGTGAATCGTTTTCTTTTTCTTTTTGTTTATTATTATTTTTTTTTTCTTTTTTGTTTTGCGGTGGTTCTTTCATTTTAGGCTGCGGTTGTGATTTTAATCGTTTGTTTGCACCGTGAAAATTTTCGGATGTTTTATATTTTTACATATAGAAAAATAGAATAGAATTTTTATTCTTTAAGCTGGCGAGTGTAATAATATAGTTTTTATTTTATTTAATGTTTTTACAGAGTATCGATACTTTAAAACAATACTGTTAAAATCAAATATATTTTATTGAAAGTTATACTCTTAATGAATTAATTAAATATTTATATTGATACTAACGATCACAAAAGAAAAAAAAATGAGAAAGAAATTAATATTTACAACAATGCCACTCGAATATAACCAACGGATAACAATGTCTCCCTCCCTCCCGATAATCCATTCTTCGTCAAACAAAACGCATTGAAAAAGACAAAACAATGCGCACAACGCCGTGGAAAACTCCAGTGTATACAAAATCAATAATCGATCAACACCGCGCGTAATAAATCTTTGCACCTCGCGCGCTCTATAAAAAATCGAAACAATAATAAGAAGAAGAAATAGAAGACGACGAGTACGATAATAGAGAGTTGTTTTAAATTATTTATTCGAACGGCTTTCCGAAGAAGTACCCTCTTGGAGAATAAGGGAGAGAGAGAGAGAGAGAGAGTTTTGTGCGCACTCAGCTTTAAGTCAGCTAGAAAGGCTTAATGACGTCGCGTACCATCTGCGCCCAATCGTTCCCGCGGATAGTATACCTACCCGCCATGATTCCCCAGTTTTCAGCTCGCGATCGTTCTTTTATCATTGTATCTCTGTCTTTGTTTTTTCTTTTTTATTTCTCCAGATGGAAGAGACTCGCACTCCTCAGCCTCTTCCATTAATCAAGACCATTTAACGGTGTACGTGGGCCGTTTCGAGCGCGGCTTTTTTTCGATAAAAGATCTCTGTATTGATTAGTATATTGAGTATGAACGATGAAATATTTAGTTTGACCTCTTTGAAATAATTACATTTTTTTTTGTTACTTTGTTTTTGTTTATTTGGAAAAATGTAAAGAGGATCACTGGTGAATTTAATATGCATCATTTAACTGCAGTTTACGAATCTTGTCTGATTCATTTTCACTCGAGTCTCTCTGATTTTAATCACAAACGTTAAATTTATTCGTATTTTATGCCAATACAATAATTGAAATTACAGTTTTAATGAGAAGTTTAGATAACGATCAGTGATAGAATTCGAAATTATTCTAGCTCTAATCGCCGATTTCATTTATTATTATTTAACGAAAACAATTTTAAATTCCTGCAATAAATTAACAGGGTCAGCTTTGGAAGTATTTAAAAAAAAACTTTTATTCTTCGATATAAAGTAACAATAAGCTGCAAGGTTCGAGGATCGAATTAATTACGCTACGTAAACAGAAGCATCAATAATTACTTTTACACGTAAAGCCGAGGATAACGATAAATAACGCAGCGGTGTAGAGGATGCAGGAACGGGGATAAGAAAAGAAGGCGCGGGAAAACTCGCCTCCAAGCTTTATCCAACCTCCTTTCTCTCGCTCTTGCTCTCTCTCTCTCTCTCTCACTCTCTCTTCCTTCCAGTTCGAACATCGAAAGCTCAGCCGGAAAAGACAAAGAGAGAGTGAGAGAGTAGCGCGCAAGTATTTTGCTTTTGCCCAACGCGTCGGCGGGCATAAATTGAAACAGATGCGAGTTGCCGAGAGTTTTTCGAGCTACTTTTATCCCAAGAGAGCGGAAGAGAACCGGAACGCCACTTTTCTCTTCGTCTTTTCCTCCCCCTACTTCGGACTACTGCTACTGCTGCTGCTGCTGCTGCTGCTGCTGTTGTTGCTTGCCCAGGCTTAGCGGTATTGCCGCTAAAAGAGGAGTAAAAGAAAAAAGGATGTTGCGAGCGCGGAAAAAAGAGCTTACTTTTGTATAGTTAAAAGAAAAACGAAAGAGAGAGAGAGAGAGAGAGAGAGAGAAACAGAGAGGAAAAAAGGAAAGTGAGGAAGAAAATAGAATCTTGGAAGATGCGAGCCGATGTGTGTGGGCGTGGATATGATTACAATGGACGCGATACTTGCTGCGCTTGAAAAATTTAAATGTCGAAAAAACTTTGATAATGTACTTGTACAGAAAAAAACGGAAAGCTTCGTAGAAATAATCGTTAAAAATTATTATCTACCCTAGACATTATATAAACGTAAAATTAATTTTAAAAAATATCTAAAAAGATATATAGTACACGAGTAAATTGTGATTAAAATTACAATTTCCATTATAACCGCGATACGGTCGACAGATCTTTAAAGTAAAATTAAACACTTTTCCCATTCGCCGAGGACGAATGAAAGATTAAAAGCTTCGACGAAAGGAAGAAGATGGTTTAGAAAGCGCGCGAGATAAAGGGGGTGAGTTTACGAGCGAACGTTTTAAACCTTACCCTCGGAGAAAACGAGCGATTCATTGATAGCCGCGTGTCGTCGAATGAGCGCGAAACGATATTCCTCGCGACTCGTTGGATTTATTATCCTTTAATTGGAATAATTTTTATCCGTTTTTTTTATATTTATATGAGTCGATCTCGTTCGTTTTTTTTTTTGTCTTCTTTGAAAATGCAAAATTTTTTAGACGATAGATTCGTGGATTTTGCTTTATTAATATTATGTGCGTATGTTTTTACGAATGAAAAAAATTTACGGTTCAAGGAATGATTTCACGCCGTACATAGTATATACATCTTATAAAACTCGTAAACTTAACGCGTCTTGACATTTCGTTACACGTTAAGCCTTTACCTTACAAAACTCTTTAATTTATTTTCTTACATACTACGCGCGGTCGCTTGGCCGTGTAAAATTTGTTTCGAAAATGAAAAAATAAACAAATAAATAAACGCAAACGAAACGCTAAAAGGAAAAACGAAATAAAAAAAAAAAAAAAAAAAAAAAAAAAAAAAGATGGCTTACATTTGCCTTAAAAAAGTTAAATCTATCTCGGCCAATTATTCACCGAATGACCATCTCTCCGAAGAACTCGCTGTGCGCATCGCTTGAGTATCTTAAATTCGCGTAGTTCATTTGCACGTAATGTCGTGGCAATTAATTATTATCGGACGGTTGTTATACCTATGTATCCCAAGGAAAAGGGCAGCGCGTATAAAGATTCACACGCCGCGCTAAGACGATTGCCGATACGAATAAGTGAAAGAAAGAATGAGAGAGGAGCGCGTGAGACAGAGAGAGAGAGAGAGAGAAAGAGAGAGGGTTAGCAAGAGCGTGTCGCGACGGGAAAGGCAAAGAGTCGTCGGTCGTTGTCGTATAGGACGCCATTTACGGTAAGCCACGGTGTGCCGTGTAACCATCGCGCGAATACAAATTTGTTTGCGCTTAAATTCCACGTGGTTTGGCTTCCTCGAAGGATTTATATCGCACGCGTGCGCGTCTCTTCTCTTCTTTTTTTTATTTTCCTTTTTTTTTTTTTTTCTGGTGTATTCCAACTCAAGGGCCTCGAACTATCGTTGCTTAAAGAGAGAGAAGGGGGGGGGGGTGAAGAGAGTAAGGGGAAAAAGGTTCAAGTGTTTCGTGCACACTTGTCGGGGCCTTATAACCTGCCCTCTTCTCCCTTACTCCTTCTCTCTTTATAACATCCCTTCTCCATTTCACGCGGCGTGTCGGCAAGAAGAGAATCCTCTCGCGTGCTTCGTGGCTCTTACTCTTTTTCTCACTAGCTTCCTCGATCTCTTCTCTCTCTCCTTCTAGCAGCTTTTCTCGCGCGACGTGCTTTCGCGTGTCGCTTTTTTATTCCTCTTTCTCCACCTATCTTTTTTTTTCTTTATCTTTTCGCGGCTGGATTACGTTCATTTTCTTTTTTTCTTTTCACCCGTAGCAAACGAGAGAGAGAGAGAGAGAGAGAGAGAGAGAGAGAGAAGAGACGCGGCGTAACTGGCTACGTTCGCGCGCGCGGTATCAAAAGATCGCGCGCTCGAGCAATTAGTAAGAGATCTTTCTCTCGACTTCGTTCGTTGCTCGATCGTGCGCATCGAGAATATACATCCACGAGATCCTTTCTCGCTCTCGTTCGGTAACTTTTACCGCGCGAGTGTAAAAATGGGGGAAACGTGCGGCTAGATCGAAATAAAGATTTAGTCGATAAATGGAGCGATAAAAAATTTATTATTTTTTAATCGCTAGGTTAAGATAAAATTGATTATGTGTTAGCTATCGATCGATGCTAAACTTTAATATAATTTAAGTTTGTCTTTGATGATATTTATAATAAAATAAATAATATATCGGTGAAAATAATTTTGGTATATTCATTTAAAATGTAAAATTTTCTCTCGCTTTAATATTTCGTAAATTATTCGCTTCGTATTTAAAATTTATGAAAATAATATATGTACATATTTTGAGTTATCATCGGTTATTTATAACCGTGAACTTTTCATATGAATTATATATGTATATATACATATTAATGTTGAAATACGATACACGAAAGTTTACATTTTTGATATAATTTTAATTTAACGAATAAATTCCATTCGTAATTATTTACAAAAATTTTTGTCATCATTACTATGATACGTTATATTGAATAAATGTAAACGCATACATTTAACGTTTCGCAATTATTCAACCTTTTATTAATAAAACCTGACCTTCAGCAATCTCAAACCGCTAAAACGCGTAATGTTATCTAATTAATTATTAAAATATTTTGAAGTAAAAGAAAAATTTTAACCGAGAATATAACATATACATAAAATCCATAAATGTTGTACACGATACGAGTGTTTTATTGAGGCTAATTATCAAATAACACAGCGAATATAGAAGCGCGAAAACAAACGTCTCATCACTCACCGGCAAAGTCGAACGTTTGCTCGAAGGGTCAATTATTTATGTCCGATGAAGAGATTCTCGCGAAAATGAAACGAAACGTACCGAGATATCAAACGCGTTATGTACGCACACACGTATATGTATGTTTACGCTCTCACGCGTGCGAACGTATGGTATGAGAGAAAGAGAGAAAGAGAGAGAGAGAGAGAGAGAGAGAGAGAGAAAACGCGCGAGTCGTCGTCGCGCGAAATTCCTGAAAGGTGAATAGAGGGACGAAGCGCGCGGCGGTTGTAACGCGATACTACCGTAATTCACGTTGGTTTTACGCTTTATGCGCCAAGCGCGGCGAACATGCACACCGCTGCCCGACGACGAATTTACGGTAGATGAGGAGGGGAGGAGAGGAAGGGAGAGGGAGTATAGGGATCCTCGCAGAGCGTCGACGGGACAAAACACACATTCGCACGACCGAGAGAGACTTGATGGACGCCTCACCGGTGCTGGATTAAACGTCCCAAAGAGAGAGAGAGAGAGAGAGAGAGAACGTATATAAAAAAAAGGGACAGCCACGGGTAAAAAAATGCGCGGCCGACGTGGCATATGTGCGTGTGCGTCTGTGTACTCGGTGCAACGTCCGAAAATACCAGTAGCGCGCTTTTCCCCCCCACCCTTTTTTTTGTTTGACGAACTGCGTCGCTTTTTATATGCGAGAGTAAATATAGGTCGAGGGTTGGAGAGCAACGACGGATTTTGCGTTGCGATGCACGAATTTATCAATTTTTTTTTTTTGGTTTTTTACGACCGCGATACGATGATTTTCTTAAAATGCGGCATCGAATGACTTTGCCATTATGAATAATATTCGTACTACGTCTACTTAAAGGTTTAACGCGCCGTTTTGAGAAATTTACGTAGAAGTTTATCGTTCGTTTTATTGTCTTTATTTTTTTTTTTTTTTTTTTTTTTTTGTTAGGTGCAGCAAACGTGAAATCTGTGGGAAAGATACTTTCACTTTGAATATGCAAAATTGCATCGGGTAATTCTAATCGTTGTATACTAATGTTTTTATTGCTCGTAAGCAATCTATCGACGTACATTTAAATTCATTATTTTTAAAGTTATAACGACACTCTCTCATAACTGTGCAGTAATTTATGTGCAGTAATATTGCCGAGGAAATTGGTTACGATGTTTTATTAGATTTGAATGCACATATTTAATGCGTGCGTTGTATTTCTAGCTTCATAAATAAACTAATTTTATACAACTTTATACATTTATGTACCTAAAATTAATTATTCATTTTCACTTATATCTTTTAATTACCTATATTGCATCGATGAACTTTTCTAACCAATAAATAACATTTTATGTTTCAGCGACAATCGTCAGATCGAATGGTAAATAAAATTTTCAAAATCACACTGACTTAAGGTAATATTCCTCACATAATTTATGATTTAATCTTAACGAATGACGTACATCGTCGCGCGCGTGGAGGTCGAATTCAATGTACATATCGGTTGGCTCTTAAAATCGGGAAATCGTCCTCCTTTGACATTTACGAATATTCAACGGCCCTAGGTATCCGACATGCATCCCTTTGTACACCTTATTGTGGATCATCTCTAAGAGCAAGCGGTCGAATGCATACTTTGAGGAAAAAGAAAAACTCGTATCGACCGACCGTTAAAAAATAAGTTTTTTACCTTGACGCCGTGTAGTCTTATTCTTCTTTCGAGAGAATAAAAAAGTAACGAAAAAGTAACACGATATATCGTGAACATAAGTAAATACTGTTTATAGTAAAACTAAATGTTCACTTAAAAATGCAAAATTGAAGTATTTATTTTACGCTGTGTTATATTTAATACATATTGAGTAAGAATAAGCAATAAAATAAAAATATTATTATCTTATTTTAACTGATGAAATAATAAATATAAATATTGCAATGATTTTCATTTCTTAACGTTTATTTACAAATATGGTAAAAAATATGTACAGGGCATTAGCCAGACAAAACGTCTGTTACTACTGAAACTATATACTATAGACTACAGATAATTCTTATTATATTACATTTGTTTAATTAATAGATTTCAAAAATGTAAACTTAATCGAAAAAATAAAGAATAATATTGAAATATTGAAAAAAATATATTTACAAAAAAGTTTTGAATAACTGCGATATATTAATATTGCTAAATCAAAGTACATTTAAAGTAGTTCACAACAACATAATAAATTCATGGATTTTAATAAATAATAATTATTATTTGTTTAAATTGTTAATATTTTTTCTAATCTTAATAAACCCACATTTTAATCAAGTCGAAAGAAAAGAAAATTTGTTTGCAATAAGATTTTTGCAATACGCGCATACTAAAATACATCGTCCGTTCAATTTGGAGCTTTTATTTTTCATCGGCTTAGATATACATATATATATATATATATATATAATGCACGCACGCATCGTAGGTGAAACAACAGAAAGCAAGGGAAAGAGAAAGAGAGCTTTCGTCGACACTATGCACATTCGCTTACGAAAAGGTAGAAAATAGAGAGAGAGGGTGAGAGAGAGAGAGAGAGAGAGAGAAAGGGAGAAGTAGCAGGAAGAAGGGCGGGGGTGGGTGAACGTCTGTCTGTTGGCTGCCAGCGAGCCAGTCAATCATTACATGCCGCGCAGGCGCCTGGAACCTCAACCAACTCTCTCTCTCTCTCTCTTTCTCTCTCCCTCTCTCTTTCTCTCTCCCTCTCTCTTTCTCTCTCTCTCTCTCTTTTCCTCTGTTTCGCGATTCCTTTCTCTCTCTCTCTCTCTCTCTCTCTCTTCCCTCTCCTGAACTCGGCTACTGTCGCTTACCACCGGCGCGTTTCCCTCGACGGAGTTAGTTCACCCTTTGCCTCGTGCTCGCCTCTGTACACACTCACACACACACACATACACGCACGCACGTACGCGCACAACCCAATGCCGTTCCATAGCGGCCGGCATTGCCAACGTAGCTACCGCCGCCGCCGCCCATCCTGCATATTTAAGCGAGCTGTCTTGCCGTGCAGTAGTTACACCCCTTCTCACTTTCTGTCTCTGTCTCTCTCTCTCTCTCCCGCCTGCTTGCTCAAGTGGCGTAGCTACTGACGTATTACTACTACAACCAAAGAAAATAGACGTATATAGAAGCACATTTCCAAATGGGCGAATGGGCATCAAAATATCGGTATGGCCGCGAGATGGTGCTACCATATCCTCTAAGCTAAAGTAAAATGAGCTTTCTCTCTCGTAAATTTTTCATACCATAGAATATATTTTGAATACACTAGCTGCGACAAGCTTGAGAAATTCATGAGATGCCAAAAAAAAATCATAATTAATATTAATTTAAGCTACTGCTGTAGTATTTTATTTAAAATTATAATTCAATTATCGTTACACATAATTTAATTTATTGTAACATTCGTAGATTATCGTTGCATGGCAGTCATAAATACATGTGTCATGAAAGCCGTATGTAAAGCGTAGCCGTAGTGTGCACGAAGTGGTAGTCGCGCATACGAACGGCGTACCTCCTATGTAAGTTTATACGCGCCTAATGTTCAACTGGTGAAGTTAAATCCCTACATGGATATAGATTTAATGTATAAAAGTATCCACATAAAATGTCTCACGATAACGAGCATTCTAGCAAACTCTCTAAGCGAGAGAATCAGAAACACATAAGTTCAAACGTATAATATTTAATTAAAAAACCTACACTATCATAAAAAAAGCAGCGAATGTATCACATTGCGCTCAAAAGAAGTGGCGCGTTCAATGTTATTATTGGAAAACATACATTTTAAATACATAAAGCAAAAGAAAGTATTAGGAGAACATGTTTTCATGTTTCACGGTTTTCAAAGAGGTGGCACATTTTCTTACTTTATATATATATATATATATGTGTGTGTTTATCAAAATTTTTTTTAAAAACTTGCATTTTAGACAAAATTTTTTATAGAAATCATCAGGAGAAAATGGTGTAATAAAGAGGTGGAATATTTTCTTACATTGGTATATCTATATATTCACTGAAATTTATTAAAAAATGCATTTGCAGGTGAAATTTTTAGAGAAAGTAATAGGAGGACATGATGTGACGAAGAGGTGGTACACCTCCCATGTTAATATATCGATATCGATATATATTAATTGAAATTTTTTCGAAAAAATTGTATTTTAGATTGAATTTTTAAAGAATTTTAGTGAAACATAATGTTAAAAGAGGTGACACAAATTACCAAAAAATAGTTTCCAGACCTGTATATATGACCGTAATTCCGAGAACCGTAAATCCTCTGATTTCTTTTGTGTGCCGTTGCGCGCAATTTCTAGCTAAAAAAGGGGGAGGGAAAGGTAAATAAGTAATTTTTATTTATAACTGCAAAATATGTATGTTGTTTACACGTTACCTTATAAAAATATAATGTATCAAAAAATAAAAATGTAACATTGGAGAATAGTTAATAAATGAAAAAAAAGGAGAGAGAGAGAAAAAAAATTCGCGACTTTTTAAACTTTACCTTTATTTCAGCCATTACGCGCTTCCTCTCTCTTTTTTGATTTCTCTTTCTACCCACGCGCTATCTCTGAGTTTTCATGTTACCGCTTTCTCTAGTTTCTTTGTCTAGTTTTTATTTTCTTTTCCATCTATGGTTGTCTTTGTTTTGCGAAAGAGAATTTTGTTTTACAAACAGAAATTAAAGAATTTAAATTAGAATTAATGACAAAAATATTGTTCAAATTAAATTATTACAAATGGAATGTTAAAATCAATGATAATGTAACTGGTTTATAATTTATAATAAATTTCACAATATATGTTTGTATCTAAATTTATTAAATTTCATCGAATTAGAATTTATTAAATTATTTTTCGTACATTCTAATATTTCTACTAAATCCAATTATATTCTTTAGTTATATTTTGATTCATATTTTTAATAAATTCGAATAATAGTTAGAAACAATTACGTTTGTAAGGGAATGACTTTTTATATCAAACGAATGAAATGTAATTAAATTTTCTTTTTTCTTTTTATCCAGCATTCTGACAACTAATTCAAAGTAACGATATAATTGAATGATTCTAAAAAACGAATAAAATAATGAACGAATAATAATCGAATATGTGTCATTCTGTAATAACAGATCAAACATCTTGACATTGATCCGCGATTTGAATGGAGTTAATGATATCTAGTCAGACGTCATTTTACATCAAGTCATTTAAAAAAAAAAAGTTAAGTCATTCTAATAAATCGCAGGACTGTTATAAGCTTGTTCAAATAATTTATTTAATTAATTTTAATTTAATGTTAGAATAGATCGTCTATTTAATTGAAAGAAAAAAAAAAACATAATATAGTTTTGAGATATTTTCACAAATGTACAATTTTTCTTGCAAACACGTCCAATCTATATTCAAGTTATTTTTTATTATCTCCATCATATAAAATATTTTTTAATCAGCTTATAAAATATAAGTATAATAAAAAGTAAAAGAAAATGTTTCATCTGTTATAAATTCATTCTAAAAACATTTTTAAATTCTGTAATCGATAATAATGGCAAACCATCAGATATCATTCGAATTTAATTATTATTCTTATAATTAAATAATACAACGCTGTTAGTCAATTAAAAAAAAAAAAAAAAAAAAAAAAAAAAAATCGACGAACACAAGCTAAAAATACATCGACAATAGCCAATACGCGAAGGAAAGCGCATACTCGTTCAGAGGCGCCCTCCTTTAGCCGGACGCAGGATTCACCGGGAAGAAAAGTCCCGGCGTAAGTGTAAGGAGAGAGAAAGATATAAACATGAGCGTATGACCCGCATGCGTATACGTAAGCGAATACCAGCGAGAATCCGCGCGTGCGCTGTTATATCCGTGTGTAAAACGCCGTCGGAGCGACGACGCGATTCCAATGGGTAAGAGTAGCGATGGAGGGGGGCCGAGTTAGCGCCGTCGGGGCTCGCCCGCGCGACGACGACGACGACTACGACGACTGGGAGGTGGATATATGCGCGCGAGCGCGCGTGCTCCCGAGCGCTAGAGAGAGACGGGACTATGTACACGGAGCGGATCATGGCGTTATCCTGTGAGAGAAAGACAGAGAGAGAGAGAGAGAGAGAGAGAGAGAAAGGACGAAGGGTAGGTTTCCCTTCTCTTTCCGTTGGACTCGCTCGCAAAGAGAACGAGAAAGAGAGAGAGAGGCGCACGCGACAAGGGGGTGTTACCATGGTTACGGCGCTCGCGCCTTGACATTGACAAATGGCTGGGCAGAGGGGTGAGCCCGAACGAACACAGCGCCGCTTTTACATATGCAGGGACACCCATTTGTCCATGGGCTCGATGGTGGAAGGAGAGTAAGGGAAGTTGGGAATGAGAGAGAGAGAGAAGGAGAACGAGCGAGAAAGCTGAAGAAAAGAGAATTCGAAAATTTTCAGCCGAAAGGGAAAGAGAGAGAAAGAGGGAATGAGAGAGGGTTAAAAAAGGGATAAGTTGAATACCTAAAGGATAACGGAAGGGAGGGATAGGTGAGAGAAAGAGCCTTTACAAAAGGGAGAGAAAAAAAGAGACAGAGAGAAAGATGAAAGAGAAAAAATCGGTTGTTTTGAGAATTGCCGGGTAATGGAGAAAAGGAGATGATGGGACAAACAGGAGGAAGAGACGCAGATGACGAAAATGGACTTTTAGTGGACTTTTTATGAGGAGTAACAAGCCAAAGGTATATGAAATTCGAATTTCAAAGATAGCTTTATTGTGTGGGATACGAATTACGAGTGTAATTGATGAATTTATGTACCAACTTTTTTGTTTCTCTTCATTCGTTCGATAAAAAACGATTTTAACATAAAAATAAATTTTTCAAATTTTCCTTCAAACAATCTAATAATTATAGTTACACGATGAATTTGTTTTTTTATTATTATTAATTTTTAACGCGAAAAATTGAACTATTTAATTTATCAAGAAGTAAAAACAAAATTCTTCCAAATTCTTTAAAATTATATGTGATTCTCAACTAACATGCGGATTGTAAATTTTCCTTCAAATTAGTGTTCCTTCAACTGCTCCATTCGCGGCAGACTCTCGCAATCGAAACGTCAGAGAAGCGAAACGCGCGACGAATCCGTTAACCCGACGAGCCAAAAAGACGTCGCGACATTGAGAGAGTGAGAGAGAGAAAGAGAGAGAAAGAGAGAGGAGTCGCTCTGCCAAGTAACAGTTCTGGACCACTTAACGGCTAGGGCTAGCTTCGGACCGCAATGTTAAATTCGCTGTACTCTTCCCCCCCTCCCTCCCCCCCCCCTCTCTCTCTCTCTCTCCCGGCTCAACGGTCGCGCTCCGAAGAGCCGCTAACGAATGAGGGATGTTTCACCTCTCCTTTCTATATACGTAAACGTCTCGTTCGTTTCGTACAGCATATAAACGCGCGCGTAGAAAAGGACGAATTGGGGATATCCGAATGGTTAATCGACGCGGTGGAAAAATTTATTGCCGTCGTGGATGCGTGAAAACGTAGCATGCCCCGCTCTCTCTATGTGAGAGACTGACTGAATTGTGTGTCACCGTTGAAATCTTTAAAAAAATTTATTCGGTTTTGTTCGATTCTTAGACGTTTTTAAAGATGTATGTTCGATAATTATATTTTTAATGCAATAAAACATGAATTTATATCGAAATTATGATTATCAAAATTTATTTGATTAAAATGGAGTTACTAATAAATATAAGTTTTTATTTATTATTAGCAAAGAAATCACAAAATGTTTCAATAAAATATTTCATTTTATTAGTTACATTAAAATTAGTTTACGTACAAAAAAAAAAATCATTAACGATATTAAAATAACACAATAAAATGAATACAATTTGTATTTGACGGGCTTCAATTACAAAGTACAGCTTTCAAAGACGATAAATAATAATAAAATCCATATAGATAGGGCTAGAATAAAAAATAATATATCCGACACTGCAATCAGTTCAAATCTCCAGTCTGTCCACACTGCGATTTATAACGGGATCAGACTCTCGACAAAGGGTACATAAAAAACAGTTTAGCATTCACGCTTACCCAAGAAGCATCGTAAAGCAATCCAAACGCAACCCTCGTTCTTTCTCGATTTCTCTTTCTATTTTTCTTCTACCGCGTAACTGCGAGAAAAAAACTATCGACGGAGAAAAAACGTGAAAAAGAAAGAAAAAAAAAAAAAAAACGTCGTACTGCGTATTCCGACGCGTAATATCTATCGGATAAACTTAAACGTGCGCGCGAATAAGCAAGTAGCCGCGAAAAAGTGAATAAACACAGCGGGTCACGCGTCGAAAGTCAAAAGGCTGCCATCGAATCGAGAGCTACGCGATGGATAGATAGACGGATAGATAGACGGTCGGTAGGTATAATACGCGTATAACGTAGGAGAGAGAGAGAGAGTTAGAGACAGAATACAACTCGAGAGTAATCGCGTCCCAGGAGGGTAAGCGATAGCGGCACCCTTAGCGCGCGGTATATTCCGTAACGCCCTCCCTAACGCCGACGTATTACCGACTTTCTTTCTCTCTCTCACTCTTACCCATTCTCGCGCGCACATGGAAACGCGCGCGTGCCGGCCACTCCCTTGAATCGAGAGAGACAGCGGACGCGCGCCTCTAATATCTCATTACCGACGCTCGCTAGTCGGTTCTCTCTACCATTACGAGATTGTTTGCTTCGAGGCTTCCTCCCGGCGATGCTTTATGACCACGATTCGACGACGATCTCTAGTTACTCTCTCTTTCTCTCTCTCTCTCTCTCTCTATCTCTATCTATCTATCTCTATCTCTATCTCTATCTTGCTTCTTTGGCTTAGTTACTTTCGCCAATATTTTGTGGATACTGAAGGAAAAATCGATATTGAATGAAAAATTAATAATATGAAAATTTTTTCATTTATATTTATGAGTTTTATGTACTATTTTCATCATTTTTTAATAAAATTTGATAATATTAATTTATTTCATAATTAATTTTACGTAATCGATACAGATTTATGCTTCATTTTTACTTAATATACAAAACCTGCTGATTTTTCAAAAAAAAAAAGAAAGAAAAGCACAAGCGCTATTTTTCATATCCATGTATCGTTTGCTAAAATGATAACTGAAATTTTCCTGCTCCCTTAACCGATCGTTTCTCTCTCATTCGCTTGATATCGAAAAACGAAAAATGCCGAAGCAGACAATAATTGGCATCTTTCTCGATTCACTCGCGAGGGCGAGAGAGAAAGAGAGAGAGGGAGAGAGAGAGAGAGAGAGAGAGAGAGCCGCGTAATAAGGTCCATTTCCATGGAATAGCCATCAGCGGTAATTGGCACGGCAGACTCTCTCTCCCTCCCTCCTTTCCTCCCTTCCTCTTGACTTTCCACCTCCTATCATATTTCACAAATGGCCAAGGGGATGCTGCCGCCGCTGTGTTACTTTCCGTACCTCGAATCGCAAATGCCGGTTTTATATTATACACACGGAGCGCGCGACGATGACACCAGCCCTTTTTTAATACAACGAGAATATAGACGCGTGTAACGAAACCCCGGAATCATTGACGGCTCGCTAACAAACCATCACGCCCACGTTTTATCGAACTGCCAGAAACCAAAAAGAAGATACGGACGAGCTTTAGATGTGAAACTTATGTACAAGCTCTTTGTTATTCGGATATCCGCGTTCTCGTCGTCGTCGTCGTCGTCGTTATCGCCAATGTCCTCAAGTCGATCGATCCCCTAATTAAGAATAATAAGACGATCTTTACTGAGTTATTCGATAGCGTTTCATTTTGTTCGTTTAGAATAGCTATTTCATCATTTTTATTACATAATGACGTATCGATTTTTGTTACTTCATTATTATTATTATTATTATTATTTTAAATTAATTTATTAATTTAGTTTAATATGAAAACTTGTTCTCATCGTGCTTATAAAATTAAATCAAGCTATCGATTTCATAATTTAAGAAAAATAATACTTACCTTTTAAAGCTTACGATAAAGTTGCGCAAGTAGAGATATTCTTTCAAAAATCGTTGATGCTTATTCTCCATTGTTTTCTTTTTTTTTTTTTGCGTTTAACGGTCTATCGATATATTCTGATTCTAATTAAAATATTTACTTTTCAACTAAAAATAGATCTACCAAATATTTATAAAACGACTAAATGTGAGCTACTGTTACAACAATTTTATGATATATTAAAAAATTGTAAGAATTTTTATTTAAAATTTAATCCTCTAAACTTGCATTATCAAACAAATAAGAATATAACAAAACAAACGGACATATGCAAATTAAAGAAAAAAAAAAGGAAAAAATAATAAATGGGAGGCACGGGGAAAGGATAAGAATGAAATAATTGCAAAACAGCGTATGTACACAAGATGTAGCATTTAATGCTCACGTTTCAAAAAACACTATACAATGGACACTCTTCTAACATAGACCACCATGACATCGTCATCCTCCTTTATTTTCTTTCTCTCTTGCTTCCTACTGCAGTTTTTTTTTATTTTTTTATTTTATTATTTTTTTTTTTTTTTTTTTTTTTATTTATTTATTTATTTTTTTTTTTGTATGAGTATGTTTAAGTGTGTATGCGAGTGTACCGTGTGTGTATATATATATTATCCGCGAACACGTATACGTAAACCTCAGTCCGTTAAATTCACGCACACGATCGAGTGAGAAAACCCTGGCTTGCTTACGCATGTTATCTCCGACCTTAAACGACTATTAAATAGTTTATTCAACAGTTCGTCCGTCGCGTCACACGATTTTTATATATATGTATATACGCACCGTTCGATTCGTCGTTATAAAATCTACTCGCGTGTCTCTCCCGCTTATATACTTTCGGAGTGATTTTATTTCTTTGTCTTTATTGGCTACTCTTTTATTTTTTTTTGATCCAAATTGTTTCGATAATTTGTCGTTTTAAATTATAGTATTTCCGCGAGACTGAGAAAAAAAAAAACAAAAATTTGCGTCAACGATTTCTTTTCTGTTCGTCACAGCCCGTTTTCGATTTTTTTTTTTTGTTTTTTTTTTTTTAAATGTATCTAGTGTATGATTCTATGTCTCCTATGTGGCTACTTATACAATTTATGTACGCGCAAAGAAAAACGATCGAATTTTTTTTCAATATATATATATATATATATATATATATATATGTATGTAATGTAATATGTATATATATAAACGAACAATCGGAATAAATTCGATTTTTCTTCGTTGCGTTTGATCACGTTCACTTTAATCGTAATTCACAGATAAAAATCGTATACAAGTTTATTGACGAAAACGCGAAAATGATCAATTTTTGCATATTTATTTTATTCTTCTTTTTCTTACCGGGTGAAGATTTATCACAAGCACGAGTCAATTGATATACGACCGATAAAAATCGTTTGTTTCACGAGTGTCATGTGAGTCCTTTAAAAATTTTTCACTTACTGTATCTTACTCTCTCTCTCTCTTTCCTCTCTTTTAGCTCGGATAAACTTTGCCATTGCAATCTTCTATTCTCGCTTTCGGGTGTGTGTTTTTTTAAAAAAGTAGTCAAGGTTCAAGAACGATGCGCAGAAAAAAAAAGAACAACCAGTGAAAAAAGTCAGATTTCATACCGATATAATGAATGTTATCTTATTTATACATCATCTTTTATCATTATCGTTTACAATAGTGATCGCAACAATTTTTTTCGTTACCCCGACTTTCGCCTCGGTCTCAGTCGTCGACCGAGCGAAAATCGACAATCGGTAATCATAATTATACACAATATAATAATTATACAGTGTGTTTTCCTCTTTTACGAATTATTTCACAATCTCCATCTCTTTCATACGCTCATTAAATTTCACACGCTCTCAAGCATTTTATTACCATTTTTTTTTTTTTTTTTTTTTTTTTTTTTTTTTTTTTTTTTTTTTTATTTAATTTTTTTTTATTCCCTTTATTTTACCGTTTCACACAAACTTTCTCGCTCGTTCGTTCACGCGCGCACACGACGCTTCACGCATTATTCATTTCATCGCTCTTATTCTTTCTTTCTTTCTCACACACTCTCACTCTTTCTCTCTCTCTCTCTCTTTATCTTTCGTTCGAGTCGCGCTGATGCTGCTGATGCTGATAAAAACTCTGTGTACTCTCTTTTAATATCTTCTAACGTGTATATTACTTAGATAGCTTAACTGTTACTTCGTATACATTTTTAAGGCGATGATTCAATCGAATGAACTCATTTTTTTTTTTTTTTTTTTAAACGAACAGCCAAACTGTCGAATCGCATCGTATTTCATTTGTTTCATTTGTTTGTTTTATTTTATTTTATTATTTTTTTTTTTACTTATTTATCTTTTATTTTATTTTTATTTTCTTAATTTCACATCGTATAACGCTTATTGGAGCAATAGTATTTATTTACTGGTAAATCGTATACGCGGTTTAAAATAAGAAATCCAGCGAAAATCTGCCGTTAAAAGCGGCAGAATTATGCGAATTATGATCCAGTGTCGGATCGAAACTGACAGATTTTTTTTTTCTTCCCTTTTTATTTTTATAATCGTATTTATATTTCTATATTTGAACCCTGTAACAAAAGGCAGCGACAGTAAGCTTTTAACGATCGATTCGCCGGATTCCTTAGGTTTTTATTTTGCTTTTCTCGATCGGTCGCACGATGCAACTCAAAGATAATTTGATTTAAACGCTGTCAAACAATACTATCAATAAATAAAACACATATATTACATGTACAATAAAACATTAAGTCGCAAATGTTAAAATTTTTAAATAGATCAAATAATTAAAAAAAAAAAAAAAATTGCACTATGAAAATAAAAAATAATTTACATAGACAAATCAATGATGTAAGACCGTCGAGTTTCTAAAAACCAAGTCTCGAGCGATCGAACGAGTTGATCGAGTCCAGCAGATTAGTCATTTAAGCCAATTTCGCCTGATACTTTTACGTTGATTGAACGAACGTACAATAAAAGCCGAAGCTCCTGGCGTTTCCTCGAGGAGGGCTAGCTCTGACGTCACGCTGAATCACGATGCGGGCGTTCGAAATAAAAAAAGAAAAAAAAAAAGAAAAAAAAAAAAAAGAAATCGCGTCGTTAACAAATACGATAAGTAAGAAGATAAAAAGAAGCTAAAGAAGAAGAAGAAGAAATTGCCGCGTGTGTCCGCATCGTAAAATTGTCGGCGCGAGGCCAAGCGGTTAAGAAAAAATCGGTTAAAAGTCGCTTCCATTTGGTATATATACGCGTCTCTAATGGTTGATTGTCTGCTTCGATCGAGTCGTCTCATTGAATTAAAATCGATTGCACCTCGTTAAGAATGTCAGCGATTCTCGACACGCGCTCGCGAGATTGTATTTTATTATTATTATTTTTTTTTTATCTTTTTTCTTTTTCTTTTTCTTTTTCTTTTTCTTTTCTTTTCTTTTTTGTTTTTTTTTTTTAACAGCGTATAAGAGAGGTGACTTATACGTATCCGACGTCGGGAGTTTCGGCTATCATCAAAGGCATTTCCTTTTTATAAAGTTTAAACGCATACTGATTCCTTGGAGAAAGATTTATACATTTCTTTTTCCGCGTTACAATTAGAGACGTATACGTTAACAAGTTTTCGTCGAGTTCGAATTCGTTTCTCCTTCTCCAATTAATCAAGTACAATTCATTTTTTTTTTTTTTCGTTAAGTCATCTGAGACTTTCGGTATACATGAATTTTCATTTTTGTTACTTTTTTTTTTAGTATACTAAAACGTCGATTTGCGCAACGCGAATAAATAAACGATCGCGTGCGGTTTCGTTTGATATCAGGTATAAATGTATCATTTGTTAATCGTTGAAATCAACAAAAATATCCGTTTCACTAACGATGTTAAAATACTAAAGGTTACTTTTTTCGCTTTAGCAAACAACATTCGTGTCAAATATCGTTTACTTTTCCGACTATTGCGCATCTCGACTTTTTAAAAGTTACACAAGATTCAAAATTTATAACAATTTCTCGATAATCTCTTGTTTTATGTAAATTGAACGTATTCAAAATATGGATAATTTCGATTTATTTTATGTAGTTCTTATGTTTTTTTTTTTTTTTTCGTCATTTGAATTCTCATCTTCGTTTTGAAACCATTGCTCTCGTCGTGTCGTTTCAAAGTTTTAAAATGATGCTAAAACGTTGTCATCACCAGGAGCCTCATCAAAATAAGCTTGTTTCGTATTTTGCTACCGCTGCGTCTTCTTTCTCGCTTCCCTTCTCACACACTTACGTATATCAAGGACATTTAGTATCTAGAGATAAAGAATGGATTTTCACCGGATCCTCTCTCTCTCTCTCTCTCTCTCTCTCTTCTTTTTCTCTCTTTCTCTTTTATTCATTCATTCGCATTCACTCAAAATGGGCGTTGAAAGTTCGACGTCTGTTTTATATTTCTCTCGTCCTTTATTTTCCTTCTCGAGCAAAGTAGAAGTAAAAATCTTATTATACGCCGTTACTTATGCTGCGAATAAATTAAAAGGTAAGAAAAACACACTGACCTTGACGAATCGCCAATCAAGAATAAGCGCACTTTTAACGAAAGAAGAACTCCAGGGGGGTAAGGTATATAAATGGGATTAAGCGGAGATCTCGTCTTTTTTCTTTTCTTTCTTCTCCTTCCTCCTTTCTATTCTTCTCGGTATTTTGTTAATGTTACCGATTCACAACGTATATACATCGTTGGCTATGCAAAAACACGAGCGCGTAGTTTATACGCGTCAAAAAGTGTTAAAATACACGTCGATGCTTGCTTCATTTATATACGTTTTTATCTTCATCCACTTGAAAGATGGTAGAGCAACGATAGCCGAAAAGAGAAAAGAAAAACAAAAAGTTGCAGACGAACCAAACTGTGGACATTATGTTTGTGTGTTTATGTATACTTTCGGGCCCTAAATACCTGCTACTCGCGTACTATATGTATAATATGTATATTCTATAATACATCACTGCCCTATCTTTCGCTCTCACTCTTGTGCACATTTCTCTCTTTCTCTCTCTCTCTCTCTCTCTCTCTCTTACTCTCTCTCACTCTCTTTCTTACTCTCTCTCTCTCACTCTCTCTTTCACTCTCTCTCTCATTTTCTCTCACTCTCTCTCACTCTCTCTCTCTCTCTCTCTCACTCTCTCTCACTCGTTCTCTCGTACTCTCGCGGAAAAAGAAATAAGTAGAATCGAAAAACTCACTCTCACTCGCATTCCCTCGACGAATTCACGAGCAAACACACGCTCGTGTCCGCTTATTTTACGTCGTTTCTGTCTCTCTCACTCACTCGCTTTCTCTCCCAATTGAATTAACTATTTATACACAATATATTATAGTAAATCGTAATCGTTAACTCTCTAATTAATTTCTAGATTTTTTTCGAGCGATTCGTCGTCGCTACGGCTTCCTCCGGTTTTCATTCGTCCACGAACCCCTTCAGTGCCTGTGCCCCATTTAATTTTTTTTTTTTTTCTCTTATTCTTCAAATTCTTCATCTTCATTTTCGCGCTTTCAACATTCTCTCGAATGCATCTCTTGTCTCGTTATATTTCCTTCCTTAACGCCAATCGTCCTTAAAAAGTCAGATCCTTCTTCCATCGTTTCGTCCAAATATTATTACTCATCCCTCCTGTTTATATTACAATGCGGAGCGGGGCGCGCTGCTCTCTGCTGTTGTTGCCTTTCTTTTTATATTGATTTATTTATTTATATATTTATATAGTTTACTTTTGTTTAGTTAGTAAATTTATTTATAATTAAGAACTGTACAGATTCAATGTTCCTATTGCGTGTCGAGAAAATCCGTCGACGCTTCAGCGAGTGACACCACACACATTTTTAAATAGCTTTTATTAGCTCTTTTTATTTTATTCTCATTCACTCATCGCTATCCAACGTTTTCAATATAATCGTTCGGCGTTTCGTGAGAGAATCGATACGCAACGCGGACGCGGAGTCTCGAGTTTACGAGGACGTACCGTCGTTATTATTACTATTATTTTCATTCTTTCATTGCGAATTCTTCAGCCTCGGAGTTTTGCTCTCGTCGACGAGCTCCGAAGTGGATTATGAGCACCTTCAAGCTTCTCACGTATCTCTCGTTCGTATCGAGCCGGTCATTTTTATGCCGTTCTCCGTCTCTCACTCACTCTCATTCTTCTCTCTCTCTCTCCTCATCCTCCTCCTTCTCTTCCTCCTTCTATTTTTTTTATATTTATCTCTCTATCTCCCCGTCTCATTCTTCCTCTCTTCGTCTTCGTTTTACGTACGTCCCGTGTGGATTTAGCCCGCAGCGCGAGGATTCCATTGTAATGTACATGCCCGCTAAAAATTGCCTATATCACTATGTTCATTACATATATAGTCTCTCAATTGCGATCGTATTAAAATTTAACATTTAATATCTTCAATCACTACAATATTACACCGCAAATATTTTGTACAAAGAACAATCACATGAATTTTCATCTCGCGACCCACCACCGCCGGTTTGTTTTTTATTTTCATTAATTACTCTCGTTTTTACTTTTTATTTTTATTTTTATTTTTATTTAATTATTTTTTCATATTTTGTTGATTCTTAAAATCCGCTTCTCTCCTTACACTTCTCTTGTTTCTCACCAGCTTCTCTTTTCAACGCCTCGATTCTTCTCCGCGCTTCATCGTAGCGTCGACGTTAAAAAAATTTCGACTCGATTCTTCTCCTCTCACCTCGCTCGCATTTTTTTGGCAAATAAACGAGGGTACGTTGAATAGTTCCCTCGTTACGCCGTTGCGTCAAAGAGCTAAACCATGGATGCATTCCGCATAGTTCGCTCGCGCATTAGACGAAGGAAGCCTTCAGGAGGATATAATCGGCGAGCCTCGCGATATCGTTAAAACGATTAATAGCTGCGCCAGCTGCGTGTCACGGTTGGTAAAAAAAAATAAAAAAAATAAAAAAAAAAAAAAATTAAGAAAACAACGGCTTTCGTCGCGAGCCTCGGCCTCCTGGCGAAAGGCGTCGATCGAGGAAAAGCCCACGAAGACGTTTTTTGACGTTTTTTATCGCCAACGAGATGAGCATCTGCGTATGTATATATACATATATACTTATGTATAAGTTTATACATAATATATATATAAATATACGCGGGGGGAAGGGGGGGCAAGAATCGTCGGCTCAATCCTCTTCGCACTTTAATTATTCATCTATCTCTCTCTCGGCGCGTCCTCCGTGCGTGTGTATGTGTGTGTGTTATTATTTACTTTTTAACTTGTATTTAACCTTTATTTTATTTTATTTATTTACTTTATGAATTTTTATTTTTTATTTATTTATTTATTTTTTTTTTTTTCATTTTTTTTTCATTTTTGTTCCTTCTCATGATCATTCATCTTTTTTTTTTTTTTTTTTTTTTTTTTCGTTTTAAATATAGTTATCCAAACGCATCACGGTGGCTCTCTCTCTCTCTCTCTCTTTCTCTCTCTCTCTCGCACTCTCTCTCTCTCTCGCTCTCTCTCTTTCTCTCTCTCTCTCTCTCTCTTTCTCAAATCCAGCGTGTGTTGGCTTCGAGGGCGTGCGCGCTCGCACGCGAGCGGCTCTCCACGTGTGTGGTTAATCCAGGTTGCGCGCTAGGACATAGTCATGCTTTATCCTTCGCTACGACGTGCGATCGTCGTACATTCGTTCGCCTATGCGTGCATCCAGCTGGAACAGAAAATTTTTGATAACCCCCGATGAGTTTTGCTTTTTTTTTTTTTTTTATGGATCGTATGAGTTTTAATTATTGTAAATTATTATTGTAAGATTAAATGTGTAAATATGTAGTCGTCGATATTTGTTAGGTTTACGGCTAATGATTTTCGACGATTAAAAAATTTTAATTACTATCGAAAAATACTTACGTAAGCGGAAGTTTTTACTTTTACGATAAATACTTTGCCCGTATCTAATTACGTATATCCAACGCCTTATTGTATTAATATTAATCGCGTTATTTAATTTTTCGAAAATGATAAAGATAACGGTGTATATACCGTTAAAGATACGAGGTGAAAAATGTTTTTCCATTAAATAATTTATAATTAAAAAAAAAACCAAAAAAAAAAAAACTATCGACGTTTACCAAAGTTTAAGCCGATAATTAATCAAATGATCGTAATTAAAATAGCGATAGCGTTATAGATAAGTATAGTTACCTTTATAAGTGATGCCCGTAATATTCAGGTGGATAGTGGTACTGATTGTGGAAGGTCGGGTCGCCGGGCGGCCGGTGCATCATGCTCGCGGCCGCTTGTCCGTCCATCATGTAGCCCATCGTCGCGTCCGGACTGTAAGCACCGCTTGGACCTGCGGACAATGTAGGGAATACTACACGTTACTACGGTTAGAACTCTGTTCTAAGATCGGCGAGGCCGTAATGTTAATGCTCGTCACGCATACACCTTTAATTCTTTATACTTGCATTAGTCAGTTTTTGGTGCAAACTTGAATTATTTTTTCTTTTTCTTTTTTTTTTTTTTTTTCTTGTATTATTTATTTATAGTGACGAGCAGTGTGTAAGTGTGTAGATGAATTTCTTACAAAGTTTTCGTTGTTTTATTTGTTGTACAAGATGCTATAAATTTTATTTTTAACGTATGTAATATAATTAAAAAAAAAAAAAAAAAAAAAAATATAAAGTAAAGTATAAAATGTATGAAATCGTCACAAAGCGTTACAAATTTTTAACAAAACTACCCCATATTCCATAACCTTAATGGAATATTCAAAGAAAGAATCGTTCACAAATCAACAAAGCAAACAAGCGAAAAATGAAATTCGCCACCGGTCTGAAAGAGATCCTTCTTTTCATTCTTTTCTCCGACAAAAAGAAAATAAAAAAATTCCAGTCGACTTTATTCAACGAAGAAACAAGCGCGCATACAGAAATCACGCGAGCGAAGGAGGATAGGCCAGCATTGGATTTAGCATAAGAAAGGCTTGAAAATCGAGCGAGCGAGAGAGAGAAAGAGAGAGAGAGAGAGAGAGTGAAATACACACGCACACACACACACACACACACACACACACACACACACACACACACACACACAATGGGGAGAAGGCGCGGGATTCGGACGGGCGTCTTTGTGGACTCGGAGAGAGGGTGACGTCGCGCTGCGCAATCAGTGCTCTTGATTTATCGAGGCAATATACATTAAGATAGCGACATTAAAACTAGGGGGGAAAGTCCTCCTTCTCCTCCTCGTCGATCTCCTCGCCGGCGGATTTCGTTTCTCGCGCGTAAGCATAGGGCGAATGTGTATATATGTATATATATACATGAGCTTCCATTAACCCAGCGACGATGACATCGATGTCGCGTGTTGGGTCTTCTCGAAGGCACATGGAAAAATGCGACGTGGGATTCGTTGCTTGTGAATTATTTCAGTGAGGCTGGGTAACGTTTATTAAAGTTAACGTGACGTTTCCATTTATTGAGATGTTTGATTGTTTTGAGTGAAATTTTAGGAATGACGATACATACACATTTGATTTACGGAATTAATAGCGATAAATTTAGATCAAATATGCATCGTGTCTTCGCGTATACTTTTATTTATAAGGACAAATTTCTAAAATGGAAGTAAGAAACGTTACGAAAATTTTTCAAATAAAAATTATCGAACCATAAACTGCATTCGTTAAGAACGATATTTTTCCTATCTCATTCCTTTCTAAAAACTATTTTGAAATTTCGTTTGGCATTTTCATCATCTCCTTTACATTTTCCTATTTTTCATTCGTCATCTGTACTTCTTCGCGGCTTATTCCGCAATACATATATAGACTCGCGTATATACTTACACCTCTTGGACAAGCTTCCGAAGCCGGAGCGCGAAGTATTTTATAGGTCGGAGCGCGAAACAACTCGCGCAAGATTACTGCGGATCCCAGCGACGGCGGGATCGACCGACGCGGTATACTGCATTCGCCCACCGGTGGTATTCGCCTCTGCTTCGTGAGAGAGCCTATATATATATATATGTGTGTGTGTGTGTGTGCGCGCGCACGGATATATCCATACACATGCGTACGCGGCAAAGTCCTTTTCACAGCCTGAAATGTAGTCTCTTATTATGGCTCCTCGAGAGAGAGAGAGAGAGAGAGAGAGAGAGAGAGAGTGTGTGTGTGTAAGTATGTGTGTGTGAAAGAGAGAGAGAGAGAGAGAGAGAGAGAGAGAGAGAGAGAGAGAGAGAGAGAAAGAGCGATATCCCACTAACGAGGGATGCGCTTGTAGTGTGATTAAACCGCGCTATAACGCAGCAGGGAGCCAACGCCGCGATGTGTGTGCACCCCGGCCACAATATGGGAAATTAAGGAGTCGTCCAAGAGCGCGAGATGAGAACCTTTGTCGCCATCTTTGTCCTCGCCATCTAGTCTCGTAAAGGGGATAAACTTAAGAAAGAAAAGAGAGAGAGAGAGAGAGAGAGAGAGTATGGTTGGACGATACTGCCTCTCTTTTGACATTCGATATTTATGTGCATTCGGTAATAATTAGAAGCGCCTTTGTGCGTCTCTCGTATTTATAGTTCGTTGACACCCGCGTTTCGTTCTTTTTTTTTTATTTTCTTCTTCTCGCAAAGATCTTCTCTCACCGGTTAGTTAGCGGATAAGGCAGTTTTTTTTGTTAGCGCACACGTATACAAGTCAGCGGCTTATAAGGAAAATAAAAAAAAAAAAGGTTCGAGATTAGACCGAGAGATGAAGAAGAGGAGTTCTCGGGGCAATTTTGATTACACAGGAGAAAAAGAGGTGAGGCATCGAGTTGGTCGGTGAGAAAATCAAGATGAACGATGGACATGCGTTACTTTATACACATTAGAGTTCCGGATATATATATATATAGAGTATAAGAAGTACCCGAGAGAAAAGTTTCAATGATACGAGTTTCGCTCTCGTTGCGAAAATGCATGCGGTGAGTGTGTGTACCGAGTACGCGGGCTATTTATGCTCGCGTACACAAATCCCATCGCGATGGACTTTTAGATTCTTCGCGAGATTATTATTACAGCGAGCGCTCGGGAGGAAGTTCTTGCGCGTAGCTACACCCGGGTTTATGAATCTTACGATGCGCTGGGCGCTGAGTTACTCTGAAAAAAATAATCGTTGCGTGTGTGGTATGATTTTCCTTAAATTGACAAATTATAACCAGCGCTTCAATAAATTTTAAAACACACAAGTTTTTATATTTAATAATTCGAATTGAAATCTAATGATTATTTTGAAATTTTCAATAAAAGTCATTTTTTAAAAGAACTTTTTCTCGAAATTAAAAATACAAATTAAGAGCGGCAGGGTACAAACCGTACGCACGATAGTGTCGTACTTCTCTCAGTTACTCTCTCACTCTCATCCTCTTTCTCTCTGTAACCAAAAAGAGGATCGCGTAGAACGAAATCGGCATGAGTCGCGCGGCTTGTATACACGACAAAGCCAACCACTCGGTGCGGTTAAATCCAAGAGAAAGAGAGGATGAGCCGAAAGACTGCGGTACTACTCTTGCGCGCATACACACATACTCGCGCGCAAAGACGAGGGAAAAAGCCCGAGTTAAATGCAATAAAGCACCGGTTGTATACGAATACGCGCAAGTGTGTCTGTGTGAGAGTATGTATATACGTGTGTCGAGTCGCGTAAATCCTGCTCTCGCCGTGGGACACCGCCCGCTCTGGTGGCGAACCCCTTTGCCCCTCTTCTCTTTCATACGTGTGTAATTTATTTAGAGAGGAAAAGAGAGAGAGAGAGAGAGAGAGAGAGGGATCGCCGCTGCCGTTAATTGCCAAGAGCGCGTTAAGCTGCGAGAAAGTATTTCGTTGATACGGAATAAGGAAAAAGAGAGAGAAAGAGGCTTGCAAAGTAAAACGAAGAAGAGGGAAAAAGTAAGGTTGGCCCGCTTTCACGGCAGTTTATCCCCCCAATAGTATGGGATGTAAAAACGCTGGTGTATCCTTCCCCCTTACCTACCCTTAAGACCTTTCCTCGATTACGGTTTATTCCTTCTGCAAATACCGCATCAGTCATTCTATATTAAAATGCGCCTAACGAATGACTTTGAAGGAGACTCCATTTTCGAGCCGTCGTCGTACAGAGATAGAAAGATGAAGATAGAGAAAGAGAGAGATAAAGAAGAGAAGGGACGAGAAAAGGAGTGATATTAGATCGTCTTACAGACGCGATACGTAGACACACGTGTATATATATACACGGAGGCTTGATGTGTTGCGCATTTTGACCTTTGGGATTGTATTAATCGGAGCGGAGCGATGACACTACGAGTTTGTTTGATAATAATAGAAAGTGTGGATTACGGTTAATGGACAGAGGTGCGAGAGAGGCTTAACGCCAACTAGTTATTAAAATTTATACGTTCTCTTGGTAAAAGTCGTTTATTTTTAGTTACTTTGTGTATTCTATTATTATATTAAAATTGTCTAGTATTTTACGCATTTTTTGAAACATTTAAAAGAGAATTGAAGTGAATTACGTTTAAAAATACTTATTTATAGAAATCTTAACACAAAATGAAAATTTTATAGTGTTTCGGTGGAATTTACTATTCCGATAAACTAAAAAACTTTACGAGCAGCATTGAGTAACATTTAAAAGGAAAAAAAAATCATAAAAATGAGAGAAGAAAAGAATGCGCATTTTTCCAATCGCAAATATCGCAAACACATTTCGCGCAAGCTCTCCTTCGACGAAACGATTTTTATAATTACAAGGCATATCGAAATACATGTCCCACCCAAAGGCTTTTAACAAGCACACGCGCGAGTAAACTTCTCATTTGCAACAAGAGTAGAAAACGAATATGGAGGGCTTGAGTAGAATTGAAAAAAAATAAAAAAAAATAAAATCAAAAAGAATAAGCAATCTTCGATTTCTCGAGTAGAAACACAAACAGAACGACGCGAGGCAATTCCTTAAAGAGAGAGAGAGCTCTCGTAATTAGATTTTTGCGAGGTGTAGGTGGATATCCCGTCCGTACACATGCGCGTACAAGAGAATGTGTTTCGGTACATAAGGAGATAGAGGTTGGTACAACGCGGCGCGCTACCTTTACCGAGAGAGAAAGAGAAAGAGAGAGAGAGAGGGGGGGAGAGAGAGAAACGCCGAGAGAGGGAAAACTGGAAATCCCACCGGCTGTCTCACGAGTAAAGCGTCTCTCTTTCTCTCGGCGCGTCCTCCTTCGTCGCACTCGCGCGTATCCCTCGTTCGTGCGTTACACGAGAACGACATTAGTCGAGTAACTTATGAGCCCCGGCTTCAGGATGCAGCCAGTGTGTAGCTTCGCTCTTTCTTGAGAAGAGAGAGAGAGAGAGAGAGAGAGAGAGAGATATCGCAGAGAAAAAGGTATATATACAGCAGCGTTGTAGGCGGGCCGCTACCGAGAGAGGAATCCTCTTGGCTTCGGGTACATACTACTACGCAACCTGTATCGCGTACGCGTGTACGGTGAAAAAGGCAACGGCAGCTCGAACTTAGTTGGCGACGCGCGCTCACACATACGCTGTATGAGAAACCACGAGCGCGTGTTCACGGAGTCGCTAGTTTCCGAGCAAGTTTTGGCTTTCGTTCTCTCTCTCTCTCTCTCTCTCTCTCTCTCGGTAGCTGGAGGTGCGAGCTGACGCGTACACGTGTGTGCGTCAGCATCGACTACGACGACGACGACGACGACGGACGTAGTTTCCTTGAGACTTTGGCTCTTGAGAAACCGCGACGAGGTCGAGGAGAAGGTGAACATTCCACGTCGAGTAATGCCGAGAGTCTGCATACGTGTACATATACGTAGCGTTGTGTGCACTTAAAACGCACGAGGTGAAAGGGTATCAACGAAACGAAAAAATGTTATACCATAGTTGTGAAATTAATAAATTATATAAAAATTATATTCCGATTGGATATTTTATAAATAAAAAACGTATTTTGAAAATTAAATGATTGCGCTATTATAAATTAAAAATATTTTCATTTCCTAAAAATAGCGATTAATTTAAACGATATAAACTATGAATAGCATTAGACAATTAGACATTTAAGGACGCATTTAGGGACAGAAGACGAAGTACCCAGACGGCCTATAACGGGCTAGAATGTTAACTAGGTATAATGGGGAAAGAGCAAATCGCGATAGCGATACGGTTAAAGATCCGTGGGTCATATCGAGCCTCGTTCGCCATACCCAACTATATCCCGTCTAGTCGTCTTGGAGATCTTCGTAGCGGGGTATATAGACAAAGACGGAGAATGAAATTTCGCCGAGAGCCGAGACGATATAACGCGCGGGGAAATTTCGGGACGGTAGCAGGAGGACGAAGCTCGGATTGTGAGCCGGCGGAAGCAGGAAATGTGCTCCGGAACCTTCAACAATCCCTCGATGAAACTATTGGTCATCTGCGACGCGAGCGCCGGATACGCCGGATCTAATAACTCATCCGTCCGCCTGTGCTGCGTCTCGCTTGTCATGTATGCGTAACCTCCTCTTTTTTGTTTTTACTCTTTTGCCGTTGTTGCTTCTTTTTTTTTCTCTCGTTGCTCTCTATGCCTTTTTTTTTTTTTTTTGCTCGTCGACGTCGCTTTTGTGCGTTTCATTGACTGCGCGCAATTATTATACACGCAATTTGAGGAGGAATTTACCTCCTCGATCGCGGAAAAAGAACATCATAAAGATATATAAAAATTAGAATCGTTCAACGACTATTTTTTTTTTTTTTTTTTTTTTTAAGGTTCTGCGAATATTTTTATGTATGACGTAGAAACAAGTAAATGTCCTTGAAGAATTTAATTCAGAAAACATAGTTTACGATAAAAAATCTTTTCATTTTCGTAAAGAAGTTAATTTAAATTTCATGTTGTAAGAAACGTTGTGAAATAAATTCTCTCCGAATAATGAAACAAAAAGCCCCCATCCATTTTCGAAATAATAAAGTCAAGTAGCTCGACACCCTCGTATCTAGGATAGTTTTTAGATTCATGAGCATCCTGTTTCTTTTTTCGCGCCATCTACTCTTTTCATTCTTAGTGCCCACATATCCTCTCTTACTCTCTCTCTCTCTCTCTCTTTCTCTCTTTCTCTTTCTTACCCTCTTCCTTATTTTCTCGCTCGTTCTTCTGCACTCGATGCTCTCTATCTCCTGTTTTCTTTTCCTTTTCATTTCCACCGACTTCATATCCGCGCGCTTGCTTTTACTCTTTCCACCTTTTCTCTCTTTCTCTCTCCCGTACACACATTCGCGTAAGTGCGGCAATACCAAGAGAGAAAGAGAGGCTCTCGGTAGAAAAGACACATGCGTGTGTACACACGGCTTTTCTCTCCATTCCTTCCCCTCTCTCTCTCTCTCTCTCTCTCTCTCTCTCTCTCTCTCTCTCTCTCTCTTTCGCTTACGAAGAAAGAAAGAGAGAAAGAGAAAGAGAGACTTTGCCGGCAGCAGCAGAAGCAGAGAGTCCGCCCATTGCAAGCGGTTGATATATAGCCCCTTGGAGGTCGATGACTTCCGCTATTTTTCTTCCGCTGTCTCCAGCAAGCAACTACCCTTCCTAGCGTCCGAGCTTCTACCCCACCTTCTTTTACCCTCCGCTAGCGCGTGCTTCTTTCACATCCTATTCTCCTCCCATCCCCGCCTCGTCTCTCAATACGCGCGCGCGCGAAAATTCCGCGGAAACCAATTCTCCCGTTATATTTTCCACGCGGATAAAGTAGTTTTTTGTTTCATCGTAACCGCGCTGTCATGGCGTTGCGAGGAAATGCAAAAAAGGCTACGAGGTTGCGTGGAAAAAGTTATACGTAAACGCGCGCGACGGCAAAAAATGATTTAAGATTTGGGGTTAAAAAGTGAATCAGAGCGAGCCGTTGATTTTCGCTCAGCTAAGCGTTTACGTTTTAATTAATCCGAAATCGATGAATAATTTTATGTTATCGGTCAATCAAATCATCAATTTTAACAAATTATTATACTTTACGTTATCCAATTAGACCGCTGGTGTAAAATTTTTTTACCAAAATTCATTTAATACAAATTTTATTTCAGCGCTTGTATATGTATCCGTCAAAATTTTACGCGCGTGCGAGAGATACTTCGGGGGGGTAATTAAGCGTTTATAATTAACAGATCGCGCTGAAGCTGGTTTAAAGTTAGCCGGCGTATAAGCTTGCTACGTTTACGCCGTCAAAACAAGCCGATTAATTCTAAGCAAATCTCGCAAAAGCGCAGCAGGTTATACCGGCCGTTCGTTCGTTCTCTCGCGCGGGCACGATTCCAAAATTCGATAGTCCAAGAGTATATTATGTATATATACATGTGCAACTCGTACGTTTTCGAGAGAGAGAGAGAGAGAGAGAGAGAGAGAGAGAGAGAGAAGGAGCGCATTTCAGTTCGCGCGTCGGGCAATAAGAAGCCGTTGCATTTATGGATGCGATCTTGTTGACAACTCGAAAATTAATTTTCCTTCTACCTTTCTCGCAAGGATAAAGAGAAAGAGAGTACGCGACGTACCGGCATATTTTAACTCGCTTCTTTAGAGTAGAGCTCGCGTATAAATTTCGAAAGAGGAAAGGAAGAGAGAGAGAGAGAGAGAGAGAGAGAGTTTAGTTTATCGTATAGTTTTGGCAAAACGGACGAACGAAAGAACGAACCAGCCGAGCGAAATGGTATATAAGCTCCCGATGACCGATGCGCTCCGCATGGCTTACTCGTCATCGGCAAGAAATTACGTTACAGCGTGTTTTGTGAGGAAAGAAGAGGATAATTAATAGCTTCTCGCGTATATAACGTAGTATATAATCCATGCCAAAATAATGGCCGCGTTATTTTGGCATGTGTTTTGACTGAAATTTAACAATGCGTGATTCACCGCGGATTGCGCGTAATTACTTCGGATGAATTACGAAATGATTGCTGGCTTTACGCATAATCAAGTGACGCTCGTCGTATTATGTTTAATTGTGCTTGAGACGAGATGGGAAAATAATAATCTACAAAACAAAATAAAAACGTTTCGATAAAGCAGGAATGAAAAAAGAATAAATTATTGGATGATGAGAAAACGGCGTTTTTAATTTTTTTAAAGTCACATAAATTTTGGCACAAAAAAAAAAAAAAGAAACAAAAAACATAAGCAATGGGCAAAAATCGGAAATGAATATGAAACGAAAAACTTGCTTTGAATTTGTGGCGCGCGGTAAGTTCCAATACATAATGCATGAGGTTAAAACCAAAAGTCAAAAAAGAAAAATTGCACGGATACCACGCGGTTATTTCTGGAATTCCTGCAGAAAACTCTCTTCCAACTGAAATTCATCAAATCGAAAGAGGAAAAGAAAAAAAAAATGAAGAAAAAAAGAAAAAATAAAAGAAATCTCTATTAAAAGTCAGTATACCATCCCTATCACGATTCATCAGATAATCTTAATTCGCATACGCGCAGCAATTCGATAAAAGCTTTACGTTACTCACGTACGAGACGATAAAAGAGAGAAAGAGAGAGAAAGACGCAGTAGCAGTTAAAGCAGCAGCGCGCGGAGACGTCGCAGTCTGAATGTTCTCTAGTTGACGCGATAAATAATTAATGACCGCAGTTGTCCGCAAGAGTAAGAGAAAGAGAGTGGACTCGTGGCGCTCAATATTTATAAGGTGAAACGAGAGAGAGAGAGAGAGACGTGCAAACACACGTGCAGCAAGAGGGTGGGACGTACCGTGATGCGATGACGTGCGCCGTCTTATATGGTTCGGGAGAGAAAGAGAGTAAGAGCGCGTGTGCGAGCGCGCGTCGCTATTTAGATATTTTAATTAGTCGATCGGCTATAAATTATTATAATTAACGGGCGTCTGCGCATTTATATATATATATATATATATATATATATATATATATATATATATATATATTTATACACACATATACTTGGTTTTGTTCAAGTTCGCGGCTCGTTAGGCTAGCCGGCGCGGTAGTTCTCGTGAACGGGAGAGAGATAGAGAAAGGTAGACGAGTGATGATGATTTATTTGCGCGGTATGGCGCGGCTCCACTTTGCTCTTCCTTCCTTTCGCTCTCTCTATATCGGCACAGCAGCGGGTCCTCGCTTTTTCTCTTCCTGCTTATTTCTTAGACCGCGCGATTTCTTTCTTTATCGCGATTAATTGATTTTTCATTGGGATACTCGAGTTCTCTTTCTTTTTGCGGCGTATATCTCTAACTGCAGGCGCGCGCGGGCGCACGCTAAAATATATGGATGCGTATCGCTCGATCGTTTATTAATGACTCTAATGTTGGACTTTTCATCGACTTCTTCCCTGCATACGAAAGTCAATGATAATTTATGGTCAATGGTTGTTATGCAAGAGCGGATTTTTTAATGGCCATCGTGTTTTCGTAATAAATTATTCGATTGACTCGTTATCGATGTATTTATTTTGTCGTAAATAATGATGACAATTAAGCGCGGAACGTATCGCTTTCGATTCTCGAACCGATAGAAAGTTGGAGCAGAGTTTGCTGAAGTTATAGATAACCAATGGTTTATACATCTAAGCGAAAATAAAATGTTTTATTCCGCTATCTCATCTAGAAACAAAACTTTTTTACAATTAAAAATGGGTTCATTAATACACTTTTAATTTTATTAAATTTTATAAATACATTAAGCACATAAAAATAATTGCATGTCTTTCTAACCAACCATTCTTTAAAGTAATTCGTTGTTACAATTATAGACACGGACAACTTCGAAACGACGAAAACAAAAATATTTTCCGCCCCGAGAATTTCAATAGCCCTTTATCGGTCTCTCTTTCTCTCTCTGTCTCTCTTTCTTTCCCGGATCCTTATATTTCCCAGTTGACCAGCTTACATAAACGCACGCGCATAGTACAAAAAGAAGAAAAAGGGAGCGGCGAGGCACGAGGGCATTTGTTTATCTCGAAGCCAATCTCCTCCCGAAACGACTAAAAACATCGCAAAAGCACATCGTGTACGAGGGATGTAAAGAGGGATGGGGCAAAAGCTCGGTACTTATACCAGCCGACTGGCACCCCTTAGCTGACCGCTTCGCTATCGCGCTTGCAAGCCCGAGGGGGCAAAGCGACGGTCAAGCTACCGCCGCTGCCGCAGCCGCCGCCGAGATGAGATAGAACGGGCCATTATGCCCCGTACCGATAAGATAGGTCCACGCCGAGAGCTCACATACACAAGCTTACCCATACACGTGCCCTCTTTGGAGTTCGACGCAAGGCGCGCGCGCGCGCGCGTGTCTTGATACACCGGACGCGATCCGAGACGTGAAAAATCTAGTCGAGTAATGCGAAGCTCTCTTGAAGGGACGATAGAGAGGGAGAGAGAAGGAGTGTGTGAGCGCGTTTGTGCGAGTGTGTATGTCCACCCTTATCTTTTCATAGGGATCCAACGGACGAGCGAGCGAGAAACTCCATTTCCGTGTCCGAGGAGTGTTGTACGTGAGCAAGAGAGAGAATGAGAGTGAAAAAGAGAGAGAGAGAGAGAGAGAGAGAGAGAGAAAGAGAGGACCGGAGACACACAGTAGCCAATTTATACGCTCCTAACGAGATGGTTTGCCCGCTCGTTTACATGGATGCTCCCAAATCGAATAGCGTGTTTGCGACCGAGTTTTCGCGCAAAAAGACGAGAGATAGAAAGAGAATGAGATGAAGGAGAATTTTGGATTAAACGATTGATGGGAATATAACGTAGATTGTATGTGGCTAGTTACGTAATTGACTGATTTCGTTGTTAGATTTGTATCTAATGTCTTATTGAAATATCGTACATTATACTTTAATTAGTTTTGTTTTCATGAATAAAATAAAATTTATCAACCTAAAAAATTATCTAAGGCCAGATTTTTGTCTTTCTAAAGTGTCAATAAAAACTAAAATAACTTTAATAATAATTATTTATTTATTGAAACAAAAAAAAGTTAAACATACTGAAATGTTATTTATTTTTTATAAAAAGTTGATGTATCCTTTCAAAAAATATTTACTTATTATTTTTGTACAGTCACCACAAAATATCAAAATAAAATAATAAAAAAAAAAAAGAGGAAAGCAGGAAGCCTGCACGTACTAAAATTAACACATCTTTCCGAGGTATACAGCCCAACAAATTATACCTTACTGCAAATAAAGAAAAAAGTAAAAAAAAAAAAGAAAAAAAAAAAAGGAAATATCCGGGGCCGAAAAAGAAAATAGAGAAAAGAAAAAGGAGAGCGGACGAAACGAAAAAAATGTTAATGCGATGCCGGGCAATTTCCCGGTGTCTAAGCCCTACGGTACGTTCGGCTTCGCTCGCGACGGTCCATATACAGAGAGCGTCGTCGGTGGCAGCGGCAAATAATAACGTTTCTATAAGTCGGTCGTTTGTATTCGACGACTGACGCGCTGCCGCCCCATTTCAATTAACGTATGATCTATGTCGTACAAGGACCCGGCCACCTTTCAAACGTTGAAAGGATGTAGGTGGGGAGGGGTGAGGAGAGGGTACTGTAATGCAAGCTCCTAAGTAACTCTATATCACGTATACGTGACGCGCGGGTGAGAGAATCGCGTATCCTTTTCTCTCTCGTTTGCCAAGGAAGAAGAGGAAAAAATGAACGTCGTTCGTGCGCCGGAAGGTTACGAAGCTTAAGAGTTGCGATTGATACGCGCTGCGAAGATTGCGTTGGTGTAGACGATGATTTGTTTCATAGATATTGGAAACTTGCTTTTTTTTTGTGGTATAATGAGTTGGCAATTAATTTTCGCATTTCATAAAATAAAAACGCTATTTTGTAATTAATCATTTGAACAAGATTTTGATGTTATTAATACTTTAGTACACTATTCCATTTAATTTTTTTTATCGCAATTGTACGAGTCATTACATAATATAAAACGGTATAACTTTTCGTTTGCTTTCCGCATTTATTTTTAACTTTTTAAACTCAAAAAAAAAAAAAAAAAAAAAAAAAAAAAAAGTAGTGAATAAAAAATAACTCGGCTCATATATTTCGGCGATAACCGCACTCGTCTTGATTGAATTCTCGCATGCATAAAACAAGGCATAAAAAGTGACGAAACTCGAACGAGAGAAACAAAGAAAATAAAAAAAAATAGTACTTGCGCACATACTATACGTATGCACGAGAGAAGCGGTGTCGAGTCTCTCTTGAGACTCCGTTACGGAGCATCGAGCAGCGCAAGACGCGTGGGCACCGTACGTCAGACTCCGCGGAAAAGTTCCGAGAGAGCTAGCCGAGGATCAATCTCCTGGAAGTTGGACGAAGGAAGAAATGAAGCAGAGAGAAAGAGAAACTAGCTAGACTTTCGCCTTCTTCTCGTCTAGCAAATAACTTGGAGCAAGACTGTCGCAATTCCTTCCAATTTCTGACCCCGGGACATCCATTTTATTTAGTCGCGCGAGTCGAGAAACACACCGGGGAGCTGCGGCCAGATATATCCCATCGGACCGAGACGATCGTCGAGTCAAAGAGTAAAAGGAGAAAAACGACGAGCTGAAAGGAAGGAGAACGAATGGGGACAGAAGGGGGCAAATGGGAGAGGAGAGGAGAAAAGTCCAAGAAAATGAGAGTGAAAAGGACGTAAGCGAACGAGGGGAACGGAGGGAAAATGGTCGGGAGTGGAACGGTTGGAAAAATAGCGCGGAGAAAGATAAAACAAGAAAGGAGGGAAAAAAAAGAAAAAGAGTGAGAAAGAGAACTAGCGTGCTTGCTTCTAATGTAGGAAAGCCGAAGGGAGAAGACGATAGAGTCTGGAGCCAAGGTCCGAGATGAACACACAGAGAATCGCCATTACAAATTGACAAGCTTGATTGATGGCGCGAGCGCGGAAGGGA
Source organism: Chalcis sispes (assembly GCA_949987625.1). Taxonomy (NCBI): domain Eukaryota; kingdom Metazoa; phylum Arthropoda; class Insecta; order Hymenoptera; family Chalcididae; genus Chalcis; species Chalcis sispes. Next base: position 10,134,276 of record OX465097.1, read on the forward strand.
TGGCCGTTGGTCGAAAATAAGGGTAACACGAGAGAGAGAGAGAGAGAGAGAGCGAAAGTCCACTTGGTCCAAGCGGAAAAGCGAGAGAGCAGAAGGAAGGAGAAGAAAAGAGAAGAGGAAGGGGGTGGGGGGGGAGAAAGGCAGATATCGCTCGAGCGTTCTATCCGCAAAACCCGCCGGCGTGTACTATCTGCGAAAGGGCGAGAGCTCGGTGCTACAGGACTAAGGGAGAGAAAGAGAGAAAAAAAAAGCGGCAGCGTTATCGAGGTGAACCTCTCAGCGAGTGCGTGACGAATGGTCCACGTCTAGATTCGATGGGGTCCGCACTTGGCGGCCGAGACTACTCGGAATATTCGATGGAAACGACCCTTTTTTTTGAATTCGTCAGGGTGAGAGAGAAATAAGAAGAGGAAGAGGGAGGGGAGGAGAGGAGAAAGCAAAGTGACCCCGGTGCAATCTTTTTGGAAAACGAGGAGGAAGCTTTATTTGCTTCTTCCTAGCCGCGATCTTTTCCTTCTGCACGAGTTGCAGGAGACTCGGGAGAAGGTAATCCGTTTTTTTTTTCTTCCTCTCCTACCGAGCTTCCACCTAAGCGAATGCGTGCACTGATAAAGAAAGTTAAAAATGACTTTAGGGATTAGAATTGCAAATTAGACGGTGGGAGCGTCGATGTACCAGCGATAATCTTTGTATGAAGTTCCTGTGTTTGGGAGATACATCTCCTTAAGAAATGTGTATGCGTAGGCTTAACGCATCTATCATGATGTAACGTACCTCGGAATACTTTATTATTAAAATACTTTGAATATAAAAAAAAAAAAAATAATAAATAAATAAACATAAATAAATAACTTCAACAAATTATCTTGTTCCCAAATCGTAATAAATTAAAAACAATGTATTTATGATAATTAATTTAATATACTATTAAAAATTATCATTTTTTTTTAGAATGCAAAAAACATAACTCTTACTTTCTCGCGTCGAGTCTCGAGTAAATTAAAATTTACGAGACTTCAAAGACGAATATAAAATTAATTTTTGAAAATTTTCGCATAATCACGCGCGCGTTTCGGTAAAAAATTATTACTTTAAAATTAACCATAAATAAAGGAAACTCCGCATGAGGTCAAAAGGATCGACAAAGCCAAACTTCGGAACTGACGCGAACGAGAGAGATAGAGAATAAGCGGCACAAAAAGGCCACAAAGACGAAAATGAACTTCGCAAGAAGCGAGGTAAAGGTGTACGGCGGCAGGTTCGCGGTAATAAACTATTTGTCTCTCTCTCTCTCTCTCTCTCTTTCTCTCTCAATCTTACTTTGTCAGAAGCGACAAAAGCAGACGAAAAGATTCGAAAAAAAAAGACGAGGCAGAGGCGGTGAAAAAGAAAGCGCGCGCGTACGTGAGTAAATGAAGCGCGGGTCGTAAACGACAATCAGACGTCGAGTGCGTTACTCGGGATTGCCGCGAAACCCGGCGGCGACGCGTAAGCTCCTCGAGTGACGTACGATCGGCTGACCCCGTAGTACCCGCTACCGTCGAATGCGCGTAATAAGCCAAAGCCTCGGCAATTATGACATCCTCGCGCACCGAGATTGACGCGCGCGGGCCGCCTTGACGAAGGACGCGTGTGTATATAAACGTCTCGACGAAAGGGCGAAGGTAAACGAATACGGCCGCGTGTGAATTGAGCGATGTTTATTGAGATTGCAGTTTTAAAGATTTCGCGGTAAGTCGTTTACCGCGAGCTTCAAAGTCGCGAGCCGCCGCCGCCGCCGAGTTGGAATGGTGTTTACTAAAATGTAGCTGCTGTGTAATCGGGTCTGTCTAGAAAATTTATAAATGAGCTTGTTTGGCAACGCATCGTGCATCGACATATACTCGGAAAAGTAATTTCACCCCGATACTGCTGATGGTTAAAAACGCTCTATTGTTTAAAGTCGGGTTTTCTTAACCGCGTGGAATTGTAAATAGAATTGGTAAACAGTGTTGCGGTTACTGAAAATTCTTAGAACTTAACGCCGTTTTATCGCGCAACGCGAGTCGTTTATTTAACGGTCAAGAAAATGTTTGATCGTTAGTATTGATTCATTTGGATATTTAAAACGGAGCGATAAAATTGTATTTCTCTGTACGCAACAAAACGCGGTGATATTTCACCGTAAGAAAATTTGAAGACTATTAAGCACAACGCAATAATTTCAACGTTGTTTAATATTTGAGTACAACGTAAAAGACAATCGACGTTCAACGACTCGATATGATTACGTGAATTTTTGTAAAAACTTTCGTAAAATTTCTCAAGTCGTACCACTCGTATTAATAATCGTCAGGAGAACGTAACTCAAACACCGTAGAAATTACAACGTGAACGAGAGATACACAACGTTTTAAGACGTCATAAAAGGGTAGTTTACCGGGTCAGAAGTTCAGGTTAAGTAAGAATTCAACGGCCGTTGTAGATTTTTATCGTATCGCCTATATACACACTAGGCGAAGTAGCATTTCGTCCCGTCGTCCTCGTATACTTAAAGGCAGTTCTTTTATCGTCGAGTAAGCGTCGTTCTCCCGTGCGAAATGCACCTTACTACGCTCTCTCTCTCTCTCTCTCTCTCTTTCTTTCGTAGCTTTACGGTACCTCTGGGTGCGGCGTTACATTTTTACAGTCGACCCGAGTCGACCCGTCTTGGAAAATGTAGGAGGGACGATTTAACCGCGTGTTACGTGAGTCGAGGATACGTTGTAACTTACCCACATTTTCTTCAAGTTCGAATGATCTGCTTTTACTATATGAGGACTAATAGATTTTTTTAATCAATTTTTATCTCATTCGTAGATAATTCGATGCGGTAGTTATTTCTTGTTATTTAAAAATAAAGGTTGCAAAGTATCATCGTGATGGTTGAAATTTCAAATAATACTTGAGATTGGTTTAACTGATTTTGTGATAAAATATTCAAAAATGAAATTCTTCAAATTTTTATTTAGAAAAATTGAATATACTTATTGAATAAAAGCATATTTTCTTATCAAATCCATTAGTTACTAATGTAACCTCTTAAAATATATTAGAAGGAACCAAATTTTTACGCGAATGGAATGAAATCGTAGCTTAATCTCACTCCATTCTCTTCCATCATAACAAACTTTAATATCGCCTACCGAGAAAAAATTAAAAAATTTTTATATCCGCACGGAGATATCGCACATGAGCCCAGGTTACGACTTCGAGCTTAGTATTACATTGAGAGAGAGAGAGAGAGAAAGTCAGAAAGAGAGCGAGAGAGAAGAATCCAGGGAATTTCGCGCATACAACGACTAAATAAACCTAATAGAATCTCGCAGGGAGGGTGAAAGGCAGCTTGTACATCGTAAAATGATGCACTACGGCTTTATAGTTTATAGTTGAATTGGTTCGCGCGGCAGATCGAGACGCTGGGATTTAAAAGGGATCGCGCGCGCACGAGTCTCTCGTTTTACGAGTGGTATTAGCCGCGGCCGCGCTGTTAAATCCGCGCGCGAGCGTTTATACCGCCGACGATCCTCATTTGCTACAATGAGAGTAAGAGAGCGAGAGCGAGGGAGAGAAGAAGAGGGGAGAAGAGAAGATACTGATTCTAACGGCTAATTTTACGCTGATTTTACGAATACGACAGTCGCCGATAAACCGCGAGAAGACGCGATGAGTGTTAGCGGCTTCTTGGACGATCGTCGAAGAAGCCTTTGGCAATCTAAATGATTGGCTTTATCGAGAATCGTAGGAAATTTTGGATAACATTACGTCTTTTAACTGTGGTTTTTATTTGGCTTTGTATAGTTATAATTAAATTTTTTTAAATAAAAGTATGGAAGCTTTAATAAGATTTAAAAAGTTTGTAAAATGTAAAGAATAAAACTGAATTACAAAATTTTTCTTAGCTTCTTTTATTACCGTCATTAAAGAAGTTTAAAATTTATAAATTCGATAAAATAATCATCGATAAAATATCAATTCTCCAAATGAGTAAACCAATACTACTTCCGCAAACTTGCATGATTTCCAAAAAGATAAACATTTACAATGCGTTTAAAAATAAAATAATTTTAACTTCGCGTCTATTTTACGACTATTAAACCTGCCACTTTACATAGAATTTTATTACTATTCAAAAATCATAAAATTAACGATCGCCCATAAAAATACATACATCTCCTCGCAACTATGTACACACGTGTATTAATCCTTATCTCGCAATCTCAACGTAATAACAGAGAAATAAATAGCAATACATGAAACATCCTACTTACAAGTTCGATACCGCAAAACAAAGAACGCAAACGTTTTACGAGGTAGAGCGGAATAATAAAAAAAAAAAATAAAAATAATAAAAAAAGCAAATATAAGAGAAGAAAAAAGGTAACACGACGCGATGGCGTCTGAAAAATACTCAACGAGTAATGATTACCCGCAGCGCGATATACCATATAAACGGAGTAACTACGCGTTGCTCTCGATATATATCGAAACGAATGTTCCATATATACAATTCTCGCCTCGGGCATCGATTTCGTTACATTCTAGACGCGCGCGGATCGGTAGTAGTAGTAGTGGTAGTAGTAGTAGACGAGACGCGTCGGACGTAAAAGAGAGACGCGAAGGTAGACGCGAGAGAGGTACACTTGCATTGTCCGCTCCGCGCACACACAATATGCGCAGCGTTACCGGTAATAACAATGTCCCGCGGGCACCGAGCCCGCGTGAGTCAATGCCGAGCGGCGGCGGCCAATCCTCGTAATGAAAGTATGATTGATGGCGCAAGCGCGAGAGGAGACCGGGACCGATCATTACCTCTCTGTCTCTCTCTCGCTCCCTCTCTCTATCTCTCTCTCTCTCTCTCTCTCTCTCTCTCTTGGTGCGCGTCGCGTGTATTACACGAGGAGCATTATTATCCAGCTCTGCAATCTGTGTCCGAGAAGCTCTCTCTCTCTCTCTCTCTCTCTTTCTCTCGGTAAGGCGAAGACTAGTCGCTGTTGGCTCTTCGACAAACGGCACACGGAAGACGATAATTTAATCGCAGCGTGGTGATCCAAACCGAGCATCAAACGCCAAATTGAAAATTTCTCATAAGTGCAGGCGTTCTTGCATGGATACAGAGTTACCAATATATTTGTAATATGTGGATATTCTAGCTTCATTAAACTATTATTACTACTAGGTAGTAATAACGATAAATGCGTCTACGCTAAGAAATTTCGTAAAATTTTTAACCCAAAAACAATTTACTCAAAGATCTCTTGAATACCCTTTTACTATACATAATACATCCGCTGGATTGTGAATATTTTAAGCGATATCCCGAAAAATGAGGTTAAATATACAGATGTCGAGAGGGTGAGAGACAGAGAGAGAGAGAGAGAGAGAGAGAGCCCGCGCGCATTAGTTTTAGGAGGAAAAACTTTTCGAGATGTACACATTTGGAAGATAAAGCGCGGGTTAAGTGGTCGAAGCTTGCACTCCCCGGGGAGTCTCGGGGACAGCGAAAAGCACATTTATCATTTATGGTTTCCGGCGGACAACAAAATCTGCCCTAGGGGCGATATTTCGGTTATTAAGGTATATCGTGAAACTGTATCGAATGGAGTTGGCGTGTCTGTCGAAGAATGTGTATATATATATATATATATATATATATATATAATGCGTACGATTTTTAAGCTGGAAATAAGAGCGAGAGTAAGCAAGAGGGAAAGAAGAGGAGGAGAGGGGCGGTAGAAAAATGAAAAGCAACAAGCTAACAAAAATTCATCGCTGAATGTTAATGCAAAAAACTTTTATTCGACAAAAAAAATGAAGAGTAAAACAAAAAATAAAAAACGAACTGGACGCGTATACGACTTCTATCGGTATTGTTAAAGATGTATACACGAATCGGACAATGAAATTTTTGCTTTCATCGAAATATATAATGGCACGCGAGCTTTGGCAAGTCCATCGTTGTTTACCAAATACAAAAGGTGCGTCGATGTATTTCTATGCCGTTAGATTTTAACAAAAAGTGACAGTTAAACGTTTCGAATTTTCGAAAAAGCGCAAAAAAAAACAAAAAACAATAATAAAAATTGAAAATACGCATGAAAAAGCTTTTGCTTATGCCTATTGTTTTTATCAAAGCCAAACATTTCGAGCTCAAGTTCAAACAATTATATTTTAGCGCTCGTAACTTAGAAAATAGCGCAGTTTATCCTCTCTCCAATGCAATATTACTTAACTGTAACGACTAGGTGATGAAAGTGCGCGATATATTCTGATTAAAAAAAAAAAAAAAGAGAGAGAGAGAAGATAAACGAGTAGATTGAAAATATAACCACTAAAGCAAATAAGCAAGTGTGAGAGAGAGAGAGAGAGAGAGAGAGAGAGCAAAGAGGGAAAGACGTAGAAGCGAAATGGCCATGATGAGGATTGACTTCGGGATGATAATCTGACGAACACGAGTTTCCACTTTCAGCTACTCTCGAGATCGCGCAGCCGAGGTCCTTCGGTCGAGTTATAGCGGTATTAGTGCTAGTCTCGATGCTGGTGTTAGTCGGTCTCAAACACGCGCAGGTCCTCGACGACGGCGACGACCGACAAAGATTTTCACCGATTCGCTATTACACTTGGTCGTTCGACGTGTCAATTATTCCTCTTATCTCTTTAGCTTAAGCTTCAAAGTCGGTTAATCGCCCGAGAACTTTACTGGTAAATAATTTCAATTTAACCTTGAGGAAGGCCTTCCAATACGAAAATATTCTTTAAATTAATATTACTTTTTATTATTTATAATTAATTCATCAAGCATAAAAATCTTCACGTAACGAAATAACTAATAAAGTAAATAATAACGAAGAAAGCATCTCTTTCATAAAATAATAAAATATCCCTTCTATAAGAAGAAAAAACATTAGGCTCAATTCTTGAATCGTAAAAGGAAAAACAGGAGGCAACAACATAATTCGGCCATTTCTTTGCGCCAGATTTTACCCATAAAATAAAGAAGAATCCATCAGCCGTGGCTATTCTCGTTTACGTATACCCAGAAAGAAACAAGAATCGAAGAGAAAAAGACAACGATAGCCGCGGCTCCGCGTTAAGAATAAGCGCTCGCTCGCGTCGACGTCGTCGAGACTGCTCTCTCTCTCTCTCTGTAAAACGCCCCTAAAGCCCAGTTTCGGCCCGGCAAACAACCCGTAACTCAGTGAGTGTTTATGAGATCGAGAAGAGGGAGAATTGGTATATGGAAGCGTAACGGTCGTAAAAGTAGCGCGAATCGCTCTATGTGTCTTTCGGCCGTTACGTTCGAGGGTCCAGTAGAGTTCGCTCTCTCTCTCTCTCTGTCTCTCTACGAGTGCTAGTAGCGGAGTATACAGCCCTCGAGGTTTCCTTCTTTCAGCAAGAGAACTTACGTACTTCTTCCGCTGGTAAAGGAACAAAGAAAAAGAGCGAGAGAGAGAGAGAGAGAGAGAGAGAGAGAGAGAGAGGGAGGGAAGAAGAAAGAGACAAAAAGAAATCTCTGTTAAGAAGGCGCATGTGCTACGCGAGAAGACAAAGAAAGAGGGAAAAAGAGAGGAGTGAATTACGCTGGAGAGGATCCAAGCGAGGAAAGAAGGAGGCGATGGTAAAAGAGACGAAACAACGAGGGAAAGAACCTCGGTGTGTATAGTATACACACACCGCATGTTGCCGGATCGTAAAATTCGCTCTGATCACCGACGGCAATTATCCTGCCGTTATCCGTCGCGTTATCCCCACCTACCTTGTCTCTTTTCTGTGTCTATAACGCGCTCCCTTCTTTTTTTCCTTCCTACTTTTTTTTTTTTTTTTTTTTTTTTTTTTTTTTTTTTTTTTTATTATCGTAACGGAAGGAAAAGTATCTCGATTTCGCTTTCTTTTTTACTGCAAACGAAGTGATTCCCGCGTCGTAAAGACGCCGTTCTCTTGGATTACATACGTATGAGCCGAGATAACTTCAGAAAGAAGGGGTGGAACGACGACGATTTTACATTTTTCGCTTCAATGAAACTCGATACTTAAAATGAGATTCATGAGTAGTAATGGCCCTTTGGAAACTTGTAAAAACGGTATTACGCTTTATTTGATATTCAGTTGATGGAAAAGAAAGTATAATTTCGTATTTAAGATTAGTTTTAAGAATGTAATGTTTTTTGAAGATAATAGTATTTCAATGTTTAATTGTATGATAATTGTGCTGATTTAAACAATATATTATAAATTTTAATCGCGAAAAAAAATTTTATTTTAAAAGAATATTTGCAACTATGGTACAAAAAATTATAATATCGTTTTGTCGGTATTATTCTTTACTGTTTTAGTAATTTTATAAAAATTGCTTTTATGAGAAAATTGAACTTTAACTTACTATAAGTAGTATAAATCAATTTAAGTCGGGCAACTCATTCATTTACGTTTAAGATAAATTTGTATAAGATAAACGAACTTTCTTTGATGTTATTAGTTTTCGCAGTAAAACTTTGTAAGAATTGATATAATTCGGTAGCAATTATGTGTGTGTGTATGTGTATAAATTGATGTTGACAACATTGGATTAGACTTACCGGCTCGATTGCTCTGGTCGATCATTGGCTGAACGATTCTACGCCTCGCATTGATGAACCTGAAATCGTATAAATAAGCGCGTTAATTTATTACGTATTTTGTAAACATTTTAGAAGATAAATTATTTACAATTTTTTATATAATTTCATAATTATTATTTTGTCACAGATCAAATTTTATCATAAAATAATTAATTGTCGTAACAAAGGGCTCTGTAAAATCGAAAGGTAAGGCCGACAGCTTTGTCAACAACAAAAAAAAGTTGAAAAATAAGTGTCCTTCTTATCGGATACAACAAACTATAGATAAATTCTCATTAAAAGCGACAATGGAGTCGAAGGACGACGACGTCGTTGATAGACGGCGAACCCATTCTCATTACGTCGCATAAAGTCTCTTCTCGTCTCTCTCTCTCTCTCTCTCTGCCTCTCTCGTTGTTATAAAAATAGTGACCTGCCGGTGTTCGCTGGTTCAAATCCACAGGGATAATAACGCCCTTTAATAAAGAACCTCCTTTCGCGATACATCATTAGTCCTTGCGCGCGCACGAGCCATAAGCCGAACAATAGCTCTTACCGTTGTATGAGTTACCTCCACCGTATATACAGTTGGACTTTCCGTTGGTAAGCAGACGGAAGAAGAAGGAGATGAAGACGAAGAAATCGAGAAAGAAAGAGAGGGAGGCTGCTCGGAGGGTTTGCCGGTAGGAAGGTCTGCACGTCAGCCGACGTCAGCGTCGCGGCGCCCTAATGGGCGCAGACGCCGGAAGTGATTGGGTTTCCGCTCGACTGATTCGAGAGCAACGTCGATCCTCTCTTTTTTTCTCTCTCTCTCTCTCTCTCTCTCTCTCACGCTCTTTTTATTTTCACGTTTCTCACCCGTGTACATCGATCTTTTTCGCTTTAGTCCTAGAGAAGATACTGCGCGAAAGAAAGAGAGAGGTACGAAGCAAAAATAATTCTCTCTTTCTTTGGTTTTGCGGCAGAGACTTCTTATGCCGGATCTGTTACGCCTGGACGCTTCATTCTCTCTCTCCCTTTCTCTCTCACTCTCTTGTACCCGATTCATAGTGCAAGAGAAATACTTGCTCTTTCCGCTGGATGGAAGATCAGGAGAGTAGAGAGAGAGAGAGAGAGAGGGAGTGGGTAGACGATGAGGGTGGGTGGGCTTTATGAATAATAATTATCAAATTCGCGTTTATAGAGAGGCAGCAACGCGTGCCGACGCCTTCTATTATCACGTTAATGCGGAACGCGCCGGCCTGTCCAAACCGAGCGTACGGAACGCAAGAGCGAGAGAGAGAGAGAGAGAGCGAGGGTTCCTTGCTTGGCACGTTCATTGCATCGCGCAAAGGCTCGAGCAGGCACAATGGAAGCGAAGTACTGGAAAATTGACGATGCGTAAAGGCGTCTTGCATTATTTTTCCTTTTCGTCGAATTTTCCATTTTTTTATCGTTTACGGGTACTGAATTCAACGAAGATTATTAACGAAGGAATAAAAAATAATGCATGTTATATTAACTTATAGTTTGTATAAAAAACAAACAATAAAATAGAAGAAATAAATGATAAAACCTTAAAACGTGCTATATGTCATTAATATAAAATTCTCGATAAACACAATATTCGCCATATAATTCGAAAACACGATCCTGTTTACCGATAAACAAACATCTCTCTTTCCCTCGTTTTTGCTTCCCCTTTGTGCCTCGTTTCACACCGGCAGCTCTCTACTTTCTTTCTCCGTTAGACTTTTACCCCCGAGGTCGATTCTCGCGCGCGTAGACGGCACGTCAGAACCAGCTGACTACGTTGTGCGCGAATGCCCCAGCCGTTGAGAAATATCGCTCGAACAATGGCGCGCATGAACTACAAGACTATCCTCGTGCCGCACTCTTGTCGTGGCCGTTACTGGCCAAAATTACTGAGAGAAGCTGAAAATATTGGTCGGGAAGTATACCCTGAGGATGTTGAAAAATTCTTGAAGCAGGTGTTAGAAATTCGAGAAGCGATAAAATTTTACACTCAGAATAACTCAAGCTACTTTATTTTTTGCTTTCTTATGCACGTTATTGAAGTGACGTTCATCAAATTAGCCTCGCCATTTTGTCTTTTTTTTTTTTTTTTTTAAAGTTGTGCAGCATTGTGCTCAACTTGTTCTCTAATGTTTGTACCTTGTTAATTTTCAATTAAACTACTGTATTTTGATACTTGTTTAAAAATGACAAAATAAAATATCTTTTTATTCGGAATAAATAAATATAATAAACTATATATATAATTGAAATTTTCCATTTTTAACTCGCGCAATCTTCCCATTGCAAGGTCTTCAAACACCTTTAATAAAATTTTTAATTTTCTACGATATTAAACTTTCAAGATTAATTGCATAAAATTCTAATGAGATTTTTTTACGAAATGTAGATGTAAATTACCAAATCATATCCAAATTTAATATAAGAAATACTAGAAACAGCAGGTAGTGTAAAACGGCGTATAAGGCTATGAGTGGTACAATTACTTAATATAATGATTAAATTATTTTTTTTATTGTTTCCAATGTAAAAAAAATATCGTGGTAATTAATAAGATAAAAAACAACAATAAAATTAGTAAGATATATGTGTAAAGTAATAAATGGTTTAGGTGTCGTCATAAATACAAAGATGATTATTAAATATATTTATGGTATCTATCACTTTGACAAATATCATTTTTCTTAAACTAATAATAGAAACAATTAAATGATGCGTATTTTATACTTTTATACAGCTTTTTGTTATTTTTATTATTAATATTCAAAAAAAAAAAAGGTTATTTTTATACTTTGACATAAATACAATTCAAAATATAATCAATTAAAAAGTAAAGTCATAGAATCAAATGATGTTTTAAAATCTGACAAAAAATTTATCACAGTCGTGATACACAGAATCAGAACATCTAGTAAAAAGGGTAATTTCTTCAAAGAAATTTAGATCCGAAATTCACCAAATAAAGTAAGACATACGACCAAACGCAAAATGCGCGAGACCTATCTTGTGCGAAAAAGTTTTTATAAGTACGTATTTTAAATAGATGTATAAATTAATTTTTATAAACAAAATTTTTAAAGTAAAAGTTAAAACATTAAATAATTTAATACGTGTATAAAGAAAAATATTTAAATAATTATTTTAATTGCAGTAGCTACTGCATATACTTATAGCCACATAATTATTATGACTAACTTAACCTGCATCTGTAAGTAAATTGAAAAAAAAAAAAAATATTGTCTCGCCTACTCATCTGCTCTTGCGCATAAAATTTGCCGACTGGCAGCCCGTCGCACTATCCGTCGCATATCATAGCGTCTTTAGTTCACGCTCGATCACTAGATGGCGTATTGTTTCCCGCTAGTAAAAATGTATACTTTAATCAATATAAGACCTAAGAAAATTAGTCTCAGACGGATTTTTCCGATCCTCAATACTCCCCTCCTGTCTACCCTTTCTTTCCCCCTTCTCTCTAACTTCTTTTCCTTCTCTTACATTTATCGACGATCACTCTCCCACCTCTCTCGCCCATCTTTCGCACATGAATCTTCAACCTCTTTCCCAACCCTTCCCTACTTTTATCCCACTTCTTTCGCACCTCTCTCAGTTCTCCCCCATCTCTCTCCCACCTTTCTTCGCGCTTTTATATAGAGCGTCAACCAGGTGCTCTCTCACACTTCGCGTCAGTGAAGGCGCCGTCGACGCACATACTTAAGAATGGCTCGTTCTGTTCTTTAATTAGTTGGACTCTGGGACAAGTCAAATGCGGACGTAGCGGGGGTAGCTAAGCATCCAGCAGACCCTCTACGAGGTCCGCGCTTACAGCAGCAGGACGCCACGCACTGTATCAGCGAAATGGCGAAGTAACGGCACACCAATCAGATGCGCATTTCCACTTCGCGTCGGTGGGGCCGTCAACGCATATACTAAAGAACGGTACGAGCCGTTCTTTAGTCAGTCCGACTCTAGGACGAGTCGGATAAAGGCGAGCAGCCAACGTTGTAACCGCAAGCTTCGCAGCGAGTTGCGCAGAGAAGCCGAAGCGTCTAGGAGGGCGCTCCACGAAGTTCGCTCTATCGGCGTTACAGCGTACCACACAGCAAGACGAGTGGGAGTTCTACGAGATCCGCGCTCTTTACCAACAGCGGTAGCTCTCTTCGCCGCCAACTTCCCACTCCCGGATTATCACCACTTGGGCTATATAAAAGCGGTAGGAACCGTTAATCGGCATTCGACTCACAGCCGAGTCGAGTTACGCATCGGCAGTTGCGGCAGATGTACAGCTACCGAAGACCAGAACCAGCTACCGCCTTCTCTCTGGCCGCGCATCATATTATTGCTCGCGTCCCGCAGCAATCCCTGGAAGGAATTGCGGGCCAGCGGAGCCTGAACTCCACGCTACAGTGCCACGGGGTTCTGGTTAGAGCTAGCAGCTTCCAGAGGTCAACAAAGATCTTCGCGTCTACTACTAACAAACGGACAAGAGGGGGGAGGGGGGCTACGTCATCGTTCTTGCGCAGAGGTCCTCAGTCAACTATCCGTCTCCCGACTTGGACAACGAGACGGAGGAGTCGAAAAAGCTGCCATCTCTTCACGAAGACACGGCTCTACTGCGGAAGCCAGTACGACCGGCACGGCTGATCATTCGCGACGGAGGGTCATTGCCGAGACGCCGCGGAATAAGAATCGAAGAATGCGACGACACGGAAGCCTCTCCCTACCCCGTCGTAGATAGGGATTCAGTTGAAGAGTTCACTGAACTTTTCAGTAAAAGGCTGCTACCGAAGGCAGTGAAGTCTCTCCCCCAAACTCTCCTTGTTCGGCTAATAACGTCAATTAGCTCTTTTCAGGGCTGCCAAAAAAAAATTAAACGTAGCGAACCCACGTTCGCCAGTCAATAATTTCTTTCATCTTTCTTCCTTCTCTCCCACTTCTACTAACTGCTATCTCTCTGTTTCACATTTATCTTATTTCTCTTTCATCTCTCTCCCACCTTTCTATCATCCTTCTACGACCTCACTCTCTCCTATCTCCCTGCAATCTCATCTTTCTGCCACCTGTCTTCTACCTCTATATCTTTCTATGCCTTTAGTTCACGCTCGATCACTAGATGGCGTATCGTTTCCCACTATTAAAAATGAATACTTAAATCAATATAAGACCGAAGACAATGAGTCTTAGAGACCAATCGTCCTACCACCTCTCCGTTCGACACCTCTCCGCTACTTCTGTCCCACCTTTCTCTCACTTCTCTCCCACCTTTTCCAAGGATCCCATCTGCTGCTCATCTCTCATCCATTGTCCTACGATCTCTCTCCCACATTTCTGTCATTTCCCACCTGTTTCTCTTCCGTATATCTTCCACTCCTCTTTAATCACTCACCCTCTTCCCCTTCTCCTTCCACTTTTGTCACACTACTACCCTATCTTTTTCACCTTTCTGTTTCACATCTCTCTCCCAGTTCCACCAACTTTTCGACATCTATTCTATTTCTTTCTCACCTCTTTTTTAGGTCTCTCCCATCTATCTGATATACATATATGTATCCATCCCCCTTCTTCTCTTTCTCCCTCTCTTCCTTCGTAGGTTATTCACTAAGAGAGCCATAGCTGAATCCACATAATACTAAGATGAGCTATGACGCCACTTTAATGGACTCTTTCAGCACACAAGGTAACAAGGAGGCATCGTTCCAGAAAACCAAGAGGCGCCCTAATAAAATGGAGTCGCACTACCGTTAATACATTTAAATTTACCTATTACATTACTTTAAAATTCCATAAAAATTCATTTAAATTTTAAAAAAATTTTAATGAATATGCATCAATACATGTATAAATAAATTTTGGAAAGATTTCAATAAATATGTATAAATATGTGTATAAATAAATTTAAAAAATGTTTCTGAGAATATGTATTAATATGTATTTAAATAAATTCTAAATAATAAATATTTATCAAAATTATAAATTGAAACGATACACAAATATAGATATACTAACAAAACAATGCAAACCACCTCTTTCCATATCATGTTCTCCTAATATTTTTTCTCAAAAACCGATAAAATGCGAATTATCAAATCAATTTTAATATATATATATATAGAGATATACTAACGCAGAGACATGCCACCTTCTTTGACATCATATTCTCTTAATACGATCTTTTAAAATTGAATCTAAAATGCGAATTTTCTTACAAATTTCAATAAACATATATAGATATACTAACGTAAAGAGGTGTAATACCTCTATTGGCATCATATTCTCCTAATACGTTCATTCAAAATTCGATCAAAAATGTGTATTTTCAACTAAATTTAATCTATATATATATAGATATACTAGCATAAAGAGACGTGCCACCTCTTTTAACATCATATTCTTCTAATATGTTCTTTCAAAATTCGATCAAAAATGTGTATTTTCGAATAAATTTAATGTTTATATATAGATATACTAGCATAAATAACGTGCCATCTTCTTTAATATCATATTCTCCTAATACTTTATTTTAAAAACCGATGTAAAATACGAATTCTAGAATAAATTTCAATGAATATATATAGATATACTAGCGTAAAGAGGCGTGCCACCTCTCTTAACATCATATTCTCCTAATACTTTATTTTAAAAACCGATCTAAAATACGAATTCTAGAATAAATTTCAATGAATATATATAGATATACTAGCGTAGAGAGACGTGCCACCTCTCTTAACATCATATTCTCCTAATACTTTCTTCTAAAATTCTGTCTAAAATGCGTATAATTAAGGAATTAAGGGTAAAAAATAAATTGAAAGATATTATTTATTTGCATTTTATTTTATTAAAATTTATTAAAAATTATAATAAATGAAATAGAATAACATTATAATTTCAATTAAGTATTAAATAATTTTAACTTTATTATAACAATATAGTGTAAAACATAAAATTAAAGCATAAAACTAGTAATATAAAATTTCATCTTTGATATCAATTATAGATGAGATGTCTAAAAGTCTATACGCTATAGACCAGTAATTTAAGTAAAATACATATATTGATTTTTATACTACACGCTTTTTTAATTCATTAAAATATATTGACGTTACATATATTATATGTAATATTTTCGATTGATTTCACAAGTATCATTAGAAGTGTGGTTCGAGTGCTTATAAGTTCTTCTTAAGATTTCATACTTCGTTTAAGAAGGTAACTACCCTATAATTTTTTCCATGGAACATCTAAAAAAAAGAAAACAAATAAAAAATCAATTAAAATAACATTTTTTATATTGATATAAAAAATATGGTTAATAATAAATATTTTTATACCTTTTACAATGATTTTCCTTTATAGAGTACCAAGTTATTCTCCCTTCAATATTTTTTCGCTTCACGCAGACTCCTAATTGAACCGATAAGTGGATTTTGAAGAGGCAAAGCTTAAATATTCTTAAGATGCGTCTCCATTGATCGAAGATCTGGCTAAGCTTTATTTTGCTTTATTTTGATATTTTTTAAATATTTGAGAACCTGGAAGACAAAAAATTCATTGAATATATAAAATTATGGAAATATGATTAAAATTAAAATAGTTAATATACAGTACCATTCTAAACTTCGGCCCATAATGGCAAGTCTCCTAAATATTTTAAGTCTTACTGCATCAAAATCTATCCATCGATACAATTGAGAGTCCGCATAAAAGCATATAAAAATCTTGAAAAAATGAACCTGTAAACCATTTAAACATTTATTAAGTTTTTTTTTCAAATGTAATATTTATATTTTTTATGATTAAGAAACTTAAAAGATTATGTAATATATTAAATTGAATCTATTTTATAATAAATAAAATAAAAAAAAAAGCTAAAAAATGTATCAAAGTACATATATTGTTTTTTTTTTTTTTTTTTTAAGTTGATTTAAAATTTAAAATAACTATTATTTTAATGATATTATTTTTAATATTATTTATTAATAATTACTTTATTTACTGATAAATAATTGATTTTTCTAATAATAACAAAAATAAGTATTTATTTATTATAACTTGTTGCAAATAGAAACTAAAACTATTTATAAATAACTGTTTTATTTTTTATAGATCTTACTTTTACTTTTACTTCTAATTTTATTTTTCCAATTCTACTATTATAAATACTTATAAATTATAATAAATAAATACTTATTTTACTGTATCACTTAATTAAAAATGAATTACTTATTAGTAGATAATCATAAAAGAAAATAATGTTAATAAATACCTGTTTCTATAGTGGCAGGGTTTGTAAGCAACCATAGATTTCACTGGACTACCATTTATCAAGATCGTGGTTAAAATCATATGTCAAGGATGTTTAGGTCTTTACCACGTACACCAAAAAAAATTGATGACCACTTGAGCGATCGGCAACATGTGTGAATATGTGTATTGTAATAGCACTTCACAATTAGACTGACATCCTGTTGAACCTGAAAATATATATGTACGATTAAAAAAATTAAATATTAAATAAACAAACGTAAGTAAAATAGGTAAAATGATTAAAATACTAATTAAAATTAATAAAATCGATGTCATGAAGACTTCAACAAAACTTGTGTTCTGTTCGATGCAAGCTTGTACCTTATCTTCCTTCCTCCAGCATATCATCCTGGCTCGTTACTCTCTCTCTCTCTCTATCGTATAGTTCCTGGTTTAACAGCTGTAAAATACAATAAATAATTAATAAAATTTGACTAAAATAAATGACTGGACTTACACACCTATATCTCCTCCAACTGCCTCGATGTTACTCCTATTACCAAATCTTCCTTTCCTTGCAGTTGCCTTTCGTTGTCTCTGTAAAAAAGAAACGATCGAATACGTCAGACAAAAAAGGCTAATCAATTGAAGAAAGATCTCAAAGACCAAGAAGGTAAACATTTACCAGTTAATAAGAAGTGGAGCTCATGTGGTCTAGTGCAGCTTTCCTTGGTGCAACTTTCATCATCGTGCACATTTTCTCAAATTTGTCAGCTTCGTGGACGACCTGCAAAGAAACTCATGCAGCACACATCGAGTAAAATCAGATAAATAGAATCAGAATTACCTGCAGTACTCGTCTTTAGAACTCTTAGACGAACGAAGAAGAATATTCACTAGTGTGCTGCATTGAGAGGTTTACATAACTCAAAGCTGGCCACGTGATCGTTGAAAATCTCGAAGCTACAGTAGGAGCAGGTTATAGCGGTCTCAGGAGGCCTCGTATTTACATCATCGTCTCAGGATGTCTCTTCTTCGTCGATACTCTCACAGCACATAACCAACACACTCGCGGCCGATGTGAACGCGACCGGGGTATCGACTGGCGTGTCGGTCGCCGCATCGATTCGATTATCGATTACGAATCGAGCGCAGGTGCCGTATCGGACGACGGATACGGTCGAAACCCCGGAAGCGCACGAACGACAAAGTATAAGGAAGAATGCGATTGCGCTGAAAAAAGTGACTCGTTCACTTCGTTCTGGGCAGCACTCGTACTTAGTTAAGTAAAACCTTTGTCAATTCCATGTATACGGTGAACATTTGTTATAGCCACTTTCTGAAAAGAAGAATTGTAAGACTTTCTCTCTCATTCATCGTTCCTTTTCCTCTGATTGGTTTATCCTCACCGGTAAGAAAGCACAATTTCTCCAGTTCTACGCTATGCTGCTTCTCACCAATCTACACTGTCTTCGGTGCTGCTTTTCGAAGGCTTCCATATCGACGTCGCTCAATGGAAAATCAGATGGTGGAGATGCTTGGGAAGTCAACGGTCTCTGGTCGCCGTAGTCGGTGGTCTGGTTTCTCCACGTGGGCTTTTCCGATATTATTTACAATGTCTCTGGGCCCTTTGACCGCATTGAGAGATTGATCTCGAAGGTGTCTCAGGCGCCGCTTCTATTGCTATCGTTCTCGCCGTCGCTCGCGTTTTTCTCTTCCGTGACGTAGCTCGACTAACTCTATTCGCAGACTCCTTTTTCTTCGTTTGGCGGGGTCGCTATTCTTTCGGCTGGTCGGTGTTTCTGCAGCTGCTGTCGACGACTTCGTTTTTCTCGGAGCCAATGCGATCATCCGCGTTTAAAAAAATAAAAATAAAAATTGTAATATTTTTTCAATTAAATAATATATTACCTTAGATTTGGTTTAACCGGAGATTAAATACCGGTTTTCGGCACCAAAATTTTTTAATATATCAAACCAGATCCAAGGTTAATGTGAGAAAACTAAGAATATAAATATTAATTTTTTTTGTTACAAAACGAAAAATATATGAAATTCGATGGCTATTTTTTCGATCGAGTGAAACAAAAACAAAAAGAATTAATTAGATGTTAAATGAAAGTTAAATTACATTTGAATTAAATTATGTTTTTTTTAAAAATTAATATTAATAGAATGTAAAATAAATAATAACCAAATAATAATGTAATAAAATAATAGTATAAAAGAAAATAAATTATAATAATTTAATTGAATAAGCTAAAGTTTTATTTAGTTACGCGCGTGTTTTCTCGTCGAGCGGTAAGAGAACAATGACGAGCTTGTTGCGGGCCATTTGTTTTCTTTGGGCTCCCTCCCCCACTATCTCTCTACTTCGCGGAAATTTTCCGCGACTTGCGATAACTCTAAAGCCCCTATAGCCCACTTTACGCAGCCTGGCGAGCCGCGAGACTATACTACCGCAAAATTTAGAATTTTTCAGGCGATAGGCTCACGTCTTTCGTAACCTCGTTACTCCGCTAGTGTGGCTTTTAGGTCATGAGCAAACCCATGCACTAGAGAGCGGACTTAAGTTTGAAAGCCAATCTAAAAAAATGTTTTAAATTCGTTTTGATCGTCTTCGAACTCGTCTTTGTCTTCCTTCGCTAATTTTACAAATTTTTTTATTTTTTTTTTTTAATATTTCGACACAACGCTTTTATATATCAATATTCAATAATCATAAATAAATCGCACGCAATTTTAGAATATGTTTACTATAATAAGTACTAATAAAATAATTGATAATTTTATTATAATTATCGTAGTATTACGCTCGTGTTTTTTTTTTTTTTCGAAAACAATGTTTTTTTTTGCCTTTAAAAATGAAAATTAATATTTTTTTTTTTTATACGGTACATTATAGCACAAGTTTAGCACAATACAGCACAACTTTTTTTTTTTTAAAAAAAAAAGACAAAATGGTGGGGCTAACTTGATGGACATATTGAAGTGAGCTCTTTCGATGTTTTAGAGGAAATTATGAAAATTTTTTTTCTTTTTTTGTTATAAAAAAAATGTCTCAAATTTTATTATTAGGTTTGAGTTGTCAGGTGTCAGATTTAGTATTCAAGATGATAAGACACTTATACGAGATAAAAAGAAAACAGAATTGTTTTTTTGTTAAATAAAGCGTTTTATATTGATTTTTGAAGCTTTCACCTATGATAAAAATATTTTCGCTAATTTTTTGCTAAGTAATTTATGCTCGCAAGCAGAATTCGAAGCCTTGAGTTTATAAGTACCAGTAATTGACGTAAAATTTTTACAATACTTTAAGTAAAAACAAAGTTATGTTGGTGAAAAGTTCCTAATGTAAAATAAATTTTCATCATTTATCAACAACATATCGATATTAGCATTTCACAAATAAATGACAACGTAGTCAAATGCACACGTTTCGCGCACATAAAAATCAAATCGCAAAATATTTCCGACGTTTACGGTCGGTTGATGAATACGTATTTCACGAGTATTAGTCAAGAAATACTCACGCGCATATATACAAAGAGACATACACATTCTGCATGACCGAAAACGAGCAGCGAGAAAGAGAGAGAATAGAGAGCATGAATTTTATCGTCGAGCGATATTTTTTGTCGTACGATCTGAGGATCCGGTGATAACGGCGTATCGCGCGCCGGTTATCGTCGTGTAATGGGATATATTTTGCAACGGTCGCGAAACGACTCGTGAAAGCATATTGTACTCAAAAGCTTTGTCGCACGCGAGGATGACAAAACTATTAGCGCACCTTTATACTTTTTTATTTTTATCATCGAGAGGGTTTGTCGTTTCATCTCGTTATTAACGCATTTTTTTATGCGTTAAAGAACGATGTAATTTGTATTTTGAGCTATTCTCTCTCATCTATCGATTCGGTCATTTTAACTTTCTTTACTTTTGAACTTTTATCGAATAATCTGCAGACACGTTTTTTCTTTTTCATGAAACTCACATAGGTAGAATTTTCAAATTGATTAAATTTTGTTGGAAAACTTAAGTTAAAAGTAGAAACCATTGAGATTTATGATAAAAGTTAATAGGAATCGTATTTCAATAATGATTAAACCAACGAACAAGATTGCCTTACCAAGTTATCGCGATAAAAAAAATACCGAAAAAAAGTGTCGAGTTTGAATAAAAAATTTCGTTTCAATAAAAAAAAAAATAACGCACTATTCAAATTTCAAAGGAAAAAAAGTTCGTCGAGGAACGATAGGAGGTCGACGCGTCGAAGCGCCGGTGATATTTTAACGGTGAGCCGTGCCGAGCATATGACGCTTCTCCGTAAAAAGGGCATAAAACTCAGCGTTACGATGCGGCTATATGTGCGCCCAAATATACCGGTAGATATTGTTACCCTCCCCCTTTTATCGAGTTAGAACTTCCCCGTAAGTCGCGCTACCGACTAAATTTAGTGTACTTCGTTCGCATATATGAATAATTCGTATGTGTGTGTGTGTGTGCGTGTATTTGAGGGCGTCCTTTCGTAATATCATGCACGTCTGGATTTTTATGTCCATCGGTCCGGTGAATGGTTGCATATGGAATGGAGAAGAAGTCGATGATTTGAATGTGTCAATTATAAGGGAGACGATGGCTATTTATTTAGTTATTTTTTTGTGCGTAGAACACGATTTATGAGTTTCAAAAGGTCTGTAAGCATTTTGATTTTTTTTTTCGTAGATGAATTATAATTTTGATAAAATTCATTTACAAGAATCAAGAAAATAATTTTGTCACATCAAATCAACAAGTTCGAGTAAAGGCTGATTACGACGAGTACACGTGTTGCGTACTCGTTTACCATTACCAACAAAACGAGAGAAAGAGAGAGAGAAGAGAGAGGGAGAGAGAAAGATAGATACACCATTTGCAATTATCGTGGAGCTTCCATTAGTTAACTATAGTCGATACACTCGCGTATGCAGAGTGCGAGTAGGAAGGTTCGTATCAAAACATCATTATCGCTCATGAAAGAGAGAGAGAGAGAGAAAGAGAAAGAGAATACAGCCAAAGTACTATTAGTAATCAATTTTGCCAACGCGCCGTGTTTCGAACGAGGTCGCTAATGCTTGCAAAAGAGAGGGAGAGAGAGAGAGAGAGAGAGAGAGAGAGAGAGAGAGAGAGAGAGAGAGGAGTCAAGGGATCGCGGGGCAGAAGAAACTTGGCAATGTGTGACCACGTAATACCTTTTCTAATTTCGTTTTACTCTTGTATATATATACATCGAGTTCCGGCTATCGCAAACATTTTCTCCGGGAGATCGTATATCATTCGAGTGCGGCGAAGCTTCGGAAAATTTTGTAAATGCCCTCGAGAGCTGCCTACGTTCGACGTTTTTTTTTCTTTCCTTTTTTTTTTTTATTTTTTTCACGTTGGATTTTATAATAAATTACGCGATTACGCGCTTCGCTTAATATTGGAAATTATTTCCAGTTAACGTTCTTCATCGTCTTTTTCTTTTTTTGTTTTTCCTTCTTTTTTTTTTAATGTAAACGTCAGAGCTCAACGCGCCTAGATAAATGAATTATAAATCGACTGTTTAATCGAGAGAATAAAGTTTTTATGATTATTATTTTATTGCAGTTATTTTAGAAATTAATCAGGTGCTTCGATATAAATTATACATCGATATAAATTAGTCTCTGCTAATACATCCGGACATAAAATAACTACACAGAGTCTCAATCAATTATAGATAAAGTAACATACATTAAACAGATAGATAAAGTAATGGACATTAAATTAATCAGTATTCGGGATAAGCTCTAAAAGAAAATTAAAAAAAAAAAAAGAACAAATACAGCGTAAGAAAGAAAAATAATAAAAGATCCAAAAAAAAAAGTGTCGTCTTAGCGTACGCAGTAATTACAAAGACATTTTTCATACAGCATCATAGCGACAAAGTAAAGTCGCTGACGAGCCAGTCGATGCGGACGATTGGACAAAGCGGATATGTGGGAACAGCTCGTAGGTGCACGCACAGCTATGCACATATATATATATATATATATATATATATATATATACGCGCGCGCGAGTGTCAACGTAGCGATTTAACGCGAGAAGGACGACGACGCGTCACCGATATTTGCTATACCAATACTACCCGTAAACTTTCATTCGCTTTGCTCTGGTTTTCATGCCATCCTGCATATGTACGTATTGCACGTATGCGTAGATGGAGAAGAAGGCGCGAGGAGTTTCGTTAAACGAGAGCGCGGGTTACGACTCGCAAAATTGATGGCTTTCTGTTTTGTTCTCGGCGAACTCTCGCGCGAGACAATAAGGTCGCGCATAGTTTGACGCAAGTGCGCGATTTCGCATGTGAGCAAAAAATTTCGCCTAAGTTTCTTTCTCTTTCTCTCTCTCTCTCTCTCTCTCTCTCTCATTCTCTTTCTCGACGAAACGCACGCGTGGGCGCGCAAGAGAGAAATTGCATTTTGAATATCAATATTTAAT
Source organism: Chalcis sispes (assembly GCA_949987625.1). NCBI lineage: Eukaryota > Metazoa > Arthropoda > Insecta > Hymenoptera > Chalcididae > Chalcis > Chalcis sispes. Next base: position 10,157,657 of record OX465097.1, read on the forward strand.
TAAAACTTTTTTATTCACTCTTTATATTGGTCAATATTGAACATTTTTCCTCTTTCTCTTTCTATCATTCGAGCTCTAGTTGTTTGTATGTCGATATAAAAGTTGAAGTGGCTCTCGAGTCTATACAAACAATAGAAAAATGTTTAATTTAATTAAAAAACTTTAACAGGGTATATATAAACTAATGCCAGCAATACGTGAACTCTCTATTGAATGTAAACTTTTATTGTGCTGCGAATCGCGAAAGTTCACGTAACAATCGTTTCTTTTGCCCGCTGTTTTTTTTATTTCTATTTGAAATTAAAATCTGCTTTCATTTAATGAACAGTTCGAATACGTATGTAATTCAATGTATACTACGTTATATATTTCATAAAATAATTGAAGAGAGAAATTCTTTATTTTGAATTCTGTTTTGCCAACTGATATTTTTATTTCGTAACAAGAAAATTTTTCTGAATTTCTAAAGCACAAACGCGCTAGCAATCATTTATTGGAGATAGAAATACTGAAACAAAACCAAATTAATTCAACCAATAACAAAAGTCTCTTTCTATACGTTAACGTTTAAAGTGCACATACCTTTCGATATAACAATTTCTCTTGTTTCTTTCCCCCTTACCCTTTACCGCGAATTTTTCTATTCCTTTCATAAATTCCCTCTGCTCACTGACTCTCTCTCACTCTCTCTCTCTCTTTTTCTCTTTTTCTCTCCTCTCTTTCGCTCTTTCAGTTTCCCGTACTCTCTTCCACTTCGGGTATTTGCACGCGAGGGAAAGCGACGTCGAGTTTTCCCAGCCAAAAAAGCGAACGAGAGAACAGGAGAGAGACAGAGAGAGAGAGAGAGAGCGTGTGCTCGCGCGCCAACTCGGTGACTCTGCATTTAATCTATGGCCGGCGAACGCTTTTTCGGAAAATTCGCCCCGGAATTTATATAATTGTTTTGCCGGGGTCGCCAGTAAATTTTCCGCGGAACGCTGCTGGCGCAATACCGACGTAGTCGTGGCTCTTTCTCTCTCTTTCTTTTTCTCTGTGTTAGAGAGAGATAGAGAGAGATAGAGAGAGAGAGAGAGAGAGAGAGGGGGGAAGAGAGAAAGAGAGAGAGAGAGAGAGAGAGAGAGAGAAAGGGAAAGAGCGAACGCTGATGTTGATGGGCGCACTTCGTCGAATCCGCCAATAAAACGACGCGAAGGGGTGGAGAAGCTAGAGAAGTGGTAGAAACAAAAATCCAGGGTCGATATTGCCCTCCTGTGCACACACACACGCTCATGCACATACACGCGAGCAAGTACGAGCTAGAGGTCGATCTGGTTTGGCGATTTTACCCGATGTTTTCTATAACACGAGAGCAAAAGGACCAAATTGCTTTTACCTCGCGAGTCGTATAAGCGATTTTCTCTTTTTAAAACATTGGTTTTCAACTTTTTTTTACAGTATACCGGTTACATTTTTTCTTCATTTGATTAAGATAAGGGAGAGTTTGTATTTTAAAAAAATCTATTTGACTAAATTCGACATTTTAGTTCTAATAAAAGATATTTGAAAACAATATAATATTTAAGTAAATTATGCTTGAAAAAAAGCATATATATATATAGTCATATAATTCATTGAAATTAAATTAAACGAAATATGTGTTACAGCAAATAAACAGTAAGAAAAAAATAAAAAAACGAAGCCGAGCAAACAGAGTATAAACAAACAAAATGTGAAAAAAAGTGCTAAAATTTTGAAAAGATATCCGGTTAAAAGCCCCATATGCGTGGACACGAATACCGCGAGGACGAGAGGGAAACTCGTCGTCGGAGGAAGGGACGCGGGGGCGAATACGCGGACGCGCGTCTCTAATCACAATTAACGTCGACTTTGCGAAACGCGCGTACATACACGGAGGAGGGGAGAAGGGGAGCGGTCGGGCGTTCGGTAGCCGCTAGGTAATATACAAGCTGCGGAATGGTTCGTTTTCGTCACACAGGCCGGCTGGCTGCGTTAGCTTCGCGAGGTCGCTGGTTAATCAGTGCAATTAGGGTAACACGTGCATAACCAGGCAGCAGAGCACATGTCACGTGATGAATGGCCGCTCCGGCGAAATTGTGATCAGTGGACGCTGTTCACTATACACCGCCTTCCTCTCTCTCTCTCTCTCTCTCTCTCTCTCGGTACCGCGCGAATATATACTTTACATATCGCATCTGCACGTATCGACTTTCTCCCTTCCTCCGTCGTTCTCGTACGCTCGCGTTTTGGTGCTACCCGGTACGTATAAGGTACTCATGCCCTCTTACCCAAAACTGATCGTATAAACGCAATCCGTGAAGTCATAACATCGCTCCTGTCCCGGGGAATGTGAGTGAGATGTGCAAGAGAGAGAGAGAGAGAGAGAATAGAGTTTGGTTTATTGTAACGGTGAATTATAGGGATAAAGCCAATTTCGGGAGAATTTCGGCATCGATGAAATCTTTCTTATTGGGTGATTGTTACGAGCACGCATTTGCTTCACGTCGAAAAGCTGTGTATTGCTATTACAATTTGATAGATTTCTCTTCGTATGTTTATATTTGGTACGCGAGTCAATTTTGTTATTTTTTCAATTTTGATATTATTTGTACAAAAATGACATATTTATATATTTTTAAATTTAATGTTATAAATAAAAAATTTATAAAATTATTTATTAAAATTCAAAATAAGGGCCATAAAAAACGATTACTTTTCAATCGTTTTTTTCTTAAAACAAATGCATTAATTGCTCTCTACGTTTCAATTAAATCAATCCCAACGAAATCTCGAGTCATTAATTATCATTTGCATCCACACTATTAAGGCAAAATGATTGATCGAGCGAGTCCTCGTAATTTCGCGCGACAATATCCATTCTATGACCTCGATACATCTCATGCTCTCTCTCTCTCTCTCTCTCTCTCTCTCTCTCCCTCTTTCTCTATGTCGCAGTCTTCTCCATCACAGCAAATCGAATAAAATAAGGCGTTCGTATATAGCCATAGAGCCGCGAGTATAAGTTACCAGGTCGACCCTATAATCGCGTAACGTCAACAACCGCCTTGTGCAAAGTGTAGAATCGTACACCGTCGTAGATATCTCCGCAGTTGCTACCAACGGACAGGTTAGGACCTTACCAAGTACCTCCACGTGCGCGCACATGTATACGCTATATATATATATATATATATCCCTCTCTCTCTCTCTCTCTCTCTCTATGTTCGTTTAAAGGACGTCGTGACTTTGGCCCCTTCGTCCTGCCGAGTTTTCCACCCTCCCCCTTCTTGGTTTCGAGCAAGTTATTGGCTTCACAGCTGTCGCCAAACGCACTCGAGTAAGTCGATTGTCACACCGTTTCTCGCGCTTACACTTACTCTCTCTCCCACTCTCTCTCTCTCTCTCGCTTCGGGGTCAGGCTCATCTCGGGTGGCCGGGTGACTATATAGCGAGGACGATAGCCTGGCGTCAGCTTGTAACAGTCTCTTAAACTTTGGGGCTCGAGGCGCGCGAACTCTATATGTAGCAACTGCTGACGCAGTTATAAACTACCAGCCGAGCTGTCGTCGTCGTCGACGTCGTCGCCGTCGACGCCGCCGCCGCCGCCACCGTCATGGTAGCCGTCCTCGACGCGTCCTTGTTCTATCCCCTTGCTTGCCCTTTACCCCCGGGCTCGTGTATATACTCTATGTGTATGAGAAAGTACTCCGATGTATACGCGTATATACAGGCAAGAGGATGGCATAGGCACAATTTCTCGAGGACGACGAGGCGTCGACGCCGCGTCATTCCGAGAGCTCCGCACTTATGGACGAAGAAGGGAGAAACATCTTGCGCGCGGCTGGCAATGGCGAGCTGTTACCACTTCGGAATAGAATGTCGATTGCCGGAGGCTGCGCTATTCCTTGTTGGTATTAATGTAACGTTGATCGTTTTATGAACTAATGATTGGCTTTGACGGAAATTTCTCGTGTTTCGTTTTGTTTTTATTTCGAAACATTTACGTCGCGTTTTTATTACTCGATCTTAATTTTTGAAGTTAAATTATTGAAAATTAATAAAGATATCTTTGAAATAAATCGATATGATCGGTAAAACGAAGCATTAATTAAATAACAATATGAGAAAAATTTATTTTCATCGACCCAAAACGAATCGCGATTGATTTACGCCGTTAGTTCTATTTGAAAATATAAATCATCGTTTTCTCTTAATGTACAAGCACGACTGCAGCGAAGTTTTTATTTATTTACGAAAACGGACCGACGCAAAGATCCATAAAGCAAAAAGCTCCAAAGTACCAAACCATCGATGGCTCGCGCACGATCGTAATTCTCACGAGATTCGATGACTCTATCCGCGATCCCCGTTACTCGCTTCGAGCGAAAAAAAAGGGGCATTATTTTCCTTCGTTCGCCATTATTTTCGTTTTCGGAAAATAGCCCCCTTACGTGCACGTGACCGTGAACGATATGCTCGATGCACGGCAATCGACGCTTTATAAAATCGATTCGACCACACGCCGGGTCGTTTTCGAGCCGCTTAACGATCGTTACGCTTCTCTTTAATTCCCATCGACGATTTCGTCGTTCCTCGTACCTTATTCCGTCGCGTCGATTCGTCATAAAGAGAGGTTAAAAGAAGAAAAAAAAAAACTTTCGGGCTACTGGTGTGAGCAACGCAACGAAGGCTTGTTTGTTTTTATATATTTAGATTCGAAGCGTAAAAGCGCATTAGAGGGACATAAAGACGTCTCGGTGAGATAAGGCAGTCGTTTAGATTGACCGCGTTGTTGGCTAGATGGCCCTAAAGGGCACCAGTTTACCATTTTCTCTCCAATCTTTTTCTCGGATCTCGAGAGGCTACTACTACTCGGGTTTCCTTCTCATGCGAGCGTTGCTTCTTCCTCTTTCTCTTATTTGTGGAGAAGGTAACGCGGCGCCCGCGAAAATTTAGTACGCGAATCTTGTTTGTTATGGATTCTCCCATGCTGTCTTTTATATGAATGCACGGAGACTGCAAAACGGCCGATTCGAGAGATTGCGGTAGTTTCGAATGCTTTTATGCATATCTGCGGAAAGATCAAAATTGTAATAATCACTCTGTATAAACGTTCGATAAAATTGCGTTTGATATTATAAATTACTAGTAATTAAAAATTCTAAATTTTATTATTTGAGTACAAAAGAATAAACAGTTTGAAAAACAGTTTTTTCTAAGTACGCAATTGTTCCCCGCGGAAAATGTAAACTGACGCATACACACATACACACTTTAGAGTAAAACCGAGAACCGCGCGTTGCTTTTCATGAAAAGAAATCTTTTTCATTTTGTTTGTCTTTCCTTTTCTTTCTCTCTATTTTCGCTGTTTCGCAATAAAGCTGCGGAAAGCGCGCGACAGCCTTTTCCTTTTGCTCGGTTCTGCGGAAGATTTAAGGTCGACGGGCGGCGCGAGGACGATAAAAAAAATCGAGATTTTCATGTGCGCGCACGCGAAATAGAATACGCGGTGGTTTATGAGCTAGTGCGAAGAGTCGCAGTTATAACGGACTCTTTTTTTATATTTCGCTAAGTCTCTCTCGTTCCACTTCTATCTTTCTCTCACACTCCCTCCTCCCCTCTCTCTCTCTCTCTCTCTCTCTCTCTCTCTCTCTGTCTAGCACTATCTACAGTTCTCGGTACGGTACGCTACTTTTGTTTCGTCTATGCTTTTTTCCGTTACACCCGGTTTCCTCTCCTCGGTTTCGCTCGCTCCTCTTGCTTCGTTCTTCTTCTCCTCTGTAACGCTTTATTTTATCCCCTCATTCTTTTTTCGTTCGTAGGTACCTACGTTCGTTCGTTCGTTTGTTCGTTTTTTCACGCGCGCGCATACACGTATAGCGGCGCGCCGCCCGTGCGCGGAATTTGAATCCGCCTGTAATAAAATCCCGGCTTTATGCGACGGTTCTCGCGAGCGCCGTAGAATGAGGAGCGCGAGGAAAAAGGAGAGAGAGAGAGAGAGAGTGCGAGAGAGGGAATGTAACTTTACGTGAACGCGCACGGAGAAGAGCTGGAGAGAGAGAGAGAGAGAGACAGGAGAAACGCTCGCGAGCGAGTGCACACGCTTCGGCGAGTGCGTGTCCTGAAAGGAAGTACAACTACGAGAAGAATGCGAGGATTCGCGAACGCGACGAGGTCGTAGCGAGACGACGTGCCTTTACACGCGTTGCTTCGCACCTTCCTTTTTTTACTCTTTCTCTTACTATTTTTCTCTCTCTCTCTCTCTCTTTCTATCTCTATCTCCTCTCGCTTATTCTCAGACCATGGGAACTGCATTTTTCGATCGATTCTATATTCGGAGAGACTTAAGTATATCGTCGAATAATTTTAAAAAAGATTTTAACCCTTTTAGTGCCAAGGAGCGCCGTCACGCTGCTCTCGCTAGTTGGACGGCGCTCCTTGGCACTAAAAGGGTTAAGGTTTGTCTTTCGAAACGTAAGGTTTTGATTATCTCCAACAAGAATGTGTAAAATTCTAAAATTATAATCCTATACTTGAATGTAAATAAACACCTACACATATTTACTATAAATATTTAGATTTAAAAACGTGATATATTTTTAATTCACAATAATTGCGTTAAAAATTAAGTAATAAATTCGGCGTATTAATAGTCATAAAGAAAACGAAGCGAAGAACGTGCCGACACTCGTTAACCGCGAAGGTCCTTCGTCTCTCGCATTCCTAATCAAGAAATCCTAATCGTCCGACACGGTATTTCGATGAGCCGTTGAAAATCAGCTTCGACGACACTTCTCCTTCTCTCTCTCTTACTCTTTCATCCTATAGTCGAAGAGAGGTGGGCAACTTCTCTAATTACCCAACTGGCTGCGGTTCGAACGTTGATAGCGAAGTCGAAGTAAATCCGATTACGCGGATATCATCTGCGTAATGTATATACTCGGCCGGCTCGTCGGCTCGCTTATATACGTAAACGCGTGCGCGCGAAGGGCTTTACGTTCGCCGTTCTCGCATGAAAGGGGATGCGAATGTGTGCGTGTGTATGGATCGAGAGAAAGAGAGGGAAGGAGAGAAGGAGAGAGAGATAAAGGGTGCAACAGCGCGGGGGAAGCACCATAGGGGTTGTACACCATGCACGACATGTTTTTCTAGACAATTTGTTCGGCAACATTAATCACCGCTCGCTCGGGCAGCCGGGGACGAGCAGCACGCGGCGAGACAACCCAACGCCGACGCTTCTCTTTCTGTATCTGGGCGCTGCTGGCACTTCTTGTTTTTTTTTTTTTTTTCTTTTTTTTTTTTATTTTAAATTTATTCCCTTTGACGAGATGTAGAAGGTCGTAGTCGGTCAGGGTAAGATTGCAATATATAGTGAGAAGAGTATGGAAGAAATGATGCTGGGAATGAAAAAGACGTCAATAATTGACGCTTTCTTGGGGGCCGCTCGATGCGAGCGTAGGATTATGTATGGGCTTTTTCTCGTGACAGGAGTTATTTTGAATTATGAATTATTCGTTGTACAAGATGCGCCGATGTAACTTTACTACGGAGAGAAATCATAGTACGGGAGAATTTGAAAATTACTTGATCGCTCCATTAATATTTCAAGAAAAATACGGTTTTCAATACTCGTAAGTATTCTTGATCCAGGCAATATTGATAATGATTTTGTTGGATTATTAATTATAAATATTTTAATAAAATATATTATTTTTTTATTAATAAGAAAGTATACATACTTTATCATATTAAATGAAGATGACTTTTTTTTGCATTTTTTAATTAAAATAAATAAAGCATAGATACGAATTTTAATAGAAAAAAAAAAAGAAACTTTAATGTTATAATAAAAAACTTTGAAATTCAAATAAATTTATTAAAAATAAAAATAAAAATTCTAGCGGCATTATTTAATGCTCGGATCGAGAACGAGAACGGAAATTTCCAAAGCTCTCTCTTTCGCGAAAGGATTCACGCGCGCTTTACACAAAGGTACGAAATAGCGAAAGGGGCAAGAGAGGAAGAGAGAAAGAGAGGATCCCATCGAGAGGCTCGTCCATCATCGGAAAAGAGAGAGCGAAAATTACCTTCCTTATCAAGGAGTGCCTCGCAGCTTCGGATTAATCCGCGTTCATACATACTTTAAAGCCTCGGCCTCGCTCATGCAAATAGAGCGCGTGCGATTCCATACCCGCGCCCGTTTGCAAGTCCCTTAACGGTAAAAAGAGAGAGAGAGAGAGAGAGAGAAAAAGAGGGGGGAGAGAGAAAGAGAGTACACGGAGAGAAAGGCAAAGAGAGAAAGCGAGCAAACGTGCACGAGTCCAATGAGGTAGAACAACACAATACCGTGAGATGATTATCTGGAAAACTAATTTCGCGAGAGCTCGCGCTGGCGCCACGTTGCCGCTTCTCTTCGTTGTTGTTGTTGTTGTTGTTGTTGTTGCTGCCGCTGGAGCCGTGGCTCTTGCCGGAGGCTTTAAATAGGGGAAATGAAAGAGCATTGTGTCGGTTGTGCCGTTGCCGCCATCGCATCGAACCGGAGGATGCACGGATAGATAGGAAAAAGAGAAAAAGAGAAAAAGAGAAAGAGAGAGAGAGCCACGAAGAAAACACGCGGCAGATTTAGCTCGTTTGAATTATATATTGGTTTTCGATGTTCTTATTTAAATGCGTTTAATTAAAAATTGACGTTTTCAACGCAGGCCCAACATTTGCGCTTTAATTGAAAATGCTTTTTTATATACCGGTTTTAAAGTTGATTGAAATCGTTAAGAATTTCATGATAGAAATTAAATTTTTTATGTCCTTTTTTTGCATTACACCGTAAATATTAGCTTTTTTTTTTTCATCAAAATAATTAATGAATTCATTTCGTTTAACGTACCGTAAAATACTTAAATAAAATTCCGTAACTACAAAATCTACTTTATTTATATTTAAGGTAAACATTTTTTTCAAAAACATATTATCATAAATTAATGTAAGCATCGCGTTAAAATTATGTGCGTAGTATAGAGTAGTCATCAGTTAATACGGTAATTAAAATTCTCATCACATTATCTTCGAACTTATTACGGAAACGAATAAATCAAAAACTTTTGGATTAGGTCATTGTACGTAATTTCATTTCATATCGACAACTAATATATAATTTCCTTCGTATATCCCTCGATCACATTAGTAAACGTTTGTTATGAAAATGACGAAGAAAAGAAAAAAAAAAAGAGATAGAAAAAGAAGAGGATAGCGGTAAGACACACGTTTGGCTATTTGTAATTTTCATTATCTCGATGTTAATAGAGACATTTAATCGAAGGAGCACGTAGAGAATCAGCAGGGGCGAATGTTGCGGCCTGCGCCTTAGAAAGTCAAAAGGGAGAAAACAGTTCGCCGTCCCATTTTCGGAGGGTTGATCTTCGTTTCAGGTAGCATCCAAATGGCCGTATGAGCATTTGTAGCGCGATATTGCGGAAAAGCCAATTCGCTTTGTAAGAACATTTTGGCCGTTAGAGCTTTTAGTCTTTGTATTATAATGTATATATGTAGATGTATCCTTTACGATAAACACCTTCTTTAATCAGTTACAATACGTTAGTTTTTTAAGTTTGAATGTGCTACTTTCATGTATTTTATATTAAAGGTTTCGACGCGTAATTCTTTATACTTACAAATTCGCCGCGCGTATCAAAAAAGGTAAAAAAAAGTTTAGTTATGAAAATAAATATCTATAAAAGTATGACAATAAAAAAAATAAGAAACGCAAAAGTCATCGGGTATGTCGATTTCATTATCGGTTCCCTAAACTGCGTGCTTTCTTCGTCGAGGCACATAGTCGAGCGGCCGTTTTCGCCAAAATCTGACGAAATTGACCGTCACGAGAGAGAGAGAGAGAGAGAGAGAGAGAGAGAGAGAGCGAGTAAGAGGGAAACGAGGCACGCTTCTCTCAACGGCTGCGTTTATTGGCTACTTTAGGGCAGTTTCTATGCGCGACACATTCTCGTGTCTAAATAACGTTAGGTTAGACCAAGAGGCAGGATACAGGAAAAGTAGGATGAGATATATACGTTAGAGTATGGCAATCCGAGATAAATTGTAGGCGCGAGCCTTCGATAACGTTCGCTTATAGGTATATATGGTACTAAACTTATATATATATATATATAACGCAAGCGTGTATTTATAGGTTAAGAGCCCTCGCGAGGAAAATACACGCGCGTGCGTCGGTACGCGTTTTAGGTTATATAACATGCGCGCGCGAGAAAGCGGACATATTGCCGCACGAGAACCTTTGACTAACCGACTCTTGTTTTCTCTCCCCTTTTAAGATTTACGATCATCTCTCTCCAATACCAACAATGATAATTATAATGGTAATGTCCGAAAGCCGTAAAACTTGCCAAACGTGGGAGATGCAAAAGTCGTTGTGGATTTATTCTGGATAAAATACCGCACAACCTATAAAGCCTCACGAAGTCGTAATTGTTGACGCTTTTACGTACGCATGTATATATATATATGTGTGTGTGTGTGCATGTGTGTGCGTGCGTGCGCGCGCGTGTGTGTGTGTGTGCGTGTGTGTGTGTGTGTGTGCGCGTTAGATGTGATTGTGAACCGACGAACTGTTTCGAGCATAGATTAATATCTTTTAGCGCATCAAAAACCTAAAATTTGTTGGTTCACGAAAATCGTTTGGATGTGCTTATTTTCATGTATCATAATATAATCAATTTGTTGGGCAAAAATATTATTTATCAAAAAACTTTATTAATTTATTGGAATAATGGAGTTTATTAATTATAAAAACATCATCTAAAATAATTACGCAAACAGCGTAAGAAAAAAAATACAATGAATGAAACGGCAAATAAAATTAATTTGTTTGCACAACCCAAGTATAGCACTTAACACTTTCAATCATCCGCCATTCCCACATCATTGTTAACGCCCAGCGTCTCTCTATACACTCCTCGTTACACGTCAACGAAAGCGAAACGAATCGCAACGAAACAATGGCGTATCAATGTTCCGCGTGTATAAAAGCTTATGCACGCGTTAATACAAGATCCGTCGTCGGCCAGTCACGATGACGATAAAGAAAGACGACGAATTAATAAACTGCGCCGCGGTAACGATTCCATTGTGCGAAAAAGGCCCGTTTAATAACACATGATACACGCCGAGGCTACGTGTGCAGCTAGCTACGAAATCGCCGCGTAAGAAAAAGGGGAGAGAGAAAAAGAGAGACAGAGAGAGAGAGAGAGATAGAGATCGCCGTGAGTAAAGGGTTGTGCCTTTCTCTTTATCCCTCCGTTGACTCTCCAGAGAGTTGAATTAGAGAGAAAGAGAGAGAGAGAGAGAGAGAGAGAGAGAGAGAGCGGAGGAGGAAGGAAGAGAGAAAGTAAGGGGGGTAATACTCATTCGGGTGTAATCGCGCTCGCAAAACTCCATCACACTTTGCTAATAGAGCCGGAGCGAGGGAATGAGAGAGAGAAAGAGAGAGAGAGAGAGAGAGAGAGAGAGAGAGAGATAGGCTTGCTTCACTACGAGGAGCTACGACTTTATGCGGTATATAAACGGTGTTGCCTCGCGCGACGCTTAGGGTCGGTTAATGGCCGAAATGTTACAATAATATACGAATGACACGACGCGGCTTGCTTTTCTTTTATACATCAATAAACGTAGTTAGCCAATTTGTCAGATTTACTATGCGAACGCATGCGCCTTTATCTGTGAATAATTTTCGTTTTTTTATTACGTTACGTTTCTAATTTTATTTTCAAATAAAATTTTGTTCCCGAAGAAAATCAAACGACGTTAATTTTTTTCTATTTCTGAGATACGGAAGATTCTCGTACGAGATATTATGAATTTTTTTTTTCTCGCGATATCTATTCTTCGTATCGAGCCAAAAACTGAAATTGCTTTTTAGATTTACAAGAATAGCTGTAATAAAACCAGCGTTGATTTCGAGACATTTTTATGAAACTATTTCATTTTAATTGGACATTTATTTTCGTTGACAAAAAAAAAAAAAATTTCGTTTTGGTTATTGAGCGTCAGTTTTATCAGTTAATTATTATCGCATCATCGAAAGAATTTATGTTTTTGTAACAAAAAAAAAATGTACATCGATGAACTGAAAATTAAAGCAACTAGCCGATAAATAAAAATCAAAATCAATCACACGTCGCACATTTCTTTTAACAATAAAGATAAAAAAAAAAAGAAAGAAAAAGGAATTGAAAGAAAAAGAAATTCATTAGAGACGTACGGAAAGGGAAGGCAAAAGCCGCGTCCCGTTGAAATATCGATTGTAATTTGGAAGGTACATATGTGCGCGCGAGTCTGTCTCGTCGACGCGCATTTCTCGTCTCTCGTTGCGCCGAAAGCGAGTGACGCAGGTGGAACGACCGATCGGGAGATTATTGTGGAAGAAGCAAAACCGGAAACCAGTGTGGGACCTTCTGCTCACGTACGCTCTCTCTCTCTCTTTCTCCCTCACACTCATACACTCACACACACATACACACAAGCACATACTCGTAAAGAGTATGCGCGTTCCTTCATCACTCTCGTCGTCGTTCGTTCGTGGCGCATCATTTTGTCTTTCTCTACCTCTCGCCGCGCGTACGTGGCTGAATTTTTCTTCTTTCCGGCTTTTTTGCCGGTTTTTGGATTTATATGTAAATGTAAATGTTATCTCGAATAATTTTTTTTGCTTTATTTCTTTCTTTACTCTTTACATTGTACGCGCGTCGATTTATATACTTTTATCTTTAAGACGAGAAAAATTTTGAAAAATTCAACAATATATTTTAAAACTTTTGTAAGTTTAAAAGAAGTATAAGTGATTTAATTAAGCCTTCAAAAAAAAAATATATATATTTTTTACATGCAACACTTTACAGACCTAATTAACAACAAATACATTTTTATTTATTATTTTATTATACATTTCTTAATTTCCCTATGGACGAATTGAAAAAACAAAAAAAAAAAAAAAAAAAAACAATAAAATAAAAGTCCTTACATTTTCCACGGCAACATTTTACGAATCTCCTTCCTGTATATCTTCAAGCCATTATTTACCGCTTTGTTTTTCTTTCGACGGAAAGCGCAAGAGCACTTTTCTCCTCGCGAGCTTTTCCAGCTCCTCGGTGTTCTCTAGCCAATTCCCCGGGAAACGAGAAGAGAGAAAGAAAGAGGGACTAGCGAGTTACCAAAGCGCGGTACCGGGGTGAGATAATCCCAGTTAATGATTGCCCGGACAATTACAGCGCCGCGGACCCGGAGATGGGAAGCCGGCGATTCATTCTCCCGTCGACGCCCTTTATTGGCATAGACGCTGCTACACACTCTCTCTCTCTCTCTCTCTATCTCTCATTCGTTGTCTGAGCCTCTCGTGCAATCAGTATTACCCTTATTTATTTATAATTAATTTGTTTAACCTTGATTTTATCTACGAATTACTTTTTCTTAATTATACTAGTAATGGTACAAGTATTAGAATATTGAATTTTTTTTCTAATATTTATTTGTTTGTAAACAATTATGTAATTCAATTATATTAAAAAATATATATTTTAAAAATATCGTATTGGAATTTCAAAGTATACCAAACGGACCAATATTTCTTGTTATTATAGCACATTCTTCTATAGAAACAACTGTAACAATTTACAATCTCAAAACGAGCCAATAAAGATGCTCTAGACACACGAAACAAGCTTAATAATGAGATAAGTTTGCAACGGCCCTAAAAATTAAGCATCAAAGTCATCGCGTGATTAAAAACTCGAAGTAGCTAGCTCTCAAAGACAGCCATTCAAGATTATCCATCTCGGATATCTCATAGTGTCGTGATGTGATCCTAAAATCCCGGAAGCTCCTCGTCGTCATCATCGTTGTCGTGATCGCGCTAACGAGAGAGAAAGAGAGAGAGAGTTTTCAAGCGTCGCGCGAAAGACAACGCGACGTCGGGCTCTTGCGAGCTGCGCGCGCGCGCCTGCAACGAGTAAATAGGCGTCGCGACGTTGGCTACGGGTTTAGTAGTTGCCGGCACCGAGATGGCACACCTGTGGAGCAAATTTACGAAATGTTTACGAGCCTGTCTCGACTCGTCCGTGCAGGGCCACTTGCTCGTCCTCTCGGAAGCACCCTTCGGAGCTACCGTTGCTACCGATGCTGGGGGGTTATTTCCTACTCTCTCTCTTTCTCTCTCTCGACGCCTCTTCTCTTCCGTTTGTGTGCGCTCACTCAACGCATTGCCTGGTTTTCTATTGTTACGACGAGAGAGAGAAAGAGAGAGAGAGAGAGAGAAATAGAGAGAGAGAGAAAGAGAGAGAGAGAGAGCAAGCCGCCATCTCGCGGTGACGTCGCGCGTCGCGGTTATGTCATCTAACTGATTATTCAAATGGACTGTTAACGCATGCGTAATCAATTTGTTGTCGAGAGATTCTTGCATTCTCGCTTACCGTGAATAAATATATTTTTATTATTAAAATCATATTTAATTTTTTGCACTATTTTCATTTGAAAATTTAGCATTTTACCGAGCAAATTTTTTTTTTTTTTTCTATTAAAAATTTTATTCGTTTCCCCAAAGTTAACTGCCATCTTGAGTTTGGTATAGTCAGTGGTCCGAAAACTTTTTAAATGAAATAAGAAAAAGGCTCGGTTTACGAAAAGTTAAGAGCAAATCTGTCGCGTTCCTTCTCTTTTTTCCTCCTTTCTTCATTCGACGTCCACACGTCGCCTTTCCAGCGCGTCTACCCTTTTCCCCGCGGGCGCGTTCAGTTATGAATGTGCCCAATTACATCTTAAAAGCCGTGCTCCATTAATTTTCACAGCTGCTGCCGCTTAATTGGGAGCCTGGCCCTGATAATAAACCCAGGGTATACTCGGTTCGCGTCGTACAATCGCGTGTTGCCGGCCGAAAGAGAGAAAGAGAGAGAGAGAGAGAGAGAGAGAGAGAGAGAGAGAGAAAGAAAGATAGAGGGAGAGAAGCGTAACACGTTGGCATTTACGAGCTCGCGGAGTTTGGGGCGGCCCCATTGACGCCCCAACACTCTCTCGCTCGGCATCATCGATCCTACGCAACGGGAGCAAGAGAGAGAGAGAGCGAGATGAGGACATCGTGGACCGCGCACCGATCACTCGCTCATTCTAACGCTTGTCCGACGCTATATATCTCTTGCTCGCGGCACGCGAGACTTTTACGACTCTGACCTTGATCTAGTGCTCGCGTTCGGTGACGATTTTAGACCGATTCGATCTGTTGTTGTTGCGGCTGGTCATTATTAGGTTTCCAGTAAACTATCGAATTGATGTTTTGAACGTTCTGCTTATGATCAAATTCTTACCTTTGAGTGACAATGATAACTTTTAGATTTATTTAATTTTTTAATTAAAATGACGACAATATTAGAGTGGATATTTAAAAATATAAATTGAAAATAATTAAAAATAATTAGGAAAATACCAATCACTATATTTCTTTTTCAACGGCTTGGTAATTTTAACGACGGAAATTTTTAAGAGCTAAATAAAAAGAACTCGAAATCGAAAAAGTCAAAGCCTCTTTGAAAAAAAAATTCTTTTTAGCCCTACATATCTCTTATGGATCAGAGTCGACTCTCTCCCTTTCCCTCGGTGCTCACGGCTGCGAAAAGTGATGCATGGGCTTGTCGTCCGTCGAGTCATGTGTCATTGGCTCTCGCTCTCAATCCGGAGAGCTCCGCGTATATACGCAACCCCGGGCTGACGAAGCACACGGCCCGACTACTGAACGCGAGCAAGAGTAAGAGAGAAAAAGAGATAGTAAGAGAGAGATTAGGAAGCAGGAACGTACGGAAAGCTACAGCTTTGGATCACGAGAAAGAGAAAAGAAAAAAATAAGAAGGGGAAGGGGCAATGGCCCGTGAACTTTCGCTACGACGTAATGATGCGGCTCTCCTTTCAAAGATTGCATCGCCCGTGGAAAAGCTCCGTGGCAGCTCGGCATATAATATGTACACACGCACGAAACAACAACCCTCTAGTTCTCCTTTCCCTTTATCCTCAGAAGGAAGAAAACCGCGCACGCGTGCAGTTATTCTTAACTTACCGCTTAACGTAAGAGAATTCGTGAGAGAAAAAGTAAAATCGATACAAAAGCGAGTTGAAAAATACAAGAGAATTATTTTTCAAGTTTAAAACTGCATAGCGTTGAATTGCACGCTCGGTCGAGTTCGCTGCGAGGACGGTTACTCCTTCACGCTTCGCGGCTCTCTTTCGTTCTCTCTCCAGATGCGAAATTACCATGCCCGATATCCTGCAACCTTTTAATTGTAGCCTATACATATACCTCCCGATTCGTCTCGATAGCTCTTGCTCTTCCACTGGGCAAACTACTTGCCTGGACCGCGGATGAAATTGCCACTCTCTCTCTCTCTCTCTCTCTCTTTACTCACCGCTAGCCAATTCCGAACGATCTAATTTCGCGCCGGAGAATCTCACCGGTGTAGCTTCTCCTACTCTCTGGTTCAGAGTTTGCCGGATGTGCGCCGTTGCGATTTGAGAACTCGATCAATCGTTCCGTTGAAGTTACTTAATTTCGCAGCTATCTCACCCGCAGATGCGAGAGAGAGAGAGAGAGAGAGAGAAATAGAGAGAGAACGGGCAAAGTTTGCCACGGAAGTTTGCACGGCTCCCGGGAAAATGAGAAAGTAAGCCTCGGCGCACTTTTTATTGATCTATTTCACTTGCTTCAACGCCTAAACAATTTACTTTATTTAAATACGTCGATTATAACTGTTTATAAATTATATCGTATACGAGATGATAAGTTAGTCAAACTATGTTTAATTTAAAATAATAAAATAATTAGAATTTTAAAATAACATTATAGTTATTTAAAGCGATACATTTTTCAAAGTAATTATTAAGATTGAAGTAGATAAATTAATAACGAAAAAAGAAAAAATGTAACAAATTAAGAAAATGAAATCTAAGATTCTGTAATATTAACTATAAAGAGATTCAAAGATGAGAAATCCAAGATTTTTGTTGTTGTACCCAATAGAAAATACAATAAAGTACTCCCCGAGACCAATAAAAATGAAAAATGACTTTCCCTCCCCATTTGGAATTAAGTAAGAAAAGAAATAGTCTTGGTCCACGTTCGCATACCTTGGGGCGAGTCCTAAACGGCCCAGCGATCGGAACGACGAAGAATTTAAGGTTTCGGGGACAAAAAGGGTCGCCGGGATAAGGAAAGAAAAGAGACGCGGAAAAAAGAAAGAGAGGGAAGAAGACAATCGGGATATCCGGAAACATTTCATCCGGCTATCTCGACCTCGAAGCTCGAGCTCGAAAACGAGCCATGGATGAAAGAAGATGAGGGAACGTTGAAAACTTTTAAAACTGCCCTGACTTCGTTTTTCCAAAAGTAACGGACGAGAGGGGGAGAGGGAGAGAGAAAGAAAGCGAGAAAAAGCGAGAGAAGAAAAAGTGGGATTAAAGAAATAAATAAGATAGAGAGGGCGCGAGCCGAGAGAAAGAGAGAGAGAATGAGAAAAATTCTAGATGGAAGATATGGGAATTCGCAGAGAATAAATGAAAGAAGCTTGCGACAGATAAACAAAGAAATTAAGCGAAACAGAGCGAGGAGGATGGTAAGGCAGGATAGCTTGCGAACGAGGCCCGTTAAAGTTATAAGAACCAATTTAAAAAATCGCACTTTGCGCGAGGAAAGGGAATAAGAGACACTTTCTTTATTGCAAACCTCGAGCTCTAAGTAAACTCTCGACTTGAGGTTTATACAGAAATAGAGGAGAGAAATGCGTAAAAGGAAGAAAGAGAAAATTTTAGTTGAAGTAATTATACTAAGAAATCGAAAAGATACGAGACTAACGATAAAGAAAAACGATCGTTTTTCCTTTAATATCTTTTTATTTTTTATATTTTGTAGAAAAAAATGACTTTTTTTTTTTTAAATAGAATCATTTATAAAATTAATCATTCCGTTAAACAGAATATATAAATCTATACATTCCTTCACGTTATTTAAAAATCCATGTTTTTTTTTTTTTTTTTTTTTCAAAGAGAAAACCAAAATCAAAAACGAGAAAACAAGAATTGATGACGAATATACGCTGAAAAAGTAAATTTCTCCAATTTCTCAACGACAACTAGAAATGTGTCTATTCTATTGTTAGTTGAAATTCCGTTGTGCCGTTCGTACAAGCCAACGCGATGTATAACGATGCAGAGTAAGTCAACCGACGGGGCAGTTAGTCTCGCTAGTCTGCTTTGGCAATGAGAGATATATTTATTAGCGCTATGCATCAAAGAGAAGGTAACAAGCCTGTCGGGAGTCTTCTTCTTTCTTAAACTCATGACGGAGATACGTAATTGAACAAAGAAACACGAACGTATATATACTCGCGGTGTATTCCGTTCTTTCGTTTATCGTTACTCTTCCGCGGTTACTCGCGGACACTTGACGACCGCGTGTAATTGATTTCAAGATTTATCGGCGAATCGAAATGATAGAAATGACTTTTTGAAAAATGGCGTTGAAACGCCGGAGATTTTCAGTTAAATGTTTCGGAGAAACGTGTTAACCGTTTGCATTTTAAATGTACGTCAAATATATTATAAGAAGTAAGTGAAAAGTGAAAAACTTTTTAAAAATCCTTCGCGATCGTTTAAGAATTTTAATTAAATTTTACTTGGTTTATCAAGCGTAAACTACTAAAAAATTATAAAGATAATAATTTTTAAAAATTTGCTCCGTATTAACCACAAAAAGATATCTGTAGGATTTTCCAAACCCGATATAGACTGCCGATGAAAATTCCCGGGGATCAATTATCGGCGCAGATATAATGCGAACGAGACGACGATATATACGGGAAAGAGAGAGGTGAGGGGAGAAAGGAGGGGTTATATAGATAGAACGACGCGAGGCGAACCCTCGGCCAATCGCCGTTATTGCAGATTCGGGTCTAGCCTCGCTTGATGGATGTACGCGCTCTCCTTCTCAATTGCTTTTCCTTCCCTCTCTCTCTCTCTCTCTCTCTCTCTCTCTTTCTGTCTTACTCTCTCTCTTTTCAATGCTATACACTATTAAGGGGGGAAACTGTTTTCTCTTCCACGCTTGCTCCCGGATTCACCGGGAAAACACGAACGCGCGCTATGAGGGATTAAGCACAGTCTACGTCGTCGTCGTCGTCACTCGCTCGCGCGCTCATCGCGTGACACTCGTGAACGATTTACTATATTTTTTTCTCTTTTAGGCGACAAAGAACGACGCGGAAGCTGTTATATTGGAAACAAGTCGAAAAGAAGGGAGATTTCGCGAATACGCACCCGTGTAAATTTGCGCGTAAACAGCTATGCGTAAACATTAGGATAGCTTGACGTTGGGATAACACCCGTTGTCGTAATAATGAATTTTTATGCCCGTTTCTTTCATTTTAGTTTTCGCTGGCTGTTACAAGCGCGCGGGTGCGCGCGTGCGCTAATGGTAAACAGTGATTAGAAAAAATATACCGGGGAAGCGACACACCGAAATGAAGATTCGTACAAATTGCGGGAATAATGAATTTCGGTGACTGGATAGTGTGACATCGGAAGAGTAGTTTTACCGAGGTTGCGATTAATAAATCGCTCGATTATTTTCGTATTTATTTTTACGCGTTGTTGTTTGTTTCGCCGATAAAGAAAAGTACTTTGAATACACGTATATAAAAAAGTGCTCTTTTTTCTTTCACCAAGGTAATTCTTATGAATAAAAATTTTTTGATTCACTCTGCAAAAGTAAAAAAAATTTACGTAGATACAGTATGAAATAATAAAATTAACCAAAAGCAGTTTTTTCCTTTCAAAAGCTTAAATTTTTCTTTCAAAATAAATAAATGTTTTTTACGCGTTAGATGTAAAAAAGCAAGCCGCAGTATTTTCATTTTCAGTAGTATAAAAACATTCGGAATCGTTGACAAACAAAATCCAACGAGAGTGCGGTTAAGCGTCGTAGAGACGTAAAAACGGCGCGTTATATCGAGAAAAATACCAAGGATAAAAGCGAAAAGAGGAAGAAGGACGCAAAAGCTCATATCCCCGAAAAAAAGGAAGAAAAGCTCTCTTTCTTTCTCTTTCGGAGAACGACAGAGAGATAGAGAATGAGAGAGAGAGAAAGAGTGGATTCCTTCGTTGAGCAAGGGGGATGGAAGACAAGAGAGCAGAGAGAAAGAGAGAGAAAGAAGGTTTGCCCCGAGTGATGCGCGAGAAGAGCGAGCTACCGAGCGAGCGCCTCTAGCGGGGGCTATATGGAAATGTTGGTCAAATATATCATTCCGGCTTGACAGTGCAATTCTCTTATCTGCCTCGCGCCGCCTGCCTTCCTCTCTCTCTTTCTCTCTCTCTCTTGCTCTCTCTCTCGAGCTCGTGAGCGCTCTCTCGCTACACCCGACCCAAACCCCATCCACGCACGAGGGCGAATGGGAATGGGGTGGATCGGCTGGAAGGAAAAGGGGGTTGAGGATGGTAAGGGAGTTAGAAGGGGGGAGAGAGAGGACCGATAGAGGATCTGCAAACACGCTGCCGCTACCGTCACACTCCGTCCGCGCCTCCCTCTTTCTCTGTCTCTCTTGCGTGTTCTGTACACCGAAGCTAGCAGCAGCAGCTTTCTCGTCCTATGCTTCGCCTCATCCTCTCTTCATCCTCTATTTTACCACGGAGCTTTCGCGTACACCTACACGCCACTCTTGTATACGTGTATACAATTGTGTGCGAATACTTGTGTGCGTATAATATATATATATATATATATATATATATATATATATATATATATATATATATATATATGCGCACGTAGTCGCAAACCTTCCAACTGAATGACGAACTGCTCTGCAAAATAGAGCGGAATACCAGAGTCTGAAAATACGAGGATCGAAGCGCCGTGCGCTCATGTGCGGTAGCGCGAGCTTTCTGAACTATTTCTACTTTACCTTGTTGTTTTTACTTAAGAAGATTGTTGCTAATAATCTACTTTTTTAATATATAGTTATTTATATATTTTTTCATTTATCATTCGTTTTTTTTTTTTTTTCAATCAAATTATTTAAATGATTAATAAAAGTAATTTTATACAGTTATTTTACGTCTATTTGCAGTTGTAAGAAAAGTCATGAATAATCTTTTCATAAACGAAGAATAAAAATTCAATGAACGTTTTGTCGAAACATCAGTTTGATTTATTAATTTGAATTAATAAGAAATATCAAACAAATAGATCATAAATTTCTTATAATATTTATCCAATTATCAATTTAGACGTATAAAATAACAAACGTAATTGAACGTCGTTTATGTTACTTTTAATTCAAGAAGAAACTCCACGATAACTAATTCAACTCTAAAATCAACAAAATCACCGCGCGTAACCTACGGTTAGGTAAACATTTAGATAGCAAACTCTTCCGGCGGGCGCAAGTTAAGTCCAAGATATTTCCTAATTCTTTTCCGCTCGCTCACTCCGAGCTTCATTAAATCACCGCGCGAGTAACGCCGGCGTGTTCCCAGTCGACGTATACACATATCCACCTTGCAATAAGCCTCGTGCTCGCCTTACTTTTTCCACTTCGCCGTCTCTCTCTCTCTCTCTCTCTCTCTCTCTCTCTCTCTCTTTCTCTCAACGTCCCGTCTTTCTATCTCGCCCGCCCCAGCGCGAGGCTGAATTACCGTTTGGGGTCAGCGAGCTTATTGACAGCTTTATATACACGGACGATGTTATTGCAAATTCTTCTCATTCTCTCCGACGCTTGGCCTCGTCTGCTCACTCGTCGTCCCTGTGCTATATTCGTTCGAGCTTTCTCCCTTTTTTCTCTCTTTCTCTCTATTTTTTGCTCTTCTTAACTTTTTTCTATACAACGAGCGAGAAAGTAGATGAGTGAGAAAGTTGCGCTCTGAAATAGAATCGTGGAAGCGAGAGAAGTTGTGCGCCGATGCGCCGAGTGACGCGAAACGCGAAATAAGCGAAAAACGAGCGATAAAGTAAGAATCGAAAGAGAGACGGAAAAATATAGAAAGAGAGACTACTAGCAAAGTGAAACTGAGAAAAATAAAGAAACAAATGTTGGGTACAGCGAACAAAATCAAGGTTGTATCGAGAATGAAAAAAAAAAACACGAAAATAATGGAAAAGCAGACGAAAAGAAAGCAGATAAGAAAGTCCAGCGGAGAGTAAACGAAAAAAAAATAAATAAATAAATAAATAAAAAAAATAAGTGGTAAAAAGAGGAGAAAGAGAGATAAAGGAGCAAGAAAGATGAGATTCGAAGGAGAGATAGCGCGAGTAGTCTGGTTACTCTCTTCGCGAGACGCTCTCCAAGCGAGTGCAGCGCGTGTTTCTACTCCTCGTTTTGCAAGAAAGAGAGAGAATGAGAGAGAGAGAGAGAGAGAGAGAGAGAGAGAAGAGCTCGGGGCCAATCGGGACGGATGCTACAACGGGACGACGACGGGGTCGGCGGCGGTGGCTCGTTGTATACACAACGTCGTCGGGCGCTATCGTCGCTGCAAGTTGTATTTTGCAACTGCGCCGCCGTCGCCGCCGCTGCTGCCGTCGCCGTTGCGAGAGAGCACATGAAACAATACAATTTAGATAATTAAACAGATATCGCCACGCGCTCGCGCGAGTCTCCGGCAAGCAAACTGGACTGCTAATGCGAAACAGAGATTCGCCTTTTCGACTCTCTCTTACTCTCTCTCTCTCTCTCTTTCTCTCTCATTGTCTTCCTCTTTTCCTCTTTCTTCTTCGCGTCTAGACTTATTCGTGTATACGAGTACTTTTTCGGGCGATTGTAGGTGGAGACTGTAGTTGTACTTGCGTATTTATGTTTTGGAGTGCAAGCAAAGAGCCGACTTATTTAGCGCTGGCGTGAATTTTTTGTAAATGGTAATGAATTTTCATTGTTTGTGACGCTTGAATCTAAATAAATATGAAAATAAAGAATGCGCTCAAATGAACAATTAAAAGTGTAAAGAAAATTTGAAAAATTAATTTTCAACGAAGCGCTGGAAAATTATTCTACGACTCGTTAAAAATTATCCATAAACTGCAACTCGTTTAGTAATCCAAAAGCGAACACATAGTATATCTGAGTGTAGGACATCGGATGTCTCTGAGCGATAACGTCTCGCGGTCTGATAACCCGATCGTTCGCGCAAGGAGGTGGAAGCGCACCGTCGGTGTAATATCAATTTGTCCATCTCTCGAGCCCGCAGCTATTCCGTCAAGGTCGAAGGAGAAAAGAGAGAGAGAGAGAGAGAGAATATAAACGCGGGATGCATAAATGAGCCGAGTCATTCTTGAGAGGTTTCGCCGCGGTTCTTGTTTTGTTTTTTTCTTTCGTTTTTTATTTCTATTTTTCTATTTTTTTTTTTTTTTTTTTTTTTTTTTTTCACTTTAGTCGAGCGGATGCGTGCAGTACGTGTATACACTCGTTTGTGTTTCGGTGCGCGTTGCACATGTGTCCTTGTCAAAAGTGATCGCTCTATTTTTTTGCCACGTAGCGAGCTCGCGTGAGCGTAAAATCTTGAACAATTTGTACTTTTCTCGTTGAGTTTATCGTTCAAACTTGTTTTAAATAAATTGTAAATGAATATTTTTCGTTTTTTTTTTTTTTTTTTTTATTTTATTTTATTTTTTCTTTTTATTATATTAACTCGTTATTATTAATTTTATATCGAGAGTGCTTGAAATTAAAATAAATTGAAAGCGATTAAATTTTTTGCAACGTTAATTGAATTAATCATGCGAACGAAGAAAAAAAAGCAAAAGGTACGAAAAGATTATCAATTTGTTTCATCGAAAGGTTGCAGATACATATACGTAAACTAAGCATCCATTTCCATTACACGTGAAAGCAAGTCACAAAAAGTATCGGCGTCGACAAGAAAACGTAAAAAAAAAAAATGAAACGAAGGTAAAAAAATTGAAAGGGTAAAACGAATAAGAAGTAACGTAAGAAAAAATATAATGATACACGCGAGAAAGAGAGGAAAAGGTAAAAAGCTATGTAGCGGCGATATTATCTCCGCGTGCGCCACACTCATCGCTATACCTATACGCCATTCGTATACACGTAAATATCGTGCACGTTTACGTACATAAAACGCGAAGACTGACACACACACACACACACACACACACATAACGTAGTCATAAGCAAGCAAGGGAGCCCCCCGTCGTTCGCTGCGTGTGTTAATTTGAATCGGGAGAGATTACGCGGAGACTCCCTGTCGCGAGCAGCCATTTTGTATCAAAATGTCGATAAAGGAAGACCTATCTCCATCCCTCTCTTTCACTCACTATTTCTTTGTCTCTCTCTCTCTCTCTCTCTCTGATATTCTCCCTTTGGTGCGCGATCGCGCGATCCCTCATTCGCTCGCTCATCGTCGTCGACGACGCCGTTGCGTCTTTCTTCTCCTGCACGAAGTGAAAAAAAGAAGCAACACTTGCGTTCTCTCTCTCTCTCTCTCTCTTTCTATCACTCTCTCTTTCTCTCACTCTCTCTTTCTCGCTGCTAATGGCTCTCGAGAAACTTTGCGAGACGTGGAATATTCAATTTATGTATACAGAGGGGGTAAAATGCAATTTTCATAATTTCATCTTTAATGATCTCTCTTTCGCCGTACTCTCGGCGCTTGCGCGCATTTGCTTATGCGTCAAGGAATCGCGCTCGCGGAGCAAAATTTCTCGAAATCGTTTTTGCGCGGCTTGGCGGTTTTGAATTAATTGAAAAATGCACGGATTACGCTGTAATTGAATATTTTAACGTAATTTATACAATGTAATTTAACCGGAGATATATTTACTTATTTGGCATACATTGCGGCGACGGGAAATTTTTCACAAAAACAATTTACATCGGCGTACGTTTTTGGCATACACTTATCAATCCATTTAAAATGTTTAGTTGTAAATTCGTTCAATTATCCTAAATACAAACAATAAATTACTATAAGTTATTGAAAAAATTATCATGCTTCGATAGCGCCGTTACTCGATCGTTTTATTCGTTAGCACTTATTGCAAAACGATGTAAAAAGAAAAATCGAGAGAAACGTGCAAACAGCGAATAAGAGAGAAAGAAAGACAGGGAGAGAGAGAGAGAGAGAGAGAGAGAGAGAGAGAAAGAAGAAATACAACGCGTTATATCACGGCCGACATCGTGTAATTCTACTCGAGTTCGCCGGCACTGCCGCGACTCTCTACACCCCATAAATATCTCTGAATCATCGTGCGTTGTTCTTCGCTTATACAGCATTCTTTCGTGTAACTTATCGGTAAGCTTCGTATAAGATGCACTTTGCAGGAATTCAACGATTCGTATCAAAATAGAAACTGTTATTATTACGAGAGTTCTTTTTTTAAATAAAAAATATTCAACACAGTTTCTCAATAATTTTTAATATAATTTTATACGTAAAGGATAAAAATTTTTTTAAATTTTCAATAAAAAAAAAAAAAAAAAAATTGACGACGATTAATTAGTACCTTTGGAAAATCACGTTCGACAAAATGCTCGCTCGTTGAACGTTCAATATCCGACTCGAATTCAATCGTATCCTATCGTGGAAACAAAAATTGCATACCTTCTGATAACAAAAGCGAAATTCCTATTAGAGACGAAAGAGAAAGAGCTAGATACCATTGAATTCCGACGATCAAATGGCCAAACAACAAGAGGAATGAGAACGCGCGCAGAGAACGAGAGAAATAGAGAGAGAGAGAGAGAGAGAGAGCGAGAGAGTCGATGCTATAACAGAGAGAAAGAGAGGAAAGGTAGAGAAAGCAAGAGATGAAAGGGAGAAAGAGAGGGAAGACAAACTCGCGCGCTTGGGCATTGCGAAAACGTCACTCATAATAGCACGGACAATCAAATGCTCATTGGGCCGCGTCGCGCTATTTGTCTCTGCGGAAGACGAGCGGACGTTGCTCGTGCAACGCTCTCTCGCGATATTTCGCGTTGTGCGTGTACGCGCGGTGGATCCAACGATTGCTTGACGCACGGCCGATTAAACGATCGCTGCGCGATTTCACAAGAGAGAGAAAGAGAGATAGAGAGAGAGAGAGAGCGAAACATTGCCCGAGGTTGCACGCGCACGCGTATTATTGGTAGCGAACGTTATCCTTTATATCCAGCGATTTCCAAAGTATAATTGCCCGATGCGCGTACACGTAAAATTGAATAAAAACAATCTGACGCGAGTCCTATAAAAAAAACCAAAGAGTAACGATCTACTTGTATAGCCGTTTTCTTTTTTTGTTTTTTTTTTTTTTTTTTCACGATACGATATTAGTCATGTAATGAGTAAATGGAATAGTATGCTGTTACTTTAGTTTGTTATTATTAATAATAATAAAAACTTTAAATACGTTACAAGTAAAATACAATATGTAAAATTTATATAAACTAAAATAAGTAAAATTAATTTTTTATACTAACAGTCGGTAGTAAGTTTTTTCTTTTTTAAAAAAAAAAAAGTAACGAACCTAATTTAATCCTCGCGTTAAAATAAAAAGTTTGAAAGAAAACTATCACGCACTCATGAAATATTGATTTCGAATATTTCTAATAGCATTGCGCATAATGAATAACGAATGAATCGAAAAAGGAGAAAAAAAAATCTATATATATATATATATAGGTATATATGCATAAAGAAAACAAACGTTTCGTGCGTATAGCTCGCGCATTACGGAGCGTTTCATTTTCGGAAGGAAGGAACAACGACGTACGAATCGTTACGAAACTCTCCCCAGCGTGACGAACTAGAAACGCGCGAGGGTCGAGGTTCCGCTGTTTCCGACGGAAAACCGTCCCCCGATTTGAACGCACAAGAATACACAAGCCGAAATTCCCCTCCCGTTGTTATTTTCATTGTACTTCATATCTATTCACGTGTTTGCCCAAAACTCCTTGTGATATCTGCTTATGATCCTCTCCTAGGCGAGTAATTTTACACGTGTCGATGCTGCTTTTTTTTATTATTTTATGTAGTACTAAAGTAATTTATAGCTTGATAATTGTATATACATGTATTGATTCTTTCCTATGGTCAAGTTAAATTACTATTCGATTTTAAAAATAATAATACTATTTAAATTGATAGAAAAATTGAAACAAACTCACCCCACGAGTCCAATAACTGAGAAATAAACTGCGAAATGAAGATTGATCAATGTCAGTTTTTACTCACCTGTAAAAAAAAAAAAAAAGAATAAAGTAATTAGATTCGATTAAATATATTTTATACATTATAGGAATATATTTAAATAATACGAACAATTATATTTAAAACAAAAAAGGATAAAAAAAATACTATGTGAATTATTAACGAAAAAAAAATTTACACTTTTTATAAATTCTTTCGATATAATAACCCAACAAACTCGCATAATCATCGACAACAAAGTCTACCGCGATTACAAAATCTTCTCTTATTCGTCTTCGTTAAGTTCAAATATCGCCTCCTGATAATCTCCCCATAACCGAGGTAGCTTCCATTCTCTCGGCTCTCGGTATAAATATACGATACGCGTGTGTAAGCGTGTGCAGAAATCGCGCGTTGTCGGTGCTTTTTCGCGCCATCGTTACTGCATCACGCTGTATCTTTCGCGTATTTCGTTGCAAATTTATCGCGGCTAGGGAAAAATATGAAAACTGGTTTGCCGCACGCTGTGGTATCTCTCTCTCTCTCTCTCTCTTTCTCTGCCTCTTGCAACGAGACGAGATCTTTTCGGGTTCTTCTTTTACACTATCGGGTTTGAGTGTACGCGCGTTGGTTTAAGGACGCGAACTTGAAGATTGCCGACTGTGCGCGTATGAACGGACTGCTGGATTATTTTTAGCGGTTGTATTTATGTTTACGTTAGAACGAGAAGTATCGAAAATATGGAGTTTCGATAAAATTGCATTTCTAAGTTTTTTACCTACTGCTCGCTTTTGTCGACGAAAGTAAAAGCGTTTAAAATATTTCTAGAGTCAAATTTACGATGGTATGAAAAAATTCGTTAAACGACAGGAATAATTAAGCGCAAAAGATTTAACGCTTACAATTATAATTGAGAATCTTAAACTGGACAGTTTAAGATCCCATTCGTTTGATAATTTTTCACATAAAACGATAAGCTTTGCGTAAAAATAATCAACCTTTAGTAGCCATTCATCGAGAGAAAAGATTTAATTAATT
The DNA here is from genome assembly GCA_949987625.1 of Chalcis sispes. Taxonomy (NCBI): domain Eukaryota; kingdom Metazoa; phylum Arthropoda; class Insecta; order Hymenoptera; family Chalcididae; genus Chalcis; species Chalcis sispes. The sequence goes on from OX465097.1 coordinate 10,185,899, forward strand.
TTAAAGCAATAGCAAAAACCAAAGACGTTGCAGTATTCAATCAGATATACACAATGTAATTTATATATGTTTATATATATATCTATATATATATATGTATATTAAATAAAATAAACTTGTATGATAAATGAATAGCATGTGTTTCGTAGCCCGTATCTCAACACGATACAGTGAAACATTTGCGACTGTAATCGTCCGATCTTGCAGAGGATGCATAAACATGTTCGAGAGATCCGTGCGGGGCCAAGGACGCGCGGATTTTTTTTCCTTCTTTTTTCTTTGTTTTTTTTTTTTTTTTTTTTTTTACATAACTAAAATCTTATACGACCTTGTACCGGAAATGTTTATCGCACGCTGCGTTATGATTATTCTTTGAGCTTTTAAAATGCTTTAATGCTCCCGTATGAGCTAATGAAATGTATGTTTATCCGCTTCGATGAAGTGGAAATGTATGTTGTGTCTTTGAGTGTGACGCGATTTGTAAGAAGAATAAATGATAAAATTATAATCGAAAGGTAAAACATTTAAGCGAGTCTATGAATTATTTTATACGCGATTTATAAATAATTTATATTCAAATAAAATTCTAGAATGCTTGAAATAATATTGCCTGAAAAAATTCCACAACGGTTAACAATAATTAAGTGACCAGTTTTTTAATCAATCACTCGAAGCTTCAACAATACCGCTCATTAAAAATCATTATTTCAGTAAATTAAATTACTTTTATAATACCAACTTTACCACGTACAATTACACTCGTTCACCGTTACGCGAAAATAAAAGACTTAACGGATAAACAAAAACGAAAATATGCATAATCGGCACGTACAATAGCGCTCGCGTGCACTATGGAAAACCATTCGCTCACGCACACCGTGCGACAAGCGAAAGCGAAAGAATGAGCAAAAGGTACGCGGGAAAAAAACTTGAGAAAAAAGAAGGAATGGAGAAAGAGAGAAAAGAAGCATCGGCGAAGGATAAGAGATCCTCTCGCTCAACCCCTGCTTACGTAATTTTAAATTAAACTGTGACGTTTTCAAATTAACGTTTTTGCCCCGTCCTTTATCCTTCTCTCTTTCTCTTCTTCACTCTTTCGACGTCGCTAACTCTCTCGGACGGCCGCGTTTTCTCGCACCAGCCCGAGCGCATACCTTTTCTCTTCTTTCTATCTTCTCTCCGTCGTTGATACGCGCAGGATTTTCCATGGGTTAAAAAGAGAAAGAAAAAGAGAGAATGAGAAAGAGAGAGAGTTGAAGCAAACTTGCGATATTACCAACGGCGGCAGCGGGGCTTTTTCGTCGGCGAGCGTTCGCGTAATTTAGGTACCAGGAAATTGGTTTTCTCGACAATGAAATAGAAGAATGCGGTGATGCGATGGGTGAGATCGTTGGTGCGCGCTTTTCAATCTCTTCTCTCTTTCTCTCTCTCTCTCTCTCTCTCTCTCTTTTGGTTCTATCTCCAAATCGAAAGGGACGGCGAATGAAAAAAAGAAAGATGTTCGCGAAGAACGAATTTCGGACGGAGCTTATTGTACTCGGGATATCGTTAACTAGCAGTGAGTAAAGAGAGAAGGGAGGAAAGCCGACCGATAATGAAGAAGGTGCGATATGTCGCTGGAATTAATTTTCCACGCGTGCGATGGAGTGAAAAGGGCTATTGTTCGGTTTTTAGATTCGTGCGCGCGCTCGAGCGGATGACAAGATGTCGTGGAAAGGAAGTCGTTAAAAATTAGACTCGAAAAATTTTTCGTATATGAGAGAGGGGGAAAAACCAAATGCGTCTGCATTTGATTTTTGATTAATTAAAATGAAAAACGAAAAACTTTAATATCTACGGAATTTAAAAGCTAATGTTTTTCATAATCGATAATTTAAAATTAAAAAATTAAGCATTTATAGATAAGATAGCATTTGAAATTATTTCTACGACAAGATCGAATGTAATTTTGCTCTTTATATTTTCAAAACGTATTCGTTCATTCTATATAAAATTATTTGAAACGCAGAGTAAATAATTTTTTTAAAAAAAACATAATGTTTTTACAAGTTTCTTCCATTTAATATTCACGATGTTATAGTTTATAAATTAAAATCCATACATATATACGTCTTATCTCGTTGAAAAAAGATTACCGATTGAAAAACCGCGATCGAAAATATTTCCGCTTACAAAGTGGCCGTGCGATAAGAGGCCCTCGTTCGTTAATGAAATAGAATTATCTACGATATTTCAATGACGCTGCAAGCAATTTCAACAATATTCTCTCTTCATAATGAAAATACTCATTGGGAGTCTAATGGAAGTCTTGCAACAAATTTTTTTTTTTTTTTACCCCTTCGTTATTATCGCTACATAAATTCAGCCTCGCTTAAAAAAAGAAACTCGGTATGAAACGAAAATATAAAAGAAAAATAAAAACGATAACAACAATAATCTTTTCGAATTCTATTAGCGCGATAAATAATTACGCGAAAACGTCGAATAAGAGAGAATCGAGAAAGAGAAAAAGAAATAAGCGGGCCGCGAGAAGCGAGCGTAGCTCCGATTGAAATAAGATTGCGGAAGTCGAATCGGTTACGCACCGTTGCGCGCACGATTCCTTCTCTCTTTATCTCTCTCTCTCTCTCTCTCTCTCTGTCTCTCTCTTCTTCGTAGCAACCGTCATCCTCACGACTACTCTTCGCTATCGGTGAATATAACGAAGGCAATTCGTGGCTAATTATCCATTACAATCGAGTTATCCCCAGCCTCGGTAGCATCCTACAATGCAGTACATGTGTATGTACTTGTGTATGTACACATACGGAGAGGTAGTTTTGTTGCGCGATAGGAGCCCGTGTGTGCACGAGGGCGAAAATGCCACTACGCGCGAGTGGAAAAGAGAGAAAGAGAAAGGAGGGAGAAGGGATGGTAGCAGTAGGTTCGTCGTAATTGCTCGGTCGTCGGATCTGAATAAAATACGATGCTACCGAAGAGAGAGAGAGAAAGAGAGAAAGAGAGAAAGAGAGAGAGAGAGTCTCGGCTCGTCTCGCAGCGCGTCTGCCTGTCCGTCCACGTCAGGCCTGCCTCGGCCTGTCTGTCACTCTGACGTGGGAAGACCGAAAGCTAGTTACGATTGTTCGGAAACTCGCCAAGTCATGCGAGCCACCCCGAGAAAATGCGCACGAGCTCTTGCTTACGTGCGAGAGAGAGAGAGAGAGAGAGAGAGAGCCGGTCGAGGTGCAATTTCGTAGACATGCAATCATAATCAACGTTAGGAGAGTGTACAAGCGATACATACACGCACATGTGTGCATATATATATATACATATATAAGCGTATAGCGTGTATAGCCATTGTGGTGAACGTTAAGTGAAGATACGTGTAAAGGATTCTATACGCGATTTTCGGCTGCATTATTGAGAAGTTTGTGTGAGAGTCAATCGCGAGCTATCTTCCTCTATTTTCTTTTTGTTTTCTCGTTTACGTTCAGCGCTTGATTGATTTCTTTTTCTCTACTTGTTGGATATTCAGGTCGTATGATAACGAATGAAACAAACATTTATGAAGCTACAATTTTACGTTGGATTAAAATATAACATGGATGAAAAATTTTTTTTATAACAAAATATTTTTTATTTATTTATTCATTTATTTATTTATTTATTTATTTTTTTTTTTTTTTTTGTAAAAGTATTAAACACATAAGATATTACCAAAGTCTTTCGTAAAAATTAAACGCAAATAAACGCAACGATGTTCCCGTAAAATAATACAAAATAAAAAAGAAGAAAGGGGGAAAAAGATACCAAGATCGAAATCGTTTTCGGGAGAATAATTAGGGAATCGTCGAGGTCTCTCGGTTCCGCGAGGTCAATTAGTCACACGACGGGGTGCGCGTACGCGTCGTCGTCCCTTATACACGAGAGCCAACGTTTCCGTGCAAAGTCGAATTCGCCGTGGCGCAATTCCTGCTCGAGATTTTGCAATTTAGCGCGGAAGGAAAAGATTATCGCCGATCCTCGACCGAAATTGACGAATATTTTTCGACGGAAATGCCTTATAATTTGCGTGATTTTTTTTTTTTTTTTTGACCCAACTTGCGACTTTGCTTTTTGGGCTCGATTACACCGGATATTTTCGTTCTTTTTTTCTTCTATTGTAACGTTTTGTAAAACTTTGCGTTCGTGAACGTTCGAGTTCACGGTTCGGGGAGTTAACGCACACGACGCAAAGATGATACGCGGTTTGAGAGACAAATATTTGCGGTCGAGCGTTGAAATTAGAGACTGGCTTTGGTATTTTTATAGTTTTTTTTTTTTTTTTTGGTTTTTTGTCGGTTCTTTCGTTCTTTTTTCTTTACGTTTTGTGCGCGAATTTATTATAACCGCATCGTTGAAAAAGCTTGAAATAAGAAATATTTTCTAACGATATTAAACCGTAAATAGCGAGAACGAAAAAGCGGAAATTATTATACGTAATTATAAACGTCTGTCGGAAACGTCTGTTACTACTTCTTACTAACACGCGTAACTATTCCTCCAACTCAACATTTTTTTTTCAACTATATCTATTATTAAAATAAAAAAGAGAAACGTTGATCAAAATTGGCTTGATTAATTAAAAATTCTTCTAAATAATATCGCAGCACTGTGGCACCAAAATTGCAAAGAAACAAATTCCAAGTATATATACGTATATATACCATCGCGCAGGGGCCAAGCATATTATACGATCGTAGCAAAGCGCTCAGTCATGCCTGCAGTAGTAGTAGGTAGCGGTGAAACTACCGCTCGGCGATACCTTTATTTTTTTTCTCTTTCCCTCTCTCTCTCTCTCTCTCCCTAGCTCGTGCAGCGGTATAAGAAGCGAGAAAAGACAAAGGGTTGCTTCGAGTCATGCGAGGTGACGTGTCGACAAGTCACACCGAGGCTCTTATACCGCACTGACGTAACGCGACGCGTCGCGTTTAAACGGCCGAAAAAGGGAGAGAGAAAGAGAGAAGCGAGTGGCTCGCTTGCACTTGTTCTGGAAAACGATATCGTGTTCGTGCGTCATGAGCATCAGAGAAATCCCTTCGTGGAACCTGACTTACGGGTTTTGGAGGCTTGCTCGTATTTAAGCGACCCCTCTTACCTCTCTCTCTTTCCCTCTCATTCTTTTTTCGTATTTTCTTTATTCTTCTTCTTCTTTTTTTTTTTTTTTTTTCTTGTTTGTAAGACCGTCGTACTACGGCATAGGTTATAAAAAATGCCGAGATGCGTTTTTTCCGTGCGTAAGGACGCTTTGAGCCGATGATTCAGGAAGGGAGATTCTAGCCTCGCGTTAAATACTTTATTTATCGAGCAATTAAGTTTTTGGCATGTATTGTCATGTTTATCGCGAGGCCGAGAGGTATCGAGCGCCGCGTCGACGAGTAGCGAAATAATCAACGAGCGAGTAGTAAGTTCAATCGTTTCTTATAAGATTTGCAAATGAGTATTTACAGTAACGACGATTATACTGTAGACATTTTGTGTCGATCTATTAAATTCCATTTTTCTCAGTTAAGCAACATTTTTTAAATCACTGTTAGCTAGTTATTCATAATACGCAAATAAGGTAAAAGAAATCTTTTTTTAAAATCGATAGAAATTCAATTTCCGTGAAAAATGCTCTCTTAAAAAAGAAACAATGTTGCGAGATTACAAAAAAAAAAAAAAAAAAAAAAAAAATTTCTTTGAGCTAGCGCAGCTCCATTTAAACCTTCATTTTCAGTTTGTCCCGGTGCCACAGATATATACGGGTTAAAATATGGGTTTGACTGGCGGCGCGGCTTCGCTAACCATCGTGCCTAGGTCAAGACTTTCGGCTTCTCTCGAGAAGAGCGATCGTGGCAATAATTTATAGGATTCCCCATTCATCGAGACGGAGAAAGAGAAACTGAGAGAGAGAGAGAGAGAGAGAGAGAGAGAAACGTCGCTCGCTTATGTACGCATGCATATATAGGTACAGGCAAACTCGCTCCTTCTTCTTCTTCTTCTCCATCTCCTTCCTCTTCTTTCCTCGATATATATATATACGCGACGATATCAATATCTTTCCAAGCGGGAGAGAAAGAGAATCGCGCTCCGCGCACGGATGATTTCCGAGGCCGCTAATGCATGTAATTGATCTATTGTGCGATGCATTAGCCCTTGGGTATCGTGTATCTCTCGCGCCTCTGTGTGCATGTGTGTCTCTCTCTCTCTCTTTCTTTTTCTTTCTCTATCTATCTCTATCTCTTTTTTGCTCTTCTCTTTTTGTGGTATACGAGAACCGGCCGATGCTCGAGAATAATAATACTTGAGTGAGAGAGAGAGAGAGAGAGAGAGAAAGAGAGCGAGAGGCTGAAATCGAGAGCGCTGCGGGACGACGCACAAAGGCGCGACAATTTTTCACGCTCTCTATGCCTGAATGCATTTGATGTATTGCGAGTGTGTTTGTTCGTTTTATCGCGCGATACTCTCTCGTTTCTTTTTTTTCTAAATCGATTTATTTTTTTTTCAACGAATCAACGGTAAATTTTATATCGATGCAATGTCGTTTTTAATATGTGAAATGAGTAAAAACTTTCGACTTGTTTTTAATCGATTCGATAACTTATTATAACGAGCTACATATTTATTCAATCAGATAGATTTAAAAAATTTTAAGAATTTCATGAAATTTAATATACGATATGCGCCTGAAACAGGAAGCAAAATTTTTATTTAAACGCAAATAAAATGATATTTTAATTCGAAATTGTCAACGCATTATCAAATTTCACTCTGACAATTTTATTTACACAGCACGATCGGCAAGCATTCGTACCGATCGGACTCGCAATCTCGAAGAATATTTCAACTTACTTGGTTCTCCGCTTCCCAATTAATTCTTCCTGATAACGCAAAAAAAAAATGTATCTCTCATTATTTTCCTCTTGAAAACGCAGACATGAAAGAAAGAGAGAGAGAGAGAGAGAGAGAGAGAGAGAGAGAGAGAGAAACAACGACAAGCCGAGACGAGAGACACGGGTAAGCGCATCGTATGTCCGAAGAACGCGAGATGCACAAAAAAAAAAAAGAAAGGACGAGCATGAAGCAGACAAAATAACGAAAAATAAAAGAAGAGCAAAAAATGAAAGAGAAAGAGAAAGACAGAGAGAGTTGGGCCCTCGCACGTTGAAATCTACAATCGCTCGGCGCGCGTCTCGACAAGGAAATTCATAAGATCCGAACTTTATTCGCGTGCACGCTTGCGCTTGAATTTATGCTCCTGGGCTCAGGAAATTTCGAACCCCTCTCCTCTTGCCTTTCTCTCTGAAAACTGACCGACGGCCGTAGATAAGAGAGAGAAAGAGAGAGAGAGAGCCACAGGGCGCGAGGGTCGGTCACTTACTCTCACTCATTCCCTCGCCGCGACTCTTTATGTGCACCGTACGAGCATATAGAGACGCGCAGATATATCCGCTTTGGAATGGAACTCGCGCGCGCCCGCTCGAAAGAGAGACGTGGACGTCTCAAGTAAGAGGAGCTCGAAAAATGAACGAGAGAGAGAGAGAGAGAAAGAGAGAGAGGAGCAAAAGCACGAACGAACATGCGAAGCAATCGTAAGTTAGGGAGCGAAAGCGAGAGAGAAAGAGGGTTTTAGCCGCGCGAACATAAAGTTCCAGACTTACGACGCGAGATCCCCGATAGCTCCTCGCGGTGGGCATGAAAGCATCGGCAAAGAGAGAGAAAAAAAATAAAGAAACGACGACGGAAGAGCGAGATAGAGAGAGAGAGAGAGAGAGGGAGGGAAAGAGGAAAAATAAAAATGCCCGCGCGCGCTCGGAAGAGAGGAAAAAAAAAAGAGGCTACTACTTCTCTTCTGCGCTCGCTTGCGAAACTTTCAAGATGCTTGTGTGCGCGTCGTCGTCGACGTCGTCGCGTATACGGATAGGAAAGAGTGTTTATATCGGTGGACGAAACCCCGCGGTGCGCGAGCGCGAGAAGCCATATTTGCCTGAAACCGAAGTTTTTTCCTTCCCTTTTCTTTAGCTTCTTATCCGTAAGCATTTTTTGCTCTTTTTCTTTGTCTCTATCTCTCTCTTCTTCGGAACGCGCTTTTCATTATTTAGTACTGCCGAGACTTGCGTTTTAAAGAAATAAAGAAAAAAAAAAAAAAAAAAAATGCGGATTTTCTCGGTAGTCTTTAATAACGAAATCAAGGACGCAACAATGCTGAGACCGCGCGCGCGCTCGCGAGATGGCCTTACGTCTTGTTACTTATTGTGGTTAGCGATCTTTCTTTCTCTTTCTGTGTCTCCGATAATGGCGTGTCCTTATATGAGCGCGATATCTTACGGGATTCCTTCTCGTTGTTTACGGGGAATTAAGCCGAAAGATAATAATTAATTTGTTAGAGTGGGATTTAAAGAAGAAAATCGTTGCGTGCATTAAGATATTATTTTGAGATATATGTCGAAGTCGTATTCTTACTTTATTATTCGCATTGATAAATAAAGCGAAACGGTGTCGTTACGGTACATTCGTATTTGGGTTTGAAAATCGATCGCGTTTAAAAATAAAACTGCAATAATGTTGCAAGTTTAACGCTAAGAATTTGTTTATTTTTTTTTTTTTTTTTTTTCGTTGTACACGCGAACTTTCATATTTTTTATCTTTTCTTTCATTCTTTTCATATTGAATATTTTATTCCAATTTTTAAACAATTATTCTGAGCTACAATTTTTAGAAAGTTAAAATGTACTACATTGAACATTTGATTAAAAATTCAACGGAATTTATCACTTCAACAATTTCTTTTTATACAAAATTATTATCATTATTATTGCACGAGTACGCGAAATTAGCATAAGAATCAGGGAGAAGAACACGATTCGAAAATGTTTTTCACCGCGCGCTCGGTGCAACAACAAAAGCTTAGCCTTATAAACTTCGCTCGACTACCGAAACAAAAAACGGAAACTTGAATCCCATTCGAAAAGACCAAAAGCAAGTATAGAAACGAGAAAAAAAAAAGTAGGAAGAAAAATAAACGAAAGCAAACAAAAAATCCCAACGAGAACGAGAAAGCGAGTATACATAACGAGCGTGTTTGTATGAGAACGAGAGAGAAAGAAAGAGAGAGAGAGAGAGAGAGAGAGAGAGAGAGAGAAACACCGGGGCGTAAATTCGTGGGCAGCTCGATGCAAGCCGCGCGCGGTGCGACTAACCGCGCGATTTCATTATTCTATTTATCTCTCCGTCTTTTTCCCGCATGCATACACACGAAGGATTCAAGTCCGTGCATACGAGAGAGTGAGTGAGAGAAAGAGAGAGAGAGAACGAGAGATGCACGTTAGACCCCTGCGGCGACCAACCTGTCTTTCCGACACCATCGTCCGCGCTATCTGCTGCTCCGCGCCGTGGATAGAAATACCCGATAATCTTCTCGAGGGCGCTTAAATTTTTCTTCGCGCCGAGGTAGGTTTCTCTCTCTCTCTCTCTCTCTTTCTCTTTCTATACTTCTTCTTTTTCATACAAGCAAGCTGGGACCTGATAACGATAACCCCGGTGTCCCTTTTTCGATGCACGCGCATACGTAAAGGAAGGCTTACCCCGTCGCGCGCGCGCGACTAGATAAGGCTACTCTCTCGGCTACCATCGTTTTTACTCTCCTTTTTACTCAATGAGAAAGATAGAGAGAGAGAGAAAGAGAGAGAGAGGGGGGGGGGGATGGCCGGACTGTTTTCTTCCTCGTATACACACAAGCAGGCGCTCGAAAGAGTTATCACGACTGTTCCGATGGACTTTATACACAACGTATAGGTGAGAGCTCGCGCGAGGATAATACAGCCTCGAACGCTATTTTTCCTCGATCTTTTTTATATATACGTACATATAGATAGGTGTACATAGCGTGTGTAAGTGGAGGATCTCCCTCGATTCTTATTTTTAACGGATAGCAGCGTGTTTAACATTTTAGGCTCGAGCCGTTTTGGATTAATACGAGGCACGGAATTATTTATGGCTTTTGTTGCTTGATCATGTCGGAGTGAGTTTTCCAGCAAAATGTGAAAATTATTTATTGCAATCACTCCATCGACGTTAAATTATTTGACGATGTATACGGTAACGTTTCCTTATTTTTGCGATAAACTTAATTACGATAAAATATCAATTTATAAATGTAATATTTCAAATTGTAATATCGGGACAGGTAATGGCTGATAAATTTATCGAAACATTTTATTTTTTGTTTTTTACTAAACTGTCTTTAAAGTAAAAATTCTAAAATTTACGCTTATGGATGTTTATAAAAATAGAGATAATAGATTTTTGAAAATTACTTAAAAATGAAAATAAATAAGAATTTTATAATACCCCGTAGCTCTTAAATCGAAAATCATAACTCTTCGTTTTATACGGTTACTAGGAGCGTACAAAACGAACATTTTCACGGAATAAACGCGCGCGAGAGCAAACGCGTGCGCGCGTAAGTCCGTCTTTAAAATTATCCACGCATAAGCGCGTCAACGATTCGCATTGTCGTCTAATCAGGTAAAAATTGTTCCTCCTTCTTAAGCCTCGATGTCAGCCTTCGACCTCACAATACACAACGACGACAATGACTCGCTCGGACAACGCGCGAGCGCGCAAAGATGAATGCGCGAAACAGTGTACGAAAGAGAAAAAGAAGAATAAAAAGAGTGTGAGATCACTCGGTTGAATTATAGGATCCCCCGGTGATAATGACGAACCGTGTTTACACTGAGGCAGATATCTTTCCAGGGGCGCCTTCTCTCTATGTCTTCCTCTCTTTCTTCTTCTCTCTGTTAGTCGTTCAACTCGTACGAAAAGTAAAGCGGAGGTCGCACACCGATCGTACATAGAATAGGAGGAACAGAGTATAGAGAAAAAAGAACGGGAGACACGGCGCGACTCCTTTCTCATGTAAATACGATGTAGCCGCGTGTAAAGCGCGAGGCGGCTGACCGCGCCTTGGCTATCTCTTTCTTTCTCTTATAGTCCCCGACGCGCGTGCAACGTCGAGCTGCTGCTGCTGCTGCTGGCCGAGAGCGCAAGCGAACGAACAAGAAAGAGAGAAAGAGAGAAAGAGAGACAGAAAGCGATCCCCCACCTAGGCGTCCACAGCGCCGTCTCTCATAGGACGTATCTTTAAAGTCGACGTATGGCGGATAGGAGGTGGAGAAGGAAGCCGCGCGGAGGTGGTACCTCTCTCTCTTTCTTTCTTGCTCGCTCGTTCTCAAAGAGGTGGAGTGAAAGAGGGAGACGACGACGACGACGACCGCCCGTAAAATATATCAGCCGCTGTGTGACTTCTTGGGGCAGCCACAAATCACGCGACCCCCCGTCGCTCCCTCTCTCTCTCTTTCTCTCTCTCTCTCTCTCTCTCTCTCTCTCTACGACTACCCGCCGCCACCGCCCGAGAGAAGAGAGAGAGAGAGAGCGAGAGAGAGGTAGTGCACGCGGTGTGGGTGTACCTTTATGCGCGCCTTCGAGAGTACCGGAGAGTCCACCTACGGCGATAAGCAAGAGAGAAAACTTGTACGCGATATATAGAACGCGCGAAAACGACTGCTCGTTCGAAAAGAGAGAGAGAGAGAGAGAGAGGTAAGCGATCTAACGAGGAAGGAACGCTCGTGTCGATTCTCTCCCGATGCTCACTTTTTTATGACTCGATCGCACGAGATAAGAGTCATCGGGTGTGTACGAGGGTATGCATGTGTGAGTTGCCTGTGGCGATCGGTGATCATTGATACGATGTATAGTTTGGATGATAATCTATACGACATTTTTTTGTCTTTCGCTATCAATCGCAAGTGTTCGCTGATGTTCACTCTGGTTTTTAAATTGCTTATAATACTATGCGTAACGTTATACGTTGAAAATTTTTCATTTATTAAAATGTATACCTTTTTTTTAAACATTTATTATTTTTTTTTTTTTCTATTTATAAATGAAATTAAAAAAATGACAAATAAATTGAGTGTATAAAGGAAGCAAAATTTTTGCTAAAAAAATTAACATTCAAGAGAAAAAGGTACAAATATCACTTTTCATTAGACATTCTACTATAAGGAATAAACGATGATCATAACTTTGTCAAGAATTTCTAGCGATTTAAAGAAAAAAATAAAAAAAATTTAAGTAAAATACATAATATGAATCATCTTACGAAGGGTTACAAAGAAGAAAGAGAGAGAGAGAGAGAGAGAGAGAGAGAGAACGGAGTCAACCAAGGCATCAAAGATACCGAAGAGAAGACGTCATTCGAGAGACGTTAATCCCCGCGAGAATCTACCTATCGTTCGGCTAAGCAATTCTGTGTATATATCGAAACGGTCGGACGCGCTTGTGCTCGCTTCGGAGAAGAGAAACGAAAAAAGAGGACGGAGCGATAGAGAGCAAAGCATATATGAGAAGGAGAGAAAGAGGGAGGGAGAGGAAAAAGCCAAAGAGAAAAAAAGGAGAACAAAATCAAAAAAAAAGAAGATACGGCCGCGGTCTACTGCTGGACACACGATCAAACCGAGGAATCTTTGAATACCATTAATGAGGCTCGTCCAGGAGAAAGGTAGAGAGAGAGAGAGAGAGAGAGAGAGGGGGGGGGCTGGGAAGAGGAGAAAAGGTGAGATAGAGAAAGGAAGATGAGAAAAAGAAAAAAAAGTCAGCGGTGAAAAAGAGAGAGAGAGAGAAAGAGAGAGAGAGAGAGAAAGAGAGAGAGTAATAATGCAAGTTACGTTCTCTCTTTCTCTTTCCTTTTGAGAGATGCTGGCCTTTTGTTGGATCCGTGAAGTGAGCAAGGAAATAATGCTCGATGGAATGTGACCCGTGCACCTTTTCTCTCTTTCTCTATCTCTCTCACTCTATGTATATACGTGTGTAGATCGACACGCTTTCGAGTATATGCAGAGAAAGAGGGAGAAAGAGAGAAGCTGCATCGTTGTATTCCATGCGAAAACGAAACGACTGGCCCCAGTGATTCACGAACATCCTGGAAAAAGTCCCATGGTGTACCGGCCGATATTGTGAGTCTTGTGGATTCGTTAACGCGTTCGCGCGCGCCATGAGAAAATATAATTTTTTTTTTATTATTCGCGAGTGTCGATTCGACATGCATTAATGATTGGCGGTGATTTATGTCGTATTTTTACATAGTTGTATAATATTTATTTAAATTTTTAATAAAATATTTTAGCAACGTTGATTAAAATGTCAAAAAACCAACAAAATAAAAAATTTATATCCAAAAGAAAGAAGCGTATCTTGTGATACGTTAATTCCTCGACATTTTTTCCTTCCAAATTCTCTCGCTCATATCGGCGAGAAGTAAGAAACGCGCGCGGGAGCGAATAAAGTTTATAAGTCCCACGTGTGCGCGCGTTAAGCGAGTATATAAGCGAACGAGCGATCGGCAAAAAGTAAGAACGCGAGAAGATCGACACAAAAGCCGACCGGCTCCAATTAGGTATAACGCGAGACAACGACGCGCATACAAGTGAGCACGCGTGTCTGTACATATATATATATATGCATGTAAGTTCAAGTTCGTCAATCCCGTGTGCGTACGGAAAAAAAAAGAAAACTGGTTATAAATGTTGGACTGCATATTTCATTTGCAATAAAGGTGGAGATATATAGTGTATATAGAAAGACAGAGAAAGAGATAAAAGTAACAGTGGAGAAGAAATCTCGTTCGACAGGAGTAACTCGCGCGCATGCGCGATACGTGTGTATATATATATATATATATATATATATATATATACACGTGCGTATAAGCGCACGGATTCCAAGCGGCACTTTTTCAGGTAGGACCGCGATCGCTCATTCTCGACGTATATCGTTATTAGCGTTATTGCCTCCTCGTTGTCGCTGTTGTTATTACCGGAAAAAATTGATAGACGATGCGCGGGGACGAAAAGCTGCCGAGTTGCGCCGAGGGAAAAAGGGAAAGAGAGAACGCGGTCATTTATAATTCGAGACGAGATCGAGAGGGATGGAATAGAGAGAGAGAGAGAGAGAGAGAAAGAGAGAGAAAGAGAGGGTTTGATTAGGAGAACGAAATGAGAGTGAGCTAACAAAGCCGTAGAATGTACTTGGGTCGGTAACCTGCACCTGTCACCCATTTGTTTTTATTTTCCTCCTTTTTTTTTTTTTTTTTTTTTTTTTAATCGGTACAAAGCAATGGACTTTAGCGAGGTAAAAAGACGCGTGAAAAAGGCGCATTTAAATTTTTCATTTATCCAAGGATGACATTTTTAATCAAGTAGGAGTACGTTTAAAAATATTACGTTTAATTAAAAGACTTTACATTTGTATCAAAACGAACGTATTATTATTTTCGTTAATATTTCCTCGTTTGAATTCATTTAATTTCAAAATAAAAAACCAAATAGTTCATATTTTTTACAATTTAATAAAACATTACAAATTCGTTAGATCCAACAGCGTATTTGCAAAACATTACTGGTTACATATGATAAACGACATAAAACGCGGCGCAGTAATTTAGCGGCCCTCGGCCGGCATTTTTCCATAAACAATTGTGTGTGTGTTTGTGTTATGTAACCTTTGCTTCTTATAATCCAACGGAGTAACTTTTAATTCATCGTTGAAATCAAATCTCAGCATCTACATTGAAATTTGATATCAGCGAAATCATGAAAACGGCTAAAAATAACCGTACATTTTTCCATCCGCGTTATATCGATTCTTATCTCTCCATCCTTTATCTGTTTTCTTTTTCATTTTTTTCATTTTTTTTTATTTCGCTACTCGGCTCACCTCTCCGTATACAGCAACAACGGCAGCCAACGAGCTATATCCCATATTATATACACCGTCTCCTTCTCTATTTATCCATCGAGAAGCTGCGCAATCTCGAGAGGCTCTCTTTCTCTCTCTCTCTTTCTCTCTCTCTCTCTCCTCGTTATTAATATCGAATAACGAGAAGAGCTCCTTGCTATAAGAGAGAAGCACGCGCGAGTGCAAGACTTGGCCATTCTTTATTAACGAAGCTCAACCGCATCCGAGTAGCTATTGCGACGCAAAAAGAAAGAGAGAGAGAGAGAGAGGGAGAAGGAGAGAGTAAGAGAAAAAAAACAAGGGAGGAACGCGGCTATAATATAGTACTTGTTATAATCTCACGATACTCACGCGATAAGATCTTGGGTTTCGCCGTTGGCCCCGATAACCGACGCTTTCTCTCTCTATCTCTCTCTCTCTCTCTCTCTCTCTCTTTCTCGGTGGTAGCTACCGAGCTATTTTTGCCCCCGCGCGCGATTTGAATTTATCGACAATCTCGCTAATATTTATTTTGTTTAACGTCGTATCAATTTACTTTGAAAATTTTTCCACCCGTACAAATTTCTGTAAGTAATATTGTTGCGATAGATACGATAAAATCTTTATGAAGTACGTAATGGTATGATGCATAAATACGTCCATTACGTTTCTTACACGAACGAGCCAAAGTGCGCTATCAAAATTCTATACAAACGTCTAACCGAATGCAGTCAATTTTAATACCATTTTATCATTTTACTACTATTATTATTGTTATTATTATTATTTTTATTATTATTTTTATTATTTTGTTTTTCATCGTCGATCACGCGAACTTTATTATTCCTTACGTTGAATCAAAAACATTGGCGAGAAATAATCGTTGTAATAATACACCGAAGAAAAGTAAAAAAAAAAAAAAAAAAGAGAGAGAGAGAGAGAGAAAAAGAGAGAGAGAGAAAGAGAAAAACACGAGACGAGCGTGAGAATTCACATAGCGGAGAAAGGAAAATCTAGTACACGATATATGTAAAATGAGCGAGTGAGAGAAAGGTAGAGAAAGAGCATAAACGCGCGATAAGGGCGCGCGAGAGAGGTTTGAGCATTGTGTCGGTAAAGTGTTGCGTGCGCGACGTTAATTTCTGTAAACGCTGGAGAAAATAACGTTGCCGCAACCGGTGTATTTTCGTTTCCGTAAAGCGCCCGCTTAGAGATTTGACCGCGATAAATTTGCGCGAAAGTGAGAGAGTGAGAGAGAGAGAGAGAGAGAGAGAGAGAGGGCAAGATAAGCTACAACAATTTGTGTGTTACCCCGCGGCTATTTTATATTAAAATCGAATGTTAGCGGCGACTCGCTCGTATTCTTATTTCTTTTTTTTTTTTCTTTTTTCATAAATAATAAATACACGCATGCCCGAGATGGCTTTTATAAATGAAATTTCTTTTTTTCCCCCGTTACTTTGTCAAGATCCCTTATTACTACGTGTTACTGATTAACCGATCAACCGATTGCATTTAATTAATTCCTCGACGCTTGTTTCCTGCATGCATTGATAAAAGATTCCAAAGTTTTAAAGTTTATTATTAATATTTTATAAACATTTTTGATAATTAATATTCGATTAATTATCAAAATACTTTTATTAAAATATACGAATGCAATATGAAATTATAAATATTACATCCGAGAAAGAATCGTTACATATTTTTTTTTGTTTTCAAAGCATCTCTTTCAACTGTGGCGCTGTGAAAAAGCTGTCGACCGATTGCACCATTGGACTCGCTGATATATAAAGCGAGTAAATATATAACAGGAGCATACGAAGCCTCTGCTGCAGAGAGAAGACACGTGCAAATCGTTTCCATGGCTTATTTCTCCAAGCGGCCGAGAACGTAAGAGAGATATAGAGTTCGCGAAGTAAACGTTCCGCCTCTTCCCGCCCCTTATTATTTATTCGCTGCGGTTCGCGCTTACAACTATTTTCGTCGACGTCGCCTTCAACGCTTCTCTCGCCAAACTCTCTTTCTCATCCTCCCTCCCTCCCTCCCTCCCTCCCTCTCTCCCTCTCTATCTCTCTAGACGGCTAACGAATGCGGTTATAATTGCACGCGAACCTAATGGTTATTGATGGCCGTCCTTACTCTTGCGCGAGTGCACGCGGCAAAGTCTTTATATATACTTCAAGAGAGAGAGAGAGAGAGAGAGAGAGAGAAAGA
Organism: Chalcis sispes; assembly: GCA_949987625.1. Lineage (NCBI taxonomy): Eukaryota > Metazoa > Arthropoda > Insecta > Hymenoptera > Chalcididae > Chalcis > Chalcis sispes. Next base: position 10,202,897 of record OX465097.1, read on the forward strand.
GAGAGAGCAAAGCCGCTCGCCTTAGGGAACCGATGCCTTTCGATACTAACGCGCTCGAGACGTGTGTGACCCCCCGTCGCACGCGTGTACATACACATGTACATATATTCGCAAGCTGAATTCGCTACGGAGGTATAATATACATACACAGATATTGAGAGCAATCTTCAGCCATTTTACGCGACGTCTGTTATTTTAATCCGGCAAGCGAGCGCGAATTCGATGATGATCGTGTCTTTACTTTTACGCCGAGATTTGAGAAAAAAGAAAGAAAAAATAAATAAAAAAATCGAGAGGTATATATACGGGCGCGCACGTGGGAGAGAAGGGTATCGCATATTTATTTGAATCCAAATGGGAGCTCATCTTTTACGGGACGGTCTTTTTGCACCTTTTTCGGAAAGGATCGAGAGTCGCTCTTTTAAGACTTGCGAAATTGAGAGAAAGGGAGAAAGAGAGAGAGAGAGAGAGAGAGAGAGAGAGAAAAAGGTTTATCGACTGAGATTTCGGTGACTTTTTAATATTCGATGACGGCGATTTGCTGCACACGTGCGAAAATGTATATATCGCAATTTTTTATGATGTAAATTTGTTGAATTAAGGACAGTTAAATTTATAGTCGCCATTTAATATGTTTCCGTACGTTTAAAATTTCTCTTCAAGAGTTTAAAAATATCTTTTCTCAAATATAAAGTTTTTTTTTTTTTTTTTCTTTCGTCGAACATATCGCAATATTACGAAATGCCTTAAAAAATAATCGCTATACGCGAACAAAAGAAAACCTCGAATGAAAACGTCACGCGCAGTTGAAACATCAAAAATAATCCGCGAGATTTAGCCGGAGGCATATGCACGAAAGTCGAAGCGCTTGCATATAACCGCGACGGCGTTTCGTAAGGGGCCGTAAACACCGTCATTACGAGCGGGCGCGCGCCTGCATTCGTGAAGGAAAACAGCCGCTTGCGGTTGCGATACGTCGTCGTCTTCTTCCCCTTTCGTCGTTGTCTCGTTCCGCGCTTACCGTTACCCGCAAAGCAATATACACGCCGAAAAAAAAAAAAAAAAAAAAAAAAAAAAAAAAAAAAAAAAAAAAAAAAAAAAAAAAGACGCGCCGCAACACACCGTCAAGGAAAATAAAAACGAAGAAAAAAAAAGCATAATGATAATAAAAAAAAAAAAAGAATAAGAGGGAGAAAGAAAAAAAAATTACGCGTGCGGTTTGTCTTCGACAACGAGGTACTTAGTGTTCGTTAAGTGCGCGACCGCAGAGGCAAACGTCGCGCCGATAGTTACGCGTGTAAAAGACAATACACGCGACCGGTAAAAGAGAAGGAGAAAGAGTAAGAGAGAGAGAGATAGAGAAAGAGAGAGAAGAGGAGGGATGCACTGTCTCGCGTTACAGGTGTTGTTAAATAGTCGAGTACTAACCGAAGATTATTATAGCTCGTCGCGTAATCAAGCGTCGGAAAACCGAGCTCGAACTCACGCACCGAGTGTCACAAAGGATGGAGAAAAGCCGCGATAAGAGAGATGAGAGCTAGAGCGCTCGCGAAAAATTTGCAACTCGAGCGTCGGGATGGCCTCGTTATGCGCGTAATACTCGACGTTGGATGAATTAATTGAAATATGACCGATGCTCGGGGACTTTAATTAGCGCGTTTGCTTTCTGCGTCAGCATTTTACTCTCGAGCTTCGTTAAATGCTGTAAATAAAACTTGACCGACTTTGACTAAATATTATTTAATTATTTTAAAATCTATAACAAAGAAGAAGAACGATTCAAAATAAATGAAAATGATTACAATTTTTTTTTCTCGTATAACAAATTTTAAACTAATTTCATACCGTCCATATAGAAAAAGAAGCTGAGACAATACTTTAATACGCGAAAGATTGAGGAGAGGGATGAAAGAAAAAGCGCACGCCGGGGCCCAACGCATTCGAAAGCGAGAATTGCGAGCACCGCCGGCAATTGAGCCTAACGAAGTGTAATCCCATGTAGCATCGAAAACGAATTCGACGAAGCTCTTGCTTCTCGCGCGCGTGCGATCCAAATCCAATCATCCAATCGGAGTCAATTACCGGCTCACAATGGGGACTAGCCGCTCGCTCGCGCTACTCGCCTAAATGTCAACTCCGAGGCGACGGTGTCATTTCGAATACAAACAGGATTACGCCGATCTAATTCACGGAATGACAAAAGCCCGACAAAGAAAACCCGACGAAGTGGAAGCCCGCTTGTGTCCGGGAAGAGAAAGAGAAAGAGAGAAAGAGAGAAAGAGAGAGAGAGAGAGAGAGAGAGGGTTGCTTGCTCCGCTGAGCGCCGCCCGCGTACACCGCTGTCTCGATGTATACGAATTGGTTACACTTTACGCCCCGTTCCTTCCGCACTCTCTCTCTCTCTCTCTCTCTCTCTCTCGACGTCTACATTGTTGTTTCTTTGTTTTGCTTTTTCAAATCGAGACTATAGTACAGATTCCGCGTCTGCCCTCGTCTTCATGAAGAATTTGCATATTTTGTAACGGTGATACTCATTTGATTAATCAGATAGCGCGGTGCACTCTACTGAGATAAAATATAACTGTATCACGTTGTACGATATAAAAAGAGTAATACGGTAAAATAAAATATGTTACTCAAATAAAAAATTAAAAAAATCTTCTATTAATTAAAGTACCGTATTATAATTAAAAAAAATATAACCATCATAGCAAAATACCACACACGCCATCGTTATATGACGTTACGTCTGCCTGGACGTAAGTTACGATCGCGTCGACGTGCTTACGACGTTTCGAAACGATAAGAGCAAGAAAGAGGGAAAGATCCATCCACGTCGGTTAAACGCACGTAACGTGCCTTCCCTTAAACAGTACACGGCGCCGTGTGTCAGCGCGGTTACGTCTATAAGCGGCTCTCTCTCTCTCTCTCTCTCTCTTACTCGTACAAAATCTTAACAGCGTCGTTGCCGCGTATATGACCCTTAAAAGGTATCCTCGCGGATAGATAATCAGCCATTGTCTTACTCCGGATAAACCGACCTCGTTACAATGTGCATCTGCAACGATTGCGCATTTAACGTGTCTTTCCTCGTGTTTCGCCTTTATCGTACTACCGTTTGAGACTTTAATGAAGATTGTTACTTTGTTTCAAGGTTTCTCTTTAGTTGTGAATCTTTTTTTTTTTTTTTTTTTTTTTTATTTCGAAGAATAAATATATCTTGTCGCTTGTTATGTTTAAACATTAATAAATGCAATTTTTGAAAGTGACGCTGTTTTTTTTTTTTTTTTTTTTACTTTAGATTGCAAAGGTGTAGTCGAGACAGTTGTAACAGAAATTTCAATCAACATGAGAAAGGATATGAATTTTTTCGCAACACAATGGATAAGTTTTCATTCGTCTCTCGCGTGAATTCAAATTTTCAAACGAGTAGCAGTGCACATTCTACATAGCCGAGTGATATTTTAGGATTCGCAAATACGCGATGTTTCGCGTATCGGAGGGTTGCTTCCGTGCCAAATTCGTAAAGAGAGAGAGAGAAAGAGAGAGAGAGAGAGAGTGTGTAAGCGAGAGATAGAGACGAAGGGGTAAATATTGCAGTATGCACTCAGCGTAGAGACACATCGCATACACAGAAACGCAGAGTGCATACCTCCCCATCGCGCACTCCTTTCCTTTTGCAACTCGCCGTACATACGTCTATGCATTAGCAGTCGCGCGCATGTATACATTATTTTCTCTCGGTGAAACACGAGAGCGCAAACGCGCCCTGTTTACCAAAGAGGTTGGAGCTCGCACGAGAGACAGAGAGAGAGAAACGCGCGCGCGCGCCTCTGGAATTTACAACGTTTCCATAGCTTTATACGCGCGAATATCGAATTTACCTCTCAGCCAATGCCGAAATTCTACGGATCCGCGCTACTGCTTTATATACATACGCACTCACACATACAGACACACCGTACCTGTGCTTTCCAATGCTTTACTCGGTTAGTCTTTCGGTAAAAGGCTATTTGCCGGATGAAACATTGGTTTCTTGAACGAGCTTGTATTCCCGCGCGAAAACCGATGAACTTTTTACCTAGGAGCTTTTCTATCTAAGTAGAAATTTGCTTTCGTAAATTTTGGTATCTTTGCTTATTTTTGCCGCGCTCCATTGATTTACGGTAACTTTGCATTAACTTCGCGGTTACTTTTTACCGCTTCAGCTTTGACTTGTCGGTTTAAGAGAATTATTTTTTTTTTTTTTTTTTTTTTTTTTTTTTTTTTAATATATAAATATTATCTTCGTTTAGTTCAAGAAAATTTAATTGAAATATATTTCTAACGATTACCAATTACGAATTCAGAATGTAAAATAAATCGATAAATTTTACTCGACTTATGAATACGGCATAATTTGATAAACTTTATCTTGAATCGATTAAACAATACCGCGAATACGAACGGCTCTATAAATCAACCTCGGCGCATCGTGTGCAGATTTCTAGAGACCGAAATAAAACAAAACTTTATTAAATTTTCATATTCTCGAGACAGCGATCTCGAACGATAAAGTATAGATTCTTCCGTAATTAAGTCGAAAACGTTCGCGATTTGAGATGTACGAGCGTTTATACATCTCTCAAGTGCCAAGCGCATTCGAATAAACACCGGCAAAGCTCGCAGAGAACACAAAGCTCGGAGTACAAGAAAACATCCTTGCTCGATGTAACGCAGCATAACACGCGTACACACGCAACTATCTCTCTCTTTCTCTCTATCTCTCTCTCTCTCTCTCCGACTCGTTTGCTCGAAACTCGTGTCGGAGGTAGACGCGACATTGGTTTTCTACTAAAAAAAAAAGTAGCAGAAGACGCGCGTTGTGCACATAAACCCACGCGCGCGACAGCTCGCGCTGCGCCCGCTTTATTTATGAGGCGTGTGTGCGCCCAACGCGCAAGAGACTCTCTTATTCCGCATTTTTTACTCATATTTCGCGATGAAGTTACGCGTGAAGAAAAAAAAAAGAAGCGGGGATCCGTTCGAAATACTCGAGAAGCAAAGAGAATGAAGTTGCGAAGTGAGAGAGAGAGAGAGAGAGAGAGAAAGAGAGAGGAAAAAAGAAAGAGGAAGTGCCAGAATTCGCGCAAAGATCGAGTTTTGTTCACGAGACAAAGACATGGAAAATAACTCGGATCGTTAAGTAGAAATAAATTTTTGTAAGAAACCGACTAACCCTAAAGATCCCTTTCTGTTTTACCTTTTTTTTTTTTATTCTCTTTGTAATTTTACTACTCATCGTGTTATTATTTGAATCAAATATAAGATAATTTGTTTATACCATCGAAACGATAAAATTATATTTGTAAATTATTTTTTTTAAATATGAACGTATTTTTAATCACGAAAAAATTTCACTTCAATTTTATTTAAAAAATAATAATGAAAAATATAAATAAGAATTATAAAAACGTAAGCGATGTCGTAGCTTACGCGTAAATAAATTACACTTGAGCAATAAAAGAAAATATTTTTCCGAGTGAAGAGGTCAACGAATCTCGGACCCATGCATACCCGAGCTTGGTGAAAACGAGAAAAAATCACCTACATACGCACACAACACGTCTATATACAACGACGCGTTACCTCTTAGAGCCGTCCCTCCAGTCTTCCCCAGGTGTTATTTACCTTCGCGACGGCTCCTGCAACCGAAACGCCCGCGCGTAACCCCCGAAGATGTATAAGGCAAGGCGTGGCCAGCTGCTGGCCGGATTTAATCCCTTATCCTTTTAAACGTTGTGTATTATTCTCGTAAAAACTAATACAGAGAAAGAGAAAGGGGAGGTAGCTCCGGCACCCAACTACCATGCGGTTGCTAAACCATTTCGCTTTTTCGTGGTAATACGCGGGGAGTTTGCGCGCGACGAAAAAGAGAAGGAGATGCAGATGCGGGTGAAAGAACGATCGTGCGGGGAAAAGGGAGAGAAGAAAACGTGTTCGAAAAGGATTTTAGTTTTTACTTCTTGATTATTAATAAGTTGTTGAATAAATAGTGGAAAAGTATAAAACGTATATGGATTTTACAACTAATTATTTAATTCACAACTACTTTTTTTATACGGATAGAAAGAAAAAACCTACGAAATAAAAAACAAAAGAAACTTTTGTTGATTTATTTTAATCAATTTTTATCAATTTTAGATTTTATAGATGTATTTATTCATTTGTCCATTATTTTATTCCGTTCATAAAAATCGAGTAGCAGCAGCAGCAGCAGCAGTAGCAGCCGGACAAACCAAGTGAAACGTACGCGTAAACTTGTAAGTCTCTTTCGCGCTTCGAGATACGGAATCGTAAAAGCGTCGTAAAGGAGAAATAGACGCGCGAACGCGAGCGCGACATTTGACCAAGAGAGACTTCGTGGGCCTCTGCTCGCTCCACCATCTAACTTATATGGCAGAGGGAACGTATAGGGAGATGGATAATAATACACATAGATTCCGCAACTGATCGTAAACGAATCAGTGCCTCGTAAAACCATAACGTAAAAACGATGTGTTATATTCCGAGCTGAGCTTTATATGATTCTTTAAATCTATTATTATAAGAACGACGATTTCAAAGGAAAAATTAATAAACTCGAGCATCGATAAATATATTCGTTAAGTACTAAGTAACGACGGTAAAGTAACTTATTATCCAGTAGTTGAAAGGCAACATTTTCAAAACTCGACGATAACTCGCATCGTCTTCCGTTTAATTTACCGATTCATTAAATATAACTCGCTGCGAGACTTTTCAATGCTATCCAAAACATAAACGCATTAAAGCGCATTTCGCAATTTTAACAGAATCTATGCGTTAAGTGCGTCAACGCTTTGGCTAAGAGGTTCTCTTTCGCTCGTTGCAAAACGTAGAACATAAGCGAGCATTGAAGCGTAACCTCGAAGATCAGACGGAGCGAGCGGTGACTGTATTCCGAGAGTTTAAACTCGCGGTCTGATGGCCCAGCGATCAATGAATCATTGTCGGTGATAGATTACGCAGCTGTTGTTCTAACACTTTGTCTATACGCACGTACATATATATTCATACGATGCGCTCGAAATAGAGCCTACGTTAACAATGCGACTGGAAAATTTCCCGCGAAATCTTTCGTCGGCGACTTGATTTGAGAAGAAGGTAGAAAGAGAAAGAGAGAGAGAGAGAGAGAGAGACAAGAGTCAAAGAGACTTGAATTATGGTCGAGGTATATTTGCATGTGCGCTTTGTGCGCGTTACTTTGGTAATTTTACGATTTTTTTAAATAGATTATTATGCTATTATGATGCGTTGATATTTTAATTAAAATAAACGTCAGAAACATGCATCATTAATGAAAAGCATCGAATGCTGCATTTAATTATTTAAAGTTAAATTAGCTACAGCATTAGCGACTGAATATAAATTATATTTCCTTTGAAAATCGTTATCAATATACGATGCAAAGTCATTAACAATGAGTTATTATTTATGTGTAGTATTAGATTTAATTATATTTTCACGAAAAGTTAATGGAATTTTGTTTCAAATAAAGACAATCTTTAAATTAAATAATTAAAATAGTAACGTGGATTTAACATAAAAGAGATAAAACAAGGAAGCAAAAAAAAAAATGTTCTGTTTGACAACTTAACGACATAAACCTTGGACGATTCAGATAGAGCGGAAAATCTGGGAATACAAGCAAGAAAATAAGGTCGACGTCCGAAAGTTCATTATATCCGTACGTACAACGATTGGCTAATTGCCCGCGTGCAAAAGTAGAGTATATCGCGACGCGATTATGGCACGACTCGTTCAAAACTGACTCGCTTCCGAGTCCTCTCTCTCTTTCTCTCTTTCGCTCTTTTTCGATCTCCCTTAGCGTTATTATTTTACGCGAGGGGGATATAAAGCTACGTTATTATAAATGGAAGACCGGTAGCCCGGTGGAACCGTCCTCGCGTTCTCGACAAGTTTACGGTTCGGAAAGATGAGGATGACCGTGCGCCGCGCGCGCTTGAGCTACCGTATAATTACCGCGGGCCTCGGCGCCATTGATTTCTTCTCCGGACTCCCTATTTTTGACCCTAAAAACGCCTAAATTCCGTAAATATAATACTTCATTACCTTGTTCTTCGTCTTTTACGGGAATTTTTCTTCGTTTTTTTAACCCTAGCAACATCGTAAAATCTCTCTGTCTCTTTTTCTCTCTCTCTCTCTCTCTCTCTCTCTCTCTCTCTCTTGCTTGCGAAGCGAGAGAACCTAGCGGTTTCGAGGAAACACCTGATGAACGTGCGTTGGGCTATATTTTAAGACTGTCGTGAAAGGCTTCCCATTAAAATAATATTAAAGCCGTTTCGCTTTATCTATCTCTTCCTCTTGTACGCTTTACATTTTCGTGAGCGTTTTTGATGGATTTTACGATCGGCGACAAAATGTAAAAAAAAAAAAAAAAAAAGAAAGAAAAAAGGTAGAAACGACGGACGGTTAAATGAATTTTGAAGCCACGAATATGTGCCATAAATTACGCTCGAAGATAATGGCCCCTGACATAAACATTAAACGAAACACGTGTAAATATACCACTTGTTATGAGAGGAAGGCGTTCTACAATGTTTTTCGAGCTACTTGCGATCGCTTTTTAAAAATTCAGAAACAGCAATATATTATTCAGCGTGTATAAAGTCAATTTTGAGTAAATTAAGTTGGGCCGCAAAAACGATAGCGCGAGGGACGAAAGAAAAATGCTCGGCTCTTTGAAAACAATAGAGAGACGAGAGCTCGAAGAAGCCGGCGACTATGGTCTCTTGATTTTTCAAATCCACGTCCCACGCGTATTCTGCTCTTTCCTCTCTCTCTCTCTCTCTCTCTTTCTCTTCCACTCGTATATAATTGAGTTGTTCGGCTCACGTGAAGAATCGCTCGAGAAGGATTCGCTTCGACAGGGGCAAATGGAGCCCGAGAAGCGTAGTTCCTTTTTTTCATTTCGCCTACCCCTCCTCTATCTTTTAGTCCAAGAGAGAGAGAGATACATAGATAGAAAGAAAGATAGAGAGAAAGAGAGAGAGAGAGAGAGAGAGAGAGAGAGAGAGAGAAAGTAGAGAGCTTCATCGGTTTCTCGGTCGCGGAATATTCCCCACCTGCTCGCTTTGATAAATCGTTCCGTTTGTTTCATCCCCTAAGCGCGCGCGTGGTCCGTCCGCGGAAAGCTCTTATCGACTCGAGGCCCCGTATGCCTAAAGGCTTCCTTCCCGCGCACTTTTTGAAATCCCGCTGCGCACGATGTCCCTCGTATTAAGGGGGAAGGCCCGACTCTTTTCGTTTTTTCTTATTTGTCCCTAGATTCGCCGTCGTCGTCGTGATACCCGAACCGTCTTGCGGATTCTCTCCCTTTTTTTTAGGGGGTGGGGAGGGAGGGGGGTTTCTCTGCTATTTATTTTTTTTATTTCGGACGCTGGATTCCGGAATCTTATTTTGGCCAATTTTCGAAGCTCTCCTTGTATGGACTTTGTTGAAGAAATTAAGAAATTTACGAGGCGTAATATCGTAAGTCTTCGTTGATTTAGACAATCCATGTTTACTTATGTTTATAATGCGTCATTAGTTATGCTTTTACAAGAAATTAAGATACTTTTTTACTCATAATTTCAGAGAACAGCGTAAACTTTTATTTACACTTTAATATTATTCATTATCGTTTCTGCACGTTTTTATAAAACGTGCACATCAATAAAGCAAATAATCAAATGTAAGTAGATATTATCATTCCACTAAATATTCGTTCAAAATAGTTGTCTAAATACCCTTGTAAAATATATGCTTTGACAGATATCCAAGAGTCTGCTATATCAGCTAAAAAAAAGAGAAGATACCACTCCATCGTCTCCCCATGCCTACTCTTTATTTAAGATTCAATCATTTTTACGACTTGGAACTGCCTCGTTTTCCCTCTCTTTAGTCTCTCCGCTCACGTACTCACCCTAATGAAAAATTACGTTTTCTTTTTTTTGTCATCGCCAGGAGACAGTAGCCGAAAAGAAAAAAAAAAAAAAAAAAGAGAGAGAGAAAAGTGCGAGAGGGAGAGAGAGTGTAACGTCGCACGCTTTTATCGACGATCGCCGCCACACTGCAGGCGCAACGCTATCCGGAGAAAATCCAACCGCGCGAAGAGGTAAGAAGGAAAAAGGGAGCGAGACCGCGTAAGAGAGAAAGGAACGAATGGACCGAACGGAACGACTCTTGGAGGGATGGTGGGAGAGAGAAAGAAAGAGAGACAAGGGGGCTTGGAAATGGCCCCCGAAGGGGTGATAGAGGCCACCTAATAGCTCACGGAATTGCCTCCGAAACACCTTTTTAATGAACTATTGCCGCGGGAAATGAAAATGGGATGAGGGCTACGGAGAAACTGCATGGTTTCGGACTCCTCATTCTCTCTCTTGCTCTCTCTCTCTCTCTCTCTTTTACTTTCTCTCTATCCGGTGGCTTCTTCTCGGTTAAGATACGCCTCGCGCAAGAAGAATCGCTTTTCTCTCGTTCCACGAGCGACGCGACATAGGTTGGATACTTGCTAGCTAAGATAGCCCTTATCCCTTTATCGCTATATCTCACTTATTCCAACTCGACAAAAAATATTGTAATTACCGAGATTATTGAGGTAACGAAGTACTCGAGCTTCTTTTTTTTTCCTTCGTTATTTATCGTCGAAGAATAGAGATAATGTAATTACAAGGTAAATGAATAGTATATAAATTCGGTTGAATTTGAAAATATACAAAATAATAACTTGTTTTGGAAATATAATAAACGAATCAATTAATCGATATCGATCCCTTACCCCTAAAAAAATTTCCCTGCAATTATCGTTGCAGAGCAGCCAGAAAAAATGCTATTTTTCTCGTCGTACTTTCGCGCGCCTTCTCAGGGGACAGACATTTTATCTTTTTTATTCATCCTCTCGTGCATTCGTACCGCGAGCAAAGTTAAGGAAGAAAAAAGAAACAAAAAAATAAAAATAATAATACGGAACGAGCGGCATGCAAGACGAATGGGGAAGGAGGCAAGCTGCGCGGTCCCAGCGAGACACCATCCGAAAACATTCCGGGGAATTAGACGACGAACTGCGTGTTTCGCCTCCACGAGAAGAAGGAAGATGAGCGGTACGAGTGAGAGAGAGAGAGAGAGAGAGAGAGAGAGAGAGAGAAAGAGAGATGAAAAAAAAAAAAAAAAAAAAAAAAAGGGAACGCGCGCCTCGTGCTACATCCCCGTAAAGTAAAAGAAGGCGGAGAAGGAGAAACGGGAGCGATTTGTCAAAACGCATCGTCGCACGTTTCTCTCTCTCTCTCTCTCTTTCTCTGTCTCTCTCTCTCTTTCTTCCCCTTCCTCGCGCGCTATCTTCGCATTCGCGCTCATTGTTATGCTAAGTGCGATTACGGATGAAAACGCAAAAAGATGAAGAGAGAAAGGGAGGGAGAAAAAGAAAAATTTCGTGAATCGACGAGAAGAGACACGACTCGTCTCGCTACCTTTCGCTCGTTTTATAGAACCTTTTCCTCGTTGCGGAAAGTAAAAAAAAGCAAAAGGGCACATGGATTCGTTACCTTTGGAAAATATTATAATGATAAAAAATAAATGAAAGATTTTTTTTTCTCTTATAGATATTCGTTATGGTAAAATATTCTGGGAAAATAATTAAATATAAGTAGATTTATTCGCTACTAAATTTAGCCATATCATTCATATTCAAAATTTAAGAAGAATAAAGGTTTAACGAAATAACTTTGAGAGCCAATTTAGCAAAGTGAATGTTATTGCAAATTTAGGACATCGGAGGCGAAATTTTTTTTTAATTCTAACAAAAAAGGTCCAAAAAGTAAACGAAACTTCGGTAGAACTCGAAGCATTAAGCTAAAAAGGGCCAAGCTCGTTCTTGCTTTTGGTAAGGAATAAGAAAGCTAAAGGAAGCGAAACAGCTCTCGGGAGAATCGAAAACCGCCCAACATGACCCATTAAGGGAGAGACGAAGCCGCGCGTCTTCGCTACCAAGTTTCTGGTCAGCTGTAAGGGGTTCGGGATTATGGCTGTAACCGACGGTGTTTACGAGTCCGCAAAGGCCGATTACCGCTCGTTGTTGCATGATCTCTCTCTCTCTCTCTCTCTATCTATCTATCTATCTATTTATGTATCTATCTATCTATCTATCTATCTATCTATCTATCTCTATCTCTTTCTCTTTCTCTTTCTCTTTATCCACTTGGTTAAGACCAAGGTCAATTATGCCTTGCGTTAAATAAGAAGTACATAGGGCAAAGTTTCGAAAATTGTCCGTGTTGAGAAATTTTTGATTGAAATTTATTAATGAAAAGATGGTGAAATATTATTGAGGTAATGCAAATAAAAATATAATATTATAAGATTATGCATAAGTAGTTTTCAATTGCTAATTGCATTTTCGTATTGCAAAGTGGATAAATTACGAAAGGAAATACATTTTTCACACTCGAAACTTTATACTCGTACTACTAGTATAAATGTCATTCCATTCACAAATATGATTTTTTCATTTCTCACGACACGAAAATAAAATAATGATAAAATTATATACTCGAGCTTATAAGCAAATGCTTGCATTTACAACGTAAAAATATAAATGGATACGAAGCACATTGTTCCTTTGGGAATAGCAAAACGAACAGATACGAACATTTTCCATATAACAAAGACCTTATCTTCTATCGTAAATCTAAAAAAAGAAAATAAAGAAGTAGGCTACGGAAAAGAGGCGAAAAAAAAATTTTTTTTTGATTAATTATCCTTATTCTCGAGAGAGAGGGAGAGAGAGAGAGAGAGTGAGAGAAATACGTCTGCGCGTTCTTTGCTCCCCAAAAATTAGCGGGGACCTCAAATACACGGAACTCAAAGCCTCTTTTTTTTTCTTTTACCTACGACCTCACGAATTTCCAACGAGCGAGTTTTCTCCCCTGCCTCGTAGCATTTTTCCAAGCTACGACCCGATTTCATTTCTCTCCCGGCTTCTCTCTCTCTCTCTCTCTCTCTCTCTTTCTCTCTCTCAAGCAAACTCGCCTCGTCATCATTTTTCATAGGCACTCTTTCTCTCTCCCGCTTCGTCTTCGTGTCGCGCACGGCAGCGACCTTCCACTTTCCGTTAACTCCATATCCGCGGTGCCCTTTATCCATTTCTCCCTTGCACTCTGCGGATAATGGAAGGGTGAGGTTTTTTTTTTCTTTTTCTACTCTTATTGCCGATAGCTCGTATAGCTCGTTCACCCTCGCGAGATCTATATAAAGTCTGCTAGTGTTAGTGTGTTTGTGTGTGAGCAAGTTACGAAGTCGGCAACTGTTTTTCCGTTTTCACTCAACGGGTGAAGCTTTAAATCACTCGTAGACCTTATCGAATTCTACTTTGCTCCGAGGTTCGATTTGAGAAGTTTCGTTAAAGTAGTAGTGCCTAATATAAGGTTTCTTTTTTATATCAATACGTAGGCAATGTCTTAAAAATTATATATATATTTATGTTCTTTATTCTTTCAATTTAATTAATGTAAATTTTTTAAATAATTTTATTGAACCTTATGATTTAAATAAATATAAATTAATATTACTTGTTAGATTACCAAGTATTTCTCAGAATCAATTTACATTTAATAATCTATCAATAAATAAAAATGAAATAGAATTAATAACCAAATCTTGAAAATAAAAAAAATAAAAAAAAAAACCTAACAAATAAAGCCAACTCATCAAATAAATATGTTACAAGCCAAAGCTTAAAAACTATCGTCATCGTAGTCTCAATCACATTACAACAGTGCGACTCTATTGAATACTCACAATAAGTCGGTCTCTTTATCTCTCGCGCATCGCGTTAAATAATAACCGGACTCACGGTGGACCATTTCTAGTAAATGCGAACGACGATTTCACGACGAGACAATATGCGCTCGAATGCGTATAATTTTACAGGGCGACGATTTAACGGATTCGACGGAAGTCGGTAGTTCATCGCCCACGCGTTGCAATATCGTCGTTGTGACGATACTATAAGTGTCTCGCGCTTCGTGCGTCTTATTATATCCAACGCGTGGAATATTGCGATCGTCGAAGAAACACGCGGATGTAACGCGTGCTCTGTGTACAAGCGCGTTGAAGATACGAGACGGAGATTAATGCGGAACTTTGTTGTTTACGATTTGCGAGCTTGTAGTCGTCTTGTCCCCCCCCCCCGTGCTGTTTCGTTTCCTTTGTTTCATTCTGTACGTATCTTGAAATTAGCTCGGTTTTTTATATTTCCTTTTTACGAGGCGCACGTATATATATATACATATACATATACATATACATATACATATACATATACATATACATATACATATACATATACATATACATATATATATAATGATGATGGGGGAAAAAAGAAAATGCGCGTAAATAAGCGCGTTGTATACTCACTCGTGAATCGACTTTAATTGAAAATTATAAGGTTTCGTGTACTCACCTGTAACAAACGAAATAAAATACATTGAGCGACATTGTTTTATATATCTTTTTTTTTTTGTTTTTTACTTTTAATTAACAATTATTTCGGAATATATTTATGCTCATAACATTATGAGAGTAATTAAGAAATAAATTGAAAGTCCTTTAAGAGTATATAAATTTCAAAAATAATTATAATTAAGTGAGATAGTAACATCGGTTGTACGGAATTAATAAAAATGCCGTAATTATAAGTTCTACTTAAATTCATTATCAAGTTTACAAGGTGCGGAAAAAAAAACAAGAGTACAAAAAATTGAAATTCACGTAAAATAACAACGAAGAAGTTTGGATAATTTAATTTTCCTAGCATAACAACGAGTATATACATGCAGCCTCTTTGCTCTTATCGCGTTGTTTTTTTTTTTTCTTCTCTCGTTTTGGTATACTCGCGGCGCCCTTTGTCTTACTCGCTCGCCGACTTTTTTTTTCTCTCTCGCGCTCTTTCATCTCTCTCCTTCTCTCGAAGTCTCCGAGGAAATCATTGAATATGCAACTTAAGAAAATCCTCGAGATATTGTGTTTTATTATAAACGGGCTTCGCCATCAGCGCCGTGGGTTTCGGTTCCCCGAAGAAGCTCCTTTTCTCTCTCTCTCTCTCTCGCTTTCTTTTTTCCCCCCTTTCTCATCTCTTACATTTTTCGCGAGCGACTTTGCGCATGAATATTTTCAGATTCGAGAATTTCTCGGGCGCGTGAGTTCCCGTGGGAACAACTGGCAAAAACAGAAACACGTATTGGAGCTACCGCAGCAGCCGCCGCCGCCGCCGCCGCCGCCGCCACCGCCGCCGAAGACGACGCCGGTGCCTGCGTTTCAATCTATTTTACATAAAAATATCTCGCATGAAATACGTTCTTTCATTAACGTACGTTCAACTTGCTATACTACGTTATTTATCGATGTCTTAAAGATTTTTTATCAAAGGTATTATTGTATTTCATTGAAGATGAGGTAGAATTAGATGTATTTAAAAAAAAAAAAAAGCCTACGAATATTTTTTAAGCGTACATTTTACGCTATGTTTTAAACATTTTTTTTTTCAACAATATATACATCAATAAAAAAGTAAAAATTCCATTCAAAGTCATCCCCGAAGCACATTCCAGAAAATTTAAGCTTGTCGCTTGACTTGTTCCTCCTTCTCCGTCGAGTCGGTATCTTCCTTCCGAACGCGAAGAAAGACTTAGCAGTTGCAATAGCTTTGTGCGCACCAAAGCGCCAAGAAGAGAGAAAGAGAGAGGGAGAGAGAGAGCGAGAGAGAGAGAGAGAGAGAGAAGAATAAGAAGCGAAGCCAGGGATTCGAGCTTAAATTTTAAGAGGCAAGACCATCGGCCAAATGTTGGAAAGTAGGTCGAGCGTCGCGAAGGAGCTCGACGCGTGCATTTATGTATATAGCTAGCGTCTCTCGGTGTACTCGCGAGCTATCTTCCTCCACAGAGCAAGCAATCTCTTTCTGCTCGTCTAACTCCCAGGACTCGTGAATTATAAATGGCGACTCGGGCTGCTTCCGGTGTGCTACGCGGCGCTCCTTCTTCACCGACGGGAGACGAACGATATAGTGGAAATTCAAAAGGGAAAGAGCAAAAGAGAGAAAGAGAAAGAGAGAGAGAGAGAGAGACGGAGCGCGAGAATGGAGAATAGTGCAATTAAGCCGTGTCGTAATTAGCGTAAATTGTTTCTCGTAGTTTCGCCATAACCGAGGGAAAGTGTAAACCCTTTTGTAGCGAGTGCTTTTGGCCTAAAGCCCGCGTTCTCTCTCCTTTGGGTTATTTTGATTCAATTAAATATTCATCTGCAAGCTTTGGACAGTTTACGATTACCGCAATATTCCAAACTTTTTGAAATTTTATTATCAACCTGGATAAAGATTCAATTTTCTAGCGATTAAATTTATAACGGCGACGGTACATAACCGTTACCTCAACGGCATAAATTTTGATAAACGTCATTTTAACACATGCAAATAAAAAGGCACAAGTATTCAAAACTTTTCTTATCTCTCAAGACAAAGTACAGCGTACATTGATTCCACCCTATTCAATAATCACTATTCATATTCATATTCCAAAGTACGACGAACTTGGTTGTTGAGTCTCGAAGGTATAAAAGGTACGAGAGAGAGAGAGAGAGAGAGAGATAGAGAGAGAGAGAGAGAGAGAGAGAGAGGGAGAAAGAGCAAAAAGCGACGAAAAGTTTTCCGCGTCGTTCCCTCGCGTATTAAATACAGGTGGCGCGCGAACTCGGTAGAAAACGACTCCAGAGGTTGATCCCAGCTTGAAAATATATGGTTATCCGCACGACTTAGACACCGTCGAGACGAAAGCCATCGCGCGTCCGCGACGTTCCCTTAATATACAGCTCAATAAAAACTTAGTTACTACCTTTTCTTTCTCTATCTTTTTCTCCGGCAGAAACGGACTCGTTGAACTCTTCGTAGTGGCTTTGAGCCACTTATACCTACGCGCGGAATAAAAGAAACGCGCGCGAGATTGTCGCTTGGAAGCACGAGAAAGAGGAGAACGAAATGAAAAAAAAAGGACCGCGTGTAATGTATAAAAGGCTAAACAAGGGATTCGGATTTTAACAATTTCACCCGGTACGTGTTATCGCATGTGTGGTCAACGAAGGCATCTAGCCTTCGGAGGATAAGGCACCTAAGAGAGAGAGCGAGAGCAAGAGTGCGAGAGACAATAACGACTCTACGGGCCATCAAACGAGCTTCCGAATGGCGCACGAAGGACTTTGGACTTCCTGTATAGCAATCCTCGAGACCTACTCTTCCTCCTCCTTCTCCGTCCTTCTTTCCTTCCTCCTTTGGTTACTGCTGGCGCCGCTACTCGTAGCGAGAGATACCGGAGATACCACGAGCTTGCTTTTCTCCCTTTGCTTCGCGCGAGAATGAGAAAAGGCAAGGAAGAGGGAATGTAAGAGAGCGTGGAACACGATTCCGGTGAACGCGAAACGCCCTGCGATGCACTGGTACAGCAGAGCGTAGGAGAGACTGAGAGTGAAAGAGAAAGAGAGAGAGAGAGAGAGAGAGAATTTCTCAAGAGAAGTTTGAGAGGTCACGCTGGAATTATTTTGTGATTTAATTGTCAAGTGGCTGATAAGAAGTGAATGGAAATGAATGCCCGAGACAATGACTAACTTTCCGCATAAAACGCTGTTTTGACTCGGCTTTCGTGCCCTTGCTGCTGATAAACCGGAAATCTTTTGTTTAATATGGATAAAACGATAAAAAGGTTTTTACCTTAATTTTAATTAGGTTTTGAATTGAATATCGTTAAAAATGTTCATACTCTTATACTAGTCCTACGTTTACTTTTCGATTTAAAAATTGCTTCCCAATTCCACGCGCAAATTTTTAAGTTTCTTAAATATCGCAGATTCTTGATTCACGCGTCGCTCGTTTACAAATAAAGCCCTCGAGCTTATTTTCATTCACGCGCGCGTGTATCCGCACCCATAATCAATCCGCACCACGAAGACATATGCTCGCTCGTCTCTCGCTTATAAGAGAGAAAACAAACGCGCGAAGAAAGGAGCAGCCGTCCGAGCGGTGTACAACTTGTACTCTCGTAGTACACAACGTCGGGGGTGGCGGATTGTTTGATGGTTGATTGTCGTCGTTCTCCTCGTCGTCGTCGTCGGCGGCGGCATTGCTAGCTCGAGGGTCCGCCTCTCTTTCTCTCGTCTCGGGGCTGATTGGGTCGCCGCGAAACATCTGCCGGGCTCCCGCGGGGCTTGCCGAAACGACAATCATCATCCGGCTATCGCCCGGTAATATTTCCGTGATATCTTCATTTGCCCGTTTACGAAAATGATAGACGAGCCACGAGAAAGCCCCGGGATTTTTTTTCGGTGTACGACGCGATTACTTTTTCGTTTAAACGTGAATAAACTAATTTTTCTCGTTTATCTATTTGGGAGTGACCGCTTTTTTCTGTCCACATTTGATCGTACATACGCACTTCGATATGAAACTCGTTTGCATTCTCTCTATGAACAAATATAATTGAAACATTTTTTTTAACGTTCATATGGGTCAGTCATTTCTTGTTTGCGTATATCAATGAGCTCCTTTGTCCGTTGATTAGCATCCGGGCACAATTAAAATTTCGAAAAAGTAAAGGTCGGCCGCCGTTGTACAACGACGAAGAAAAAACGCGATATAAAGGAAAGGTAGTATAAAATAAAGAAAAGGAAAAAGAATAACGAGAGCTTCGCGTACAAGCTACAAGAGAGAGAAAGAGAGTACAGCCGATGTTGGATTGGGCAGCTCGCGGGCTTCTTTTTCAGCTAGAAGAAGCCGAGAGAGAAGAGACAGTGATACCCTAACGGCTGACGGGGAGGATAGACGCCGAGCGCTTGCACCAACGTGTATCCGTCGACAATGGATCCTTTGCGGCTAAAAAGCGTAAAAGAAAGAGGGAAAGAGAGAGAGAGAGAGAGAGAGAGAAGCGTGCCCGCGGTCCAGCTCAAGAGGACCAGAATGAAGGGAGAGAGGTAGAGCGCGAATGAAAGAAAGAGCGCGCGGCAATGATGAAAGCATTGTGTCCCCGTTCAAACGCGCGGCCCTCTTCTTTCGCTTACCTCTCTTTCTTTCTCTCCTCCGCCCCTCCCTCTTTTCTCTCCCTCTCCTTACTTATTCTTTACGCTCGACTCTTCCTGGTCTTTTACGGGTTCAATTTCTCTCTCTCTCTCTCTCTCTCTCTCTCTCTCTCGACCGCGTCTCACTCCTCGCCTCGACTCACCTCGTTGTCAACGGTTTGCTGCGCCAAGTTTAAGATCACCTCGCTCCTCGTACAGATGAGCCATCGGTGCGGAGCGCAAGGCTCTATCTCTTTTACCCTCTCTCTCTCTCTTTCTCTCTCTCTCTTTCTCTCTCTCTTTGTCGGAAGTGAAAATGAAACGGGGGAGGACGAGCGCAATTTCCGCAAGATGAAAGGATGTGGCACCGTGTCCTCGCCACCAGCTATCGCGTAGCCACAGTGAACGAGATTTTATAAAAAATAAGGGGAAAAAAATGAAAACGAGTGTTTGACTTTCGCTTCTCTCCCTTTCTCTTTTTTACTTTTTTTGTCGTATTTTTTTCTTTCTTTTGTAATGAATCCCTTAGATCTTATTCCCTTTTTTTAAAGACAATTTTATGATCAATGAGAAGCAACGTGTTTACTAACAATGAAATGTTTATATAAAAAATTTAAATATACTCTACCTATCTTTAAATTTTAAATCAACTTTTTTTTTGTAGTAATAGTAATAATTTTGTTCACATTTTTATAAGTATCTGATACTCGAACTAAATTGTATACCAACAACATTGACGTAATATTGTTGCTTGTCAGTCTAACATAATCCATACCTATAGAAACACAAAGATAAGGGGTTCGATTTCATTTATTTTGTTCGGTCGATCATCAAAATATATCCACAAAATGCCGAAAATCCACGACGCTTGAAACTAACTATTAAATCCCCTCGCTTCATCGGTATTATTATATAGGCAAGCGCATAAGCACTAAGTATATACATCGAATCGCAAAAGGAGCAAATTCTCAAAGCTTTCGATGTGTATCGCAAATCAAGCGAGAATCGAGAAAGAGCGAGAGAGGGAGAGAGTAAAGAGCGCAAACAAAAGGAAGCAGGGAAGAGAGAACGAATTTCTCCGTCATTATCTCGCCCTTGCGAGAAAGGGCGTGAGTGTATCGACGCAAACACACGCGAGTATGCGGGAAAACCAATCACTGAAACCTAATGCGGAAGATCCGAGTGTTTACGCGTGTCCCCTTTCTCTCTCTCTTTCTCTCTCTCTCTCTCTGTCTCTGTCTCTCTGTCTCTCTCTCTCTTTTTCTCTTTCCTCCATAGACGTCATCCGAGCGTGTGTACGTATTCAACCCTTTCACCGGACCCTTGACCGCCTTCTCGAAACAGGACGTCCAACCCTTGACTCGCGCGCAATAACGCGCGTTAATCTGCCTTTCTCTAGTGTAACTTGAGGGTTGCAGAGAGAAAGAGAAAGAACAAACGCGACACTCGGAAAACAAACCCTTTCGCTCCCGCTTCTCTCAACAAAATGATCGATCGACACGATATCTCGTCATCGTCGTCGTCGCGACTTCGTCGACGTCGGCGATCTGAAAAAAAGGGAGGGGGAGAGGAGGGGGGGGAGGGGGTGCCCGAACGAACGAGCGAAAACTCGGAGCGAATATTCGATGTATAGGGGTAAGAAAAAAGAGAGGGTTTAACCCCTATTGCGCTTTTCGCGGAGCAAGCCGATTGTTATTCTTCGGGCGAAAACTATTTACAAAGTCGAGGCTAATGGCATCAAGAGATTTCGGCATCCATATGTCTCCCCTATTGTGTGAGCGCGCCGGCGACGCTTCGATTTCACATCCTTATACCGACGCTGTATACGCTTTCGTACACGAACGTGCTTTCGATATCGTTTATACGTTTATAGAATGATATCCCACTTTTTGCTCGACTGAAATATGATTTGAATATTTTTGCTTGAGAAAATTTTAAAGTTTACATTGATTATCGTTACCTCAAATTCAAACTTTAATTATTTACTTTTATATTTACAAATCGAAGATCAACTATTTTTCACAATTTTCATCTAATCATCCAAAATTGACAAATGTAAAAATTTAAAAATAAAGCGTTATTTAATAAAGCAAACGATGTCGTTAAATAAAAGGGCTTTTTACAATAATCGAGCCAAACAGCGTCAATGAACGGCAACGCCGACGATTGTAAAATGAGTCAAGCTCAATATCCACACACTCAAAAGCGAGAGAGAAAGAAAAGACAGATGCGCGTGTATACCGTTGGCTGCTCGAGCCTAATGTAATAAGAGTTTTGCTCTCTCGAGTGGGTTGGCAAACTTATGCATATTGACCCTGTCAATCTTGTAATGCCAGTACCGCGCCGCCGAGTATCTGGCTTTCGAGGCGTAGGAGAGAGAGAGAGATAGAGAGAGAAAGAGAGAGAGGAACATACCTCATACTCGCGAATTAGGTCCGGTAATGCGCTTAATTCGATTTTAACGCGCGAAATTAAATTTGCATTACATCGAATCGTGACGAAGATATGTTTTTGAAACTGCTGGTTACTGTATATTATTAATTTTTTTTAATTGCCTATATACTTATATAGTACTACATATGAATATTAAAATGTCATTCGATTGCACAGTTTGATTTTTATTTTTAACCGCTAATATGGAATTATAAAATATTCTTTAGAATATTTTACAAACAACGTATTTATATTTAAAAATAAAGGCAGAGCTTGTCATATGCGATAAATCAATTGAAAATTCGAGATAATATAAAATTATAAGGCGATAATAATTTGTACGCGATAACATTGAGTACGAGAAGAAAATTAAAAGCGTTGACATAAATCAATAAAAGCCGAAAAAGAAAAAATAAGAATTTAACACGAATATAACTTGGATCCGTGACTAAAGTAAAAAGCCTTGAGGCAAGAATCCAATATCAAGGAGAACGAAAAGCATTAACGCTCGGCCGAACAACAATAGAAATACTTGCGCCTTTTGCGCAATGCTTCTATTGCCGCTGCCATATAGTTCTTTCTCTCTCTCTCTCTCTCTCTCTCTTTCTCTTTCTCTCCTCCTCCTCCTCCTCGATTACTTTACAGGACTTACCGTTTTATATACTATATAGTTGCGTTTTTTTTTCTTTCTATTTTTCTCTCTTAGCCTATTTCTCCGCAGAACTGCGGCGGTATATGTTCTTTCTCTTTCTCTCTTTCTCTCTCTTTCTCTCTCGGCACAAATGGAAAACGGATTGATTAATCGTAGTAATTACCGATCAGCCCCCGCTAATTAGATATCCGACTACTAGCGTCTCGGCCCCAGAGGTTTCTCTCTCACTTCGTTCTCTCGTTGCCGCTGGGACTTTGAGAACGGAGCTCTACTGCGTACAGAAGAGAAAGAGAGAAATAGTAGGGCAAGGGGTGCGCCAGAGTGTGCTAAGGGCAAAAGCGCAGTTCGCTAAATGAGATTGTTTGACGGGGTTATCCAATATTAGTCTCTCTTCTCTCTCTCTCTCTCTCTTTCTCTTTCTATCTTTGCTTGGCGCTTTCTCACTTGCTCGCAATATGGCCAACGCACCTGCACACACTTTTGCCGTAGATCGTTAACGCAATCACGCTTATAAGAAAGTAATGACGGTTTTGATTTAGTTGGGCTCGGTGTGAGTACGGAGAGGGGGAAGAGGTAGAAATTACGACGTCGTGATTTATTAAGCCGCGTTTTCTTTCATTGAAAATATATTATATCGCTAAGAGATAATGAATATTGGGACAACGTAAATAAAAACTTTTGCGCAATTCCCTGTATTAATTATTAATATTATTAAAATAAATTAATTCTTAAAACTTCGCTGTAATTTTAAAATTATAAATTAAATTGTCGATACGAACACTATAGAATTTAAAATCAAAAATTGTAAGCACACGCGGTATTAAAAAAAGGTTAATCCTGTAATAAAATTTTAATTAAAATAAACCAGAGTTCATAAGTTTCATTGGCATTGGCACGTTCTAAGCAAGTCAAAAAATATATCGCAACGACCAATCAAACCACATAAAGCAATCAAAAAGCAACGTCGCGAATTTTTCGTTACCGGCCGCGCGCGATAAGAAAAATTATTCCGACACTCGTCGGACCAATTTATTATCCGGCTCTCTCTCTCTCTGTCTCTATCTCTCTCGTCTTCTCCTCGGCAATGCACGAGAGAATCACAGGTGCGAACTAGTTCGAGGCATCGTTTCGACAATCAAGCAACGCCGGGACGCGAGATTTAAATTAAGACGGCGAGAGTTCGCGCGTTGGTGCGCTCGCCGTTGTCGGACGATCTCGGATCACGAATGGCCTCTCACCTCGTTACGTCAGAGACTTACGCGGTCGTTGCTGCCGGCATTGCTCCCGCCATGGGCAACGCGAGCGAGCAATTTACGATTTTAGATGAGTCCAAGAAGATATTCGGTTACGCTACTCGGATACGAGTATATAGTCCCGGCGTTCCGTCACTGTCCGCTCCCGTGACGGGCCGCGATAATCTTTTAATAGCGATAAATCGCCCGTTCCCGGCCCGGGCCCACGTCGAATGCGAAATTTCGAAAAATAATGGCCCCTCCGAGCTATCCCTCGACTGTATATCTTTCCCGCTGTTTGCGCTAACGAACTTTGGAGTCGCGGCTTCTAAGATTATTTCGACGCCTTCGACCAATTTGCATCGTCCCTCTGCGAGTGAATTTACGGTTTTTCAAATTTTATTAATCAATATTTAAACAACTTATCTTATCATTTAGTAAATTATTGCACTTAATTATCAGCAATCCAATTAATAAATTGATGAAAAATAAATTTTTCGAACGTACGAGTAATCAAACACGCGATCTTCGTTAGCTCTTAAAACTTGCAACTATTGTACAATCACGAAGATGATAGCTTGTTCGATCGAGAACGCGGCCAAATTACCCGCATTTTTGACGATAATTCAACTCTCTCTCTCTCTCTCTCTCTCTCTCTTCCATTCGAGATTCCATAAATAATTTTATCACTCCGGCTCGTAAAAATTAAATACGAGCGCGTGTGATCTTCCAAGAGGAACGATAGTTAGCCCGTGAGTACCACAACGCGCGACACATGTGTATAACCACGTAACTACCGAGCCTACTCGCGACATCGACTAGTACATATACAACATACATACGCACACACACACACACAAAGTAGAAAAAGAAAAGAGAGCGTATTAACATCCGGTCGCTTTCGCACGGAGAATTTACGGCCGCGAATATACTACGAGTGCCTAGCGCTGAACGATTTTGTAAAACGAAATGTCTCGTAAGCGCTTTACAACGGTCTAAATTACGTCCCGAGATATAGCCCCCGCCTTCTCCCTCTTTCTATCTCTCTTTCTTTTTTGTGGACCTCCTAACGATCTTGTAACGCTCGGCGTTACAACGATCTCGAACACGGTAGTCAACTATGACTTTTGTTTCATTTTGAAAACAAAGGTAAAAAATAACGATATTTGAAAAATTAAAATCGACAAAGAACGTTATTGCGACTCTATCTCTCTCTCTCTCTCTTTCTTTTTCCTCTCGCGGCCAAGTTAAAATCAATACGGCAATGAACTTTGCCAAGCCGAAGAAGAATACACAAGCGACAGTGTGTATACACGTACACGTGTACAAAGAGATACGCTCTTGGTGTTAAGGGAAGGGGAGGAGGTAGGGGAAAGATCTTGTTCGATCGCGCAAGTTATATGAGGAACCGGTATTTCCATTTGCTCGTTTCATTTTCTTTACTCGTCCCTTCGCTTCGTTTCTCTTTCTCTCGCGGAGTCTTTATACGACGCCTTTATACGAATCATAATTTTTATTATCTTGTGTTAGAGAGAGTGAGAGAGAGAGAGAGAGAGAGAGAGAGAGAGAGGCACTTCTTTTTGTCCGCTAATTGCAAAAACAGACGGTCATTAAGAAACGTTTCTCTTCGGGCAATTCAGCTCTCTACAGTTTTGTTTCTTATGTTGATACATGCTCGTTCATGCGGTATGTGAAGTCGATGGTATACACGGCCCGATGAACAAATTTTCCCGCGTAGCGATTGCATACGGCCGTTTATTTTGTAAATTCTTTGTCAGTATGCGAAACTTTAATCTGACTGTTATAAGCTTTCGCGATGAGATCGTTGCGATATTATCGTGGAAAGTATCATTACGCTTTATAAAATAAGTATACGAAAGAAAAATTCAATTTTCTTTTGCAATTATTGAAATATTGCTGTAGCTACTTTCATAAAATGGCTCATACGAACGATTATTTCTTTAGCTAATATCAAAATTACAGCAACGCGCGTAATAGCTCTCGCGTAGGTATATATATATATGTGTGTATATTCGTACGGAGGAAAATTGTGCATCATCCGGCGAAAGTTGTTACAACGTATGCACACATGCATTTCACGTACAGCAGCTGCCAGGCGCGAATTAACGCCAAAATATTTTACGCCTCTATATCACGGCGCTGTTAAGCCGGAATTACGCATGTCTCCTCCCGTCTTGAGGATCGATAAATTTCATCCTTGATTAACCGTCGCGTATACGCTAGCGCGCGCTCGCGGCTCACGCAAAATAACTCTAACCCCTCCGCATCGAGATTCGTTTTCTGTCTGTCTGTCTCTCTCTCTCGGTCTCTCTCTCTCTCTCGCTCTCTATGTCTTATTTCTCTTTCTTCTTCTCTTTTCCTTTCTTAAACACGTATGTACGCCGCGAGGCTAGCGGCCAATAAAATTATTTCATCCGGAATAAACGAAGTCTCACTAAGTGGCTTCACCTATTTCGAAGTTTCAGCAAAAGTTCGAGCAAAAGACAGAGAGTAAAAGAGAGAGAAAGTGAAAGAAAGAGATGAAAAAAATAAAAGAGAGAGAGAATGAAAGAGAGAAATGAGAACGATGTAAAGGGAGATAAGGAGAGAGGTGGAGGAAAGCCGTATGACTCTTCGGGAGAACTTGCCGAAATAAACGGCGTAACTGCCAAGTGGCGACGAGGGGAGGAAGAAGAGTAAGAGGGAGAGAGAACCGATAAATAACCTCTGGTTTATTAGCGCGGTATGCGGGACAAGGCAAAGCTGCTCCCGTGCTCGGCGCTCAGACGAGAGAAAGTGGTTAAATTAGCAAGAATATTAGTACGCATTTACGGTACGCTCTCTCTCTCTCCTCTCTCTCTCTCTCTCTCTCTCTCTCGTATCTACGTATCCACTGCCATGAGCGACTGGTAACTCGCTTATGTATTATATGCGTACGCATGTACTTCTGCTATGCCGCATTGTCAAGTTGATTTTCTTCGACTTCAAACGAACTCAAGTATCACCGTGCATTTGATCTCGCTTGTTTCTTGTTGGCGTTTTTGTTGCCCATTCGTTTCTGGCACTTTTAAAATTATTAATAACGCGGATTTTCTGTTTACGTTTGATTGAACGTTGGTTTTAAAACTAAAATATCAAATATTGTCGTATTTTTTATACATTGTTGTTTAAATAAAATGTGAAAATAATTAAATTTGATTTCATTCGAAATATTGCAAATAATCAGATATCATTAAAATTTAAAGCAGAACAAAATAGATTTGTATTGTCTAGATGCAACGACACGAAGCTATTATAATAATTCTCTTGTCGATGGTATTAAATCTATGCAAGTATATTAAATCACTGAAGTTTACGGTTCAAGTGATTAGTTTAATATGCATAAGACGTATCTCATCGAATAAAGCAAAATTTTAATCTAAAACTTATTTTATTAAAAAATAATTAATAAACAAGTTATTATTTTATTCATTTTCTATATAAAAATTTATTTAAAAATTAATAAAATCATCAACGCGTATAAATTTTAATATAATAATAATGATAATTTTTGTACACATTCAATATCTCTTGTATTATTACAAGAAAATATAACTCCGACGCGCATTCCTACCGCGATAACAATCGCAACGGATTATTTTTCAAGCTCGCACGAGGAAAGGCAGTAGCGCAAGCATCGGTGAATCAAGAAATCGAACAAAACGACTCGAAGCACTACACCAAACCGAGTTAATCAGAGTGCGAGGCGGGGTGGGGTCTTTACTCTCACAACCTGATATCCTCTCCATCGAGAGAACGCTTAGAGATTACTTCGAAGGGCAGCGCGTCGCTAATCGCGCACGCAGATCTGTTGCTTCTTCGCTGTCTCGGTGATTTTCCGCGATCCCGACGAATAGCTATCAAAAACCCCCGCGCGTTTTAACAAGCTGGCAACGAAACTGACTGCTGTCCCCTAACTCCTCTCTGTTCTCCCTCCTCCCGCTCTTCTTAAGATATATGTGACGGAAAATAGTGGGCGAAGGGTAGAGCGAACGAATGCTCGCGTTTAAGAAGCTCAATCGTGCTTGTACCGCTTTCGATGCCGCTTAATTATCGCGTTTACGTTGTGCGTACGATTGATATACTTTCGTTATAGCATGCTTTTATTGAAAATTTCAGCAATCATTGTGTATTGTTAATGAAAAAAGTAAATATAGAATTCTTAAAATATCGTTAGACATATTTTCGACGTATAAATAATAAAAATTTATTTTTATCAGCATCTACGAAACGTCGCAATAAATTAACCAATCTCATTTTAAATTAAAGCTTTTAATATTTATTGCTCAAATAATTGTCTGGGCAGTCGTACGGGCGCGTACGGCAGCTTTTCCCGGGCCGGGCGTTGTTTATTCGCAAATTATTACATTTGTCTTAGCGATATATAGTATACGCATGCACATGTACGCACATGCGTACGTACAAGAGGTATTCTAATTAGAGTAGCTATTTCTAAGCCGTCTCGGCGTTTAGTCGAGCGTGCACCGACTATCTCGCCAAAAGGTTATGCCCGCGCGGACATTGCGCTTGGGCACGGAAAACAAGCGAGCGAACGAACGGGAAAGAGAAATATCTAATTGCATTACGGAAACATGAGTTCTGTTCTCTCATCCTTTCTCTCTCTCTCTCTCTCTCTCTCTCTCTCTCTCTCTCTCTTTGTCTCGCGCGAGAAGGGCTAAGGTTCTTTGCGGAATGTTTTACGCGTCTGAGAAATGTACGTACACGGACGAAAATTGCGTCCAAGTATGCGGTACGCATAAGCGATTTCAACGGCATTAACTTTCTTTTATTACCTTCCCTATTCTTTCCCCCCCCCCTTCTCTCTCTCTCTCACTCTTTACCTTTAACTGCGCACATATACGTTTACACCGCACGCGCGCGAGCGTTCGTTATTACGCTTAGAAAAATTTTGAATGTTGGCGCATTTATGTATGATTTATCTCGAGCGATGCTCTCTAGCTCGTACAACCAAGCCCGTAAAGCGTGAGGAAAATGTATTTTTCGCAACGCATCGGGACAACCGCGCGAGCGCGGTTTATGACAAAATTCACACGATCGTTTAGTCAATTTGCAGTCTTACTTCTGTAACAACAATTTGGTGAAGAAAAATCACGTTCAACGAGACGAATATATACTCTAATTTTAACGAGACAGCTGTTTGAGAAAAAAAAAAAAACAATTAAAACGAAAGATGAAACGAAAAAACAAAAGATCAAAAACCTTTTAAATAATCGCGAACGTTCAAAACAATGAAAACGGATACTCGGATCAAAGAAACAGTACTCCTCTCACCCAAAAAAAAACATGCAGTTTATAAAAAAAAAAAAAAAAAAAAAAAAAAAAAAAAAAAAAAAAAAAAAAAAGGAATAAAAATGAGTCGACAAAGAAAAGAAACTTTTCTCTTGATGTACTTTTTGGTTAACACGAAAGCGCAAGCATAACAAGCCTGTATACATCATGCGACTTTGCGTATACTCAAGCTAACGAAAAAATGAAAACATATAAGAGGAGAGCGCTCGAACGCACACGTATACGCAACGCGCTGGAGTACGCATATACCATAAACAAGTCGAAAAAATATACACACCTTTGATCGCATCTTCGAGATAGAGTCTCGTTCTCTACCGCAAGAAAGATAGAAGGAGAAGGGTGAGGAGTCGGAGGAGGAGGAGGAGGAGGTAAGATGCCAAGGAGGAGAGCGGGAGAGGAGGAAAGCGAAAATACACGTCCTACGCGCAAACACGATCTTGGCACAAAGCGACACGATGTTAAAGAGATAAAGGCGCGAGAGCGCGGAACGCGCGCAAATCCAGAACCGACGGAGAAAACCGAGGAGGCTGGGGGAGAGAGCGAGAAAGAGACGGAGGATGTTGACTCCGGTCCTCCTTAAAGTTGATTTGTGCTCAATTACCGCGCATCCGTACACACTCTTCGCCGTCCGCTTCGTTCGTTCTCTCGGTTTCGTTCCATGTGTATATACATATATATATATATATATATATATATATATGGATAAGTATACGCGCGATCTTTCTCGCTCTTTATTTTAAAGTTTTCCCCCGCGACATCGTCGGTAGAGAAGCCGTCGCGACGATTTTATTTATACACGCGAGTGCGCCTCGAATACACCGCGCAGCCACCCGCGTTTCGCGGGTCTCATCGTTAAAGCTCTTTTGAACGAAAGAAAGAGAGAGAGAGAGAGAGAGAGAGAACTCGATGCGTCCGTCCGAGCAAAGAAAAAGAAGAGCGAAAGAGAGCTAGAAGAGCAAAAGGTGGATTCCGCAATTCATTAAACGTTTTATAACCTCCGCGCACGTACTCCGTTTCTTTTCGTCTCGTTCCGTTGTCGGTCGAGTTTTGCGACTGATTCACGCCTCGGCGGATTATTTCGATCTTTCTGTCTAAAGTTAGCTAAAGGGATTACGCGCTTAAGAGCCGCTGCTATCGTCGATGTTGTTCGCTCGGTCGTGTATATTATATGCGCGCGATCTCGTTTCGTTTGCAGGACAAACAGGCTTAGCAAAGTATAGACCGACGATGCGGCAATGAGGCATGAAAGTTGATGCGGTGAACGAGAAAGAAAAACGAACGCGTGGAAAGGCGCGCGAGCGCGTTATTTGCGGTCCCGTGGGCTTCTGAATTTTACGAAAGCGTTTTTGTTTTTATCCAAGTCAAAATGAAATAAAAAAGACAACGTTTCGGATAAATATATAAAATAAAAATAAATTAAAACATAAAGAAAAAGAAAATATGTAACATTTATTCGTTACATAATAAAATTTTACGGAAATAGGATAAAAAAAATGTACTACAGTAGGCCATAAATAAAGGACAGAACAAGGGCAAAGAACAAAGAAAGACAACAAAAGAGGAAGGTAGAACGCGCGGATCGGAGGGAGCGAACACGCGCGCGGAAATTCGGATGTTACTACAGGCGCAGGTGTTACGAGAAAACATTCATCAAGATGATAAGATAGTGCGAAGGCTCGAGTCGAGGATTCGCTTTGAGGCAGAGAAAGAGAAGGACAGAAAGAAAGAGAGAGAGAGAGAGAGAGAGAGAGAGAGATAGAGAGAGAGAGAGAGTGCGAGTGAGATAGAGAAGGAAAGATGAGGGGGAAGAAGAGAGAATGTCGACCCTCGACACCGAGAAGGGATTAACCTCGCAAAGACGCTTTCCGCGGTCTTAACCCTTTCCCGATCAAGAGAGGATTAAACGGCGGGGTATGGATTCCGGATTACCAAGTGGCTCGAACATCGCTTCTGACACGTTCGAGCTTTCGCCGAAAAAAATACAAAAAAAAAAAAAAGATGAAAAAAAAAAGATGAATCCATGAGCCTACAGATCTTGAAACGTTGATCGACTTTGCTTGGTTATTTATCGACAGTTAAGAGTATTAGAAGTAAATAAATTAGGGGTATAAGGTTTTCACTTGAGTATAATGTAACGCGAGCAAAAGCTTTTAATTTTAATAATAAATATTATAGCGAAAGAAAATTTTGTTGCATAGTTTATGATTATACTTCCTTAATAACTAACTTTATCCACATATTATAATCTAAAATTTACGGGCTCGTTTCAATTAAATAAAAAAAGAAAAAAAAAAAAAATTAATAATCACAATTTCAACATAAGTAAGGAAAAAGATCATAAAATCTGGAAGGCTTACATTAAAGCGCAGTTTGTCAGAGTTTCCCCCGGTGCGTTTGCGATCGTACAATTTCGTATTTACAAGCGACGAAATAACGATAACCGCGCGCCCGCTCACGTTTTTCGGTTCGTAAAGCAATCGAACATACGTATATAAAAGCGAAACTTATGCGCTTGTCGACAAAGTCGTCGACGTCTACGGCGCGGCGTCGGCCAAGTTACGAAAACCGTAAAACCGCGGATGAGTAAAGTAACGGTCGAGGAGGAGGGGGAAAATAGAGAGAATCTAAGAGGCACTTATTCCCGCCTGAGATTAACCGCGTAAAACGCAATGGTTAACGTTTACGCGCCATCGAGTGCGCAAGAATATCGTCTCGCAAAAACATAAGCTCGCGCGAGATACATCCGA
Organism: Chalcis sispes; assembly: GCA_949987625.1. Taxonomy (NCBI): domain Eukaryota; kingdom Metazoa; phylum Arthropoda; class Insecta; order Hymenoptera; family Chalcididae; genus Chalcis; species Chalcis sispes. The sequence continues at coordinate 10,234,462 of OX465097.1, forward strand.
GTATACACCGAGTGTCCCGTTGCTGTTGCCGCTCTCGCGCTCTCGACGTATATATATATATATATATATATATATATACGCGTACCTTTTATTTATAACGCGCCTAAATTTTTACGATTATTTATAATTTATTCGTCTATCCGTTATTTTGTCTTAATGTTTCAAGTGTATACATTCGCTGAGTATGACGAGCTATTGAAAACACTTTTTCTTCATTTTTTTTATCACTAATATAATTAAGCTTTTATTGAATAATGAATTTTTATTGATATATATATAATAACGGTAATTAATTTTAAATAAATAAATTTCTCTTACGTTATCGTCTCATTAAGTGTATTTATTTTTCAACTTCATTGCATTAAACATGCATTTTGTATTGTTGCTACTCGTTAGTTAAACTTTTCGCGATGTATTAAAAAGTCATACTATCAATTAAACGATTAATTTAATATTTTTTAATTATACGCTTCACAAATCAGTTGCCGTCACTCAATTATCGCGGATCTTTCAAATTTATTTTCTTTATATTCTCATCGAAGATTAAATATAAATAACTTATGAATAATGTATACATGCAATGACCAAACGGTAAACTCACCAGTTGTTGACTTGAAGAATCGTTAACCCCGTGTCCTGCGCCAACTGTTTCTTCTGGTCTTCCGATGGGTACGGATGCTGGAAAAAAGCGGAGAATACGACAATTAAAACATAACATCATAAATTCGCGCGAGTGTAATTGAAAATAATAACGGAAAAATTCTCTCTCTCTCTCTCTCTTTCTATTCTCCCTCAAAGCGTAAAATAACGAGAGAAGAGAAAAAGAGAGGAAGGGAGGAGAAAAGAGAGAGACTAGCGCAAAAATTCGATATGCGCGACGCGTAGCGCATTGCAACAGCACCGCGTGTGTGTGCAGCTAGTTCGCGAGCGTATAGAGCATTACGCTTTTGGCCCGAGCGCACCTGCGAAATATTATTTATCGCCAAAGAGCTGAAACGAAAAAAAAAAAAAAAGGAAAAAGAAGAAAAAAAATTGAAACAAAAAAAAAAAACGAGAGAGAACAACGAGAGGTATAGAGAAAGGGCACAGAGGGCAGACGAAAAAAAAGGAGAAACGCCGAGAGATACATGGATGTTCGGTGGCGCGCGAGGACCCGCGTTTTATCGGCGTTCGCATCTGCGCAGATGTGCGCGCGCTCGCTAGTCCTTGGTAAATATACTAGTCGGATGTGTGTGTGCTGCAAGCTTTTTTTGAACTACCTCAGTTTGTATTTTTTTCTTTTTTTTTTTTTATTTTTTTTTTTTATGTTTTTGTTTTGGAATCTGTTTTGTCATTTCGTTCTTTGTACGCGAAAAAATGTCTGATAAAATGAATGAGAGAGAGAGAGAGAGAGAGAGAGAGAGAGGGAGAGAAGTTTTAAGGACGGAAAATTACAGAAATTTGTTTTACGAAAAAGTATTGTATTTAAATAGATTTTTATTTTTGGTTTAATTAGTACGATTGATTATTATAATTATTATTTTTTTTTATTCAGACACGAAATATGACAGAGTTGTTTTGTATACAAAAAATATTCCGCAGTTTAATAATAAATACATCATCGCTAATGCTGCGGTAATTCAGTAAATTGTAATTTAGTCTTTTAGGATATGCAAGCTACCGTTAACGCTCAAAAATAACAAAAGAAAAAAGGATTAAAAAAAAAAATAAAAAAAAAAAAAAAAAAAAAAAATTTTCAAAGCTTACTCAAAATACCATAAATAACAACAAAAAAGCACCTTTCGGAGCTATGGAATAACGGCACGCATCATGCCTTCTGTTTATTATTATAAAAAAAAAAAAAAGATAAAAAAGAAACAAAAGAGAGAAAGAGAGAGAGAGAGGAAGGCACATATACACAAGCGCATACAAAAGCGCAACCGAAAAAAACTGGTCAGCTTTTGAAAAATGCTCAGTCGCGGGAGAAAGAATTTTACGCACAATGGTAGGGTTCCGCGTTGGCTGCGTAAATAAAAAAATATAAAAAAACGACGCGCAGCAACGGCAAACGGGTAAAAAGAGAGGAAAAAAGAGAGGAAAAAGGGAGGGAAAAAGAGAGGGAGACAGATAGAAAGACCGGACACTGTGGCTTGACCAAAACATAAAAGTCCCCGATGCGCGTGTATGTCCCGAACCGCGTCATATTTTTACATAATTAGCACGTGGCGATCGCGAGTATTACGTTGCCGCGAAAACTTTTTGCGAGTCCACGCGAGCCTCTACGCTGCTGTGAATCAGCGCTGAAAGAGAAAAACAGAGAGAGAGAGCACGATGCGGTATTTTCGGAAACCGCGTCGGCGACCGCGACTCGCGCGCTCGTCTCCTCCCCTCGATCGGTATATCATGTTTCTTGGAGGCGAGCCACGACAGGGAGAGAAAAAGAGAAAGAGAGAGAGAGAGAAATCGCAAGTGAAGAGGATGAAAAAAGAGAGAAGAAAAGGAGAAGCGACGCAGCTTTGGTTGGTTAAATATATATATATATATATATATATATATATATATATATATATATATATATGTTTGTGTGTGTGTGTGTGCGTGCCGTACAGTCATCCTTTGGCAACTATATACGACGCTCGACGAGAGAGATTCTTATCCTAATTAAACCGACGACGATACACCTATTGTTAACGAGAGAAAGAGAAAGAGAGAGAGAGAGAGAGAGAGAGAGAGAGAGAAAGCGCCGGCTGCGTCTCCGCGCGCGCGCTTCGAAGTAACGAGCGAAGCTCAAGCTGATATGAGAGCTCTCAGCTTCTTTTTTATAAGCCGAATACACGATCCTCGCTCGGACTCGCTCGTTTTTTTCCCTTACCGTCTTCTCTTTTTTCTCAACGGTATGATATTTAAGTGAATTTATGGAGAATGTAAGTAAACGCGATGTCGGATAACAAGCCGGTCTGATACGGTTGAGAAAAAAAACAAATTCAATTTAATCACGGCAAAAAATTGCCGAGGCTGATAAAAAATTTGTTGTTTCGTCAATTTTTCTTTTATGTTAATATATATATATATATATATATATATTAAATTTGGTAAAAAAATAAAAATAATCGATAAAAGATAAAGCAGCACACCAAAAGTTCAATATTTACTGACATTATTGAGACAATTTTCTAGGATACTCTGGAGAGAGAGAATACCTCGCGGAGAACAAAAAAAAAAAAAAAATAGAAAAAAAGAAGGAAAGTCGCAGAAGCCGCCGTAAATCAGGAGCAGCAGGTGCGCGAAATAACGCAAGGAACAAGGCCGAATTAGCGGAGATACTAGAGAGAAAGAGTAACAGCGCCAGCAAAGGACGGTGAATTACAGAACGAAGAAAATCGTCCATCATTCTCTCCTCACTAAGCTCGCAAACTCTTTCTCTCTTTCTCTCTTTCTCTCTTACTCTCTCTCTCTCTCTCTCTCTTATTTCCTCTTTCTTTTAGCGTAGTAGGCGCCGCCCGACCGTTGGTATATGCATAAAACAATCAAGATAATTGTCGAAGCGTTCGTGGGGAAGCTGGCTTCTCGTCGCGGCACCCTTACTCCTTCTCCGTTGCATCCGAGAGACCGAGAAAGACGAAGGGAAAGAGAGAGTGAGAGAGGGAGAGAGAGAGAGGGACGAACTGAGCACAGAGCTATCCAATTACATTGAAAACAATAGTCTTAAGTGCTGCCGGCGGCCCGTTCTGGTCTACCCTTGCTCTTCTCCCTACCTCGAACATTCTCGCTGATGGGTTTGCAGAAGAAGATAGAGGTAGGAGGTAGAGATATCGCGACGTTGTCCTTCTTCTTTCTATAGTCATTTTTTTTTTAGTAGTATTTTACTATTTGCTTAGGCTTTTACCGATAACATGACGAAGACGCGAATGCGTGCGATAATCGTCGTGCATTTAATGCATGAATTGTTTTAATTTTGCTATCCTTCTTTTGATACTATTGTCATAAGAATTATCTTAGCATTAAATGATTAATATGTCAATATACAATATAAATCAATAAAATTACACATTTTTTAAAAATATTTATTTTTAACGAAAAATCAGTCAATTTTTTTATAAATAAAGCACCTTAATTGCCCATTATTAAGAATCGATTATTTCATAAGAGACTAACAAAATTTCTTAATCGACCGGGTGCGTTAAGAAAACTAAAATTCAATTTCAGACAAAGTTTATATGTTCTTTATTGATCTACATCGTTCCCAACAGATGACTCGGAGAATGAAATAACGAGAGAGAGAGACAGAGAGAGAGAGAAAGCGGTAACGCAGGGCCGAAGATTCGAGGGTGAGTTTCATCGTAACTGAATTAACCCATTCGAAGGGTCGGGGCGCGGGTCTCGGCGGCCAAACAAGCGATAAAATGAAAATGAACACTAAAAAGACAATATGAAAACCATTTGGGCCCTTGGTCTTTCTGCGCCCCGGAGGAGAGGGAGTCAAATACGAATCGAGGGTTTGGATGTGGAAAACGCTCGGCTCGAGCGTAATCGTGACCGAATGCGTAAACGTGGCCTATTACTTTTCGACGACGTTTTCTTCCTAATTGTAGCTTTTACAACGTAACATCTATAGGTTAAATTGCTGTACGGTTTTGAAATGAATTATTTAATGCTATTAAGACGTTTATATTAAGATAACGAGTAATTATTTCGCGGTTACTCTTTATTTTTATAAATATAGAATTTGAAAATACTTATAATGCGTCGATTAAAAAAAATAAACATCACTTTCAATTTAAGTAATCTTTTCGAAGATTTAATTTCTTTTCATGAACTGAGAAATCAATTAAGAGAAGAGTCACTCGTCCACTGGATTCATTCTCAGCAAAACTGAGAAAGAAGGACCAGATGATGGATATTTCCCGCAAGTTAGCGTCAATCCCGCGCGGAAACGAACATTTTGTTCCGATGGGAATCGACAGAACTCGCTTCGAGATAGATATTACAACTAAAGTTAGAGAGGGAGAGAGAGAGAGAGAGAGAGAATTGGACGTTTGGTTCTCGCATCATTATATCGACCTCGGGCGACAATTTGCGTCGGGTGCTGCGTCAGGTCGAACGCAAGAGAGAAAGAAAGAGAGAATGCACATCGATGGAATCGTGGGCGTGTCTCTCCCGCTCTCTCTCTCTCTCTTTAAACGTGATCCTGCCATTTTCGAAGGGCCGCTCTAGAAAGAGGATGTAGACGCGACGAACTCTGTCTTTCGGTGTATACGTGCGCGCGCGCGAGCGAGTTCCTTCCGAATGACACGTCGATGACGACCTGACTGCTGACTCCGGCTAACGAGCGAGGCGTGGGATCGGCCGGAGATATCGCGCCTCGTCATCACCGAGATTCTTACTCTCTCTCTCTCTCTCTCTCTCTCTCTCTCTCTCTCTCTCGGTGAGTGAGCGCGCGAGATAGAGAGAAAGAGAGATGGAGGTTGAGGTGTACCTACCGATGCTGCCGCACCATTGCCTCCTCGACTGACACGCGCTTTGGACACGTCGGGAAGAACGAGTTAACGTTAGCGTTCACGATTTTGCGCCAAGGAGAATACGTGCCTCGTTCGATTTATTGTCCTACCCCTTTTCGATCGCCTTCGCTTATTTTCAAAACGTAAATCGAATCCGATGCTAATGAGATTCGTTTGCAAAAAGAGCTGAGCTAAGGTATAAAACGTTTTATTTTATTTTTTTTTTTTTTAAATTTATTTCTCAAAAATCCTATGGAAATACGTCGTGTTAGAGCATGTTAATTCAACGATTATCGCGTTTTTTAAATTTTATATTAACCAATATTTTTTTATACTACCGTATAAATGATGATATTTCAAATGAAATTATAATCGGCAGATGTTATCGAGCGTATAAAGCGAAGTATTAGCTGCTGAATCGTTGGAATATTTAAGTAAGAAATATATTTTACACTCTAAGAGACTATAAAAAAAAAGAAAATAAAACAAGAGACGTCAAAGCGCGTCACCGAGTCTTAGCAGCGTCTTCATTTCGTATTGTGCCCCCCTTCTCCTTCCCTCTCTTTCTTTCAAGCCAGCATAGACGTTGGGGATATTAGGTGCAGGTATTTTCGCGAAGAGAGGGCATAAACTCGTTATCTCCCTCTAGCTTGCGGGTTATTCAATTTCGGCGTTAAAATCCTCTAATGTGCCGTTATTGCCAGACGCCCAGAACGGGAGGACGATAATGGCCGCTACTGTTGAAAACTCCTTTCAGCCACGGCGAGCGCACTTGATCTTTAAAAGAAAAGGGACGAGAGAGAGAGAGAGAGAGGAGGTGAAAAAGGAAAATATTAACGGCCGCTGTGCGCGCGCGTGCGCTCGCTCGCTCGCTCAAGGAGAATGTATTTACATCGTAAAAATTTTTCGGCGTATTAACCCGCCCTCTCGATAAGAAAACGCTCCTTACGCTTGCGCGCATTAAAGGATAAGTTATTTCACAGCGGAATTATAAATGAAGGAGAAATTTTTTAAATGGCGAAATTCTTAGTAAAAAAACAAAATTTTTTTTTTAAATTCAATCGGTTAATTTTACAGATATCTTTTCAATGCGTTAAATTCGTAAAAATCAATGATTGACGTTATACAGTTAGAATTTCTCACGCTTAGTTGAGACGAAGGTTAAAATAAAAAAAAAAAAAAAAAAAAAAAAAAAAAAAAAAAAAAAGACGCGCGTAATTACGCGCAAAAGGACAATGGAATGCTTGGGAGTTATGCGAGAGTCTCGATACACGAGAGATAATCGATAAACAGATAATTCGATGGTATGCTGAGTCGTCAAAGTAAGTTCGAACAACGAAGCCGGAATAACCACGCATCATTTTACAGCGTAAATTTTGCCCCGTCATCGTCATCGAGGGCCAAATAACTTCCAAACCTGCATACCCGAGATGCAAATCTTTCCGACGCTCTTGTGTACTTTGGATGTAGACAAAGAGAGATCTTACAAAGAAATACAGACTGTTTCGTTAATGCTCGAGGAGATAACGCTCGACTTATACATCCGATCAATGATTAAATACGCGCAGTCGTTGTACTAGTATTAATTGAATGTTTTCTTCATCGTTTATATCATTGATGAATTGTTTAAATTTTACAGAGATCACGAAAATTAATGGATAATGTGATTCTCGGATATATATATATATATATATATATATATATATATATATATATATATATGTGTGTGTGTGTGTGTGTGTGTGTGTGTGTGTGTGTGTGTGTGTGTGTGTGTGTGTGACATTAAAAAGTACAAATTTACCGAGTAAAAATTCTCACGCATTTTGTAACGAGGAATCGACATGAATGAAATCGCACTTCTCATTAGTATCGGCGCGGAGCCTTACTCGGTCGCTCGGAAATTCGGTAAAGAAGGAGAGAGAGAGAGAGAGAGAGAGAGAGAGTGGGAAGAAGGGATGGTGTCGAAGGATCGGAAACTAGCGGCGCTAGTAGATGGTCGGGCGTGGTCGAGTCCTTCGGTGACACGAGCCGGCACCTCGATCACGTCTCGAAGCGAGCGAAGCCCTGTCATTATCACGCGAGGAGACAGTGCGCGAGCGCGCGCGCGCGTGCCCGAGCGCCTGATCCGTTCTCTCGTACGTATATATACATACATTCATATACACGTATAACACTAGGAGGGTATGAATAGACACCGAGGGCTGCCGCCGAAACTAGCGCTATGTCCTGGATAAGAGCTGGGGCCAGGCGTTACACGAACTATCGGCTCTCTCTTTCTCTCGCTCACTCCAGTAGACCGGACACCTCCTCGTCACTTCTCGTCCTGCGGAGGCTAGGACGAGAAGCCGCCGCCACACCTCCCTCATTGTTTCCGGACACGGCCGAGGACAACGTCCTGGAGAGACCAATCGACTCATCCTCCTCCGCCTCTTCTCCCTCATCCAATAATGCCAAGGTTCAATCTACACCTCGGTCTCTCTCTCTCTCTCTCTCTCTTTCACTACGAGCGCTGACCTCGTCGATCCTCGACTCTGCGGTGTTTCTCGCTCCTCGTGCTCACACTTACGTGCGAGCCTCGCTTTGTCCGGGGCTATCTCTTTCCATCTGTTTCGCGTGCTCTCTATCCGGGGCTTGGATCTGCCTTTGTCTGCCAATTTCATTGATTAGATCACCTCTGGCTTATCGGAGCCGAAACCCCCTAACTCCTTCCTCTCCTTCCCCCCTCTCTCTCTCTCTCTATCTCTCTCTCTCTCTCTCTTACTTCTATCTCTCTCTTGTTTCTATCTTTCTCTCTCTCTCTCTTCTCGCAGAGCCGTTGTTCTGTACAACCAACACGCGACTGATTGCGCTACACTAATGAAACGACTGGAGGTTTGCGCGGCCGAGCCTAATCTTGTGTACGAAATAGAAAGTGGACGCCGCGACGATTTCGACTCGGACGCGACAAGATAAAACGCTCGTTGTGTTGGACGACCCCACGGAAAAGGAAATAGTAGAGAGAGAAAAAGAGAGCCTTTGATTAGTTTTCGGCCTCGTAGTCCTTTTTTTTCTTTCCTACGCTCCTAACGTCGCGTGAAATAAAGACATTTTTTTCAATCGCCAGATCGATTGATTTGTCTTTGACGCTATCAAAAAATTGAAAAAAAAAAAAAAAAAAAAAAAAAAAAAGAAAAGAAAAAGATAACAAGAACGTATCCAATAGCTTTGATTTCTTATTTTTGAAGAAAAAAAAAATAATAATAATAATAATAATCGTAAATTTTCTGAGTAACCATTTCATTAAAACTTAATTATTTAATTGCGATAATTGCTCAGTTCGCATTCAAATACATATAAAATAGATCGCGTGCTGGAAAATCATGCCGATGAATTTAATGGTTAAGCACGGAGAATAAATAAAAAAAAAAAGGAGGGGGGGGGAGAGCCCGTAAGCAAAACCTTAGAATCAACGATCGTTAAAAATCATTGAGAGAAGGCAATACGATAAAAAAGAAGTTGGATGGGTAAGAGGGGGAGGATGGGGAAGGATGGTATAAGCGATCAAGGGCAATCGTCACGATTTTCCGTGATCGTCGTGAAGCACGCGCCGTTGAAATTTGGGGAAGACACACCGATCCACAAGACACAACGAGCGCGCGCGCGCGCGCTTATGTATGCGTGTGCATATACGCGTGCTTAAACACGCATGCACACAGTTACGCGCGAGCATGGCGTGGGGATAATTATAATGTTCGTGCGTTTAGATACGGGGCGGATGGTTGAACCTCCTCCGTTTCCACCTTCTCTCGCTCTCGCACGCGCACGGCTCACTCCACCTCCTCCGATGCACACGCGTTCTAGATGCCCCAGGCGCGTCGATTCTCTCCCTCTCTCCTTTTCCTTTATACTCATCTCTTTCCTTCTCTCTCTCTCTCTCTCTCTCTCTCTCTGTCTCTCTTACTCGGTTTATGCTCGCGTCGGAACCCGGCAATCATCCCCAGTCAGTCTTTCAGTCAGTTCCTGTTGCTATTTAATTATCCATTTAAAGCATATAATTTTCTCCCGGGGCTCGCCGATCCGTGGCCCTCGCGCCGCTGCTCTCCTAACTCTTACCGTGTCTTGACTTTTTTACTTTCTCTCCCCCTTTCCCCCTTTCTATATCCTTCTTCTTTCTCTTTATTTCTCTATCTCGTTCGTGCGAGCTGCAGCCGTCTCTTCCCTTCAATTGTGCGTTCGAAAGTAAGCGCTAGCGTAAAGCGTGGGAGTATCCTCTACTATCAAAAATCACGAAGCGGACATTGCCGTGTTTTGGATGCTCAACGCAATTTTGTCATTTAGAGACGATCTCGCACGTGTATTTCGGATTCGCACGAGAATTTGGTGTATGCCGTTTCTTCCTTTATTATTTTCGTTTTACGAAGATGGACTACCTAGTCGTATTACATGCTTTGTAGTCGACACTCGATTGACTTTATTAAATTTAATGTCAAAAACAAACATATTATCTCAAAAACAATATTTAGTTAAAAAAGAATTTTAAATTAATTTTTATTAAAAGAACATCTTGATAACGAACCAAATTCGAATAAATTCAAGTTATCACAAGCAAAAAAGAAAAAGAGTCAAAAGATCGATACAAGGTAAGATTAGACTTTCGAAAACAAGGATTGGCAATTTTCGTGGGCCGCGAACGATATCGCAACGAGTCTCCCAATGCATATAGAACATTTTCGAAGACACAGGGGTACACGTACACGCGTACGTTCTCGTGTAACAAAGTCCCGAGTAAGAAGAAGTAGGGCGCGCTTATATAAACGAGATGGCTGTTAGGTGGATATTGGCTATACGACGGCGTGTCGCGCGAGTTTTCCATCGATATGTATACGTACATATATACGTAGACATTCACGATTTTTCCGATCTTCCCTCGCAACTCCGAGGCGAGTTTTATGTATATATACACACACGCGCGCGTGTGTCGCTGCCTTTCTCTACTTATACGTAAAAACCCGTTTAGTGTCAATTTATTCGGGATTCCGGAGATTCCCGTGGCTTTGCGCTCGCCCGATCATTTCTCCCTCTCTTTCTAAGGCCGTTTGCATAATATTGTATTTATTTCGTCTTGTAACCCGCTCTCTCTCTCTCTCTCACTTTTCAAGCAAGCAAAAGCCCCGAAGGCAAGGAAGGGGGTGGTAGGGAAGCTTTAGAGAAGAAAGAGGTGGACGTAAGCCGATGGAGCTGCCGGTGGTGGTGTGCTGCCGGTGCAGCCGTTCCGAAATGGGCTATATGCGAGTTACAAGGGGGATATACACCAAGAGCGCGCGAGGCGTGCCCATTCCCCACGACGAGCAATTTGGATCTGGCACGTTATTGGACGCGAGCGAGAAACTCGCGCTTCGGGCTCTCTCTCTCTCTCTCTCTTGGCGAACTTTCCTTCGCTTCTTATTTTTTCCTCTCTCTCATTTTCTCTCTCTCTCATTTTCTCTCTCTCTCTCTCTCTCTCTCTCTCTCTCTCTCTCTCTCTTTCTCGTTCTTCCTCTTCCTTTTTTTGACCTTTTTTTCTCTCGCTTTCTTTCGTTCTTTCTTAACCTGGAGCGTGGCAGAAGAACTGAGAATGAAGAGAAGAAAAACTACGTAGGAGCTCGTTGGTTTCTTGAAACGAGCGCACGGTTTGGTTTTCCCGAGGTGAAATTTTCTTATTTTAAAATTTGAAAAATGTGGAGGATCGAGGATTTTCTTTCATTTTGTTTTTTCGTTCGTGAAAATAAGACGCTTGAAAAAAAATATCGGTGCGTTGTTTCTAATCATCGATTTTACATAAATGTATTCGTTTTATTGAATGTTTTTAATAAGGATAAATAAATTTCATGCGCGTTGAATTATAAACGATCCTATCACGCCTGCTTGTAAAATTATAAGTCGATTAAGTATTCGATTCAAACATTTCTCATTGAATTCGTTTGAAAAATTTACTAAATTATAATAGCAATATAAGCATGAATAATTAGTATAATTAAATGGACAATATTGTTTAGAATCGTCTGTTACCACTGATTTATTCATTGTTTGATTTGCAATACTTTATTTATTCAAGCACCGCAGAGCTACATTATCGAACTATTATTGGAGGCATGAACGATAGCTAATAATTATAAATTTGTTATTATAATTTATAGACAAAATTAAAATACATAACGATAAATCTTTTAGCTTTAAATATTTTAATCGATATAGGCAAGATTGAAAATGAACACATAGTAGCTATTAATTATCGATCTATGAGAGTGTCGAGTTGATTTATTATTGGGACGAAAAATTATTCGAACTAGCCATTAAGATTCCAGTTTATCTCGGTATAATGTTTATCTTTAAACGTTTAAAGGAATGTCTAAATCTCTTTTCAAATGGACAGCTCATTATCTGAGGCATTATTTCCTACTTCCGTTGAAAAGTTGCGTTAATCGTTCGCGTCTGACCTCAAAATTATTTCTTGCGCAAAAATTGATAAGACATGCGATAATAATCATCAACAGATGGGTAAAAATTTCAACTTGTCTAATACAAACAATGAAAATCAGAAATAAGCGGAAGGAGAATATAGGACTAAATAAAAAATAAAAGAAGAAGGACGTCAGTAAAAGAGAGTCTCCGAGTTGATACATGTATGGTATTGAAGCTCGCTTATATGAATATCACGTATATAGAGAAAGAGAGAGAGGACGAGAGAGTGGGAAAGAGAGAGAGAGAGAGCGGATAGCGATAATAAAATACAATATTCGTAATGAGCACGTCAATCAGCTCGGTGAGGGAATCGTTGCGGGATACCGATATCCGGAGTGCCGGGGCGTGTGTATATACGTGTATGAAAGAGTTTTGAGTGATTGACACGGCCGCGCGCTCGCACGTAACGAAATATACGTTGTACACGTATAGACGTATATAGGAACTCTACCAGCCGCGGAGGAGGAAATAGTTCGCCACTTGTCGTTGGTTGCTTCGCTTGCTTAACTGACCCTGTGACACCTCTACGCGTCGAGTCTACTGCTTCTCTCTCTCTCACTCTTTATCGCTTTTTTCTTTTCCTTTTTTTTTTTTTTTTTATTCATTTTTTTATTTGTTCTATTTTTTGTGTCTAGTTACAGAACGCGTTACGTATCATTTTGTTTTTATATGAAATAACGATAGAAAACGCATCTCTTTCTTTGCGCTTAGATTAAAGTATGAGTATATAGATAGAGCGAAAAATGTATGAATTGTGAATTGGATAAAAGGAATGTAATAATACACATTTTTTAATTTACGTTGAAGTAACAAATAATTGTAATTTTAAATATTCATAATTTTTTCAATAAATTAATTAAAATAAAAATTAATGCAAACGGGACTTGGGTTTTCAAAAGAAATTGAATCAGAATACTATTTAATTCGATAAACAAAGCAATTAATTGAATCTCCATTATTTTAAATAAATTTTCATTCCAACGACAAACAGCCTGCAGCTCAGATTAAAATTGCAGCTAACGATTAAATATTCGAGGCCAATGTTGTATCCTCAGGAAAATGGTTGCAGCATTTTATTTTTCCGTCATATCATCGCGCAATTGATCGTTACATCGGTAGTCGATGGTTACATGCATACACACCGATATTTCAGGTCAATCCCCATTAGTTCTCTCTCTCTCTCTCTCTCTCTCTCTCTTTCTCTCTTGGTTCTAACAATTGATCTGTCAGACGAGCATAAAGCGCGGCGAGTACACCTGTTCGTTCGCGATTCTCGCAACGGCAACGACGGCGACTGGAGAATATAACTGCTAGACAGGCGGACAGGTGACTGTCAGTGCCTACGGCTTAGCAACCCCTAAGCTCTTCATAGGCCATTTGTGAGGCATTACTGAAATGTTTGCCCAGGCATTACCGATCCCGAATGCTATATACCTATACATATGACCGCTTATGCATTATACGATCATTAGTATCTTTTTTTCTTTTTTTTTTTCTTTTTAACGTAATAAGTGTTTTTAAACTTATTACGAAAAGTCATTATGGGCTTGTTTTCTAGAACATTCATCATCGTTTATTTAATTTAAGATTTTATACGACGTGTTTTGACAGGAATTAAATCATCAGAATGAATTAATTTCAATGATTTTTTTTCGCTAGCAAATAATCATTTCATTCAATAAGTAAATTTTGCAAAAAAGTGTCAAATCAGGGCTCCCGAAAATTATCTCAACAACTATACTAACCAACAATTTCATACCCGATAGTTTCGTCATATTTAGCAAGGTTCCATACATATAAACACGTATACACCGGTAAACCAACTCCGATCAGGCATTCGTAAGCGCAAAAAAAATGTTACAGTATAGCTGCTCATCCGCACGTCGCTATCGGTTAAACGCACCGTTGCTGCCTCGGCAGATAATGTGCGGTGCACGGGCGTTAAATCGATTTCGCGCATCCGCAAAAATGACGCGTCATCGGATTTTAAAAGCCCCGCCGCCGGGTAACAACACACATATATACGCGCACGCATCCAAAGACACGTATACACACTTACCGGCGCTAGCAGGGAAAGGATGCGGCCGTTGCGTGATTTTCATCGTTGTAATAATGTGCATGCGTACGCATGCGGTGCGGTGGCCGCCGCCTATCGACGTTTCCGATGCCCCGATATATTCCCGACGTATCGAAAGCCCCCGGCTGCGCGTATTCTCTTTCTCTCTCTTTCTCTCTCTTTCTCTCTCTCTCTTCTCCCTTTCCCTTCCCTTCGTTGTACAAAGGGGAGGATATAACGCGCGTAGTCGCTTTTATCGTTGCAATTTCGCGCTCGCGCGCCGTGCGAACAACTCTCGAGAGCGCTGAGAGATTACGAATGCACTTTTCCGATTTATGCCGTCGTTTACGTGCCAATAAATATTTTTTGACTAATGAACTTAATTCGCTGTATCGCTTTCTGTCCCTCTTTTTCGCTATGTGCGCGCGTTCCTTCCACCGTGTGCGTGCACACGGCCGTGTAGATTTGTTCCGGAAAATAATAAAAGTGTGATTAATGCGCGCGAACTGCGCGCAACGAACCTTCGATAAAATGCAATTATTTTATTTTTATTGCTAACGAAAGCTTTGGCGATTATTTCGCGCTTTTTCGATTTTCGAAATATCTTTCGAATTGTTTGCGACACCGTGTTTCGCTCTATTCCTTTTTTTTTTTTTGGTTTAAAAAATTTTCAATAATCTATTGCGAAATCAAATAAATAGAAGCGCAAACAATGATTCTAAGTATGCAAATGGTAATGTCGTTAGTTATTGAATCTTTTTATTATCATAACTATTTAAGTCCTTTTTCTTTAACGAAAGATTATAAAAATAATTTTTTCTTCGTCTTAAAAACAATTAATATTTCACTTTAATAAAGAAATCAACAATTTTGAATTTTATCTACTTGTTGGCATAAGTAGTAAAACAAAAGCTGCAATTCGAATTTATCTTAATTACAATACGCGTATCACGAGTCGGTTGCTTGCAGCAGCCAAACAAAACCTCCTAATTAAAGAAAAGTAAAGTCGGAGGGTAAAGATCTGTTCGAAGCATGGCGCAGCTCACTGAAAATATCCGCTTTACTAAACAATATAAATTACGCGCGCACCCGAAGAACAACATTGTTTTTCGCGATTCTCGAGCACCGAAGCGAGCGCTTTACACGGCAACGGGCAAGTGCATTGTGTCGGCATCCGAGTAAAGCAGAGAGAGAGAGAGAGAGAGAGAAATCGCGTGCACGCGCGCAAGAAGCGTACAAGAAGCGCTGGAATTCTCATACCGGGAAAGGAAGTCCCGATTATGGCGGTGATTTAGCTCTCCATCTCTCTCTTTCTTTCTCCCTTTCTTCGTTCGCTACTCGCGCGTATACACACGCTTTTGCGCGCCGAGTCCGTTGTCTCGGTCAATTAAGTCAGTGAAATTCAACGGTTATCCTGGGATGGATAAGGTAAAGAAGGGGGGGGGCCGGGAGGAGAGAGAGAGAGAGGGAATCGTCTCTCTCGATAGGGGCAAAAAAGCCTTCGAGCGGATCGTTATCGTTATTTAATATCCCGTCATTAGCGCGTTCTAGTGCCAACTCGAAAGTGTTGTTTATGTTGTTTATGTTGAGAGTATAGGCGCCTTCCTTTATCCCTCTCCACTCTCCTCTCTCAACCCTATACCTTTTGCTTCTTCCGTTCTGTGGATAAAGTCGCTGCGGGTAAATTGACTTTTTGCAGATGTCTCAAAGAGGTAGAGAGCGCACCGTTTGCGAGTATAAGTACTTGCGCGAGACACTTTAAACACGTGAAAACCTAACCCGGATTGTCTGGTTTTTTTTTTAATTCTCTCTCTTTACGTATATGGTAAATACGACTCGATATCGCTGGTTTTATTGCGGCGATTGTAAAAGTAGATTAGTGTTATATACTTGTTAACGTTTAATTTTTATTTATATCTTATTTGGTGTAAAGTGTTTTTTTTTTTTTTTTTTTTTTTGTTAGTGAGTACTCGCCAACTTAATTACTTCATTAAACCTTTACTTTTCATTCGTTATCTTACATGTTAAGCGATAAGTTTTTTAGTTCGAAGTTTATTGCACGCACGTATTTCCCGAATAAAATTTATTACCGAGTATTTGATTTTTATATCGCTGGCGGTTATTAAAATACGATAACATTTATAAATGAATAAATATGTTGCAAACTTTTCGCTAATCGATTAAATTTATTTTATATTTAATTTAATTCGCACTCATGTTGTTAAATAATTTACGTGACTTTATATATAAATAGGTTAAAAGTAAGTAGCTCGAGAATTTAATTTAATAAATTTATATACACTTTTATTAATTTACGTCTTTAAAATTAAAAATAACAGCTTCACGATACATCTCAGCGCCAATTAACACTTAATTGTGTTTGCAACAATAGTTAACGACATAAAAAACTTTTACCGTACCGAATCAAAGTTAAAAGAAAAAACAAAAAAAAAAAAAAAAAAAAAAACAGTCGAAAGAATTGAAATATAAAAAGTAGTACACGTGCACGATCGTATTTATGTTTCCTCGTTCTATTCGCGAGCACACACGAGACGCGCGCACTTGAGCGTTACCTGCGAATTTATACATACGCGTGTATACACATACGAGCATCCTATATATATATATAGCAACAACACGATTCGACGTGTGTGCGTAAATGCGCGGGTACTTTAGCGACAGACGAATGGGATGGGTTAATTATCATCGTGTATAGTCGGATCGCGCGTTCGCATCGCGTTTTACCCAGTTACTAATAGGCCACACGTCGGCGAAGCGAGCGACGGTCAAAGGCGCGGAACAAAAGTTATTGGCTACCGGTATGCGTTTCTTCTCTCGTTTATTCGCGTTAAGCCGGGGCTTTCTTTATTCAACGGTCGTTTAACGAGGCAACGATCGCTCGCTCGTCACGCGTATATGCGAGAAGCCGAGTAATTAGATGACCGAGAAAAACGTGAGAAAATCCGATGATGTATTTATATATACGATCGCGTATAAATTATTTGATTTAATATTCCAATTTTTTTTTTTATCTTTAAAACCAAGGTGAAATTATCTTTGTAAACTTAAACAAATTTTGATAAAATGTATAAAGCTTTTAGTGACAGTTAAAGAATACGAATTGAATGTTAACACATAAGAATACGAACGCGAATATGAACGATATTGTACTTGGCAAAAGTAAAGCAAGTTTAGAAAGTAACGGTCTTTGAAACATGGATACGCTTTTAAGATTTTGCTAAGTTTAAACATAGAAATATTTTTATGAGGAATAACGATATGATGATTTTAAAGATAGTTTTTGTGTTAAGTAAAGTAGTTTTGATATTGTATTGTATAAGACTACAAATTTTTAAAAAAATCGTATAAATATAGCAAAAACAATCAAACGCTTAGATATTCTAAAAATATCTTCACATTTCTATAGTTTACTGCTCGAATACTTATCAATAAAGTTAAAAATAATAACCTCGCAGATACAAGCACTAGACCAAAGAAAAAGGAATGAAGCAAAGGTGAGAGAGGTGCGAGAGACTGAGGAGGAAACAAGAAAAAAAAAAAAAAAAAAAAAAAAAAAGGAACAAGGATATATCAACGGTAGCAGGAGGCACCGGGAACGCGCGAGCAGTGTAGTAGAGGTATAGTAGATTGACAGCCGGATATTTTTATGCGAAGCCCCGCGTCCGATAATCCGTTCGCTGTTTTATGGCTGCGGACCGCGCTGACGTCACGCGCCGCGTGGAATATGAATTTCGCATACTATCTCTCCCCCCCCTGTCCCTCTCTCTCTCCTCTCTCTCCTCTCTTTCACTCTCTCATCTTCTCTCTACGTTTTCGAGAGAGAGAGAGAGAGAGAGAGAGAGAGAGAGAGAGCGTGCGTTGCGCGCTATAAATTGCGCTCGCGTTTTCCTACCCCTGCAGACTCTCTCTCGTTCTCTTTGTATATATGCGCTCGCGAGGATTTTAACGAAAATCTGCATATTCGTTTACAGATGCTCGACGGACGGAATGACGTGAACGCGCGCTCGCGTGTTTGTCGATGAATGCGCGCTAGAATATATTTATACATATCTATGTATACGTATACGTATGTATAACCCCGTGTACGTACGTACGCATAAGCGCGCGAGTGGCGCACTCTCGCAACGCGTACGTTGCCGGCTGTTTGTAAATGCATTAGGATGCGCGAGTGACTTATGCATTTTTGAATTTGCGCGTTTCGGCCTTGTATAACGCTCGCGTACGTTTTACCTAGCCAACACGATGTACGAGCTGCTGCTGCTGCTGCTGCCGCCGCCGCCGCTGCACTGCTCTCTCAATTTTTTTTTCCCTGTTTTTTCGTTGATTTTTTTTTTTTTTTTTTTTGTTTATTGGAAAATCTACGCGCACCGTACCAAGTTATTTGACTATATTTTTTGTTTTTTTATTTATTACGCGAGCGTGTGATTTTTTTCTCTCGTCGCGATGTAAATTATGCGATGAATTTAACTCACTTTTTAATAATTGTGAAATATGTAATTTACGAAAGAAATGAATTATTTTATTTTCTATACTATATTTTAATAAATGCGTGAAATTTTAAAGTTATGCTTTTATTTTCCTATTTGTTTAATCATCGAGTATTAAAACCATAATAACGCAATTTGTCCAATAAAAGTTTAAACATACATAATCTATTCAATTATTATTTTTAACCAATTGTCAAATAAAAGCCAATAAAAGATCGTCACATTTAATTTTTAAATCATTTTATATAATTTATAAAAATCAGAAGTTTATTTCCGTATAAATTTTATGTCGAAGAGGGTGCGCGTGCGGCACATCGAATAGAAAAACAGAGAGAGAGAGAGAGAGAGAGTTAGAGAGAAACGGGAAAATGTTCGCCGGTATAACGGGCGCGGGATTTTTTTCTTCTTTTACGCTCCGGTTATTGACAGATGATATTTTATCCGCGAGCGACGTATGCGCGCACCCACGCAAATGTTCGCTCGCTCGTACACTGTATCCCATAACTGCCGCATATATGCGTGTCTCCCTCTCTCTCTCTCTCTCTCTCTTTCTCTCGGCGCATATAATACGCAAGCGAGCATTTGATCCGAGTGACGCGCGATATTATTTATCGGGGAATAATTCCGTCATTAAAATAGAAAATAAATCACTAATTGTCAGAGATGATTGCTCCCGTTTATTCGCGGCCTTTTTTATTTTTATTTTTTTTTTTATGCTTTACGCTCACTTATATATATATATATATCATGTGAGAGCGCGATGAAAAGAAAATATTACTGGTTCTCTCTCACTCTCTCTCTCTCTGTCTGTCGTATTTATATCTTAACAAATTGCCTTCTCGTATTTTAGCATTATGTCGCATTTTCAAACATCATAATTGTACGGCTGTACGCTACTTTACCTTTTTCAATTCAATTGCACGTGCGCGTTTAACGAATCGAGACGAGATAATATAAGCGAACGAAAATTAACGGCCTCGACACTTGTTGTATGTGTGTCGTTTGAATTAAACAGAATTTTCTATACTCATTCATTATGCGATCGTTTCAAAACCATTTGAATTTTTTTTCTTTTTTTTTTCTTTTTTTAAATAAAAAAAGCAACATACCAACTAAAAAACAAAAAAATAAAATCAAACAATGTCGACGTAAATCCGTAAAGCCTTCGTTTCAAATTACGCACGTCCGAATGTGTACGCGCACGTTGGTGTAGCGAGGTTTACTTGATCTCGTTGTAGGAAAATGTTGATCGTATGCGTAAAGAGAGAGAGAGAGAGAGAGAAAGAGAGAGAAAGAGAGAGAGAGAGATAAAGGGAAAGGGAGGAGCGACAGAGCGTAATCGAGGAAAGACGCGATCTCTCTATCTCCCTCTTCGTAGCGGCACGAAGGCGAGCATCCGTAGATAATACATGCGTAAGCTCGTCGAAGCGTAATTTCGACAGCATTTCGAAGTCATCGAGGCCGGACGATCCGTAATTAGGCGGAGCCTGCGGAGAACAAGCCCGACTGGCCGAGGTATAGACTCGAGAAGAGACAGAGACACTGTATTGACTAGTACCGCTAGCAGGAGTGGCTGCTCTGCTACCACTGCTCGCGCCGGCTTCGACTAGTCTCCCCGGCAATTACCGATAGCCACTACGCCTCTCTCCCTCTCTCGCTTTCTGCTTCTCGTACGCGAACGACAAATGCATTTCGCTTGTTCCATTAGAGCTCGGTATGTAAGTCTTTGTTCGCTTGTATGTACGTGAGCTCGGCTACCGGCTGCGTAGTTACCGAAACGTGCTCGCGTTGACCGTGTAAAAATTATTCCCCCTCTCTCTCTCTTCCTCTCCCTCTCTGTGATGATACGATCCATTTTGACTTTTTGCTGTTGCATTATCGATAAGGAATGATTGTACGTTGGTATTAATTATTTCGACTTCTTTCCGATGAACAAATTCAAGTCGGTTTGTTTACAACGGTGTTACCGCCGACAAAAATTCGTTAACGTACAACGCAGCGGTTATTTATTTATCACCGTACGCGTAATTCAAATACAATTTCGATTAATCTTCGATCGGGGGAATACAAAAGCCTGAAAACGGGCCAATGGCACTTAAAAAATTAAGCTCGACACCAAAACGAGGCCGAAGATCGCTTCGGTTTGGCGGACGTGTATGTATCGGTGTGTACGTGTGTACGGCTCGGTTACACAAACCGCAGATATTTACAATAGCGCGTTGCGCGAGAGCCCTCGGCACCGCTCTCTCACCGCTGGTTACACACCCGTCTCTCTCTCTCTCTCTTTCTCTCCTTCCATCACACCTACATACACGAAGGGTGTCGCGACTACCCTACCTCCCCCCTCTCTTTCTCCACACGCGCGATAGAGAGAGAGAGAGAGAGAGAGAGAGAGAGAGAGAAAGCAGTTCGTGTATACGTACGAACAGACGTGATACAGAATATATGAATAATAATGGCCGGGGTTGCGCGCGGTATCGCGCGACCGCTGCCGCCGTGGTGACGGTGGCGATGGTGGTGGTGGTGGTGGTGGACGCGCACACGAAGTCATCGGCACCAGGGCCGCAAACCACCGTCACCACCGACGCGTTATGACCGGCGAGCGTTGGTGATGTACTGGCGAGGCGCGCGATACACGGGCGCGATTCGCTCTGATTAGCGCTATCTGTAACGATACCGCTCTCTTCTCTACCTTCATCCTACCCCTACCTCCTCTTCCTCCTCCTCTTACTCACCCTGACCGAACCTCTATCTTTCTCTCTCGTTCTCTTTCTCATCCTCTTTCTCTTTCTCTTACTCTCTCTCTCTCTCTCTCTCTCTCTGCGCATAATCTCGCCATAATCGAGCGATCCCTCGCGGGAGCGAGTCGCTCGCTCGCTGCGTTTTACTCCGTCGGTCGTGTTTCCCCTCGGGCTCCTGCTTCCCGCAGCTCGTTATTTTGCCCGATTTTTTAAATCGTTTTTTTTTGTTTCTTGTTTCTATCGAGAGCTAAAGAGCGAGAGAGAAAGAGAGAAGTTTTCGTGCGCTTTCGTCGGCCGCGAGCGGTTCCTCGCTCACGCTAGCACACGCGCACTCCCACGTGGAGACGGAGGGGAGGAGGAATTTTCAGATTTTGCCGAATCGATTGACTTTAGCCGATTTACGTCGTATCATCGACAAGTGTAGAATTATGTTTACGAACGTTATTTTATTCGGTGAATTAGCTAGGTCTTTATGATAGTTTTATTATCGTTTTCGTCGCACTCAATTTCACATTGTACGCTTATAAACCGAGAGTTGATTGCTTTAACGAACACACGTGATTTACTTGTTTATAAGTAACGCTGTATAATCGATCATTGTAAAATTTGACTTTACGAGATATTCTCGTGAAATTTATCGCGCGTTCAATTATTTATGTGAAATATATTTGTAATAAGTATTAATGTGCTTATAATGTATTTTAAAATATCTTAGCTGAAATTTTTTAGATTGAAAGCCAACGTTTGCAAAAAAAAAAAAAAAAAAAAGAAAGATAAACGAAAAAACAAAATATATGTAACGCATGGGGCGCGAATCAAAAAGTTTGACGTATCTTCACGCCGTTAAAACTCGGCAACTACTCATGGTATTGGTGGGCAACGAGCCCAAACTCTCCCATTACATTTATGCATCGCGAACACAAAGTGTTATAAATATAGTTAACGCAGGGTCAGCAAGACCGCGCGGCGCATTAATGCGGCTGATTGCCCGTACATCAAGCTACGGCGATTCGCCGCATCCTCTTCGTCTCTTTCTCCTTTCCCTACGCTTCTCATTCTTCTTCCGCGCGAGTTAACTGTACCAAAGTTGGGTTAGTTACGTTCGCTCGTGGCTCGATGGTGGTTGGCGCGCTTTATTAAAATATTCGGCCATCCTCTTTGGTCACCGCGCGATAAAGACGATAATTTTATGCAAGTGTGTATGTGACGCACTTACGTGTGTGTAAGCGATGTTGGTTCTCGTTTTCTCGGATGGAAATATAATCGAATCGTAGAAGAGGCGGACCGCGGTAAGGTGTGTGTTATAAAATGAATGTTTTTAAGCAACTTTACGTTGACATAGTTGAAAACATCAACGAGAACGCGTTATGAAAATATGACGTACGCAAAACATGCTGCTTTTCATTTTTACGTTGGTAATTTTTTTTTTTTTTTTTTTTTTTTTTTTTTCTTCATTTTCGCCATCGTATTTTCTCTCTCCGGAGCCACGAGAAAGTCTCTTTCTTATCGCCGAGCGAAGCCGTTGCGCGCCTTTCGAAAAAGTAACCGCGCGGCTGGTTAAATTTATAGGGCTATTTTTGCGCTCGTTCTTTCATGGTGATACTTAGGTTGTCTCTTCTTTACCTGCAACTTTGCAGCGAAGAAAAAAAAAAAAAAAATAAGCAGCCTCGAAAGTAATGAACTCGAAAGAAACTCGCGCGCGACGCGAAAGAAAAGAAGAAGCGTGTATATGCGGCAATTTGACTTATCGTGATCAGGTACATATATTTGTAAGAAACTTTGATTGTATCTTGGATTTTTATTGCTCCGAGAGGTATCTAAACTTACAAAACGTATGCCACTTAACGAAAAAATTTTGAGCGTTCGTTTTAAACGCTTGTTTTCCAATATATTTGTGCCGATTTATATATATCGTCTTATCTTGAGAATAAAAAAATTAACCGTCGACCGTTCGCCTTTAACTCGTTTAAGAGTAAAAAAAAAAAAAAAAATACAAGAAAAAAAGAAAAAAGTAATAATAAACATCAGTTGCACAACTCACGCACCGCAGCCTCGAACGCAAAATTTTCTCGTTAATTTTCGAGCCGAAGAAAAAATTAAGAGGAAAAAGTATATTCTCGCGCAACGCAATATGTTAGAATGAATATTTTTCGCGCGCGAGTTCGCAAAAAATCTAGCCGTAAGAAAGAGAGAGGCAAGACGCCGGCAAAACGATGTCAGCACCGCGAGAAGAGGCTATTTATACAAAGCGCGAGCGCGTAATATTTCATTCATGGCGCGACATATTCGATATGCTTCATGGTTAAAGAAGATTTTCAAGTCAGCCGGATAATTGGCTCTAATCTATAAGTTTACGACTTAGGGAATAAAGAAAGCCCGCCGGGGTGTACCATCCTCTTTCTCTCCTCTTCCTTACTCCTTTACTTCGACTACTTTTTCGCATTCAATAGACTTTTCCTCTTGTTCGGCCGGGAAGTTAGAAAGAACGACGACGACGAGGTAGAGGACGAGGGAAGAGAAAGCTGTATATACGCGCACTTTCTTGGCTTTTTCGTCGGTATGCGCGGCCCAGGAAATTGCTTGCTGCGTTTTCTCTCTCTCTCTCTCTCTCTCTCTCTCTCTCTCTCTCTCTCTCCCTCTCCCTCTCTCTCCTTCCCTCTTGCTTACTCGGCGCAGCTCGCGGCGTTATTGAACGACGAGCGAACAAAGTTGCTCTAAATTATTATGCGCGCGGTGCGCCGAGGTAAGAGGGAGCGAGAGAAGGAGATCGACGCGCTTATACGTCGAGAAAGAGAAAGAAATAGGCCCCGTGGCAAGGAAATATATATTCCGCCGTAGACGAAGCTCGCTTTCAGCTCTCTCTCTCTCTCTCTCTCTCTCTTTTCCTCTCTCTCTTCCTCTCCTTCCTCTTACTCTCTGTATATACACTTGCATTATGAGCGTAAGCTGTAACAACAACAGTCCGTTCGTCTTTCCTCTTCTCTCCCTCTCTCGCTCACCCTTTAGTTAGCTCTTACTCGTCGTATATATCGACAGGTCCTCAGCGGCATTATCCGGCATTATCCACCTCGGAAAATTGTTTCTCCGAGGCGCTTCGAAAGACTTTGCTTATTTTATATATCCTTACCGTTAACCGAGACTCGAGATTGGATACGAATGCGCAGCGTTTAGCTTGCGTATACGAGTATATGTGCCCGCGGAGATAGGAGGAAAAGATTAACTCGCGCGGCAACTTAAATGCTCGCGCGTATGAATGTTAATGCAACTTGACATATGGTATAATCGACTCATTAAGCTATACGAGTCAAAGAGAAAGAGAGAGAGAGAGAGAGAGAGAGAGAGAGAGAACGCGCGGAGTATTACTTCGAGGTAAGTTTGACTTTGAGAACGCTGTCTCATTGCTCTTTTGCTTCGATGATGTAGGCTTGCTTGCTCGTGAACTAGTTAATGGACCCAAAGGTTTGATAAAATAACTAACTGGAAAGTAGAAAAAAACCTTTGAAAGTTATTACAAATTAAAATTTTTTCATTTCGTTTCAATCTCTTAAATACGTAAAAGTAAACTTTTTTCACTTACAAATTTTTTTTTTATTTTAACAAAGCAAGTATTTTGCATTTTATACTTTATTAAAAAATTCCATTCAGATCAAATATTTGCACGCGTTGTTAAGTTTGCGTTGATATAAAAAGATATATATATACTTTCAAAGCACGTCCGACAATAAATCTCCAACAAAAAATCTACAAGAGGCCATCAAAACAGTTCTCAAGTGAAAACATTAATAACCGCCAACAGTCAATCAGTAAAGAGAGGTTAAACAAGCCTTCTCACACGTACACCCTTCTCTCTTTCGTCTCAGTCGCCGTCGTCGTCGTCGTTGTTCCATGTTCACAGATAAACTTCGGATCCGACGTGTCGTCCAGTTCGTATGTAGATAACCGGCGCAATGTGTAGGCGTTCGACGTTATCCAGAAGCATGACGAGTCACGGGAAGGGCGTTGAAAGCCGGATTCGCGGCTAGAGAGTGAACGGATAACATTGTGTCGTGAAAAGAGAGAGAGAGAGAGAGAGAGAGAGAGAGACAACGCGACGCGCGGTTGTTGCGGCGTCGAAAGCTCAAGCGCGTGATAAGTCAGAATGTTTGTGTGTGTGTGTGTGTGTGTGTGTGTATCGGTTTATATGCGAGAACTCGCGGAGGAAAATCGGATCCCAACGCGGATTCAGTCGACGCGTATTGCGCGAGCGCACGAGGCGACGCGATTGATTTATATGGGCGCGAGTTGAGCCCAGGAAAGGAAAGGGGAGAAGAGAATGAGTGTAAGAGAGAGAGAGAGAGAGAGAGAGAGAGAGTTGGAATAGTTGCGATATTGTTCTTCCCTATTCAGGGTAAGGTTTCAATACATTGAATAAGATTACAGATGACAGCATGGATCAAGGATATCTTTAGAAATGCCCGCGTACGTGCGTATTCTAATTTTATAGAAACTACCACATATCGCTTGTGTACCGTCATGTTTCTTATTTACAGAACTTTGAACGCGAATAATTTTTAATTAAACTTATTACCGTTGTACGTAACGAGTATTTGTATCATAGTTTTTCTTTTCAAATGAATTAGCTCCAAAGTTAATAAGGTAATTGTTGAAAAATATTAAAATTTACTGTTGCAAAAAATTTATTTGAAAATAACGTTAATAATCGTAACCATTCACCGCGGTAATGTTATTGCATAGCCTACAATTTTCGTAAAATCCAGTACAAAAAAAAAAAAAATGAACTTTCACGTTATTTAAGAGTTTACACTAAAATACCTTATACTCCGCGTGTCGTAAAATGAAGAAAAAAAAAAAACAATTTGCAAAGTAAAAATGAAAAGGAGGATCGAGAGGCGCAGCGGACCGGATCGCAAAATTTGCGAGCAAGATGCAGACGGAAGAAGACGACAACGACAACGACAACGACATCGACGACGACGACGACGACTTTCTTATACATGACGAAGAAGAGGATAACGACGCGATGCATGAAAAAGAGCGTCGGAGGGGGCGATTCCCAGCCGCGAAAATGACAGCCGCCAGTCCCTCTTTCCGCCCAGCGGGTAATTAAAATCTCTTCCGACAAAAATCTCCTGTAATTGCCATAAATTTACGAGGCAGCCGAGGGAAAACGCCGCGAGCCCGTACTGAGCGAGAGAAAAAGAAAAAGAAAATGAGTAAAGCAGTACGCGAAAACGAAGAGGCGGTGGTTCTTCTTCTCTTCGTCTCCATCTTCGCCGTTTCGTTGCCTCGAAAAGTGCTTCTTTGCAAAAAGACTCCGCAGCTGCATTAAGGTAAATAAAAGCCAACGTAAACGGCCAAAGAGCGTTGGAAAATACGAAAAGAAGAAGAGTACAAGAGAGAGAGAGAGAGAGAGAGAGAGAGAGACAGAAAGAGAAAGAAAAAAGACGTACAGCGAGCGAGAGTGAAAAGCGGAAACGATGAGGGGCCTACATTTTACGCGACTAACGCGACTTGATACATTGCGACTCGCAAATGTCGCAAGAGTAAACGAGAAAAAGAGAGAGAAAAAGAGAGAGAGAGAGAGAGAGAGAGAGAGGGGAACTTGTCGAGCGCTTTCGTCCGGGACTAGCGTTGCCTCCACGCTCTTGTCATGTTTTAACATTTCAGTTTACACGGCCGCTAATCACGCCGGCGACGCGATGCATTTACGCGCGGGTCTTCCTCCGCGCGTCAGCTCGAGTTTTCTCGATAAACGAGGGTTATCGCTCTTGCGAGACAGTCGGAGGACGGAGAAAGAAATAGAGAGAGAAAGAGAGAGAGAGAGAGAGAGAGAGAGAGAGAGAGACGCGCAACCAGCAGGAATTTTAACTCGCGCGCTCTACTTGCTAATTGAGTTGTCCACGAGTGCACTGAATCTTCTCATTCGTACACTTAACTCCCCTCGTTTCTTTTTCGGTGATTTCTCTTTATGTATTGCAAACGTACGAAAATATATATCTTCGAACGCTAATGATGACGATAAATTTAATATATAAAATAATAAATACCAGCGTGATTAAATATACGTTTTAACGAGCAATTCTCCATAAACATGTGTATATATATATATACTATATGTGTATAAATAAAATACCAGTTTAAATGTTTCATTTCATTACGAAAAATATGAACGCGTGTAAATATCTAGAATTAAAAATAAATATATTTTATCGTACAATTTTGTTGCGTTAACTATAAAAAAACATACCTACAAAAAAAAAAAATATATATATATATATATATATATATATATATATATATATATATATATATGTATATATATTAAAAAGTACGTAAAAAGATATTTAGATTACGAAATAGAATCGAAAATTTAACGACGTACAATACATTAAAGATTTATCAGATGATTTTGTGCGTTGTACAGCTTCTATTTTTTATTTTCCCTCTCCCCTTAACCCCTCGTTTTTCGATGTGATAGTTGCCTCATAGATTGCGCTTTTAAACTCGATATCATCAATGCCCGCGGGCAATTTCCCTTTACAACCCTGGTAACGATGTTTTTCATTCCGCGCGTACATAAAATTATCAAAAATAAAAAAAAATAAATAAATAAATAAATAAATAAATAAAAGTGAAAATAAACGGTTGTTAAAAATCATTAAAGAAATAATTATGTGCAACAATTAAACGATCGTAAACATAATTGTAAATCAAGCGATAATTAAGATTTTAAGCGTTTTATTAGTATAATTTATTGTACGATTTTATAGCCAATCCCATCAAACGTAACGTTAAAATTTCTGAATTGTATACATTTTACATAAGTATTCTCGCATAAAAAAAAAAAAAAAAAAAAAAAAAAACGGATTAATTTTAAAAAGATGTATACTATCCGCGCATTATATGGTATTCGTGTCATTAAGAAACTTGAAATTATACCAATAAAAATATAAATATTTTTAGCTTTCGGCATCTAGATAAACATCAAAACCGAAACGCGGCGCGAAATTATTATCACTTTCAAAACATGTGTCTTTGCTTTTACGAGTTTTCGAAAATGAAAAGCTAGTAGCCGTCGTCGTAACGATGACTTTAACGCGCAATTTCTCGCTCTCTTTCTTTCTCTCAACTCAATCGTAATTTGTAACGTTATTGTTACTGTCCAATAATCGTTTGTCGATAAAACGAAACTCGATGAGTCAAAGTAGGTGTCGATAGCGCGATCGTTGACGATTACCGCGAAGCGACCTTTAATAAAGAGATTCCCTTTGAATTTTACAACTTTTATATTGGCGATTTACGTACGGCGAATGTCCCTTTATAATACCAACAAAATTCTCGTAATGCAAAACTTGCGCGCTACGGTCTTAACGAATTAAGCAGAGAGCGAGAGAGAAAGAGAGCGGGGAGAAAATATCGGGAAGAAGAGAAGTGGTTTCAATAAAAAATGATGGCGCGCTGCGGTGCCAAGCGACTCCGTAAGTGTGTCCTAAGTGCATTTAACGATTATTTTATATTAACGGGTGAATTTATTAGCAGCCTCCATTATCGGGGAGAATTTGGCGGCGACAGTCGCCACCGACGACGACGACGACGACGACGACGACGTTGCCCGTCGCCCGAAAGAAGCCAAAGGAGACGAATAAAAATGTCGGAGGAAACAAAAAGTCCGCTGAAGATAAAAAAAAAAAAAAAAAAAAAAAAAAAAAAAAAAAAAATGTATAACGCGGAGAACGAAGATGGAGAGGCGGTGGGCAGAAAGATTCGAGAGAGAGAGAGAGAGAGGAAAAAAAAAAATCGACGAATCGTCCGAGTAAAAGTGGATTTTAGCAAAATTTTTGGAATCGCTGCGTGCTTGTTAACGCGACGTCCAGAAATGCAATCAAAATGCGAAATGATCATCAAATAGAAATCTATTTTATAAAAATTAAATACCACGCTGTTATTGTAAATCAAAGAATAATTATAATACTTAAATAAAAACTTTTGTTTTTTTAAATTTCTTTTATACATAAGTTATAATAATATGCAGATTATTTTTCTCTTTTATATTATTTTATCAAATATTATTGCGCGTATTTTTACATCTTTATTAAATTTTACGTTCCGAGTTTATTTATCGAAGCAACGCCAGTACTTTATTGCTTCTTTTCTTCCGGTTTTCTCAACAATTTCTTTTAACGTGACTTAGGGCGCCTTTGTGCAATAAGCGGTTCATATATAATAAGTTCGTGCTGAGAAACATAAAAGCAAAAAAGGAAAAAGTACAGAAAATCCAAGGGGGAATAAGAAAAAAAAAAAAAGAAAGAAAAAAAAATACGAACGAAAAGGTGGATATTATAAGAGAAAAGTGGAGGTCAGGTATTCTCTCTCTCTCTCTCTCCTCTCTTTCTCATTCCAGGCGTCTTTATCTCAACGGTTGAAGTTATCTTTTCGTTCTCTCACTTCCGGGATTGCCGTTGCTCTCTTCGGTCCTCGAGATTACTCGGCCTGGCGTTTCTCTTTCTCTCTCGTGGCGTGTGCGTATATAAAAAACGTGAAAAAGTAACGTTGCCATGGAACCGATAAAGCCAACTTAAAAGGTCTTACGAGCCAATAACACAAGCCATTTAAATTTTACACTTTATGAAATTATTTTAATTCCCTTTGTACGCACGCGTTTGTACACATACATGCGTATACGTATATATGTATATATGCATTTCTCTTTGGTCCGTATCACATTTTGCGGCACAGATGGCATTTCGAGATAAAGACACGCATGAATTTCAACAAGGCGCAGAGGAAACAGGAATTCCCATCGCATACGCGACGATATTGCAAAATTAAGACCCCGGCGAAGAAGAACCGAGAGAGAAAGAGAGAGAAAGAGAGAGAGAGAGAGAGGATCTCCAAATGCGTATACTCCGATGGAATTTACTGAATTACGCGCGATACTTTATCGAGAATTAACTTTCTCCTTAATGCTTCGTACAACTTTTTTTTTTCTTTCTTTCTTTATTTATTTATTTATTTATTTATTTATTTATTTATTTTTTTTTTGTTCAACTTTAATCAGAGACTACATAGTGTTATATCGAGGCTTTTGAATCGTTTTCATTCTTTATAGCAGCGAACGCCGTGAGCGAATAAACAAAAAGACGAAGAAAAAAGAAGCAAACGAAATAAAAAGCCCGCGTAAATAAAAATAAAATTTTCTCGGATAAATGAATATTAGTTAAATTATAATTTACAGTAAAGATAATTTTATCCTGTTGTAAAATTAAAATTATTAAAAATGTAATCGAGGCGAAAAATTATGATTTACGATGAAAAAATTAAATAAACTTAATGATAAAATTGAGAAAATTGTATACCAATACGTGAGTCGATCGAAAACCAACAACTTTAAATTGTCACAACGGTACTTTGTTATTATAATAATTTAATCTTATATTGGAAAATAATTCATTATTCCTTAGCAATTTAAAAGTATTAAGCAGCGCTCGTGTTTCAAGTATCAGCCGTAATGTAAATTGTTTTTTATAGCCAGAACACAGGGATAATCAGCCAGTCAATTTTAAGTAACGCGGCGAAATCATTTTCAAATAACATAAACAACACTTTCAAACGATACGATCTCTGCATTAACCGGTAATAAAATGCTAAAAAAATTGCATAAGTGGTATCCGTTCTCTTGTTCTCCCTCTCTTTCTCTCTCTCTCTCTCTCTCTCTCTCTCTCTTTCTCTCCGAAATCGCGCAAACGAGTTAATAACGAACGTTCCATACTGTCACGACAAGATAATTTCATTTTATGCACTGGGGTAACGCAGGCTCCACGTTCCCAAGCGAGTAACTATACCTCGGCCCCTTTTTCAATCCCCCGTTGTTCTCCCTCTCTTTTACTTTTTCCTTCTCTCTCTCTCTCTCTCTCTCTCTATCTATCTCTCTCGCTTACGTGAATATAAGCAACAGAAAAAGAAACGTCGATTCTCGGTAGAATAAGGTGAAATAAGAAGCTTTTTCGAGGAGAGAGGACCACATACTCCAAAAACTCTCCGAATATAAAAGGCAAAGTGGATGGGTAAAAGAGATAAAAACAAAAAGAGAGAGAGAGAGAGGGATGGAGTTTTTTGGTATGTTCAGAGAGGAGGGTAAAGGGCGCGTTTAACGCGACCCATGAGACTAAGCTCTGATGGGGTTATGGGCCTCCCAGGCCTACTACTCTTTTCCGGCTGCTTCGCGTCCCGTTTTTCCCTTCATTTTATTTCATAATACTCGCCGCTACGGGGAGTGACGTATTCGTCCTGCAGGACGAACCCGCGGTCTAAGTCTGCGGCTGGCTACGAAAATGCCTTTTAGATTGCGAGAAACGTACGTAGTGAACGCCGAGAATTGAAATTCCCGTTCGCATCGTATATATAATATCCGGATAGTTTCGTCGGTCGCGAGATCGGATTGAGATTTGCCTGCCTGCTTTATGGCTCTTTTTTTTTTCTCCTCCTTCTTTCGCGGGATGAAATGGAAGTTTTATTACTTATTGCATATGGAGAGAAATCGATTTGTGAATTTTTTTTAAAATTGGATTTCAGTTGTTCAATGGATATATATGTAAAGAAACAGTTTTGGTTTACTCACGAATCTTTTTCATAAAACTAATATTCTGTAATCTGGTCGTTTGACTCACCTGTAACAAATAAGTAAACAATAAATTTAATATAATTATATTAAATAAATATATAGATATAAAATTTTAAATATTTGAAATAAATTTAATTAACACATTTTCAAATACAAATTCAATTTCATACATAAAATTCTCATATTCTTTTTCAACAATATCGCTTCTCAATTCTAATAACGACTCTCGCATTGTACTTTACAACGTTGAGTACGTAACGTTTAAGGTTAGAGCGAGAAACAGACCGGATTATTTATCTTTATGACAAGAATCCGTGTACCGAGAGAGACACCTCGCGTACACGCAACTATTTATATTTGCGAGAGAAAAGCACGAGGCGAGTTCTCTCGCGCATTTTTTTCTTTCCACTTCTCGTCGGTGTGTTTGCACACGACCACCGTTGACTTTTCTCTCTCTCTCTCTTTTTCTCTCTCTTTCTCTCTTTTTTACTCCATCGCGGTAAATCAAGCCGGCGGTGCATCCACTATTCCGGAGACTCGTCGAGAATTTTCCGGGAAACGTGAAAAAAAAAAAAAGTAGAGCTCAAAGCAAAAGAGAAAGATAGGAAGTCGTGGAGCTTTTGGAAGTTCTATTTAGCTCGCAGAGATGGTACAGTTCTCGCCGGAGGGTTGTTGGTAACCCCGGCTTATTCATTCGTTGTGAATGAAGCAAAACGAAGGAAGTGGGTGTCGCGACACGCGCATCATATCGCTCTCTTTGCCTTTTCTTGATTAGCGTGGTTAAATTTTTTTTTTTTTTTTTTTTTTTTTGTGGTTATATACGTGTTTTGGTGTATAACTAGGTATACAAAGTGTACGCACGAGTGACAATAGTGATCATAACGCGTAGTTGAAATGTTTATGAGATGCGTTGCTTTTGTTTCTTTTTATATTCTTATTTTTGTCTATTTCTAGGATGACGAAAATTTTATTTTATTTATTTTTTTTTTTTCAAATAAAACAATGTTTTACACGGTACGAGTATTATAATAATTAATCGCATTAATCGCAAATATAATTATCGCTATAATATATAATGGTATTAACTATAATATGAATTGATTTGTTTTCTAAATATCTTCTGTAGTACTTTTGTAATGTAAATAAAAAAATCAGATAACACGCTTAAGAAATAAGAAGGTGAAAAGTAAATAAAAGCAAGACATGTATCAAAGATGAACGATCATCTTCACTCTCGGCGGAAAAGATTTGCATTATAATGAAAAATCATAAAACACGCGTATTATCTCTCTATCTCTTTCTCTCTTTTACAATGGAAAGAAAAATGAAACTATAGAGCAAAGGGACAAAGAGAAAGGCGAGAGCGGTACAGCAGCCACAGTAAATTTCCACGGGCAATTTTCGGTGCATCCGTAATCGAAATACGGGTAGGTATAAGCGATTTTCTCGTCCGCATAGAGCGATTCGCAAGTTTTACGCGTCCTCGAGGACCGATTGTCCGCTCCATGGATTACGGAAACCCCCAATGCTAAAGAGAGAAAAGGAGAGAGAGAGAGAGAGAGAGAGAGAGAGAGAGAGAGAGAGAGAGAAAGCAAAAGATAAAACAAGTAGAAAGCGCCTAGATTCAACAAACGCGTCGAGAGAGAGAGAGAGAGAGAGAGAGAGAAGGCGAAAGGGGGCAACAACGGGTAAGTGGAAGAGAGAAGGAACGAGAGCGCGGAGACAAGAGAAATACGAGGAAAAGGTTATTTCAGGATTTTGCATTATTCCCAGCAGTAGCCCAGCCCCTTTTCCCTTTTGTCCTCTATCCCGTATCCTTCCCTTTCTCTCTTACTGCTTCTTCCTCTCTCTTTCTCTATCTCGAGCGTCTCATCTTGCGCGAAGCTACTCTCCTGCTCGATGTTCCGCTATGCTAAGTTTATGTTACACCGAGGGATGTGTCGCCCTTGTAAAACCATTTTCAGATAACGCATCTCACTCTCTCTATCTCTCTCTCTCTCTCACTCTTTCTCTTTCTTTCGGTATACATACTTACGCACATACGCGTATAATCATAATACATGCGCAAGAGAAAAAGAGAGAGAGAGAGAGAGAGAAGGAGGTATTTGTGTCTCTCTCTCTCTTTCTCTTTCTCTCTCTCCTTCTCTCACTTACGCGTTCGGTTGACTCAGGGCTTTTGGCGCAGCCGGCAGTCACTATGCTCCCGCGAGCGCGCGTGCACGTTGTTGCATTATATATGAATTCATATCGTTCGCCCGATCGGTTTATGGTTTTATATTTCTGTTGGGGAGGGTTTTTACAATGATTGGAAACGCCGCGAATAGATACCAACGCATTTTCACGCACGTCGAGCTCGATTCCATTTCTCCTTTTTCTTTTTCCTTTTTTACCCGCTTGTATATAATACACGCGCGTAAGAGTGCATTATACATGTTTACGCATATTTTGGTTGTTATTCGAACTTGCTATAATTTTAATATACTGGATGTCTGTATATTTTGCATTATATGCGCACCGAACGAGCGACGACCGTTCGTTATTAGAAAATTTATACGCGCGGATTTGATTATGCCGAACTCGATTTCTCGAGTTTTAACAACGCCTGAAATCGCGCAATGTAAAATTGCTCTATATACATACAGAGCATAAGGGAAGCTTTACGAACAACCATCGTGTACATATTCCATGTGTGTACACGTATACATATAATCCTGTCGTGTATGCGCTTGTGCGTGTATATGGTAATACGAGGTAGCATGTAGCAGCACCTTTGGATCTTGAAAATATGAAAGCGAGATCATAATCTCGAAAATTAAAATATACAAATACGCCTCGTCTATGTGTACATGCAATTATGCATAATGATGTTTACGGGCTGTCATGTGCGCGCACGTTTTCATACATATCTAACGCATCTAGAATTCATGCATACGTAATTTTTGAAAAATAAAAAAAAAAAAAGAAAAAAAACAAAGAAAAAAGAAAAAAAAGTAATAACTTATGAAAATTTACGCGAGTTGACTCTTATCTCTCTCTCGTTTTGTTGATACATTCTAATAATTTTTGAAAAGCTTTTAATTAATAATATACACTCTTGTATTAAGAATAAATTATGTAAATCATACAAACGCGTATCCAAACCATAAATTGCCATCGAAAAAAAAAAAAAAAAAAAAACAAAACATTAGAAAGACGAAATCCAACAAATCGCTCGAAAATTTTAATTTTCACCGGCTGCCTCGTAAACATCGCAAGTATTTCCGTTAATTTACGAAACATAAACGATAAAATAAAAACCACGAAAGGAAAGGAGGAGGGTTACTCCGCGTATTAAGAGAGAAAGAGCGAAAGGTCGGCCACGGGCATTGGTTATCGCGGGTCGAGTTTATAAAAGATGCAGGACCGGCTCTTAGGAAACGATCGAGCGGAGCGTGAGGTCCCCCGGGGGATAGCCTTCTGCAGGAGAGAGCGCGTAGGTCGTCGCATCGGGACGATTACAAGCCATACATTTTTGAAAAACAACGTCCACGAGAAAAATGGACGGGTGATACTCACCCACTTTTTACTCTCCCCTTCTTTCCTACGCGTTATATATATATATATATATATATATATATATATATATAAAAATTGTGGAAGAAAACTTGCGAGTTGCAAGTTATTCGTATCTATCGAAGTTGCTCTCTGCATCGATTTTACCCGAGACACGTCGCCTCTTCTCGCTTTTCTTTCAAATATACATGATAGTTATTTTTTTTTTAATGCGATACAAAAAAAGAGACGAAGAGAGATACAATTTTCGAGAAATTTATAATAACGAATCTATGGAAAAAAGTGAATATTATTAAAATTTATTTTGACAAACGATATTCGAGAGTTTGGTTAAATAATATAGACTTTGTATGAAAATAAAAAATTTTCGCCGAATATAACGATAACTTTACGTTGCATAATATCGAATAATTGAAGTTTATATAATACATTCGATTTGAATAACATATATAAAGTCATATGCAAAATAATTAAAATGCATTGAAACGTGCACGAAATCCGATACAACTCCTCTTCGTGCAATATTTGTACTGGGATGCTCTTGTTTTATTTTATTTTATTATTTTTTATTATTATTATTATTTTTTTTTTGTTGTTTTTTTTCTACCAACCAATCTTTTGTTTCGATGTAATAATGGCATTGTTAGCGAAAATCAATGTTTTCGCAATTCCGACGTAATAATGCAACTTTCCTTGTATTTTTGTAATTTTATAAATGCATTCACGCTCGTTTTGCAGCAAGTGTGCGAAAACATCGAGAGGCCGGAGGGTAGAGGGTGAGTTTGGGGCACGAGTGGGAGAGGGAGAAAGAGAGGGGGAGGGTTGGGGGGGGGGGCTGGGAGGACGGTAATAACGTAAAATTAAAACCATGTATCGTGCAGAATGTATCGAAGCGGGAAATGAATTTATTCAACCGAGCGGATCGCTCGCAAATAAATTCTTAAAATCATTTATACTGTATTATTTTGCGCATTCGGAATTAATACGGAACGCCGGCGGAGCTGCTGCCGCTGCTGCCGTTGCTGCTACTGCGAACTCATTCGAAATAAATGCAAATTTTACATGGATGCTCTGATCCAATAATTTCCGTGTTCCTAAATTCGGCTTATTTTGGAGTGATACGCTGAAACTGCGAGAGTGAATAATTCAGTAATTTTATTGCGAGGAAATTCATCCTAAATTCGATTTCAATTCTGTCGGAAACAACTTTTTGTTATTGATAAATAACTACATAAATTAGAGCATTAAGAAAAAAAAAATATATATATATATATATATTCATTTTATTACGCGTGCACTTTATACATTGTAACTCATTTATAAATATCGATGACTTTTTTTTTTTTTCTTCTTTTCGCTCGACGAGCTACATTGAAAGTATATATTATTTTAATGAAATGTATTAATGTTATCGATATCGTATCATACGAATTAAAAATTATCGCGTACAGTGTACATTTAATTCTTTTAATCTTATTACGAAATGCGCGGGTTCGTTTTCGTGTTCATTAAGCGGAGATTTATTAAATTGTTTTTATATTTGTTAATTTAATAATTTTTTTTCTCTTTTTAATATTATTTTTACTTCATAACTTAATTATTATACAGAAAATAAATGGATAAACAAGGTTAACGATATTTCAAAGTCACGATTTTCGATAAAATCGTTGCACAAATATTTTCTTAATATTATTTTCCATTATTTATCGCCTTTTATTCTTTGTTTAAATTATTATTTTTCATTGAACCGAACCTTTCAAATTTTAATATTATCCAGATTCAAGAAGTCATACAGAAGAGAGAAACGGCAAAAGCAAAGATAGAAGCGAGAAATTGGAAGATTACGAGGGGCACCGAGAGACCGAGGTAAAGAAAAAAAAAAAAACTGTACTTACACGTATAAAAAAAAGAGAGAGAAAGAGAGAGAGAGAGAGAGAGAGAGAGAGAGAGAGCACGCGCGCCGATGGAGAAGAGAGATTGTGGCGGCACGTAGCGAGCGGACGGAGTATCGAATAATTGGCTCCCGCGGCAAGTGCACATCCCGCCCATTATGTGCATCACTGCATCGTGGCGGAACGAGCCTCGAATCTCTCCCCGATCCAATCGACTTTCGCGGCTCGACTGCGAGAAAGATCGCCCTAGACCTGAAATCTACGAACTATCGAAAAGGAGTGCGCGCGCGCGAGAGAGAGAGAGAGAAGAGTATAGAGAGAAAGAAAAAGACCGACTTAACGTGCTCCGCTTTGTGGATTCGTTGTTATTTCGTATATATATATGTACATATACTGTTAGCCGATCTGCCGATCGATCGATGCTTCTCGTGTGAGAGGTAAAGAAAAGGATTGTAATTGTATTGAATATAATCGTATTGAATTCGATCGTGCACAAGTTTTAATGGAAGACTTTAACTTTATATTTTTATTGATTGCTCGTAAGTTGTAATATTTTATTGAAAATATATATCATTAGCAAGTTTTTTACTATTCTAACCAAATTTTATTAAAGCGTATCTACAAAGAGATAAAAGATTAAGCTTAGAAAATTTTACGAAACGAGCAATTTTTTCCAAAAAAAACTTTTCACTTCTTAATATCAAAAGAATCTAATATTGCGTACTTAATAAACGAATTAAATTAATGCAAAACAATCAAGTTGCAGTGTCCGTAGACTCGTATCAAACCATCTAGACGTCGGATCGACGAGAAACAACGGGTCCAGGGAGTCGAAACCAAGAGCGAGATAGAACGAGACTCGGTGCATAATTTCATCATGAGCGCGGCGGCGGTTTCTCC
Organism: Chalcis sispes; assembly: GCA_949987625.1. Lineage (NCBI taxonomy): Eukaryota > Metazoa > Arthropoda > Insecta > Hymenoptera > Chalcididae > Chalcis > Chalcis sispes. The sequence goes on from OX465097.1 coordinate 10,272,689, forward strand.
CGGGGTACACCTTCTCGAGCGTTGGTTCGGGTATACGTGCGCGCCGCTGCGTTTGAATTTGATTAGTGGTAGACACCGGTGACAACGCACCCTTTAACCCAAAGCCTCGTATACGCGGGCGTGTGTGCACGGGGCAACCCCAAGAGCGCGGCAACCGGGCGAGCGGCACGGTCGTCGCGGCTGCTGTTGCTGCTGCTGTTGCTAGACCGACCGTCGTTGGTTGGTCTTGCTCGACGACTGCTGCAATTATCTGCACGTACACGTGTCATGCGTCTACGTTCTACTCCTCACTGGAGAGATTCGTATATGTATATTCTCTCTCACTCTCTCTCTCTCATTCTCTCTCTCTCTCTCTCTCTCTCTCTCTCGGTTGCACTTGCTCTTCGTGAACTAGCTGCTCTTCTTGGGTTTCGGACGTCCGAATGTTGTACGTATGGGATGTGTCTGCGCAAAGTCTGCCTTTGCATGACTGTGAGTCGAGCGAGACTGGACTTGTGGTTTACTCACGTTGCTACTTGTTGTTATGTCGGTATAGTTAGCTGTCTTGGAAATTCGCTTTGTGAATAAGGAAGACGGTAATTTTTACTAGTGATGGGTTATTATTACGTATTTTAAGATTGTAGAGTTATTAATAAATAATGTTCGATTAAAGAAATTTTTTTTCGATTTAATAATATATAATTTTTGTTTCTAGAATCATCTGTTTTTATAATTAACAATTTACGGACGATTTTTTCGATCGAAATTATCTATCGTTTTTTCTATTTACTTGAGAAAATTTTAAAAAACTTAAAAAGATGTTAATATAAACAAAACATGAATTTATAAGCATCGATCTCAATCGACGTTTTAGTCAAGCTGTCGGCGGGCATTTTTTTTCGAAGCACGACGGTGCGAGCAACGCGACTCGTCAGCGACGAATGATTGCTCAATTCGACGACATCAATCAACCGGATACGCCCGTTTCTCCTCTCTCTTTCCTCAACATAGCCGTAACTCTCTTTCTCTCATCTCTTGGCCCTTTCTCTTCGAACCGCGTCTTTTACGAGCTTTCCAGGCCTTATATTCCGCGCTTCGCGAGTTCTTTTTATAACCGATACCTCTTTTGCTGTTTTTTTCAATCCGCATCTCATCTTCTCTTTCTCCTTCGTTAAACCGTCGCATTTTGTCCGATCCGAAGAACCGAATTTATGCGACCCAAAGCGATGCGCGTGTATTTTATGTCGCGAGTAGTCCGCAGTGTGACATGCGCCCCGCGCACGAGTTTATAAGGTTTTAATTAAAACCTTAATCGCGATTTAACGGCGCCGTAAAACTAAAGCCGATCTGTCACTCTTGAGCGCGAAACGTATCGCGTGCGCGCGTTCTTTTCCCCGTATCTCGTTACTCTGACGACGATATTGGGAAATGCGCGAGCTCGCGTATGAGGACGTCCCTTGGTGTTGGGCTCGTTGCCGCTTTGGTTTTTTTTTTTTGTTCGTTCTTTTTTTTTAAAACGTGAATTTCGTTGGACTGGATCGTAAACGTCCGGTGACTAAATTATTTGTGTCTACGCGATAGACACATGTGCCAAGCCGTACAGGGATATTTTTCTTTTCTCTCCCTCTTTCCTCTTTTTTATTTTTTTTTTTTTTTTATTTTGTTTTTTGGTCAATAAAGTTTCGCGATCGTTAGCATGGAATTTAAATGAAACGTGCTTATAGGTTTGCACGCTACTTAGTAAATTGATGTTTAAAATTTATCGACTTAGTGCATTTTTTTATTTTCGAATATTTCATGATCGAATTTAAATAAAAAAGAAGCTTAAAAGTTTGCATTTTATTTTTCAATCAAACAATTGCTATGCTTTAAAAAGATTATACTTTAACAAAAGTTATTTCAGCGAATAAGAAACTTTCCAATGCTGTTGGACCTATTTTATTAATTAAAGTCGAAAATCATAAAAACTTTAAAGACCAAAAAGAAAATAAAATAAAAGAATACTTAGCATTCGGTGTATCCGATCTTTAATCAAAAATAAAGAAGAAAACTATCTCACCGAAAAATTCTTAAGAAACTTTTTGATAAAAGATTGTTCGCCAGGGAAGAAGAAGAAGAAGAAAGAGACGAAGATGCTGCTGCGAGTATGGCGTTCGCGCGCGCGTTCCTTTTGCACCGAAAGACCGCGAAGGGAAAAAGATAGAGAGAAAGAGTATCGTTCTCCGTCTCTCTCATTCGACCAATCCCTCTTCTTGTGGCCCTCATCTCATCTCTTCTTCCCTTGGCTGGTGCACTGAGCAAAGGATGGAGCGTGACAAGAGGCGAGAATGAGAGAGAGAGAGAGAGAGCTCGTCTCGGAAAGAGAGAGAAGGAAAGATAGCAAAAAAGAGATCCGCATATAGCCCCGGCAATAACGTCGAGCACCAGACGCTAATAACAGAGCATGCCGGCTGCCCATAGGCCATCCACGGCAATGAAACGAGACCAAACAAAAATCTTGCCTCTCTCTCTCTTTCTTTTACTCTTTCTCTTCCTTGCTTGGTATTATTATGGCGGACGGAAACGCGCGCTCGCGCAGGAAAAGAGTCTCTCTTCGATCCAAGAGAAAAAGAGATAGATAGAGAGAGAGAGAGAGAGAGAGAGAGAGAAAGGCCAAAAGGATGAGGAGTAATATAACGAAGCAAGGATCTCGTCGTGAAAGAGAGAGAGAGAGAGAGAGAGAGAGAGAGATGAGCATTGGCTTCGTTTTGCCAAGCTACGCTTGAGAGTCGCTTTTCGTTGAGATACCGAGAGAAAAGAAGAAGGAATTTCCATTATCTAAAGCCATTGAATAAAGTCATTCGTTGTACCGATGCGTTACAGCGAGCGCCAAGATCTCAATAAAAGGTTTGTAAACGACCATTGATCGCACGGCGTGTAATTGTGAATGTAAAGATTGGTAAACGGTAACGGTACTAAAAGAAAGCCATTCGAACGCGTAAAATTTTTATCGGGTTATGATAATACATATTGAGACACTGTTGAGCATGTATTAACTGTTGCGCAAATTTTTGAGAATTTTGTATTTTGGAAAGGTTGAAAATTTTGCGCTTCGCATTAAAATGTTAAAAAATCATTTTTTGAGAATTTAAAATAAATAATTAAAATAAATATAGAATTATATTACTTACAGCTACGGTTTTATAAATGTTCGGTAGCGTTGGTGAAACTTACCTGTAATAAAAAATAAAATAATCATTAATATAATTATAAAAACACGTTATTTTATAAAGTTAAATGAGCATAAGCTTTAGTTAAAAATTTATTATATTATTTAAATAAATCTTCTATCTTCTAACATTGTAAAATGCATAAAAATTTAATAAAAACATAATAAATCGGTGATTCAAACGCCGCGGCGTCGAGGCGATTTCGCCAACGTGGGAAATTTGCGAGTAAAAAGTACCGTGGCAGCGACGACGAAGGCCTCGCTATTATCGTCCACGTGTACTTAAGCACTCGCACGGCGCACTTATATGCTTATGCCCGGGACTTAAGCACATTTCTGCCCGCGCATATATATATATATATATATATATATATATATATGCACGCCGACGCTTGCGCTTCGTTCGATCATTTTCTCTCTCTCTCTCTCTCTCTTTCTCTCTCTTTCTCTCTCACTCACTTACTCATTTTGCTTTTCTCTCTTTTTCTCTTGCGCGAGGAACGCACATAAGCTCAAGTGAAGAGAAAGAGAAAGAGAGAATGAGAATCTCGACCTTCACGTGCACGCATCGCTGCCCTTAGGTGGTAACGAAGAGGAGCATCGAGCGAGAGAACAAGAGAAAGAGAGAAGGTTAACCATCGAGTGGAAGAATGGTCGACCGCAATGAAGATTTTAACTGGTACCCTCGTTGCGAGAGCTAAGTCCTTTTTACTTTCTTCGTCTTCTTTATCTTCTTCTTAACCTTCTCCTTCTCTATCTCTCATTTTGCTCGGGGTGCTTTTTTTCTTCCTCCTCCACCTCCTCTTTTTTTTTCGACTTCGAGAAGGATTTATCGAGGCCACGTTTCCACTTCGTAGGAGCGAACACATGGAAGAGAGAGAGAGAGGGGGTGGGAAAGAGCGAAAGAGAGACAGAGAAGAAAAGATCAATGCAATGTATAGATCGTCAATGTAAACAAACGCGGTTTGCGGAATTTGTTGACAGTATGTATGTACGTTACTTTAACAAGTTATAATTTTTGTTCAAAATTATTCTCATTATAATTATATTAATAAACTCAATCAAAAACGTTGTCTCTACATTTACCATTTTATCAATACTAAATTATTATAAAGATGCTAGAAAATATGGTTAGATTACAAGAAAACGAATGCGGCACATTGAGCAAATTCATGTCAAGGTTTTATTATGTAAAAACTCTTTTTATAATTGCATGTTAATTTTAAAGATATAAGAATAACAAACTGTTAATCATTTATAAAGAAGCTAGCAATGAAACATCAAATACGATTCGATAACTTATTTTCAAAAGAAATACTTAATAATTCCATGGAAACGATGTAGCAACATTGAAGGAAAAGCCACTTAAATAACTATTACTATAATTATAATTCAAAAAAGAAAACGAAAAGTTAAAAAATCATTATTAGAATTTCATCATTTAACATTTTCTTCCATTTATTTATAAAAAAAAAAAATAAAAAAAAAAAAAAAAAAAAAAAAAAAGAAAAAAAAACGACTCCTCCAAACGTCGCGTCATTATCCCTCAGTGAGCTTCGTCGTCACATCGTCGTCGTAGCGTCGAAAACGCACGCCCACATACAAGAGGGGAGCAACTCTCTATCTTTCTCTCTCGTGCATACACACACACACCACACGCGCGCGCGCGCGCGCGCACACCGACATGAACGTATACACAGGGGCTCACACGCGATCCGTCGGGGAGGCGGCAGGTGCTCAGGCCGCCATTGGCTACCTCGCAAATATGGCCTCTACTTGCTTTATCCGCGTAAATATACACAAGCAGCGTGTCGGTACACCCGTTTCCTTCGTCGCCGCGCGTTCTCTGCGTGAATCCCCGCCGCGAGTCAATTGCGCTAACGCGCTTCCTCCTCTATGCGATCCGTTTGAATCCTCCCTCGCCCCCCCCCCCCGCCTCCCTTTCGTTACCCTCGAGACGTTAATTCGGGAGAAGCCGAGGACAGTTCGGGTTTATTAACGCACCCGATGATTGTGTTTGGCGTAATTTTTTTAAAAATTTAATTATTTAAACGTGTCTGTGAGTGTACAAAATTATCACACATTTTAAAACAATTCGACCAATTTAATTTCTAATAGCTGAAGTTTTAAACGAAAATTGTAATTTAAATTTCCGTAGTACGATCATTAAATATTTCATATGTTTATGAAATATTTTCTCCGCATAATAATATATTCAAGTTTGGCCATGCTGCGTGCAATTATATACACATATAAAAAAAAAAAAAAAAAAAAAAAAAAAAAATACCTTTTACTTATTCAGCAAAAAAGTTAATTTAAGAGACACCTCCGATAAAGTAAAAGCGACGTCGTCGTTGCGCATTTTCACGTTAATCGAAAACGCGCGGTCAAGCGAGGACAATCAAACATCTGGCCGTACATAAGCGCTCGCCGCGGCTGTTACAACCGTACACGTCGGCGAAGACGACGACGACGACGACGACGACGACGGCGATTATAAACTCCACTGGAAATCCCAAAGTGTCCATTTCATTCTATGAGCAGCGCGAAAGAAGGAGTCGCGAGACTCGTGCACCTCGCTCAACTTTTTCTTCGGAATAGGAGGGGGGACCCCCCGATGGGAATATTTAATTACAAGCTTCGGTAGTCGCGCGCGTATAAGCGCCTCCCCTCCCCTACCCCCCCTCTCTCTCTCTCTCTCTCTCTCTTTCTTTACTTCAGAAAGGAGAGTTAATACATGTGCACATGCACACGCTGTGTTTACCTCGCGCTTTGTAATTGCTCCTCGAGCCGGCAATTACATGGATCCGCAATTCCTTTCCTTACTCCCTTTCTCTTTCTCTTCCTCTCTCTCTCTGTCTGTCTCTCTGTCTCTGTCTCTGTCTGTCTGTCTCTCTCTCTCTCTCTTTCTCTCTCTCTTTCTCTCTTCCTCTCTTTCTCTCTTTTTCTCGCTTTCCTCGAGAGAAAGAGAGACGAAAAAACTTGGGGTGAAGAACGAGATGGAAAGGGGGAACACTAATTATATCGAACGTCGATCTCTTGCTGTTATTCGATGTAATGTGCGGGAACTTATACACAAGATTTTTCGTTAGCTTCTGGCGCTTTTGGAATTACGTTTTATCGACAAATTTATCTGGAAATATTTTTATTTTATAAAAAAAAAAGTACATTATAGTAGTATACGTAAGTGACACGTAATTTGAAAATTAACGATAAAAAAGAATTTTAAATAAAAAAACATAATTTATTTTATAATTTTAATTTACTTATTTTTCATGCAATAAAAGAAAAAAAATTAATTTAACATTGATCTGGAATTGACGAATTTTTAAAAATAAATTTCAAAAACTAAAATTTTATATTTATCGACAAAAATATATCATTCGATATATTGCGGTTATAAAACAAAACAATTTATATTGACTAATTAGGAGATATGAATAAACGAATATCCTTCGCCTTTTTTTTTTTTTTTTTTTTTTTTTTTTATCCTCGATGTAAGATTTATAACCTCGGACAAATTTATGCAGCATCGTTTCAAAATTCGCGAAGGACTATATAAATATTCAATAAAACCTTTCTTTGACTCACGAGCTCATAACATTGGAAATCCTAGAAAAAAAGTATTTTGCACGAGAGAGTTCCGCCCGAAACCATAATAACTTTGTGACTAAACGGACTCTTAAAAGAAAAAAAAAAAAAGAAGGAAGCCAGCAGCGCCAAATCTCGACAAAAAAGTAATACACAGTATTCTAGAAGAGATAGAGAAAAGAGTTGGACAAAAAGAGACAAAAACGATACGAAAGAATGAAACGAAGAGGGAACCTATAGCGGGCCGAAACAAAAAGAAAGAAAAAAACGAACGAGAGAAGTGGCCCGAGGAGGCATACACAAAGTTGGCTTTCTATAAATCATTTTAGTCCCTCAAATCCCGCGGACCCGTATTTACGAGCGTTCGAACCAAGTCCACTGGTGTGTGTATGTATTCTTCTCTCTCTCTCTCTCTCTCTTATTCTCTTTCCCGTCGCGCGATTACCTTATACCTCTTCCACCTCGCGCTCGCGCGCCTCTCTGTTACATATATACAAAGACGCGCACACGCACACGCATATCTCTATACGTACATTATTTCCTTTTCTTTTTCTCGTCTTCCCCGTCGTCTTTTGCACGACTTCTTTGTATTTAACGGCCGCGAAACTAACTTTTTTAACGACGGGACAAAGTTATACTTTTACGAGCGCAAGAGGAAAGCAAGGGGAAGGCGCGCAAAAGAGGAAAAAAGAAAAAGGAAAAAAAAAAAAAAGAAACAAACGAGGACCCAAGACATTGAAATTCACGGAACTACAAAACGCGAAACGATCTTGCAAGCGAGTGTGATTTCGCAACGGTTGCGATTCTACTTCTACCGTCTCTCTGCGACGAACGAACGAATTGAAATACAAAGTTTTCGGAAATAAAGACCGATGTTGGTGTCGCTATTTGTAAGCTCGTGTATTATTAATGATTTGCGATAAAATAATTTCCCTCATTTACTTCTTCCTTTACTTTTTCTTTTTTTTTATCGTAACTAATATAAAGGCTTTAAATATAACAAAAAGAGAAAAATTAAAAGTAGGCGCGATTTACAATCATTTCGCGTTCATTTAAAAGTGAATAACGCATTAAATTACAAACTTTGAAGCATTGAGAATTTAAATTTTCGCGTGAAAATATTCGCGATGATAAATTAAGATAAAAGTTATAATTTTCGATTGATAACATATAAATAATAACAAAGATACCACAAAACTAAAGAGAAAAAAGAAAAAAAAAAAAAAAAAAAAAGAAAATTCCACTTTTGTTTTGTTTCAACTGCACGAGTATGCAAACAATGCAGCCGATCCATATCCCTAACCTCACATTTTTTTCTTCCCTTCTTTCACCTTCCCTCTATACCCGCAATCTCAAATTCGTCGATAATATTGAAAAATGAGAGTGGCGTGCGAGCGGAAAATGAAGGCGAGAATACGCCACGATAGAGAATATAATATGGCTTATGTATAGCAACGATATCGTGGTAAACCCGCGTGTGTGTGTGTGTGTGTGTGTGTGTGTGTGTGTGTATGTACCTATATAGAAAATCAGATAAAAGGCAAACGCAACGAGGATGACGGAGAAAGAGGAACCAAGACGCCCGTGCGTGTGCGAAGCGCAATTGCGGCTTTTTATCTTATCGCTACCAAGCAAAAGTCTCTCGTGTATTTCACGCACCTAGTCTCTTTCTCTCTCTTTCTCTCTCTTTCTCTTTTACTCTCGCGATCTGATTATTAGCTCTTTCGTGTGTGACAATCGATGTAAGAGCCGTGTGTGATGAAGTACTCTGCTTGTTTTTCTCGCTTCGAAAGTTTTGATTTGGCGAGAAAACATGTACGTATTTTGTTTCTTTTTTTCTATTTATTAACGGATTGGTTTTGATTCGTATATTTCCGTTTATTTTCTTTCTTCGAATTATATTCGTTTGCTTCAAGAAGAATTAGAATTTAGCTATCATATAGTTTTGAATAATTCAGTATTATAATAATCGGTTTTACACGATAAAATATTCCTTTCAGTTTTTTCTTTTAATATATATTTCATATCTATAATCTGATGGAACGTCACAATTAAAAAATTACGCGTTACATAAAGAATGTGCGATACATTTTATCGAATATTTGTTATATTAAGCTCGAAACAGATTATATGAAAAATCACGTTAAAGTCGCCATAATTCTAAATTATTTATGCACCTAATGAATAATAATTTAAAATATACATTTATAAATGAAAATAAAATAAATCAAAGTTAAAAATTGCTTTCTTTCGTTTACGAGACCTAGAATTATTCGAATAAATTACACATAATGCATAATAGTTTAAAAGCAATCAATGAAACAAAACAAGAATGAAAAAATAAACGAGCGAAAAATATAAATTCGCAACGATTTGTCGGTACGATCAAAACGTTAAACTTACGCGGGAGTAACGCGTTGAAAATTTCACGACGAGAAAAGCTTACAAACATAGAGACCGCACCTGCAATATCGCAAGCTTTTCGGTAATGCAATGAGTAATTAACATTCCTGTTTTAATTACAGCTCAGTTCGTTAGTGTACCTCGTTCCTCTTTATTTTCACAACAGCACGGCTATGTGTACATTAACTGACAGTGTGTATACTCGACGAAAATTTCCCTCTTTTATTTTCCTATCAAAACTAAGCATTTGCAATGTGACGTATTTTTAATTATTATATGATTATTAATATTTATATGCAGATGATTTATATAGAAAATTTAATGCATAGTTATATTTTATAATTATTGTACCGATAAAAATGTGACGATTTAATTTAACAACAAAATAGTTAAACATATAAATTTTACCTTTTTTTTTTTCAAATTTTAAAGATAAATTTTTTATCAAAATCCATCAACGAATCTTCTATAAAAGTCAACAATTTTAAAAATAACGCGAAAGAGGCAAGAAAAAAAAAAATTAATAAAACAAAACAAAAAACATTCACACACACACACACCGAAAATCATCGAAAATTCAGCCGCAAGGCAATTCCCAAACAATTTTTCGGCTCGCAAGCACGCACACACACACACACACACAGCATCGACAAAGCTTCCTCGTGCATTCGCGCACGGAGGCAGAGATCCGGGAAATTTGGCGCTCACCAAACGAAGAGAACGAGAGGGAGAACCGCGTATCCCGTTCGGATATCCGCGCGAGAGCGCGTGTGTTCGCGCAGCCGTGTGACCTTGTGCAAGCGCGCATTTTAGCGCAGGACGTGCGCTCGGCCGACTAGCGCGTATGCATCGCCGGTGATCATATCGACCTACCACCCACTTGCTCCCTTTCTCCCCCTCCCGCTTTACCGCTCTACCTCTCTCGTTCGCTCTTTCCTATAGCGACTCTCCACACCTCGTTGACTTTCCCAAACATCGACGGCCGCTCACTCTATATATCCCTCCTCCTCCCAACGACGGGGCAACTCTCACACGCGCCGAACCTCGTCGTCGTCGTCGTCGGTGATTTTAGTTTTGGAGAAAGGGAGAGGGAGGAGAGAGAGAGAGATGCCTCGAAACACCCTGTTACGTCGTAACGCCTCGCGCGTCATGTCCAATATACATGCCGTTCGCGTTATCGCACGCAGGAGAAAAAAATAAACAAAACGGTTGGGCTTTCGGCTTTGATTGTTTTGCTACAGCTTGCTGTTGTTGCTACATTTTTTTTTTACTTTTTTTTTTTTCGCCTTTTTATTTTGTTTTATTTCGTTTGTTTTTGTTTCGCGTGTTTAAATAAATGCTGCGTCCGCTTCTTTTTTTTTTTTTTTTTTTGTTTTTGTTTTTTGGCATAAACCTGCGTTGAGCCGCTTTTATTCGCGCGTAGTTTTCATGAATTGAAAATATTGCGACCGGTAGAAAAGAGAGAAGTAGCGAGAGAGGGACAAGGGAAGTCGTAACAAACACACTTTTATTGCGCGCAGAGGTGCGCGTGGCACATTTTCCGCGTTTCGCACGTTTTTAAGCTCGGATAACGTATGCGTGTACGCGTAAGAGTGGAGTACGCAAACGCGTACCTATGCTGCGTGCAACGAAAAAAAAAATGTTGATGATTTGGAAGGACGCCGATGTTGACCTGTGTTTTATAGTACCGCGTTGTTTGTACATAACGTTTGACTTTTTCTGTTTTTTTTTTTTTTTTTTTTTTTTTTTTTTATTCATGTTTGCGTAATGCTAACGATTTTCCTACTAGTTCGAATTTTTACACCAAATTTTGTGAAATATACAAGTTTCTTTCGAACCCCTTTGTTTGATTTTATTTTTACTAAAACTCCCGTAAGCCGAAAAATAAAAGCAATAAGTCGCGCTGGCGATAAATACGAGTAAAAACATTCGATAATTTTTATAGCCATAATAATATAACATACTGCATCTAACAAACGAAAGAAATATCGCGTTAATCGTGTAAATATATAAAAATCCCGTAAAAATTTCGCGTCGAAGTCGCTCGAGACAAAATGCATTCATTCCCTAGATCGAAAAAAGAAAAAAAAAACGTACAAAAATCTTAATACTCCGTTACCGTGTATAAACACGAAATAATTTCGAGAGAGGGAGAGAGAAAACCGCCATCGTCCGATATATCCACGATCAGCAATCATCGCGCGCGCGAGAATCGTTCGGTGTATACGAGAGACAGAGAGAGAGAGAGCCAGCCCTCGTAGGCCGCGCTGAAAGTCACGGTATGGCCCTCGCTCAACCATATACGTGTGTATATACACACAGGGCAGGCGATAGAGGGCCAAGGGAACGAGCAGAGAGAAAGAGGAAGGGAGATGGACGCGGGAGGAGCTGGAGGAGAGGACGGGATAGGGGTGAGTCAAGGGAGAGAGGAGAGGGGTGCTCGGGTCGGTTCCATTTTGTTTCTCTGCCGGCGTGTGGCGGTGCGATAGCAGCGGCACTCTGTCAGAGCGTGACGTTATCGCGACACCCCTTCTCTCTCTCTCTCTCTCTCTCTCTATACGCGCGTGTCTATATATTATATATATATATATACATTTAAACGGTGGCAAACGCTCGTTCTTGCAGAGGGGAAAGCTCGTCTAGAGAAAGAGCGCGAGAGGGTTTCCTCGTTGATTTTGTAGGAGAATTCGTTTTTCTAGCGGATTTTTATTTGTCTTGCTATTGCTTTTTGCTACTTTTGTTGTTTGTATGTCATGAAGAAATTGTAAAAATGACGGTTGTAGAAATTTTGAAAAAATAAAAATAGATTTAACTTAATAATGTGATTTCCTCTTTCTTCATAACCACAAAATATTATTCTTATTACGGGAACTAAAAAATTGAAAAAAGAGAGCGAATACTTTATGCATGTCCCGCGTTCGAGCTAACTTTCTGGCAACAATGGCGGTCCAATATGCAATGGCAAAATGTGGACAAAGGTAAGAAGAGACTTAAAGCTGGTCGTTCGCTCGCGCTCCGGCAAATCGTGAACGCGCTAAGGAACGTATTATATGATTTCGGATCGGAGCCAAGAGCATTTCAGTAAGAGACGAAGACATAGAAAGAGGTAGAAAGAGATAAAAGAGAAGAAAGATCCCTCTCTCGGATCCAACCAGGTATGCAGCGAGTTGAAAATAAGCAGCGACACGCCATCAACATAGCATCGTCATAGCGCTGAGAGCGAAGAGAACTTCTCTCTCTCTCTCTCTCTCTCTCTCTCTCTCGCATTTGACTTTTTTTTTGCCAGCTGGCAGCATGTTATAGCGGCAGATGATCTTCGAACGAGCGAACTCGCGAGAGCATTTCGTTCTCTCTCTCTCTCTCTCTCTCTCTCTCTCTCGACTTCTCTTCACTTCGAACCTTTTTCTTTCTATCTTTTCTCCGGCTCTCGCCGCTCTCGCGTCATCCCCTTACCCTCTCTCGCTTCTCCATCTTCTTTAGCCCTTTTATTTCGGCTCATCTTTTACTTCGCTCGCACTCGCATTCGAATTTCTTCTCTCTTCGCTTTTTTCTCTTTATTCTCCTTCTTTTTACCCTTCCCACTCACTCACTCTCTCTCTAACCAAGCTCTCTTTCTTTGCTTTTTGTTACTTTATCTGCAAAAATAAATGGGAAGCGAAATATGTCTTTTATCAGATTTTATAATACGCAATTTCTATTTTTTCCCTTTCTCGATAATAAAAATCTCTTATTTCTTATCTTTCAATGATACGTACACGAATTTGAAGATATTTTAACGTTCGTTACTTCAAACTTTCGTACCATTGAATAAATAGAAGTAATAAAATTTGAATAATAAATATTACGCGTCGCGTTATATTTACTCGTTCGTTTACCCGATGTCCCCACGTGTCCGAGAGCGTCTCGATTTATAGTTTAAACAATTTAAACAATGATCGATAGGGCAAAATATCAAATTCACTTGAATTATTCCGTTTTCACCGTTCATTAATACCGCTGCATAATTTCGCAATATTTTCAACACGCCTTTCAACAAACAATGCATCACCGTTCAAGCAAAATCATGAAATTCTAATCCGGTATACTATATATGGTTACTTCCGTCATCCAACGATGGCGCGCGCATTCCAGTAAAAGAAAGTCAGCACCCGAAAGTCCTAACGCATTAGAATCCTCGAAACTGTATGCGATCGAAGAGAAGATAATACGAGGTGAAAGTGTAACAGCGCAACGGCGACTATACTTTTTTTTTTAAAAATCCCGCTGCTAAAATTCCGAATATTAAGGAGGCCCGTGGCTCGTAAGTTTTCATAATTCGTCTACGCTGACCACATGGCACCGGTGCACGTAAACGCTCGAGACATCTCCTTTCCTAGGACAGGTATATGCATATATATGTATATGTATATATATATATATGTGTGTATATATATATATATATATATATAAATATCGATGCAATCTCTCTCATTCTCTATCTCACTCCTCTCTTCGTGTGCGCGCTAGCAGCACGGTTGAGGCTCACGATTTATTTCCTCGCGGCGCACAGTCGCACTTCCGAGACGAATAAATTCCTCGGGAGCTCCGACCAAGAAAGAGAGAGAAAAAGAAAGAGATATAGAGCGAACCCGCAGGGAGAGGAAAGGCGTCACGCTTCTACGCGTCTTATTCTTTCAACGGGCGTTCGCCATATGCCTCTCTGGAGAATTGGCATTACACCTTCGTCCGTGAGAATCGACGCCCGGAATCGAAGCTTCTTTTATATATACGTATATATAAGTATGTATATATAACGTGTGCAGCGAGAAATCCTTTCGGCCATAAGTTACGAATGCGGCGACCGATTCAAATATTAACGAGAAAATAACTCTTCTTATTGATCTCCGTAAAAAATATTTGTTTCGTTTATACGAAATAGCGAAATCGGTTACAAAAGTAAAATCTTATTTGCCGAATGGATCGATATCGTTTATAAAATTTTTTAATTATGAGAAAAGATGTAAAATAAAAAAGGTTTTGTTAATTCATCTATAAACTGTATTAGTTCGTTAAATAATGTGTAAGGCAATCTTTAGTAACGTAAAGTTCAAATTGATTCGTCGTTCAAAACGATGAGAATAAACAAACAATCTTTCCACTTAACTTAACAAATCGATGGTTTTGCTTTTAAAAACGTAAAGTGCCTTGGTAAAAGATTCGTTATCGGTTAAGCGATTTCTCAAAAATCAAAAGTTTTTTATTCCATCACGATAGTGTTCGCCCTTTTTTCTTATCAAGCAAAATTCTTCTCAAAAGCCAAGAAAGTAAGAGCGAAAGAGAGAGAGAGAGAGGAGAGAAAGAGCGAGACTCTGGATTCACAAATGAAAGCCAGAAAGAAACAAAAAAAAGGCAAATTAAAAAGAGACCGCAGGTTGAAAAAAAAAAAGAAAGGAGAAAAAATGAGCGAGAGAGAAAGAGAAAGGAGCAACGTGCTCGCAAACAAACGCAAGATAAAAAATGAAAAACATGGTAAATAAAAGGTATAGAAAAACGAACGAAGCGGGCACGTATACATAAAAACACCGATGTGACACCATCACGGTTCTCGCGCGTTCGCTCGCAGGGATATCCTAAACTCGATCGAGTTGCCATAAATATCGGAAGGCCCGGTAGAGCCGGTGCACGATCCCTTGAGAAAGCCGAGGAAGAGGAGCTTGCTTCTTTCTTTCTCTTTCTCTCTCTTTCTCTCTCTCTCTTTCTCTCTCTCTCTCTCTCTTTCTCTTTCTCTCTCTTTCTTTTTTTCTTACGCAGAAAAAAGAAAGAAAAACCGACTCCGAGACTAAATTTCCAAGAGAGAAAGAGGAAGGCAAGAGAAAGAGAGAGAGAACTCTTGTTTGCGTGTACGACAGAAATCTCCGATTTTTATCGGCTCTCGGAGACACGAGGCACGGTGGTAACGAGAGAATTCGTAATCCCGTCAACGGGCCTACGTCCATCGAGCGTTGGCATCTTACTGCCGTCGGCGTGTATACGTATATATGTACCACAGATGAGAAAAGACCGAGTCTCATCGCGAGCGCGAGCTCCGTGATAAATTTCACGCGCGTTATTGCCGTTGAATGAGACCGCGAAGTGGTGGATTCGTTGGGAATATTTGACCAAGAGTGAGAGATATTCTATATATATATATATATATATATATATATGTATTATACTCGAGACCAGTTTGCCAAGGAGTGTACGAGTGATTTTTCGTTTGCGAATGGATAAGATACATTGTGAATCATTTGTGTAATGTCTGTATTAATTCAATGACTATTTGAAAAAAACAAACAAAAGCGAGTTTATCTTTTTCTATCGCGAAAAAATTTATTTTTTAATATCTTAATTGGAAAATAAGGATCGATTCTTTTTAATAATTGAGACGTACTTAAATATTTCATTGTTGAAAACATCATTAAATTATATATTGTTCGAAAAAAAAAAATAAATAAATAAATAATAAAAAAAAAAAATAAATAAAGCGAAAAAATAAACCGAACATCATTAAAGCTCCGGACGATAAATAAAACGCGCAAACCCATTACAACAAGCTAATCACGGCGTTTAAGGGTATTGTCAGCGGATTGATTTAACGTTCTCCCATTGACACTTGACTTCCAGGAGACAGAGAGATAAGATAGAAATCAAACGAAAGGTAGAGAGCGACCGAACGAAGAAAAAAAAAAAAGAGAGAGAGAGAAGCTAGGCGCGAGAAGGGGGTAAAGCAATGGAATCGAAAGAATCGAAAAAGAGAGAAAGAGAGATAGGGACAAGAAAGAGAGATGAATAGATGGAAGACGAATGCGGTCGACTGTCGGAGCGTCAAATATCGAAAGAGAGAGTCCTTCTGTTCCAAGAAGCGTCCACGACGGTTGTTAGTTTCGGGTTTAAACCGAAATAATTAATCAAGCTCGGTCCCCCAGTCGCCGTCGGCTCTCTCTCTGTCTCTTTCTCTTTCTCTTTCTAGCGAAAGCCCCAGGATATCCATTACATTATACATCACGCGGATACTCGAATTCTAATTTATTCACGGCCGTCCGAGAGACTCTTCGAAACTTTGTCTTCTTTCGTTCTCCTCTTTTCCGTTGCACTTCTTTCCGTCGGCGTGAGTTGCCCGCTCCTTCTGCTTCTATCTTTCTCTCTCTCTCTCTCTCTCTCTCTCTCTCTTTCTCTCTTTTTCCCTTTATCCCCTTTTTGTTCGTCTTCTCTACGTTCGTTTTCTTGATAAATCTTACGACCATTCGGATAATTGTCGCGCGTTGCGGTCTGGCTCGCACCTTGCAAGGGCGACAAGAGGCGCAACGGAGACCGTTTCTATTCTATCGCACGGAGGATCGATTTTGTTTCGAGATTTCTATATCTAATTGACTATTTCGGAAGAGAAAAAGAAAGACAGCTTGAGAAGTCGTTAAAACGCAAGTTACATGTGATTCGCGCTGCAATTCTATATTCTCTCTTTATTTTTCGTTACAAACGAATGGATACGAACACTTTTAAAACATTTCCTTAATTAATTAGAAGAGTAATTTTTATCGCGTTTTTTGTAACAAACGAAAACGCGCGCGTTCCCTTTAGCGCGATGCAATTTTAATACCCGCGGGAATTTTTAACTTTTCCTTAACGAGTTTCAATTAGAGCTCTTATGCGTAGACGTGAAAAAAAGAGAGCGACCCTTATTTTTTCTCTCTTCTATTTTTTTTTTTTTTTTGTCGGTACACGCTTAAGCATCCAAATGAAAAATTCGAGAAAGAAAAACAGAGAAGAGATAAAACAGGAGAGTTGTCGCGAAAAGAAAAGAGGCAGACGTGAGTGGTAGTATTTCTCGTTAAGCGCTTTAAAATCGCGCGTCAGACAGCGTCGGGACGGATTAGCGCGTTAATGCGTTGTTTAATTTTCTGAAGAAATTAAACTCGTTAAAAATTCAAATTTTGTATTATTGAAAAAATTTTATCTCAATAATTATTTAATTTTTATGCAGATATGCAGCTTATCGTTTTTTGATTTTAAAACGATTATTAGAACGAATGTTTTTATCGCTTTAATACCAACACAAACATGCAACTCGATACTACGTAATCATATTCTAAAATTAAATGTAATATGAGGGGATCGTAAAAAATTTGCGTATATTATCGATAGGATATTAGCATATTTATGATCCGCAAATTAATGCGAAACTTCATTTCGATTGATCGACGCTGTTTATTAAAATAATAGACTTTTTCTACGTCCCACGGTTTTTTATCCCAACTCCACGCGAAGGTAATTTTCTTTGACGAGTTCCAACGGATTGATCTATGCGGGCGCGCGATTATAATTTCAGTTATGCGCGCCGAGCCGCGAACGCCATTAAAGGTTCCATCGTGAATAATTAGGAAACCAGTAAAAAAAAAAAAAAAAAAAAAAAAAAAAAAAAAAAAAAAAAAAGAATCACGAGAGAATCTCGCAAGAGAGCTATATAAAGTTTTGATCGACGTCATCTCAATCGGTGCGCAGGCTTCGAGACGATTGGATATTTGATTGGCCGCTTGCCACGAATGTAACTTCGCCTTGGCGAACTGCTCTATTAGGTATATGTATACGTATACACATATATACTTTTACATTGCTGGATTATACTGGTTTCTTCGATTTCTTTCGAAAATTGGCAAAAATAAAAACTCTAAAATAAATTATCTCCAGATGTTCCGTAAATTTTCGAGAAAGAGAGATAGAGAGAGAATATGTGAAGAAATCGTTTCTCGTTTTAATCGAAATCTTAAAAGACTTAAAAGAAAATCTGGTAACTCTGAAGTTTAGCGTTTCAATTATCATAAATTCCAATTTTCATTTGTATTTTAAATTGTTTCCGACATCTAATTAAGAATAGCGTATTGAACGAGTAACGTTTTGAAAAATTTTGAAAATAAATAACGCGAAACGTATGCAGTTTGAAAAATAAAAATAAAAAAAAAAAAAATGGCAATTCATCTTCAAAACGCTATATAGCAATATTTTTTTTTTCTCGAATCGCCCTTCTTAATATCCTCGTGTTATCAAATTCATCGTTCTTCATTCCGCTTCCCTTATTATATTCTCCCTCTTCCTCTAGAAAAATAGAGAGAGAGAGAGAGAGAGAGAGAGCACAGAGCGCACATTTCTTTCCTCGTCTTTTCTTGCGACGTAGTATAGTCGTCGTGGCGCTCGCAGGATAAACCGGGATAAATGTCCCGGAAATACAGAGCTAGCCCCCCGTCGTCGTAGTCGTCGTGGTCGGGCGACCGGAAATGGAAGCTTGCGGTCGGATGCGGATACGTACCGATATTTCGTTTGCCTCGGTGAATTTTTCCTTCGCCGACCAGCCAACGGAAAAAGAAAGAGAGAGAGAATCGCGACCACGCCGTTTACGTTCACCCTCGCGGGATCCTTTTCTTTTCTCCGGTTGCTGTAATATAGCTAGTCCTCGATATCCGGAGGGTGGCGGTTTCCAAGAGGGCCGAATTCCTCTCCGATTTTGTACGCGCCGACAGTTCCTAACTGCCGACAACTAGCGGGCTTGTTTTTTGTTGCACGAAATCGTTCTTGTATACGGATATTTCGTTCCCTGATTGCCGAAAAATAGTCGATGTGTTTAAGGGCTTCGAGTGGACTAACGGATCTGCTCGACTCGTACAAATAGTCAATTTTAGTAATATGTTTAGCAAAACTTATTAACGCAATGATTCGAATCATTATTAAATCTAAGATCAATAAATATTATAAATCTATTTTTTTTTTCAAGTATTTCAACCATGAAGTATTGTAAATTTTTTGCACAAAGCACAAGAAGTAAAAAAAAAAAAAAAACGAGTAAACAGTAAGGCAGAAACAACAAAGGAACGTCGACGAGAAGAAAAAAAAGAAGAAGAAGAAAAATAAGTAACAGCGAGACGACGGACCAATGGAGGCGTGTAACAGGAGGGTTGTTGTAGTCGCGCGCGGCACTGCGAAAGAGAGGAGCGCGGAAAAGACCAGGAGAAAGATAGAATGGAAGAAAGAGAAAAAGAAAGAAAGAGAGAGAGAGGGAGGAAGGAAGGAAGAGAGAGAAAGAACGGCGGAGAGGCAAGAGGGCGCCCGCGGAGATTTATGACAGGCGTTAAGCAGTAATGAAATTGCTCGTTGCTCGTTTTTACGGGAGAAAGTCGAGGGGGTGAGAAGCGAGCGACGAAGTAGGAAAACGTGAGAGGGACAGAGGGCAACTGCGCTGCCGTCCTGTAGCTGGCTTTTACTCGAGTAAGAGAGAGAGAGAGAGAGAGTGGGAGAGGAAGATAGAAAGGCTATATATATATACGTGTGTATAACTATACACTACGCTGGAGTCACGTGGTGCAATTACCTTTACCAGCTGTGAGCGCGCATCGGCGTCGAGCGCGAAAGGTTGCGCGCTGCAACCGAGAGAAAAAGAGACTTTAATTCGTTCTTTTGCGGGCTTCCCCGCGCGCTTTTCTGCTCTGTCTTTTCTCTCTCACTTACGCCGTTTTATACGTTATCTACGCGCACCCTCGTAAAGCTGCGCTCGAGAGATACATGGCTGTTTGCTGTTTCGATGTTTTTACACTCGGTTCTGCTCCTTTTCTCATTTTTTCTACTTTTTTTTTTTTTACTTTGTCGTTGTTTTATTCTTTTCTCTCTCACTCTCTCTCTCTCTTTTCTTTTTGTTTTCTTTTCGCGGCGCGCTTTTTTTTTTTAAGCGAGTAACTGGTCGTTTAGCAACGCGTACCGATCTCGTTTCGCATGATTCAATTTGATTTTGCCGGGATTTACTGCGCAGTTTCCAATCCTTAATTTAACGCTAAACATTACTCGGCGAATACTTTCATGTTCGAAGCGAAAAAAGAAATTTGAACATTATTACCAACTCACGCCGAGGCTTTTCCTCTTTATCGTAAAAACTTTATTTTGAAAATTCAAGGCAATTATTATACGCCGTGATTTTAATTCCTGCGTGCATCAACGGAATGTTGATTCGCATAACCGAAATATCTCGAAACTAAAAAGTAAACGACGCCGAGGTATAATAACGTGTCCCCATAAATCATCCGCTCGTCGTTATATTCCACTTGGAGGCAATCGAAAAGAATCTCTTCTCCTCCTTCTTGGAGCACAAGAAATTGTGAAGCTCGGCCTCGAAGGCGGTCGGATTTTTCGCGCAGATTGGAATTTCGATGGGGCGCCAAAGCGAATAAAAGCCTTCCGCTGCTCGCAGCAACAGCAGCGGCAGCAGCAGTCGGTAGCCTCGGAGGCGTTGATTAGTCCGACGCGCTCCACGGATGTTTTCTCCCGCTTCTTCCTTAGCTCGTTCTCACCTGACTCCTCCTCTTCTCCCTACCACCCCCCCCCCCCGCCCGCCCTACACTTCTCTCTTTCTCTCTCGCTCTAGTTTTGTCTTCCACTCGGTGGAACGCGTGCACGCGCGCGCCCGCGCGGAATGCTGCCTACACCGCCTATCACTATGCGCCCGCAAAAACTCGCTCTCGCTCCGACAAAGTGCATCCTTTCGTATACACACTAGCGGTGCGATACCCGTATACCGAGAAAAAGAATAAGAAACGAAGATTGCCGTTTCATGTGGGCATTAAGGCCCGAAACTCGCCGTAAATCGACACGTTACACACCAGCAGTGGTGTGGCTCGTGATGTTCGTAATGCGCGGTGTCGAAATCGTCCTGCGGGGGAGAGAGATACTAAGGGATACGCGAATGTATTTACGTCGTGCGATCGCGATTATACCAGGTGTAAGATTGCAAGGAAGAGTTGAAAGTTTTATTGTTGTTGGCGGTGAAGCTGTTGAATTTACTTTTCACTGCTATGACTTTTTTATCCTTTAATCGATTCGTTTTATTTAATTTACTGCCTCGAAAGAAACTTTTATAAAATCTTCGCGGCTCTATATTATTTCGATATTATTTCAATGTTTATTAAAATATCATGTATTTATAATCGTATATTTAAACTTGTATAAACGTAATTTTAATTGTATAAAACATTTTTCGTTGAATAAAAACTATAAAAGCAAATGTGAAACGTCCTTTAAGTCAATTCTCTCACCGACGTATTAAAAATTTATAAACGAATAAAAAATTTAAGATCCCGTCTTTGCTTTAAAAATTTTATAGTCGCGTAAATACGTGCAAACGTATAATTATTTTTTCAAACATAGAGAAGTACAGAAATAACCGAGTACCATCGCGAGTTTTAAGAATGAAACATTCATAAAGGGTAACGATTCAATTTCGGGCAATATCATCCGATACATGCTAAAACACGATGCTCACCGCTGCTGACACATAACACACGTCACGTGGCCATTGACCTCAAACCTCTTAATTTATTTGTGCGCCGCGGAAAATAAATTCCATAAAGTGAGAGAGAGAGAGAGAGATGAATAGGGGGAAGGGGTGGGGGAGGAGAGTCGAGGTTATACCACGAAAGCACTTAATGAATGAAAGGCGCTTACATAATTAATGCACATATCTCGGGGCGAGAGCGGTTTAGCGCGACTTTAACTGTCAAGACAGATCCAAAAGTGCGCCCGCGCGGGACGATGACGACGCCGCGAAATCGGGTCTGGCGCCAGTTAATGAATTTTAGTGCATTCGTATATAAGAGCGTGGCGGCAGCGCATTGTTCGTTCGTTTCGTCTTTGCGATCTCGATTCGCTATCGCGCGCGCCTCGTGTGGGATGCGTCGAGCTAAATAATCATACGAAAGTGACTTTGATGTCGCTGTCCTTTCAAAATTAGACAATTGGTTTTTAATTGTGTTGCTCTCTCGTGATAATATACATTTATCGTTATAAAAAATTTTTTGAACTTACATGCCAAGAGTCGTTCATTGTTCGTATAATGAATCCATTCTACATTTTTAAAATTTCAATGAGAACGAGAGATAATTTTTATTTACTTTATCCATCAGTTATTGTTTAAAACAAAAATTAATTACGATTCCTGTTTATATTCGCATTTTTATAAAATAACATCTAAAATAAAACATTGATTCAATAATAAATCTTCGAGTTAAAATGTATACGGTTTATTCAACAAATATCATTCCTAGACGGAGCAAAACGGAGCGACTCGCAGAGAATAAAAATGCAGGAGAATAAACACCAATGGCGATAGCAAAGCAAGAGTAAAAGCGAAGAAAAAAGAGAGAGATAGAGAAGTGAAAGAGAGAGAGAGAGCCAATCGAACCGAAGTATGTCATTCTGATAAACGTTCCAAAGGACCATAAGGTTTGATCAGCGCATCGGAAGTCGCTGCTACACAGCGCACAGCAGACTGCTAGTAGTATCCATGAGAGAGAGAGAGAGAGAGAGAGAGAGAGAGAGAGAGAGCTAGAGAAAGAGAGGATGCGAAAAGGGAGAGATGGGATTCCTTATATAGAGATAGCCGCTCGTGATATAAGATCCTCCGGATCCCGTAGGAAATCCAGAGAACGGATCTATCTTACCCCGAGGGATAGCCTCCAAGCTGCTAGCAGGAGGTGGAAGAGGAGAGGAAGGAGAAGGTTCACCTTTCAGCCTGAATTAAAGGATGGTCGGTTCGCTCCGGTGAAATGGAGAGAACGAGAACTGCTGCTTCTGCTGCTGCTGCTTGTGCGCGCGAAAACGAAAGAAAGAAGTAGAAAAGGCTGTTGCCCTGAAAGGAAATGTTTGCTAAAAATTCGAAGAGAAAATTGTTTTGCCTAAAATAGTAAACGTTGGATAAACTAGATATAGTTTAAAGTAACGTTACGTAAACGTTATAATTTCAATACCGAACAAATTTAATTCAACTTAAACCAAATTAAGTTGAACGCTCGAGATTTTTTTTTTTTTTTTTGTCACAATGAAATACCATGCAAGTGCAAAAAACTTACGAAAAAGCATCTTAACGCTTAAATTTCATCATCAAAAAGCTTGGAAAGCAATGCGGCATTCCAAATCCATTAACATAGTTAAAAGCCCAACCTCGTCAAAAATAACCATAATCTTTCTCTCGAGCGTTCCTCAATTTCTTTGTTCCAATTCGTCGGCGTAGCGGCGATGAAGAGCGAGCCGTCGCGCGTTTTCTCTTTATCTCCAAAGCGCCGACGCGCCCAGTCATCTAATCGCTTTTGCACGCCTTTGATCCAGCGTGTTTCTTCGCGAGCCGCCACGACGACGCGACCCCGACGCGACGCGCACCTCCGATTTTTGCGGTACTTAACGCGGCCCCCGATCCTCTCCGACTTATATACATTCGTTTCTCGATTATTCGACACGGACGTCGGGATCGTTCGAGCTTTCGCACGGAGAGCGATTTGTACGCAGTCATCGCGTGGCGCGCATCTTACTTCGCCGGATTGAAATTCCATCTACCAAGGCATAAATAATTCAGCGCGTTGATATCTCTCGGCGCGGTCGTGTACTCATTTTCGATAATTTAAACTTCGCGATGGAAATCGTAAGAAAACAAGATACTCGTTTTAATATTACGCGTGTGTATTATTTTAAAAGTTAATCTTAAACGAATTTTCAGACTAGTATTAAGTGATAACAAAAGCTCGATAGGCATAAAAATAAAAGAGTAAAATAAATTGCACGTAGCGACTCTTTCATCTAAATCTTTTAAATTAAAAATTAATTCGATTAAATTTAATCAAGCGCATTAATAAAAATAATCTAACCTCGAATGTTTCATGAGTAAGAGAGAAAATAAGAAAATGTAATAATCGATGAAACTTAAAAACGAATAGGAAAAGTAAACGTACAGTAAAATAAATGTATAATAGTAGAGAAGGAGAATGAAGTTACTAAAACCTAAAACATGATTAATATAGAGCAATAATTATCGTTTATCAGTCCGTTTCGAGTCAGGGTTCGATCTGTTAAGCTATTTTCCAGTAGTCAAAACGCGAATACGTCGATATGCGTGCGCACACGCATAAAACAGACGTTAATTCGAACGTAGTACAAACGAAAATAAAAATAAAGAAGAGCAAACATTAATGCCATTACCGATACGGGGCAGGAGCAACGGCAGCGCTAAACTCCAGGCGTGCATCGACAGCCGTATACATATCTATACGTTCGTATGCAGACGCCGAGCAAGTATTTCATAATTTATGTTTGGACGCACGTGCACACGAGAGAGAGAAAGAGAGAGAGAGAGAGAGAGAGAGAGAGAGAGAGAGAGAGAAAGAGTACGCGGAGCTGCAAACACCGCGGCGATACGATCAATTAACGAACGAGTACATTTATAATTAATTAATAATACATTAATCATAAAGCGAAGATCAGAAATTCCGTATGACGTGACTCGTTCTCTCTTTCTCATTCGCTCCTTCTTTCCTTCCGTTTCTATTTTGCGTGCGCGCTTGCATTATATATGTATAAGCCACGACACACACACACACACATATACGAACGGCGCGTTAATTCGGTATCAAAATGGCCGCATCGAAAGCGCTCGCGCGCGTGCGTTCATATTTCGCACGTGCACACGCGAACAATGAAAAGAGTTTCAGAGAGAGAGAGAGAGAGAGAGAGAAAGAGAGTGAGAGAAGGGCGCGAAATCCACCGTGGGTATACGTTTTTATCGAGCAAAATAATTAACGGTACGATCCGGCCTGGCTGGTATATAGCGGGGGTGCTACGATGTTCGTTCCATAAATTCGATCGACCGCTTAAAAACAATCGACACTGACCAATCGCACGGTATGCGGCCACGCGCGCGTATTCCTACCGTTGCTTCTCTCTTTCTCGTTTCGTGCCATCGCATCGGCTCGATTTATGTCGGACGGATAAGCTCTATGAAAATTCAGCTCACCGTTTGTATTGCGCAGCGCTCGCTTTTGCAAAAGTCTTCGTAAAAGAGAGATAGAGATAGAGATAGAGAGAGAGAGAGAGAGAGAGAGAGAGAAAGAGAGAGAGAGAGAGCTGTTTTTCCAAACGCAAATGAACTTCGGACTTTATTATGCTCGCGATATAAAGAGCGGGACGCCGTTGCTGTCGTTGTTGCGGCTGCCTGTTTATTTAAATGGGACTCGCGAAATTATTAGATAATCAAGTCTTGCGCAGATATATGTATATACTATATAGTGTATTGAAGGAAATGCGAAAACGGCAAACTTTGTTCGTTATAGCGGTGGTTGCGAAAATTATAGTAGGCTGCATTAATTATTTTGTTAGGTTTATACGTGTGCTTGAGCGAATAAATATTGACGACTGCGAGCTTAGCCACTGTATAATTTTTGCAGCCTCGATACCAAATAAAATAAACTTATCAAGTAAGGTAAATATAATCCTGGTTTTCTTTAGAACGAGTGTGAAGTCCGAGAAAAGATACCAAAGAAACGCCAAATTAATTCGCAAAACATAAAATACCATTAAAAAAATTGCGTCATCGCAAAGCGTATCTTGCGAGCGTTTAAATGTTAAGTAAAAAGTTTGTACGCGAGCTCGTATAAAGAGAAACGTGTCTCGGTATCGCGCGATAATCGTGAAATAAAAATAAGCTCGTTTAAAAAAGGCCACAAGCCGATAGCGCAGACTGTTTGAAACATTGAACGCGGGCCGCTCTGATGCATAAACAATTCAACGGGTGTCGAGCTAGTCAGACCGATCGAGAAATCAAACGGGAGCGCGCAGAATTTGATGCGCGACTTTATCGTCGAGCATCGACGAATTAGTGTTCGTGCCTGTAACTATCAATGTCTATATAAAAGTACCCGTGCGAGAGAAGACGATATCGTGGGAGTAGAGCTTTCTATAAGACTGGTACCAGTATTTACGAGGGATGTTATCCCCTCTCTCCCTCCCCCCATGAGACCATTAAACGTTCACCGGAGATTCGATGGTCAAGTAATCCTGTGAACCTACAAATGTACATATAGTCGTATTCTATTTTTTTTTTCTCTCTCTCTCTCTTTTTCTGACTACTGCTTTAGATTTTGCCATAGACTCTGTAGAAATTTTATGTATTCTCTTGGACACAAACACAGAAGATGTGAAATTTTAAACAGGAGATCTAGAGGTAATAAAACTTGAATATTTTTATTATTAAAGAACCTCTTTCGAATTCAAATTCGAATTTATTTTTCCTTTAAAATTTAATTGTCTTCGCATTATTGACATTAAATTAAAAAAAAACTTCTCAATTTATTATCTTTTCGTCAAAGCAATTCGAGCAATATCAAACAACGCATTATTGAAAATTAAATTACCAAAGCGGACAGACCATTGTTTAGAATTGCCATTCGCTCGGAGCTAGCGAAGGAAATGGAAAGTGTGTACGCTAATACAGCCACGCACAGCACTTCATTGACGGAGGGCATTTGGCACGAAGGGAGAGAAAGAGCGAGAGAGAGAGAGAGAGAGAGAGTGAGAGTGAGAGAATAAACGAGAAAAGTAGAGGAAGGGTTCAAAATGCATTCGCTTAGATGCATCAATCGATGATCAACGCTACGCGTGGAAATGCCCACACAGTACAAACGTGCATTTCCTCAATCGGTTCGCAAATCAAGTGACTTCTTCGAATGTTTGATTTTAGCATAAGACACGGTAAGATTATTTCTCAACGATGTTTATATAATTTTTAATATATAAGTAAGGTATATATATATATATATATATATATATTTCTTGCGTAGCACAAATTGTAAACATTACCCAACGTTATTCTCCCTCTAGTGATATTGGATTTTAGTTTAAGAAGGTTAAAATTACAGGCTGCCCGAGCTCACGAGTCATTAAAACTTCATAAAAGGCTATCCCCAGAGCTAAGCAAGCATTCGTCGCAAAGGCCATTTGCGCCAACGACTACTATCGATTACGTAAGAATCCAAGGGAGTCCCTTGATCTCCATTTCGAAGAGAGCCGATGACTCTCGATATACAGGGACCAGCAGTGCGTATAGGTTATCTCTTCACCATGCGACGTATCCTTCCCCTTCTACCTTAAAACATGAAGGGTCGAGCCGGTTTCGGTCTCTCTCTCTCTCTCTCTCTCTCTCTCTTTCTCTCTGCGACCGCACCGTGAAAGTGCTTAATGTATTGTGAATAATATAATCCGCGAGTCACCCCCCTTCTTTCTTGATAGAGGCGAAGCTTTGGGCACTAGGGTTCGACGACGCATGTGTATGCGATCGTGTTGAGAAGAGAATAGCGGCTACAACAACGAGTATCGATGAGACTTGTGCGTTGACCTACGTTGCAGGTACGCTGATATTTTACATCGAGGATATACGCGCACTTTACGGAAATTTGTTACTCTCGGGCGTATCGGTTTGATTGTACGTAAGTGTGTGTATTAATCGTAAAGTCAGCGTTATCGGGATTAAAAAAGCGTAAACGTATAAGTGAAATATCTCGGAGTACTTTACTTAATGGCATTCTCGACTATTTCTTCGATATAAGATGTTCGGATCGAAGCCAAAAAGTGTGCATTATATCATACTTGGATAACGGATGAAAGGTCATCCTTAAGTATCTCCTCTTTCGCGTTATTTGCCCAAAGACGCATTGTACTTTTAGAAACTATCGACTATTCTGGATATGTGTGTGTATATGTGTATATATATATATATATATATATATATATACATATATATACATGAATTGATGCATGTACAATGAATTTGCAATTGAATTTATGTACGGCTATTTTCATCCGCGCATTCCTTTGCTTCTATTAGAATAATAAAGCTGATTGAATGCAGAAATGATCAAAAGTGCATTTAGTGAATAAAGCACGTTTGATTAACTTTACGAATATTAAATGCAACGGGCATTGAATAATTTTAATTAAAGTATCCAAAATGTTGCCATTTCGATTTCTTTTTTCATTTTTTTTTTTTGAATAATAAAAGAAAAATTTATTTTTCGAAATAAAAAAAAGTCATTCTTTAATAATTTTTTCGTGCGTGATATAGCAGAAAGCGAGAGAGAGAGAGACGCAGTCTCTTAGAGCGTTTACAACACGTGCATAAATTTCGGCTTGGCATTCTGACTTAGAGCAAGTGCCAAGCCATCGTTAAAGCGGCCGCACGACGACGGTTTTAGTGTCTACGCAACGAGTTTATAAGCGGCACCGCTAGAAGAGAGAGCGAGCGAGAGAGAAAGAGAGAGAGAGCATTTTCCAAACGATCGAGGCCCACGAAATCGCTGTAACTAATCCTCCACTCGCGTAGGGAGCGCACGAGCCCTTTGCATATGGATGGACTGCGCTACACGCGCACCAACGTATACAGCAACAACAACAATATCAGGCAGCAAGAGCAGCAACAACCAGCAAGTGCGCAAGCGAGAATCGTGCCAGCTAGCGTGTGTCTCGCGTCCATTAAAGCCGCTGGCTGTAGGGCGCTAATGTTCCCGGGCATACGTGTACGTCGGCATGCATAATTGGATTAATTTAAAGGATATAACGCCATGTGAGAGCAGCGAAGAAGGAGAGGGAGAGAGAGAGAGAGAGAGAGAGAGAGCGCAGCGTATAGACTGCTAACCCTTTCGCGCCTTCCGATTCTTTTCGTCGGCTCGCTCAGACGCTCTCTCTATAGTATATACATGTATATACGCGAGAAGCAAGAATTACGCGCGCATAAACGGCTTCCTGACAGCTCGAAGAGCAACGAGCCTCGTCGCTGCCACTGCCCACGGCATCCTGTGGAAATAATGTGACGGCGCGCACTTAGTCATTCCGATTCCTGGAATGAACGTATCTGCATCATCGACTGCGCGTGAATAATTTTCACTTGCGCTAGTCGAAAAATAGAGTCGCGTATATACGCAGAAGAGTATGACAATTGTGCGTTTGTTGGTCAATATTCATTAAGCTTTTTTACGTTTAATCAATGCACGATTAAAGTAATTTTGTTCATTTGTTTAAAGCTTACGAAATATTGCACAACAAACAAAGGATAGTTCGAAAAGATATCGAAAAAAAAAAAAAAAAAAAATTAACCGAGGGTTAAATCAAGGGAAAGGTCCCCGTCGATGGCTGAGCGGCGCGTAGTCGTTAAGCCACGGGACCTCGTGGGATGCGCGCGCGAGGATTACCGCGAGCGACAAGTGGGACCGTAAAGGCTAAAGAGCTGACCCCTTCCCCCCTTCCTTCGAGTTAATACTGTATGTACCGAAGTCGTCCGGTCTCCACTTCGCCTCTCGCCACCCTTCGTTCTCGTAACGCACCTTCTGTTTTGTCCTACGTATATGTATATACATCTCTATGAATGCATACGCGAGATACGAATATTTTAAATCCCGTTGGATTAAGACGTGCTGCCCTAAGTGTGGATATATACACGTATGTATTGTAAAACGTACGAAAGGCGCGCGTGAGCGTTTATTATTTTTCTTTTTCTTCTTTTATTTTCATGAATGATCGTGTATTGAAATAAGGAAAAGAGAAAAAAAAGATGGTTGTCAGGGGCGCGCGCGCGCGCGCGGACGCTATTTAATGCGCAGTTTTTAATATCGACGAGCTAAGTGACAACGGTACGAACGGGAGGGTGGAGCATGGGCGGAGAACGAAAGAAGTCGAATGTGAAAGGGAATGAGAGAAAGAGAGAGAAAGAGCGAGAGAGAATGAGTGAGAATGGGAATGCAGAGAGAAAGAGAAAGATAAAAAGCTCGTTGGCAGAAGAGCTTGAGGGATTAAAGGCGATAAATTTCACAAAAATGGAGGCTTAAGCTGTCGCGAGGAAAACGCTCTAATCCAGGGGTGCGCACTGTCGTCGAAAAAGAGGAAAGAGAGAGTGAAAGAGTGAAAGAGTGGGAGAGAGAGAGAGAGAAAGAGGCGGAGAGGAGAGAGCCGTAGAGATGGTGGTACCAGGATCATTTTCAGAAAGTACAGTTTTTTGCAATTATCTGCAAGCGACTCTTACGGCACTCATTCTCTCTTTTCCTCTTTCCTTCTCTCTTGCGGCCGCTCGCTCTTTCTTTCAGTCTTTTATCCCTGTAGTCCCGGAGTCGCCGCTTCAAGCAACGGATTATATGATTACTCCTGCACCGAGGAAAAGAAAAATGAAATTCCAATGAGAATGCCGAGCTTATGCCGGAGTGGCCTTGTAAGATAATCTAGTGCTGCTTTAAATTGTGCTCGGTGCTTTGGAAAAAATGCTCTTCTATCCGTCCCAAAGATCAATTTTTTCCTCTTGAATAATCTATTATTGGTATTTTATTTGAATTCAAATATTCTTTAATGATGATTTTTAATTTTTTTGTTTAAAAAATCAAAAATTAAGTTTAAACTTAATGCAACGTTTTGTTTTTTTTTACTTATACTTTCAAATATTGTTTTTAAAATGTTTCTTTACACAAGCTTATTGCAAATTTAAAGAGTTCAAAAAAAAAATTTTCTTAAAAATTTAAATAAATTAAGGTCCACTTTCAGAAACCATCGTATATCTCTCTTATTCTCTCCTAGTCTGTCGCATGGTATAATCCCAAGCGAAATCCGCGCGGTGTATCT
Source organism: Chalcis sispes (assembly GCA_949987625.1). Taxonomy (NCBI): domain Eukaryota; kingdom Metazoa; phylum Arthropoda; class Insecta; order Hymenoptera; family Chalcididae; genus Chalcis; species Chalcis sispes. Next base: position 10,303,338 of record OX465097.1, read on the forward strand.
CAGCTTGCAACGTATATATATATACACAGACACACACGCGTATGAATCTCGTTCACCTCCTAGTTTTGTCTGGCCCTTCCACTCCTGTCTCATTCTCTCTCACTCGCACGCTTTCTCTCTCTCTCTCTTTCTCTCTCTCTCTCGCGAAACCTTCGTTCTGCCTCCGGGCGACGACGAAGCCTCCTCTCTCGCACTGGCGCCGCCTTGCATTTGAATATAATGCTCTCCCATCCTCTCTTACTCTCTCTCTCTCTCTCACTTGTTCGCTCGCTCGTGCCATCACGCACACACGTAGTTCCTCCTCGGCTGAGCTCCGTCCTTTCCCTCCTCCCTTCGTCCTGACTCATTCGGATAGCGCGCGCGCGTGCGAGACTGTAATTATGTTGATGCGCGCAACCATTGTTGTACGCCGTCCTCAATGGCCGCCGCGAGGGAACACAACAACGACGACGACGAGGAGGACGACGAGGAGCCAAAGAGAGAGAGAGAGACTTCGCGAAGCCCACGTCGACGACGGAAATACAGACTCGATGCCGCTCTCGTACCCTTCTATGGCGCTGTGCGTGTAAGTCGCGCGCGTCACACAGCGCGTGAATTTTTAAGGGTATTACTTTTTGCGTACCTGTCTTATTCAAGCGTGATTTATTTGCGACGAGGCGAAGGATGTGATTTGATTCTTTTTAACGAGTGCATTGTGAATTGCCTTTATTCTTTTTTCTTTTTATTTTAAAAGTTATTCGTTAAATTTCCTTTGTAAATACGCGCATGGAAAAAAGAATGATTTTAAATCGATTATTATTTATCGACTTCATGTTCGTCTTTTCTATTTTTAAATTTCGTATTTGAATGTATACTCAGAAAACTATTCATCGTGCGGAGAAAGGTGAAAATGAAACAGTACAAATTTTATTACCGACGCTTGAAATTTTATCAAGATGAAAGAACGTGAGTCAAATACATTTCCAGCTAGAGCTGGGGTTAGCGAAAGAAATTTCATTCGTATAACTCTCCGTTTAAAGCGCAAGCCAGCGAGAAAAGTAACCCCCTCGTGGACGTTTCGGATGCCGTCGCAGATTCTCTGCGAGGAATCCTTAAAAGAAGATGGAAAGAAAAAAAAGAGCTAAAAGAAAATACAATAAAAATCCGGCGCGAAAAAAGCTAAGAGTAAAAAAAAAAGAAGTTTCGCTGGGGAAAAGCAGGATGAAGAAAGTGAACGAGTAAGAAAAAGAGAGAGAGAGAGAGAGAGAGAGAAAGAGAAAAAGAGCCATTGACTTTCCAGCCCTCGAGGATTTGTTCGGGCGAAAAACTGCCGGCCGATGTATGCAAACGTCTCCTCAACGTTCTTTAGTGCCGATAGGGTGACAACGGGCGTGTCGTCGTCGTCCTCGTCGTCGTCGTCGTCGTCGCGAGCGCGCGGGTTCTTCCGGGTGTGAGACGGAAAGCACGGGCTCTTCCATCGCCCGATCAACTATTGTCCGCCTTACGCCAGAATCGAGACTTCGTATTTCGCGCTTACCTCCTTTGCGCTCCTTACCTCGCACGGGACAATAGATGTCAGACTCTCTATCCGAGGTACAGATACGAGATCTAAGTAGGCCATGCCGGGCTACGGTTATGGCGGCATAAAACGCTCCTCGTGCCGCAAGAGCCTCCTCCCACCTCCCGTATACTTTCTACCTCTCTTTCTCGCTTACAGCTCCCCCGCCTACCCCCTTTATGGCCGAAAAAACTGCCGCTATGATTGCCTATGCAAATTGTTTAAGATATCCGGGGCCCGAGAGCGTGCCTTTATCCTCTGTATATATATACAAATATATACGTGTACAACGCTCGTCTCGGTAATTCTCGAATTTGTATACGTTTTTAAAGCAAGTCGTCGCGAAAATTTTTATGCCCGCGTATGGGATGTAGTACATAAGCGTTAACGATTTCTTTAACAACTAAATTTTATCAATTTTTATAAATATTTTATATACATTTATGAAACAGATGCGTTTAAACTTACTCATTTGAAAAATTATCGACGCACCAAATAGATTTGATAAATGCTTACCTGAAACAAAGAAAAATAAAATAAAACGTTAATTAAATTCATTGCATATATTATATGAGCGTTCAATATTTACGATCTCCTACACATGAATAATTTACCTTCATGAATTTTTATTATCAAGCAATATCTCGTATTACATTTTCTATGCCACACATCTTTCTTTCTTTCTCTCTTTCTCTCAAGCACAAGAGAAATATAAGAAAGAGGCGCCTTACTCGTACAGCATGTATATACTTTACTCTTCTGAGATTTTAAATTACGGCGCGGGGAAGAGCGATACAGAAATTCCAATTTTCGAAATGTCAAGGCTCGCGTATATAAGCGAAGGTTATATAGCCAGGACGAATGTAATTCCTTAGAGCGAGCGGATTTTCCATTGATTTAAGAAAAACGGAAAAGACAAAGAGAGAGAGAGAGACAGAGAGAGAAAAAGGTAGCCGGGGTACATGAAAGCGCGCGTTCGCCTTTTCATCGCTGCAATCGTAGCAAGATAGATCCGCGTATTAACTTTCCAAAAGGAAACCCCGCGCCAAAACGGTAATATATATCTCTCTCCTTTTTCTTTCGTATACCGAACGCGCAAGTAAATTAAAATGGATTAATAAATTTTCTTGGAAAAATCTTCGATCTCATCTATATCTTTAACGTTTTGTACAGCGGTATATAAGTCCTTGCGAGGAATTTTTATCCGAGTAAATCGCGGGCAATTTTAAGGAATCGCCAAAAATTCCGCGACCGAATAAATCATTCGGAGCGTTTACGTTGCTTCCCGCGTATATGGCACTGGGCTGCGTTAACAGGCATCCAGAAATTGAATCTTTCACTTAGCGGATAAAGAATTGCGCCGATTTTGTACACAAGAGAAAAAGAGAGAGAGAAAAAGAGAGAGTTTGAAAATAAACGAATCATGTGAGTAAAAATTAGATTTACCGATGTGAGTTGGTATAATGCGCGCGTTGAACGTGCTTCACGTTAAATAATATGGACGTATAAGCTGATTATCGTATTCGATGACTATTCCAATTTATTTTCCATCTTTCCGTTTAATATTAATCTAACGTTTAGAAAATAAAGTTTATCGACTAAATAATTTACTAGCGAAACAAAAGCAATCTACTCTCGCCTCAACTTTTCTTCTAGTCCCGTTGTAAAAGAGAAAAAAGTCAAAAATAAATGGAGCTTATTTGCATTTCCGATGTTCAGAAAAAAAAAAAAAAAAAAAAAAAAAAAGAATAAAAGAATAAAAATAAAGTAAAATCGTCCCTAATAATTAAACTTTTCCATTAAACTTGTCCGTGCGCGAAAGTTTTCAGCGTCTCTCCAAGTTATACTAAACGAGGCAGATAGAGAAGAGTAAGGGGTAAAGAGAAAGAGAGCGAGAGAAAGGAGGAGGAAGAAGAGTGACATCCCGGTGAAATTAAGGCGCATAGGTGCAAAATATGAACTTGAAGAGAGCAAGAGAAAGAGAATATAACAAGGTAGAAGAGGCCAAGACCGTGATGTATATACGCTCTCTTCTGTCTAATTAAACTCGAAAAAGAAAGAGTGAGAGAGAGAGAGAGAGAGAGAATCGTAGAGCGCAGGGATTCTAGTTCGTCCGTCGGACTACTGCTGCCTGCTACTACTAGCTCTCGACTACTTGGAGCTTTAAAAATGACAAGCCCGACGCAGCAAAGTTGACCTTATTCTTAAAATTTTTCCTGTTGTAAAAACACGACGAAATTACGTTACCTTTGACGCATTATCGTTAATCTTTTTTTTTTTTTTTTTAAATAAACATGCAGCGTGGGGACATGGCGTTTAAAAATTACCGTGACAATGCCATCTCTTGTAATAAATATTTCATCGTTCAATTGCAACTGCGCACTGTGTACTCCCTTTAAAAAAGCATGTTTTAGCCCGTGCGAGCGAGTCAATTTTTACGGGAATAATCTACGTGCAATGCAATGGTGAAACAAGTGAGAAGGGTTAAATGAATTTCGGAACATCAAAACGATAAAATTTCAGGTCAAAATCAACAGACGCATATATAACTCGACAGCGGCAGCAGTGGCTATGTGCGCGTGCCATTGCCGCGGGAAAATTTTTAATTTTCGAAAATCATTCATCATCGGCGCGTTGTCGCGTTCGCACCGCTGTTTCAACAATTTATCGCCCCGACTCGTCTCTTTTTATTGATGTATCAACGCCAGAAAAAGAGAAAAAGTTCAAAAAAAAAAAAAAAAAAAAAAAAAAAAACAGTTCAAAAAAAAAAAAAGAGAGAGAGAGAGAGACGCCAGAAAAAGTCGGCAATTTCCGCACACACGCGTTTTCTGGTGGTGGACCGTGAGTATTATGCGCGCACTATATCTCCGGCGCGCGTGTACGTGTACGCGCGGGCGCGCAATCCGCGTAACAGGAACGAAATTTAATCAAACCGGCTTGCTCGTTCGCGCTAGATACGAGACTCAGCCGCTCGGTCGAGGCAAATATGCTCCGGGATTGAATGGCGATAGAGAAAGAAAGAGTTAGGGAGGGAAAGAGAGTCAGGGATTCCACCTCCATCAAATTAATTTAATTTATATCTAGCTGTCCGAGGCCGCTAGGAGATGCGGTTAAAATTCTCCTTCTTCCTCTCTCTCGCTCTCGCTCTCTTGTGCTCTCGCTCTTCTCTACTCGCTTTTAACTGCGTTCGCTCTTTTTAACTCGCGCTTTTCTCCTCTTTCTCCATTTACGTTTTGCGTTCTCCACTGTTGATGCATTAATATTAGGTATTTGCAAATTGAATAAGTTGATTAGCAAACTTCATAGGAATGCGCGCAAGAGAAAAGAGAAGAGAGAGAGAGAGAAAGAGAGAAAGAGAGAGGGAGGGAGAGAAAAAGAGAGCGCAAGACCCTTCGGTACGTTTTCTAAAATTGAGAAATTTTAATATTAATTTGTTTTATATATCGGTTTACGCGAGCTGTAATTCAATTAATTATGACTTTTGAAGATTCTTTGCTAGTTTTTAATTTTTAAGCAGTTTGCGAATACTTGAAAAATTCTCGTGAAAAATACGCCCGAGAATCGAGACAGGTGAAAATAAAGAAAGTTAGAAACTCCGAGTGAACTCGCTTTGGAAATTCACGTTTTAAATTATAAGCAAAGATGTAATATTTTTGAAATCATTACCATTAAATATTATATGCTTTAAACAATTTTGCAATTTAATAACCGTTTTCGAATATTTTCCATATATTGCTAATGTCTTGTATAAATAACGAATATTATTTTACATAAAAACACGAGTATTATTTTTCCATTGTCATTTACTTATTGAAAAATCAGGCCTTCGATAAGGCAAAAGCTCGCGTTTGATCAGAGCCAAGCATAAAAATTTATACAGCCCGATATCCGATACCTTTTTCACTCTTCTTACGCATTTCCCAATTATTCCATCGTATCCATATAATATTATACATATGCGTACATAGCATAAAATATTTATCGAGACGTCGGCTTAATCCGACAGTGGCTACATCGTCACGTGTCCCAGTATTCTCGAATTTCGAAATCATTATGTCGATGAGCCGTAGCTGCTGTTGCTGCTCCCGTCGTCGCATCTCTCTCTCTCTCCCTTTATCTCTCTCCTGCAACTCCTGTAGTCACCGGTACGTAAGCCCGATTCGATTACCGGCAGCTAGTTTCTGTCTCCCCCCCTCCCTCCCCCCCCTCTCTCTCTCTCTCTCTCTCTCCTCGCCGATCGATCCCCGATAGTTAACCCAGAGCCGTGAATGCTCGCACGCTGGTGCACATGCATTAAAGCCAAGAACCCAACTATGTTGCCGATGTCATATCCAATACAGCCGCCGGACGCCGGTACTGCACAACGGAGCGAGAGAGAGAGAGAGAGGGGGGGAGGGATTGAACTAGGGGGATATCGAGGGAGGTAGTCTCGAAGCCCTCAGCGCCACCCCCCGATTGGGCAGTAATGGCATTAACCGACGCTGCAATATGATTACCGCTTTCTCTCTGTCTGTCTCTCTCTCCCTCTGTCTCTTTCTCTCTCTCTCTCTCGGTAAGGTAACCTGATCGTACCCGAAATCCATGCGCCTCTCGCTCTTCATCCATCTATTCATCTTTATCTACCTTCTGTTTATATTTTTACTTATTTATGCGCTTCTAAACATCTCGTATATATATTTTTATCGTTGTTGTGTAATGTTCTAATCAGTACCGTATAACGATCGCGAACGAATGAACGCGAAATTGTAATTATATTGAACGTTCCATATAAATTCGACAACTACTTTTTTTTCACGAAAACTATAAAAAAAAAAATTCAGTTAGTAAAACATCAGTCGCGTCGACCTTACACCAGCATTACGCAAATCTCACGATTCTATATTCATCGTATAAGCAGTACACCGCGAATATAATTTTTCAAACGATATTTCTTTGTTTCAAGCGCGAAAAAACAGCGACATGTGTAGCGTTGTGTCCCATTGTGACGAAATTTCACGTCAGCGAGACGCGTATGTATACACACACGCTTTCACAGGGATTATATATATATATATATATATATATATATATATATATATATATATATATATATATATATATATATATATATATATATATATATATATGCTTACGTGCAACGCGCGCGCTAGCAGCACTAAATCGCGTTGTGCTTTTTGCGGCTCGGATTACTCGTTGAATCGCTAGCTGGGGTGCGAGAACTATAAGGGGACCGCTTCTTATCTCGGTATTAGAAGATTAGGAGATCACGATAGGACATTACGCAGTCGAGGAGAGCATTCGATCTTTTTCTTTCTTTTTTATTCCCGCTGCTTGTATCTGGTTACATTGTTTAAGTGCAAAGTGCGTTGCTCACGGTAACTTATAATCGTTTTGGAAAAGATTCTTTTTTCTTACGTTAAAATTAACGTAAACAACTATGTAATAAATTTTGAATAAATTTTTGTATAATTGATTCATTAAATGTTTTTTAGATGGCAGGGTATTAAACGTTAATTGGCATTCCTCGCAGTCATATAACTCGAACAAAAACGACAAAGTTAAAAATTAACGACGAATGTCGTTGCTGTAAAAACGCTCATAAAATTTTATTCGAACGTCTACAAAGAAATTTTCAGCGCAACGCGACACCGATTACCAAATTATTCCCTGCGTGTTTTTCCCGCGTTTCAAAGAACTCGAAAACAATCCTCTTAATATCGCGAATACTGTTAACACTCATCTGACTGCAAAAGAGAGAAAAAGTGAAAGGGGGAGGGGGGGGAGGGAAGAGCGCGGACGTTTAATTAAAGCGCGCGAGGAGCGACGCGCGATTTCAAACAAGAAGCAACAATTTCACGCGCCGCCGTTGCACGTTTTTGCCAACTCAACACTGGAATTTCACACGAGGGAGCAAAGGGATAGAAAGAGAGAGAAAGAGAGAGAAAGAGAATGAGTGTGAGTGAGTGAGAGAGAGAGAGAGAGAACGCGTCATACTAGCGTAGCTTTCAATGAGAGCGCGAGCGACGCTTCGCGGAACGCTGATTTCGAACAAGCCATCGGCGCGTCGTCGACTTTCTGTCCCTGCAGTCTCTCTCTCTCTTTCTCTCTCTCTCTCTTTCTCTCTCTCTCTTTTGCGCCCTTTTCTTTCTTTTTTTTTTTTTACATCATTTACGCGCTTTTATTCGTTTTATTTCGCGTCACGCCGGCATATATAGGCTTCGAAAGAAACCCGCACACGCGCACGTATGGGTACAAAAACGACTTCCACGAAGTGTGTCCCCTCTTTTTACCGCGCGCGCACACGGTATATATGTGTGCGCGCATACACGCGCGAACTTAAAAATCGTCGCATATGCCGTGGCGCGAGGACAGGAAACGTCGACGTACGACTCGTCGACGAACGCGTCGCGAGAGAAAAAGCGTCGAGCAACTACGGCGATTCCGATGAAAATCTACGAGAGAAAAGTGTACTCGAACGAACGGTAAAAAGGAAGAGAGAGAGAGAGAGAGAGAAAAGAAAATTTCGTAAAGAGTAGAGATGTACATTAGAGATTGACTTACCGTGAGGTGTTGAAACAGCCACGCCCTGAGGATGTTGGTCGCGACCTTGGGAAATATACCCCTCTTCTTTTGGTTCTTCTTACCCGACGAGTCGTCGTCTTCCTCGCCCGTTCCTTCGCCACTGCCGATACTCGCGTTACTCGCGTCGCCTGAAACAATAAGCATTATGCGTAACTTTAGCGGGTGCTTTGACAATGTGCTTGCCGAGTTGTCGAGTTTCAGAATTACATATAGGGCTAAAACAATGAGCTTGCAAAAACTTTACCGACTCTAATTTTCCATTTTAATTAAAAATATATTTTATATATTCAGAAAATTGTTTCATATATCGTAGTGATGCAAATATAATATGAATAAAAAATTTATTTTGCATAAAAAATATAATCTCAGCATTATTAATTTTATGAACACAAAAACAAAAAAAAAAAAAAAAAATGATTTACTCCCTAACGATTTTTTTGTCGGAGGAGAGGGAATGAAGAGCGTGAGCAAAAACATCTCAGCTTTAAGCCGAGAAAATGCTATCTTTACTTGCGCTCGCGAGCACTTCATTTCTTGGTATAATACACACACACACACACACACTCTTATGTTCGTGTATACAATAATGCAGCGCTATATAGCACAAATTCACCGTCGTTTATCAATCTTAGCTTTTTAATTGCCGTGCTTGGGGCTCACCGGTCTCTAAATACCCTCAACAGCCTCTCGAGCTTATGACAGTAATGAGAGATATTAAAGCGACTTACGCACCTACGTGAGCCAAATATTGTTCTTACAATATCACCGGGACGCGGCAAATAACGCGACAAAATTTTAAAAGACGCAAGACGCTCGTGTAATGTAATAAAAATTATTTTTCGCGTTTTCGCTTCGTTACGTCGTTTAATAATGTGAAACTTATAAACTTGTTTGAAGCGAAAAAAAAAAATAAATAAATAAGTAAACAGCGGATTAATTAAATGCATATTTACGCAAACTGAAGAGTTTTATATTATCTAATATTAACAACCCAATAATAAACATTATCATTTTGAAATGTATCTTTTACATTTAATTATTATGACATCATTTTCCCGTTTTCTATAAATTACATATATCGATGATTTTTCTAACGAAACTGCAATTCTCCAGCTACAAAACGCAATCGTGCAAGACGCGCGTGATTAAAGCTCCCGGCGTCTCTACACAAAAAGGAAGGAGGAAAGAGTACGCGCGCGCGATAGAGAGAGAGAGAGAGAGAGAGAGAGAGAGAAAAACAAGCAAAATCTTCTATCAGCGTGACGATGCGAATCGACGTAATAACGTAAAAGTCATCAAGATTAGGCATCGGTGCGTCCTTCGTCCGCTACATTAACCCGATTTACCAAGAAAATTAGCCGCAATCGACGACGGAGATAGAGCAAGCTTCACTTCTCTCTTTCTCGTAGCCATTTTGCTGCCGAGCGTATATTACGACCGAGTGCGTTCTATCCATTCGTTCTTCGTCCGAACGCCATTACCAGCGCGAGAAGCTGCGTCGTCGTCGCGTGGATAGACCACGAGATTCTCTCGCTCTTTCTCCTATGTGCTCTTGCGCGCGAGAATTTTTTGCCTCACGGGATGCACGGTACTATTCTAACGGCTCTCGCCGTAGTTACGTGCAACCTCGACTCGCTTCGTCCATTTTTTTTGGTCGAGAAAAAAAAAAAAAAAAAGAAAAAAAAAACAAAAAAAAAAAAAAGAATGAAGAATTATGCGCGCACGCAAAGTACCGGAGCAAGATGAGATTTAACGCTTGGCCTGTTTAAATTTTCCTTAAGACGGATTTCGCACAAAATTTTAGAAAAAGAAATATACTGACGTCGGCTTTTAAATATATAAACTCAACTTTTACATTGAGAAAAAATACTTATTGTTCTTAACTATATCCCAAAAAATTTAAAGAAAATTTTTATTTTTAAATTATCAAGTCAATGCTTCTCAAAAACTTTTAATTTAAAAAAAAAAAAAAAAAAAAAAAAATACTAGAATACAGAAATAATAAAAATCGTTATTGTAACCGCGCATTAACAGGATTAACACGAGAGCTAACAAAAGATTTTCTTGGCAGCATTCGAAGAAATCGCGCGCTCAGTGAAAATATTTCGAAACAAAACAAAAGCTATCTCTCTCTCTCTCTCTCTCTCTCTCTCTCTCTTTCTCTCCCAAGCGCAAAAACAGGCTTAAGGAAACTTTTTATAAGTTGTTTATTTATCGCGAAAAAAGTGCTCGCGTTATTTTAATAAAAGAAACCTCGTCGTCGCGACATTTTACAATATAAAATTCAACAAAACGCACGATCGCCGGTTGATCGCAAAATATTTTTGATTTCGATCGCGAACAAATTTTTCTCCCACGAATTCAAAATTCAATCTCGAATGCGAGTTCGCTTGGCATGTAAAGAAAGGGTGTTGCCGTCGTGAGTATCCGCGCAAAGGATGCGAGAAGAAAAAAAGAATGAAGAAAGAGAAGGAGATCGAGAGAGACTAGAAGTCTCGAGAAAGAACGAAGAAATACAAGTAAAGCGGAGTATAGGTGAGATAGAAAGGAACTCCCTCCTTCTCTCTCTCTCTTTCTCTCTCTCCCTCTCTCTCTCTCTCTCTATCCCTCTCTCTCTCTCTTCGCGATTTCTCTGGTACGATAGAACCTTGGGAAACGGACCGTACGATAAGATTCGGTCATTTATAATCCCGCTCTCTATCAGATGAGACTTCGTCAAAGATACGGTGTGCTTCTGCCGTTTTGCTGGTTGACGTCGGTTGCTTTTATTTTTAAATATAAAGTAAAATATGTATACGTATATGTGTGTAGATACTTGTTTTTTTAAAATCTTTCTCAGCGAAAACTATGCCTGTTATTTTTTGATCCAGGGTCGGGTATTTAAACTATGTGATGATGTTTACGTTCCACGTTTAAGTTATAACAGTATCAAGATTATTTTTTATTCCAATTAACACGATACATTCAGAGTTATATAAAGTAAAAAGTATCGTTTTGAACGTTAATTGACGAAAGTTTAATCTTTATTAACAAATAGTCTTGAAAACCATTAGAAAAATTTTTATAGCCAATAACTTGTCATAAAAAAGAAGATGAAAAATCCGTAAATTAAATGAACAACTACAAGAGAGGGAGGAGAGAGGAGGGAGGGTTGAAAAGAAAGTTAGCGGGGTGGTCGAGGGCCATATCGTCCTCGTGTTGATTTACGCAACGACTCGTGCATTTTTACTGCTGCGTTATAGAGATTTAAGTGCAGCCAATTACACGTTTATGCGTCCCTCTATACGTTGCGCTCGAGCGGCTCGGGCGTTTTTCCCTTCCTGACCTCTCTCGCATATTTCTCTCTCTCTCTCTCTCTCTCTCTCTTGTTTTCTCGTTCCCTCATATTCTCTTCTCTTTTCTCATCTTCTTCGAGTCCAGACTTTTCCTACTGCTCGTACCGTATGAACATCGCACGCGCAGCGAAGCGACCGACGGAATAAATACAACGCGCTTTTTCTCTCTTTCTCTTATTCCATCTCTCGTTCGCTCACCTAAATTTAGAGACGCGCTGCTGACGATTCGTAACGTACACATTCGTTCGTTTATATATACGTGCTTTGAAGAATTTATAAATTTGCTCGACGTGTACTTTCTCCCTCTCTCTCTCTCTCTCTCTCTCTTTCCGTGTTTAATTGCACATTCGAAAAAAATAAGAGACATTCGTTAAACATTATTAACTATTCGTATATTCATCAATTTTAATGATTTTTTTCTCCAATATGATTACAATTTCAATGTTATTTTCATAAATTCAAAAAATATAAAATAATCTTTATACTTTTTTTTTGTCAAATTCAACGTCAGTCTTAACGAAGGGGAAAAAAATTTATAAAAATTCAAAAAGAAAAAGAAAGCGCATAAATGTTGTCAATTCCTAGAGCCCACGCGGTTAAAGAATTAAGTTAAAAAAAAAAAAAAAAAACACAAAAGCTTCATACTAATACATCGTAAGTAAGATTAAGCCGGAATACTCGTGGAACAGAGGCGCGCGCGTGGGTTGGTTCGTCTCGGGTGTGTGCACGCCGAGACATCTTTCTCCCGCGAGCAAGATAGCGGTAGCTTCTAGGCTCTATTTACGGTTCTGACTTCGAAACTCGCTCGCTTCTCTCTCTCTCTCTATGTCTCTCTCTCTCTCTCTGTCTCTCTATCTCTCTTCCTCTCTAACCCGTACGTAGGCAATGCGTACACGCGCTGTCGAAATAACCTCGCATATGGTCGACGAAAATAAACCTCCTAATTCCCATCTCGTCGAAGCCGCTGTACTACACTCGACTTCTGCACGACGCTGTGAGTGAGCTAGAGAGAGTGAGAGAGAAGAGATGCAAGAAGCCACCCCGATGTTAACTGGCTCTAGTAAGAGAGAGAGAGAGAGAGAGAGAGAGAGAGAACGGGCGCCGCCACCGCTGAGATTTATACTGGATACTTGACGAATCGTCTGCCGAGAGATTGACTGTAATATCTTCGTCAGTTAATTCTTTGTTTGCCTCGAGAGGATTTATTTCCGTAGTTAAAAAATCATCGGCTCAATTTATTGCTCTCAGGTAACTTTTAGATTACATCTCTCGAGAATGTTTTAAATAAGCTCGAGCGAGCGAGACTTCGAGTTATTATGTCGAAAAATCATAAGAGAGAAAGAGTTATGCTTTCGCTAGATGAATATGATGAAATAATTTTTCCTTAGTTAACCCGCTGGAATTAAAGTATTAATAATCGCATGCGCAGTATAAATTTTTAAACTCAAATAATCCAAATTTTCGAAATTTTTTTTTTTATTATTTTCTCCATAATACACAAGCTTCACGAGAGAGAGAGAGAGAGAGAGAGAGGGAGAGAGAGAGAGAGAGAGAGAGAGAGAAAGAGAGAGAAATTAGAAAGAAACATATTAGCCACGGAAATGAAATGGAAAAAGTAGACGAAAAAATAAAAAATTAAAAGCAAGATAAAAAAAGGAGAAGGAAGAAACGTAAATACACCGGATACCGAGACATTTATTCGCTGCCACGTTACAACAGTGCGCCATACGAAGGAACATGGGGTGAAAGCAAAGCGCAACAAGGAAAAAAAAAAGACAAGGAACAAGTTAAGAAAAATATGAGAAAAGAAGACGACGAAGAAGCAAAAGAAGCCGGGAAACAGGAAAAGCAAAAATATCTATGCTTCTTCGGATATCGCATTTCACGGACGCGCCCAAGGTTTGTTCTCTCTCTCTCTCTCTTTTTCTCGCTCATTCGGCCCGTACATGTAACGGCAGCTCCTCGTTCCATTACTTTGCCGCCTCGTGTATTTATTAAACCTTTTTTTCTCTTACGTATTATAGTTTTGTACTTATCAATTTTATCTTCTCAAGATGAGAAAGCTCCACCAATAATGAAAAACATAATAACGTTAAAGTTTCTCTCTCTTTCTTTACTTGGGATTTTATTTAAGATATTGAGAAATATATATATATATATATATACGCGCAACGTAACATATCATTAAAAAACTAATTAAATTTACACGTGGAATTTTCGCATATGAGATATCTTTTCAATCGCAATGAATTAATTTCGCGATGTAATAGTCGCGTCGGAAATAGAAAAACCTTCGAACGTACATAAATTTTGGGTAATCCAGGGGCGAGCGAACGAACGAGAAACGAGAAGCTGCAACGACTTTATTGTATATATATATATATATATATAAATATATCTTGCGATTGGGTATAACGCCGTCGAATCGAATTTAAATACGGTGTGTATATATCGATGCAGGTGCGGGAAGGGGGCGAACTTTTCGAAAGTTTAAGGGCTAAAGCTCTCCCGCGAGCTCGGGCAATTCCGCGCGTCGTTTAAAAAATCAACGATTCGAATTTTCCTGTCCTTATCGGTGCTTATGTACCTACTAAGGTCGATAAAGCCTCGTTATTTTACCAAAGGGAAAGCGAGGATTGAATTCTCGAAAGGCGCGACGACGGCGACACACGGACGACGCACCTTCGCCCGATCCCGCAAAAATTTCGACCGGAATGCGTGCATATATATTCGCGCGAGAAAAATAGCTTCGAGAAAGAAGAGAAAATCGACGCTAGAGCGAGTATATACGTATATCTATGTTCTAGCAGACTCTTTATGGATATTGCCGCGGCTGTGCGACGTGCGGCGCTCTTGGTTTACTTCGTATATATATATATATATATATATATATATATATATATATATATATATATATATGCATACAAAAAGAGAGAGAGAGAGAGAGTCCGGGCTTAATACCCTTCCTTTTCGTTCCTGACGTTGCGGCCCTCGGGCGAAAATATGCGCGAGCACACGTTCTTTCTTCAGGGCGATAGAGGGAGGGTGAGAGGGTTTTAGCAGCCTGCACACACGGGGCATATATTCTTGCGCGTCCGCTTTCTTGGGGTATTTTCTGGAGAATGGCTAAGCGAAAGATCGTCGGGAGATCGAGCCTTGCAGGCCCTTCTCTCCTTTTTTTAAGGGTGTATGTATATATGTGTATACATGTACATGTATTGATGTAGGAAAGGATGGAGAAAGAGCCTTTTCTGGCTTAGCTTGCGATATTCCCAAGATTTCGGGCGTTGCAGCTGTTACTAGAGCGAGAAAAAGAAAAAGAGGAAGAAAGAGAGAGAGAGAGAGAGAGAGAGAGAGAGAGAGAGAGTGGAGCGAAGAAATGCAAGGGTTTTCCGAAGACTGCAACTGATGGGTTCGATGGTGTTTTCTTCTTTTGCTCCTCGTTTTCGATGTCGGAGCGAAATGCTGCGTTTCGCAGATGCCGAGAGAATTTCTCGAAAATTCCGTCGAATGTTCAATGTTACACCGGATGGCTTTGGTTACTTGTGCAGAAATGTGAGTTGAAAATTCAAGATATCGCAATTTCGTCCATAAAATATGTAGCGAGGAAAAAAAATTTAGATCGGTAAATGCATTTCAATATTGCATAAAAAAATAAAAAGTATATTTTAAACAGCAAAATCAATTGCCAAGTATGTATGATAAAAAAAAAAGAAAGATCGGAATTTGAAATTTACTATTTTACAGAAATACGCGTGTAAATATTTTGATTTTATCATTTCAACGAAACGACACCATTTTCGACCGACCGCAAACGCGCTAAAATACACGAAGAATCCATTAAAATCGGCAAAAATAATAAAGTTAAAAAAAAAAAAAGAAAGAAAGAAAAAAAAAAGTGAAAGAGAATCAGAACACAATCAAGCGCACTCCCAATTTATTTACCCAAATAGAGTAAATCCACAACTACTTCCATCAACAGCCTGCATCACGTGCATCAACTCGGCTTTCATTTTAATGACGCATTCCGACGCGCGGAAAAACACGCGCGGTAATTTTTATTAACTCCGCTGCAAGAAAACGCGCGCGAATGAGAGAAAGAAGGAAAGAAATAGGCGAAAAGCGAAAAAGCGGCATCGCTCGTCAGAGATCCGGAAGAAAGAGATTGCCGGCGAGTTCTTCGTCCGCATTCCTTCGTCCAACGGTAGCAACTAAGGCGAGCTAAGCTAAGCGCCCGTCGGAATTAAGCGCGAGTGGCACTTAAAGTGCCGCGACGGGTAAGGCGCAAATGCACCGGCGATACGGGACCGCGCGTATACAGATAGAAAGACGGCTAATGTTTTCGCATACTCCAAATTGAGAGAGGGTCGTTGTACCAAAACACTTGCACCCGAGAGAAAGAGAGAGAGAGAGAGAGAGAGAGAGAGTGAGAAAGTAGAAGAGAGAATGCTGCCCTATTTCAGTCGCACGTCAAAGCGTAGTGGAATATCTCTGTGCACGCGCTTGAGAAATTTAAATAAATAAAGATAATGCAATGTGAAAGATTGGAGAAATAATTTTTTATTAGTTTATTATTTTGTACACGATGAATATACAATGTTTTTTAACGCTTGGTTTAAATAAGCGTTTAACCAAATTAGAATTAAAAGCAACGACGGTTTAGAAACGTCTTTTGTGTCGCTCGTGGAGAATCGAAAATAAACAAAAACGATTACTCGAGAAAGCAAGCCAAGATTTCTAGATTGATGATTATTCTTAAGGCCAAATCTTGCGGACAGCGAAAAAAAAGAGAGAGAGAGAGAGAGAGAGAGAGAAAAGAGAAAAAAAATACATCAGCGTGTCTTTCTAGAATCGGAGCCAAGAATTTTTTTCCACGACGCGAAAAGAATAATGACGCATTTAACAAGCACGAAGAGACTTTCTCGAGTAAGAGACAAGTTTAATTCGAATGAGTGCGTCACTTAGACGAAAGATTAATCGAATATTGCACTGGGCGAAATGAGCTGCGAAGTTGGCATTTAAACTCATAACGTATGATGATGAATATTCATCGTATAGAATTAAAAAAAAAAATAATGTTTCAATTTAAACATTTTATAAAGTTTTTAATTTAATTGAAAAAATAAATACATAAAATATACTTTCACAGTTAGTACTTGTGTAAACAATATTATTTTTCTCCGCGAGGTCAAAGTATCTTAAAACCGTTTCATCGCAAAAATAAAAATAAAAAAAATAAAAAAAAAGATTCAAACCGTACCGTGAATTTTTAGCAAGCGTTTCGGTAAGCTCGACGCAAATGATTTATTTCAAAATTAAACATTTTATGTTGATTCGTGCAGTAAAACAAAACGCGCGACTCGTATTCAAAATGCAAAATACACGGCAAGTTTACGCGAAGCGTTGCATTGAATGACGATGAGGAAAAACTTTTAATATAGCGCTGACACGAGAATATAAGAGGAAAAAAAACGGCCAAAGAAAAACTAAAAATGCACGTAATAAGAAACAAGAGCGTTAACGATAAAGAGGAAAACTACTGCGGTGTATACGATGGACGAGAAAGAGGATGTACGAAAGTACGTATAGAGAGAAGGCAAAGGGATGTCTACAAATGTATACACGAACAGACGAAGTATGTGTGTGTGTGTGTATGTGTGTGTGTCTCGCGCGGCGAGCGCGAAGTTTGTCTTACAAATGAGCCGAGCGACGCGAATGATTTAGTACTCAGGCGGGCTGCCTGAGCGTTATAACCTTTGCCGCGGATGACGGAGCGTGGGTGGCTAGTTACACTTTAGTTATTAGCCCGCGTGGTGAACCCGAAAACCAACTGGTAAAGAGAGAGAGAAAGAGAGACAGAGACAGAGACAGAGAAAGACACGCGGAACTACACCGATGGATAATAAATACCGGTGAGTCGTTACGGTATATATATATATATATTTAGCTCGTTGCTTTAGTGGTAGTAACACAACGGTGCAACTCACCGCGTCGGGACTCGTGTCCAGCAATAAATATCGATCGGCTTGTTACACTTGTTCGATAGAACATCAAAAGGTATGTATAGTAGCCGCGGAGTTATATCGCCTGAAAAATTCATTTTAATGGCTTTGTTTATACGCGCACAGAGAAAGAAAAAGAGAGAGAGAGAGAGAGAGAGAGAGAGAGAGCGATTACGGGGAAGTTATACTGCCGACTTAGTTCACGATATGATTGATAGTTTAATACGAAATTCTAAAAGCTTCTGTACAGATATAATTATTTATGATTATTATTGTCCCTATAAAGTAGACCAAACATTAATAACCCACGATTTTGTTGATTTTATTACACGCTGCACTTGCAATGAATTTAACGAACTTCTACGAGATTCTAAATAAATTATTTCTTACTTGATTTTAACTGTCAAAGACATGTAACATCATTGCGTGAAATTTACAAATACGAAGAACATTCGATAAATTATCCTAATCCCGGTGAAGTACGAGTTGAGGCTACAGAGGTGCCAAAAATATCTAATTTTGGCAGACGAGAAGCTACAAAAGATTCGAAGGGACGCTGAAACTTCAACTCATGAAAGTTATGCGGATTAACTGAAGAAATCCTAACCAAGGATTACAACTTCAAAGCGTATACGCAACCGTTTCGGTTTCTCCTATGGTCGCGTTTAACTTTTGTTGAAATTTCTATTGTGATAAAAGAAGATAAAGATTAGATCTATTGCAGTAGAATTGAGGTTAAGTACTTTATAATATGCGTTAGCACGTTTGTGAATCACAAAGATACATCATTGTAGAGTGATTTATGTCAAACGATAATATAGATGCTAAAAGTGTGTTGACAAAATCATTTTTAATGTTTTGATTTCCGATAAAGTTTCTTGATTTAATTGTTTCATTAATTTTATATCGTTTGAAACTACAAGCATAAAACAAAGTAAACCGTACGGTTAAAGTATTTTAATTTGCCATAAAATAAATTATTTACTTCTTTAGCAAACGAATCGTTCACAATGTACTAAGAAGTACCTGTTTATCGTCAGCTGCTATTGATCAAAGATTCTTTTCGCGTATTTAACATTCCAACAAGCCGATAAAATAGCATAACCTTTAATTTTTTTGTAAAGTACGCCCGACAGTCTTTCAAGATACATTCGAGTGTCACTGAATTATTCATGAGTATCTTCAAAACTATAATAAAAGCATGAAAATTTAAATGTCAAGTAGGCAGAAGATTTAAAATTTTTGCCTCGCTCAGTCAACACTCGGAATGAAACGGTAGCTCTAACGATTTATTCGAATGGAAGAGAGAGAGAGAGAGAGAGAGAGAAAAAGAGACTGGGAGAGAGAGAGAGAGAGAGAGAGAGAGAGAGAGAAAAAGAAAAAAAGGCGAGCGCAAGAACGTCGTTTACAGGAGGAAAGTCATTTGCAATCTACTTTGACGAAGTATATATAATCGCAAGTGTAAGAGAGAAAGAAAGAGAGAAGAAAGGGAGAGGATGAGAGAAACGGCAAAGCGCAAGTGACCATAAGCAAAGAAAAGAGAAGAAGGAAAAGAGAGAGAGAGAGAAGGAGGGAGAGAGGGAGAAACTTGAGGCCCTCGACGATTGAGACATCGCTCTTTGGAGCGGCACTGACAGTTATCTGATTCATGGACATGCCGAGTGTATTTTATGCCGTACGACCTATGAATACAGATCGATCGCTTCTGCCGACCGCCTGCAGCACACGCGAAGAACCAAGAAAAAGAGAGAGAGAGAGAGAGAGAGAGAGAGAGAGAGATGAAGGGAAAGAGCAAATCGAAGAAGCGAAAGAGGTAGAAGAAGGTAACAGCGACTGGCCCAAGCTGGAGATCATAGAGGTGTACCCGGATTCACTTGTATATCAATTACACTCATATATACGTATATGCGAGACTGTATATACACATCTCGTTGTACACGCGCGCGCTTTTATATATCTTTTGCCGTGGATGCGCTTGCGTATATAATAGCCGGCGCGCGATGGTAAGAAAGACGAATTGCGCGAAGCGGATGACGCGACATGCTTGGATTGCAATTAGTCAAGCGATTCGTGACGCGCACCGGGGGTTTGTTTATATTAGGTGTTTTACCTGACCTCTTTTATTTTCTTTCCCGATTTTTTTCCTTTTTTTTCCAACTATTCTCTCGCTTTCTTACAATGTTTGTTTCTACGAATGGTTACTTTTTTCTTTTTCTTATTATTTTGCTTTAAAAAAATTGGAAGAAATCGATTCTTTATAAAGAAATTGATTTTAACTTTAAATCTGTCGATAAAAGCCATTGAAATATCGTTTAGTTTTTTATGATGAAATAAAAAACGGTGTAAAAGTGTGTCGTACGATGATTTTTCTATTCGACCGACTATTCTTCAAGCTTGTGCCGGTATATACGACGTCAAACGCGAGAGAAATTCAAACTTCACGCAAGGGTGACC
>OX465097.1:10328247-10388247 GCA_949987625.1 Chalcis sispes
GCTTTTACTCGTTACTAGGACTATTCGCAACCCTCCGCGCGATTTCCCGTCGTACAATAAAACACGTGGCGACAAATTCGGCGCCCCGGCAATCGCGATCAAAACCAACCCGGCAATACGCGCATACACTCGCGCACGTACACAAACATATCGTATGAAAACGGTTGATGTGCACAGAGTTCTGTATTTACATGTGTGTATGTGTGTGTGTGTGCGAAGGCACACGCGGTAGATCGCGGTGCGGTTACGCGGCGTCGTCGTCGCACGGTGCGAACCTGCGGTCTTCGATCGAGGAACGAGGGAGAGAAAGAGAGAAAGAGAGAGAGAGAGTGAGAGAGAAAGGTGGTTCCGCTTTCCGATCTCATCATGCGCACCAGCTGGAATTTCATATCGAATTCGGACTATCAGTGGCTTGTGTTACACAAGTTTACTCGGGCGAACTCTGCCCTTGTGTACGTCTGGTGTTTCTTTTGAAACGCGGTGCAAACTCAAACTTACGATTATTGATTTTCGAAAAGTTCGCGTACTACCTCGTCCCCCTTTGTCGTAAATATTCGCCTGTTCTCATAAAATAATCCTTTTCAAAATTTAACAATGCCTTGGTTCTACTTTCACAAAATTAACAATGACTTTGCAATTCAAAATGTTGCATCACGATTTTAGATAAAAATAATGCAAGAATTTTTTTCATCCCTTTAATAAAGTTGTTAAAAATATTTTTTTTCTCCATATCTTTAAATCATTAATAACTCGTATTAAGACTTTTAAAAACAAAATCCAAACGGCAAATTCGACGAACAAAATACAAGCGCGCACGCGATCTCTCAACTTCCATCGTATCGCTTTATTTCATGCGCGCTTTCGGTACACTTTCAAGAAGCGATCGTACTCAGACATATAAAAACGGATTGGTCGCATACATAGTAAATATCCACGAAGCTCGTTGACAAACGTTCCGATCGATCGTTTCTTCCTTCTTATACACGCGCGCGCATACGAATAAAGTGCGAAGGACGATCGTCTAATCATCGTCGAGTGCTTTTACCTCTTTCTCTTTAAAGAGTACGCGATTATTATTGTTCTTTTAAGAGGAGGAATGGTGTCCGCCAAATATGGCGGTGGAATCCATCGATGCTCGTGAGTAGAAAGAAAACGTGTCGTAGACATGCATAGAAAGACTTGAGAAAAAGAGAGAGGGGAGGGGGAGAGAAGAAAGAAAAACAAACATAAAGAAAAACAAAGATGTAAAGGCAGGAGAGTAACCAGGGGTGTCTTACATGGCGCACGCGTGTCTTGACTCCATGTTTATATATATAACGCGGCGCGTCGATACTTATATGCAGCTCGAGTCTATATGTACGCGAAGAGAGAAAAAGATATAGCGCGAGAGAAACAGTATATATATAGGGAGGCAGCGGAGCGAGAGAGGATCCGATGGGTTGAGGGCAGCATTCCATCAAACCAGCCTTCATCTCGTATATACGCCATCCTCCGGCTATGCCTCTCCTCACTTTGATTCTTTCTTTATTTCTCTTTCTCTCTTACTCGCTCATCTTTTCTCTACACTCTCGGCTCCTTTGTTTTTTTCTCCTCCTCCTCCTCCTCTTTTTTTTCTCTTTTTTAATATACACACGTATGCATATATAGATATATACATATATAGGATGCATACACAGAGAGAAAGAGAGAACTGAAATGGGAACGCAAGCGAGCGAATCTAAATTCTCTGAAGGTGGAATTTCTGCTTTCCTTTTGCACTACTTTTTTACACCGAGAGAACGAGCGAACGCGTTGATTTCTGTCTGCGAATATAGCAGAAAAGAGGTTTTCGGTTCGGTTAAGATTTACGACGAATCTCAAGATGTTAATATCGACGCTCCTCTTTGCGAATCGTACGTTTTATATATTAACTCGTAAAGAAACTCCTCTTTTTTTTAGTTATGAATATATATATATATATATATACATATATAAATATATAATTTTTTTTTTATTTTTTTAACACGATTATTATGTACAGCCTTTAAATGTTCATATTTAAAGATACAATTTTTGCTATTCAATCGAATATTTAGAAAAACCAAGTATCAACGATGCAAGAAAAATACGTAACAAAATTATTTATTTGTCCGCCGTAAATTAAGAAATCGAAAAGTCACGTATAGTATATCGTTTTTACGCGCGCGTCAAATAAAGATTTAAAATAGTCACTGGTAATGTACACCCAAATAGACACATGGACAATTGTCCAGAGCTGAAAGATCCTCTCGAGTTTATCGTTTGTCGCGCTTTTATTATTAAACCAAGAGCGGTTTTCCGCTCTAACGTCGCTACGTGCCGTTCACAAAAAAATACGATGGTGGTTTAAGGCCGACGACGCGTACGAAGGGACACCACCGTGCACGCATTGCTACTTCACCAAAAAGAGAAAGAGAGAGAAAAAGCGACACACAACGTGGGTCTCTCGTCGATGGATGCATTTTTAACGCAACGAAAATAGCGAGAACGTTCGTCGTATACATACGATCATCTCCTCTCCGCTCCTCTCCTCTCCTCTCTAGGTCCACACAGCCAGAGTGGAAGAAATGGAGATAGGAGACACAGGAAAAAAAAAGCGAGAAAAAGAAAGGCGTGTGAGCCCCTCGAGAGAAGAAACGGTATACGGAAGAAAGAGAGAGAAAGAGAGATACGAGTTCGTCGTGAGCAGACAAAACAGCGACGGTAGCAGCTGCACTAGCGACGACGACGACGTTGAATTTTGTGATTCTCGTCGTCGGCCCTTTTCTCCTTCAACGATTCAATTCTCCTTCTGCACTTTGTGCCGTTATCTCTTTCTCTCTTATACGTCGGCACCGTTGTCTTTGACTTTTTTTCTTTCTCGTAACGCATGTTGACACTTTTGAAAATGCGGCGTTCGTTCTTTCATTCTATAATCTAATGTTTCTATTTTTTTTTTTTTTTATTAATTCCACAAGTGTATATACTTAATGTATACATTATTTACGTTAAGAATCGAAAAACATCTATTTTAATTGGTAACTTTGAAAAAGCTCGCAGACGCGCATATTCTCTAGTAATTATAAAAAGTAATATAAATTTTTATTTCTTTGACTTAGAAATAATTTAAAGCCGAAAATTGGAAATTTAAAAAGAATATAAATTATTCTTTCTGAAATTTGTTATTTTTTTTAAAGAAAAAAAAAAAAAAAAAAAAAAGAAAAAGAAGAAAGAAAAAATTTATAAAATTTATGTCAAAAGTACTCAAAAGTTAAAATGAAAAACCGCAGTCAATTCTCTCAAAAATCTTACGTATACAACAACTCTTTATACATATACGTACGAAGAGCCCACGACAAGTTCCCGTAAATCATTCGGATTGGCCCCTAAAAAACGATTAACTTCTCAACGAAGAAATTTTACGAGTCCCCGAGGAGACTTCTTGTTCTCTCTCTTTCTCTCTCTCTCTCTCTCTCTCTCTCTCTCTCTCTCTCTCTCTCTCTCTCTCTCTCTCTCTTTTCAACTCGAGCATCTGTTTTTCCCGAACGAGCGCTCGCGCGACCGGAAGTCAAATGTACATCTCGCGCGCTCTCGTCCTCTTTTTTTTTCTCTTCCTCCCCTCTCTTTTTCCAAGACGCGTGAGCGCGCGCGAGAGATATCGCCGAGAATTCGGAAGACCACCGAGAAGAGCGGTGCGACGAGACACGGCGCGTGGACGAGATGATGACCTCGTAAATCACGGGCGCTTAGATTGCCGCCATATTAGCGCCCGTTTTACGATGCACTTAGCGAGATACAAGGCAGCCACGGCAAGCGCGAGCCTGTTTTCTTGAGGGTCGCGATGTACTCTTACCCACTCACTCACTAACTCTCTCTCTCTCTCTCTCTCTCTGCTGTTGCTGCTAAAAATTGACGCCGGAATCGCGCCGCGAGTAATTAGGAAGGTGCCGCTGCTTAAGCTTACCCTCGATTTCGAGAGATGAATCCTTCTTGTTCTAAAACTCGACGTCAAAGTCGGATTATTGCGAATCTATAAATAGGACAGACGATAGAAGAATGCTTACTTTAACGGCTATTATACTCGTAATACACTTTACATTGATGGACTGCGTGGTTCAAATTTGTTACAAAAAAGAAATTTATAAAAAAAAAACGTTATCAGAACAAAATTATCATTTGTTTGTTCACGACAAATTATTTTAAATGCAAACTATCACCACAACGCAATGAAATTCAAATGATTGATAAAACGATTAAAATTTAAAAGCGTAATAAAAAATTCGATTATATTACATAAAAATATAGCCAAGGCATCAATCGCTCAATCAAAGCATGACGGGAGGCAAGACCAACATTTACACAGTATTTTATTTATTCGATCGAACCAAAGAGTCCAACAAGACTAGGCAACAATAACGGAACGAATGGACAAAAGAAGTAAATAATTGGCAAGTCCGTGAAGTTTGCGTCTTGGCAACGACAATGCTCGCGCGCGCTCTCCTTGATAATTTGCGCAGCGTGGAGCTCGCGTTTACATGTATATACGAGTATACGTACGCACAGTACGATGCACGCCCACGGTAGCGTCATTGAGTATGTAAATGTTCCGGGGCACCTGCAGTGATAAATTGATTATCCCTACCCACCTTTTCCATTCTTCCTCTCTCTCTCTCTCTCTTTCTTTTTTTTTACTTTTACAATCTTGAAGAGGGCCAGCTTTCTTCCCCGCGTCTTGCGTCTCTTACACTTCAAGCTGGCGAATCACGAATCAACGACGAGTCTCACTCACACTCACACACTCTCTCTCTCTCTCTCTCTCTAGCTCTTTCTCTCTCTCTCTCTCTCTTTCTTGCTTTCTTACTCGCACACCCTTCGGCAGTGTAATAAATACGTAATATCGATGCTCTTCGCATATTACCCGACTCGATATATATGCGCGAGCGAGCGCAGCGGCAACACATATTTCAAGTCGGCTTCGCCAATTAACGATGCATCTTTGATGCGCGCATCCCATACGTACGTGTATGTACACGCCCGTGTACACGTGCACAAGTGAGTACGCGCATGTTGGAAGCAATATTCCGAGTAGTCGAATAATTGATAAATGTGATTAATGAACGACCGGACTTCGCTCTTGTTGCCGTTCCGTATAAAACTTCCTTTTCTTTTCTTCTTTCTTTTATTTTTGTTGTTTTTAATTCGTAACGCCGCTTGCTTTAAAAATTAATGAAAATTTTTTTTTCTTAATTTCGCGATAAGTTTGCGTGATTTCAAAAGGCTTATTAATTATGACAATGTATTTTTTTTTTTTTTTTTTTATTTAAAATTAAAAATAAACTGCATTCGAAAATTTTACCACGAACCTTTGAATATGATTGTTAATTCGCGATTAAAACATAATATCATTTATTATTTTATACAAATTTATTTAAATTAATTAAATTAATTAATTATTTACTTTCCAAATAAAATTTTATGCGCAAGCTGATATTTATAAATTTAATTATCAATGTATAATATTAATTTAAACACCACTACAGAGCTCGTCATTTAATAAAACAAAAAGAAAAAGAAAAACTTAAAATATCCTTAAATTTCAAGTCCTTGAAGAATCACGCGTGATTAATTCCGCAAACAAACAGCGAGAGAATTGACAATAGAAAGTCGGGACGTGCTGTATGCACGATATCAAGGGTCGACTTTTAAGATTGTTTGTCGTCAAACACGCAAGCTGCATCTCGAGTGAGAGCACGAGAGAAAGAAAGAGATAAAGAGAAAGAAAAGGGTCGTCGGAGTAATGCGGACTTAGTTGGTACTCGTACGCGTGTGCTATATATATACACAATACTTTCATACAACACGCACCCGCTAAATATATACATATATACTAACGCGTCGCGCCCGTCGCTTTTGCGTGCAATGCATTCGGCATTGTTTTCTCCGCGGCGATCTCCGGCAATCTGTTCTGCGGGTCCTCGAGTCTAGTGGCTCTCCTCGCGTTCGACCCCGGGTGTTACGCATTTCGAGTGCTTGGATTCTATACCGCTTTCTCTTTCTCTTTCTCTGTCTCTGTCTCTCTCGATTCTCGACCACCCTCTCATTTATGCGTCTAAACTCCCTCTGCTTCTTCTCTCTTTTCTCTTTATGTGCCTACAATACCTCGTGCAACCCCTTTCGCTCTTTTCTTTGCTTTCGCGGCCTCTAGATGGTTTTGGCAATTAGTTTCCTATTGACCTACACTATTTTGACGATTTTCACTCAACTGGAAAAATTGCTTCGCTTACTCGCTTTGTATAACACCGGAACATTGATTCAACGAGTGTTTTGATAAGTTGTTGTGCATGTACACAGTTTCTTTTCATTATTCTAAATCACAAACATGCGATTGTAATAATATTTGGCTATATACTAAAACACTTACACACGTTTAAAAATTAAAATATATCGAAATCTCTCCTAAATTATTTTTTAAGTAAAGTAACTTTAATGATCAAAAGGGAAACGTAAAAAATGCAAACCATCCTGTTGCTATCCAACTAGTAGAAAACTATTGAAATCAAATAAAAAAAAAAAAAAAATAAAGCTATCCTCCAAGCTTCAGAAAATTTCGAATACTCGCTATGATAAACATAATAGGCAGTGGATTCAATTTTAATAAATCTATCAATTTTATATCGAGGCAATTAATGAGTGAAAATTTAATCAATGTCATAAATTTTCACCAAACAATTAAGGGCCTAAAAGACTAATAAATCACTAAGCTAACCCATCGACAAACAAAAAAAAAGCGCGCTCCTTACACAAATTCTTCGATAACTTACATCAGCTCCGGCTTACAGCCTCAATTTTTAATCGCAGACAAATATCGGAAAGAAAAGCTTCTTATAAAAGCAAAAGAAAGCAAGAAGAGCCACCGAGGATCGAGCGAGATCGAATGCAACTCGTATATATATATATATATATGTAGAGCGCGAGGTTTTCTTATAAGCGCGCTCTCTCTCTCTCTTGCGCGCGCGCGCAAAGATTAAAACGGCCGCGCGTCCTCGCATAACTTTTAATTTTAACGAGCCTCAGGAGATCCACGAGACGAGCCGCGAGGTCGCGTACTCGCTTCTCTCTCTCTTTGTTTTTTTACTTTTTTCTTTTACTTTTTTTTCTTTTTGTTTTTTCTTCTCACAACCATGCGTGGGCCTTAAAATGAGAAACGAGGATGTTATCCGGCATACCGCGAGCGCGACAAGGTCGAGGAGTGGACGACGATTTGCTGGCCGAGCAGCAATGTGTACCGTGGGAGGCGAAAACCGAGCGAATCTTTCTCTCTCTCTCTCTCTCTCTCTCTCTCTCTTTCTCTCTCTCGGTTGTGTTAATAATCGGAGGTGAGATGGAAAAGGAGTGCTCCGAAAATCTCGTTATGTGTGCCGCGAAGAACGAGGGAGTAGTGTGTCGAAAAGAAATGTAATATTGTAACGATGACAATGGCGCTTGATAATGCGCTTGTGTGCAAATTTATTTGTTATTTTCAAAATATTGCATCTTTAAAATACATTTTACATAAAAATCTATAAATATATGCATAATTTATATATTTTTTCTTCGTTAATCAAACGATATACAAATATTTATTTACGTAATCTGTAAATATTAATTCATACTTATATCAAATGACGGAGAAACTTATTTAAACAATCGACGATACAATCGTACATAAAATTATCCAAGTTTTCTTTCGTACTCGCAAATATGTAAATACATCGCTAACCCGCCCGTCGACCTTAATCGAAAGTCCACCGCGCGTCGCGGGTTAAACCTCACCCGAGAACGGGGAGCACGAAAAATGACGAAAGAAAAATGTTAACTTTATGGATTTTTCGTGAGCGTATACTCCTTGTGTGTAGGTAACGCGCGCTCGTTAAATTTTATAACGGTTGGCAAATTTTTCAATATTCGCGGCGCATATCGAGATCGTGAGAAATAAAATAACGTCGTATCATTGCCGCGAGGTTTTGTTACTTTTGTTTCGTATGAAACAAAACTAAAATATTCTAGATTGTTGGTTGTCAAGCAGGAAAATGTATTATTTATATTGTCGGTAATATTTTTTTAGAAAATATTTTTAATTAATAAAAGATTGAGATAATACGATATTGTTTAACGGAGTCTCGTATGCTACTAATAAAGAATAGAAACGTTTTTGAAATACCTTTTATCTTTTCATAGAAAAGTGATTTCACGTCGCAAAGGTAGTATTAATTGAAACAATAGATGTATTACATTATTTTAATAACTATTAAGACTTACATTTATCCTGGTAATTCCAATGGGTGTGAATGTACAAACGTAATGTCAAAATTTTTATCATCATCGAAAAAAATTCCAAAAATTCTATTCAATTGTCATGTAAAATAATCCTGTAAAGATATTTTGACGAGTATAATGAAACGCGAAACAAACGCATATCCACATGAAAGAAATAATCGAAACTCGATAAAATCGCCCACGCGAACACGCGCGCGATCGCGATCGCGAAAAGAAAAAGTCGAAAAGCCGTAAGCGAGCTTTTGCTAAAGTCGTCGGAGCTTGAAAAAAAGCCGCTAGTTAACGGGCATCGAGACTCCTCGACGCGCGCAATAACAAGTCGGATATGTCGAACGACTGCGCGCGCACGACTTTTGTTGTCCGATGTATATTACTTTTTTTTTTATTTTTTCTTTCACGAATTTTGCTTCTCAACCCTCGGCTCTTTTATTGTCATTAAAGAGAGTACGAGAGAAGAAGGTCTCTCTCTCTCTCTCTCATTGTGCAACGACACAATAATAATTGCTCTAATGATCGCGTGCGCCGAGCAAAAATGCCTCGTAATCGCCGTGCGCCGAGCGCGCGTACGTCTGTGTGTTTGTGTACGTGTGCGCGTATTCAAATGCATCTTTAACGACGTGTACACGCGCGCACAATAAGCTCGTGGGGTAATCGCGCTTTGCCTTCTTATTATTTGTGTGAGAGAGAAATAGAGAAAATAAGATGAGACCTCGGATGAGAAGGCCACGAACATTGCCGAGTATGATTATGCCGCGTGCATAGTTTATTCGAATTAACCGAGACGAGACTTAGTGCGTTTTGTTTGAAAGTTTCATTCGTTTTGTCGTTGCTAGATAATATTTGTCTCTTGAGAATGTATTTTTGATACATTATTATTATCATTTTCTTTGATCGATTAACAATATTGCGTAAAAAAAAATGATAATAAATTTAGTATGTAAATGCAAATCATTGATTTATTTCAATATTTGCAAAATATACGTTTCAAACTTTCAACTATTATGTTATGCTTTGAGATCGCGTCGATTTTCCATTCGCAAAGACTCAACCGAAAACTGCAACAACGAGAAAACAAAAATCGCTCGAATCGAATCGTCCGAACATCAAAGCCAAGCGTTTGAAAAAAGCTTTCTCTTTCGGTCCGAAAAAAAAGAAAGAAAAAAAATAAAAAGTATAGCAGCAGTAGCCTCCCCAGAACAACAAACGAGAACCGGCTAAAACATAAAAAAAAAAAAAAAAAAAAAAAAAAAAAAAAAGAAAAAAGAAAAAAACGTAGTAACTCGCGAGAGTCGAAAAAAAAAGCAGGGAGAAGAGTCGAGTGGCGAGGCGGCGGCGACGGCGGCTAACGGCGAAGGGTAGTTTTCTCCACTGGCGAAACATTGCGAAAGAGAGAGAAAGAGAACGAAAGCATGTACGGGTCCGTAAATAGCATATATAGAGCGGTCACGCGGAGCGAATGCCACCCTCTCTCCTCTCTCTCTCTCTCTCTTTCTCTTCTCAACGGAGTTTCGAAACCTACTCGCTTACTCGTATTCTCCCTCTCTCTCTCTCTCTCTCTTTCTCTCCCGTTCACCCAACAACCCAGACCCTGCAGCTGTCAAACGCAGCCAGAATCTTCTTCTGCTCGTGACAGCCTGGAAATGAAGAGAATGCCGCCGCCGCCGCCGTTGCTGTTGCTGCTGCTGGCCCGTGCTCTAGTCGTATCCTCTCCGTACGTGCGTGCGTACGTGCTGCGAGAGAGTTGGTGTACACGCGCGTCCGTCTCCTCCTCGCGTCCTTTATATATACACACACACACACACGGAGTTTCGCACTTTGTCGTCTGTGTACGCTCGCGGACGGAGCTTCTCCCTTTCGCGATCTCTCTCTCTCTCTCTCTCTCTCTCTTTCTCTCTCCTTTCCCTTTCTTTTGCTACGATGAAGAGAGGTTGGGGTAAGGTGAGAAGGGAGAAAAAGGTGAAGGCGGCAACCTCCCTCTTGGCTTTAATCGTTGCTCGCGGATGCAATTATTTTCTTTCTTTCGCTTCATCTTCCTTTTCTCTCTCTCTCTCTCTCTTTCTCTTTCTCTTTCTCTTACTCTCTCGCTCTCTCTCTTCTTTTGATTCTCGTTTTATCCCCGGCTGCAAGATTTGCTTCAAGCGCGCTTGATTACGCTTTTATTGACCGATGAGGGAGAAAATGAAAATGAGATTGAAAATTGAATTGCGCGTTATGTAAAAGAAATGGAACTTTGTTTAGATTTTCAGCCGTATTCTTTTTAATCGTTTTTCGGCGTTGACTTATATAATTTTTTACATTTCTTTTTTTTTTTAAATCTTCAAGTAATCAAAAGGATAAAAGTACATCTATCAGGATCCTCCATCCATTATAAAATGGACAACATTTTCAAAACGTAAACCAATAAACTAAAAAGTTTTAAAGTTCGTGAATTTTATCAGCAAACAATCCATTAAATATCTTATAAATATTTAACTTAAAATGCGCAAAAAAAAAACACGATTATTTAAACTCTTCGTTACCTCCCTCCCGCTCGTATTATTTCTCCCTCACGTCATCCACGTATCGTCGCGTCCCTCAGCGTCCACTTTTTGTCGTTTCTTTTTCTCATTGCTCTTTTCTCCTCTCTTCTATTCTCAATACCATATAGTTCGTAAATGCACCCAGCGGGAAGGACGCGCAACTGACCGACCCCTTTTCGTAGATACCACATTTTAATTATTCCGTGGACGCTCCTTTTTTTTCGTCTCCTTTGTTGTTTTTTTTTTTTTTTTATCCAGTGGATCGCGTGTGTATGTAAAGCTCGTGCACGGAAAAAAGAGGAACATCGCGATGGGACAATGTGCTCGCGCGTCCCATAAAAATCGGAGAAGGCGAGCAGGCTGTTTCGTTTGGAATATTTTTCTCCGTTTATGGTTATTGTTAAAGCCGAGAAAATTTTATTTTTATGTGGACTTCTATGTTTTTCATACATTTATTTACAATTATGATTAAATGTGTTCACCGATTGATTATTAAAAAAAAAAAAAAAAGAAAATGATTGAATTGATGAGAAAAAATTACTCGTTTCAGATAGAAAATTACTAGTCACACGAATAATTGTACAGTATCGCGTTTATTTACAGCTACGTTAAAACATATTTGAATATATTAACGTCCTATACCATTTACAGTAATTTCATTAAGAGCTCGATAAACTCGCTTACGGGGAGTAGTTCAACGGCAATTGCTTCTTATTCACGAGAGTACGAAAAAAAAAAAAAAAAGGAATAAAAAAAAATGTCCGGCGCGATAAGTGTACACCGTCTGCAATTCAATTTAACAACGAGTCTCATAAATAAAGCGACTCTCCTCCATTAGGTATCCTTTCGAGAAAAAAATTCAGAAATTTCATCGAAGCTGCACCGACGTAGATGAGCGAGGTCTCTTGCTTCCGTGTGTGCGGCGAACGTGGAAGACGAATAAATTGTCGCAGAAGAGAGCACATATATGTGCAAGAGAGGAAGAGAGAGGAAAATGACTCGAGGCGACGTAATATCTGCAACACCATTACGCGCAGCTGCTTCTTCCTCACGGGATGCAACCGTTCCGGCGATGCCGGTAAAAGAGAGTATCTCCTTCTCCCTCTCTCCCTCCCGCTCTCTCTCTCTCTCTCTCTCTCCCTCTGTTACGTGTGACGAACTACGCGGGCGCACCGGTGTGAATTTCATATCGCGACTGATATTGCATCGCGCAGATATGGGTATATATACTCTCTCACGTTAACGTTTAATATCTTAGCCGGTCTTGTCAGACGAAAATCTCGAAATTGCGAATGCGCGCGCACTCTACCTTTTCTTGAATATTAAAGGCCGTAAATTTTAAAATGTTTTATAGGCGGTGTATAGTTTTAAAAAATTTATTCTTTGATAAAATTTTTCCTTTTGAGTTATTGTGGCCGTACCGACTGTTTAAAACGCTATTAAATCAATACAAAATTACGTTGCAATTTTTAAAAAATTTTATCTGACTTTTCTTCTTCTTCTTCTTTTAACCATCGACATCACGGAAAAGGCAACGTTTTTCCAATTTTTCTTTCACAATTTCTGGTACTTTCTTTTATTTCAGTCCAGGTACGCATACGTCCGATTGTAAATTTAGAACGCACGTAAAACAAACAGCATATGCGAGAAAGGTTATACGGCGCGTGTATTCAGAAACGCGCGCATATACGACGAGAGATAGAAAGAAAAGAGAAGGACGCGAGAGAGAAAGAGAAAGAGAAAGAGAAAGAGAAAGAGAAGAGAGAGAGAGAGAGAGAATTCAAAACGCAGATGCACCGACGGCTGCTGGCTGTTTAATATCAGAGCCGCACATGGGTACAGCTCGGAGACACATTTCACTAATATTACACAGAAGTGGGAAAGGTGGGGGAGGGGTAAGGGAAAGAGAAAGAGACGGAGGAGCGCAAAGCAAGAGAGAGACAGAGAGAGAAACAAAGAGAGTCGTATTTACTCTCCTAGTCGCGCGTGTACGCTTTACATATCTCACGGCGCATTAATATAGTCAACGCGTATGAATATTACGCGCGAGCGCGTGTGCGAGCGAGAAAACGATATAGAGAAATAGAGAGAGAGAGAGAGAGAGAGAGAGAGAGAGAGAGAGAGAGAGAGTAAGAGAGGGAGAAAAAGAAAGAATGGAAAAAGGAGAGTGAAAGAGAGAAAGAGAGAGAAGACTCACGTGCGTACATTGGCTAAAGCATTGTGCCTATCTCGCGAACTCGCGGGCTTCATGAAATCTGCGGCTTTCATTGTTCTACGACGTAGAGCTTTGTGCTTTGTGCCGGCGCGCGCTGCCTTTCTACCTTTCTCTCCCTCTCCCTCTCTCTCTCTCTCTCTCTCTCTCTCTCTCTCTCTCTCTCTCTTTCTCTAGTTCTCTTTCTCACTCGCGGAGCTGCACAGCAACTCCGGAACTATTCCCCCGGCCTTTGAATAAGGAACTAATGAATATCCCTGGACCATACATTGCACGACAACGCGCTGCGCACTTCTCTCATTTTCTCTCTCTCTCTCTCTCCCTTCTCTCCCTTCTCTCTTATATTCGTTCTGTTGCCTTTCTTTTACGTTTCTTCTTTTTTTTTTTTTAGTTTTTTTTTTTTTTTTTTATTAATTATAAAAGAGAAAAGCTTTATTTCGCGAGAAATCAGGTTTATCGAGATTTTCGTAAAGACGATATATTTTGCGGACGATTGTTTACGTTTACTTATAAATGAATATTGTAAAATTTTTTACATAAAACTTTTCAAATAATTAAAACATTTTAAATATGAACATGTTCTAAGCTTATTTTGTTATATATTCAGATTATAAAGAACGATTAGAATAAAAATATACCGCAAAGAAAAATTCCTTCAAGCGATGTAGATCTAAACGTTCCAACACGAGGGATTGAAATAAAAAAAAAAAAAAAAAGAAATAAAAATAAAGCGATAAAAAAAAAAAAAAAATAAAGAAACCGCACAAACACCTCGCAACATTGTTGCCGCAAAGTCGAAGACTCGTACGCGAGTTAGGCCTCGATGGAGCATCGCTCAAACGCTGATAAAATCACGGACGAATGGCATTCGAAGGAACATCGAAAAATCCAGCGCGCACATGCGAGCGATGCGTGAGAAGCGCGCGTGTCCGCTCTCATGGACAAGAAAGCCAGAGAGCTCTCTTTCTCTCTAGAAAGACCGACGGTCAAAGAAGAAGAAGAGACGGCTATGCCGAGAAAGAGAGAGTCTGCGCAAAGATGAAAAAGACAGAGAGAGAGAGAAAGCCTCCGGTGATGGATCGTCCAATCAGTGCCGCAAGATGGAGCACGGCTGAGAGAACGAGCGAGCTTATATGGGTGCGCGCGCTTTTGTGTGTGTGTGTGTGTGCGTGCATGCATGCGTACAACGTCTACCTACGAGTTCGCGCGGCAAAAATAAAGAGAGGGAGAGAGAGAAGAGGTCACGGTTGGGTCGCTTGTATATACGTCGGTAAAGCGCGCGCGCGCGCGAGCACTAATCGAAGAACGCGAGGTGTTTCTTCAAGAAATTCTTGAACGCGTACTCACACACACGCACACGCGCGCGCACACACGCACACACATACACACAGATATGTATATATATATATATATATACACATACGACGTATGTATCTTTTACGTAACGTAGTCGCGCGTCTTTCTGCGGTCTTTTTTTCCTCTTTTCTTTTACGCCTCGCGTACAAAACACCCGTCATGCTAATGCCGATAAAAGACTAAGCGCGCGAGTGAGCGAATTTGCCGACGGTGTGCCATCGCGCACTTTTTTTTCAGTTCTCAAAAGTGAGAGAGTGAGAGAGAGGATGTTGTTATATTGACGCCACGGGCAATTTCTTTCGATATACGATACACGTCGAGACGATGGGTTGTTGGTAATCGCGCGGCTGAACATTTTTACCGTAGGCTATATGTTTTTTTTTTTTTTTTTTTTTTTTTTTCGTTTCGATTTCTTTTCATCGTTTTGATACACGTATAGTCAAACGAGATTATTTCTCAGCTGGATAGGTGTAATTATTCCCCTTAAAGCGGTGTTATTATAAGTGCGTATATAGGCATCCACTCGATGACTCTCATGTGATAATGTATTTTGTAGTGTGTGGAGAGAGAGAGAGAGAGAGAGAGAGAGAGAGAGAGAGAGCGCAAAAAAAATATTATTTAAACGCTCGTTTATAGCGCGTATTTATGTACGAATAAAAATTTATTAATTATTCATGCAATTAGTGAAGAGTTCGACGATTTAATCTTCGATCGATAAATGATTCATTAATAATTGCCTTATAAAAGAAACTAGCGAACCGTCAAATTGTTAGACTTCTCAATTAACTATAGTTGCAAAACACTATTCGACTAATTGCTCGATCGTTACGTAATTTAAAAATTTTTTTGTGATTACAATCGTGAGTGCCTAACACCAAAATAATATTTAGAATAATAAATGAAATTTTCTTTAACGGCCTTGTTCGAAAAATCAAAAAGCTACAAGTTGAGAAAACATCGTCGAACTTAAATCGGAATACAATCGAAGTAAAAGGCGCGAGCGAAATCAAGAGAGACAGGGCCGAAACCGCGGCAGTATCTCACCGGAGCTCAGGTATAACTTCACGCGCGCGAAACTTGCGGTTTCAGAGGAACGGGGGAAGAAGAAGCCGGGACGAACATCTCTCAAAGCAACCAAGAGAAACAGAGAGAGAAAGCGAGCGAGAGAGTGAGAGAGAGAGAGAGAGAGAGAGAGAGAGAGAAAGAGAGAACGATGGAGAAAGAGTTAGAGAAGGTATAAGAGAAGACGGAGAACGAGAGAGAAACATCTCCACGGCGTTCACTGGAGGAAAGAGACCTTTCCAAAACAATGCTAATAAATCTATCGAGAGGTGGCGGTGGGGTTCGGTGTCGAACTTCCGTTTTCCTGGCGAACTCACTGGCCGAATCTGCATCGACGAATGGAAAACTTTGCAATTGATCGATCACGGATGTGTTCGCTGCTTTGAATGAAAGAGGCAACGAGGAAAGTGAGAGAGAGACGCAAGAGCTTCAACTTGGTTAACCGAGTTTTGCGGGTGCGTTTTCTCTATAGTGCCTTGAAATTTTAGCGATGGTTTCTTATACGATGATTTATCTTAAATTTTCTTGCGAAACAAGTTGTCAAAATCTTTAAAAAAATTTTTTTTCCCTTAATTTAAAAGTTACGATGATTTTTAAAAATTTTTAAAAGCGAAATTTTAAACATTGTCGCACTAAAAATATAATTTTCAAGTTTCATAAATTTGACACACACATACATAATTTTTGTACAAAATGAAAGCAACATCTAACCATAACACAAATTTTTCGCAAAAAAAAAAAAAAAGAGTCGTGAAAAAAAGCCACACCGCGTGCGCGAAATCGCAAAAGAAAAGCAAAAGACAAACGAAAAAAAAGCTCAGAATTAAAAGAACAAAGACGAGCATAGATTCCCGGGCGCAAAGCTCCACTCACTCTCACTCTCTCTCTCTCTCTCTCTCTCTCTCTCTCTCTTTCTCTCTTAACGTTTGCACGGAATTTTTGTTCGCTTTTGCCACATAATTCTTTGGCGAGAAAGAGCTCTCTGGGTGTTTTGAAACCGAGTACGCGCGCTGGTACTTTAAAGGGAAAAGCGAAAGACACGGAAAGGCGAACAAGAGCGAACGAAAGGGAGAAAAGGAGAGGGAACGTAGCTAACAATGGCCGCCGACCAAAACATCCGATAAATCTAACCGGCCCCGGACCTCAAGCCCCCGAGGGGTTTTAAACTCGCGCTTTCTCCTTCCCTCCCCTCTCTCTCTCACTCCCCCTCTCTCTCTCTCTCTCTCTCTCTCTCTCTCTCTCTCTCTCTCTTTCACGCAAACACACACGGCAAACTCTTTCGCTCCCTAAACCGTCTAGGCAACCCTTACATTAAAGGCAGACCTCAATGTCGAGCCAACGGTGAGAAACAGAAAGAGAGAGTCGATAAAATAGAAGAGAAAGAGGGAGAAAGAGGAAAGAGAAGGAGAGAGAAAACGATGGGTGGACTCGCGACTGCTTGCCGCGAGGGTGGATGATGTGCGAGCCATGGAAAGCGAGCCGCGAAAGGGATTTTTTTTCCACGGAAGCTGGCCGCTTTAACCGTTTTCAAAAGGACATTTACATACGATTCGGTCTTTATGCTAAATGAAGTGAAAAGGATTTAGGTGTATCGGATAGCTTGTGATATTTTATGATATGATTCTTTTATTTCCTTTTTTTACGACTTAAAAAATATTCTTATTTTGGTCAAGTGAGATTTTTTATTTAAAAAAAAAAAAAAAAAAAAAATAGGAATAAAGTGTTATTTTATTTCAACGCTTCAATGTAAATAACGAATAAAAATATTTCAGTTTTTTAATAACATACTCAGTTTAGTTTCCCAATAACTTTTGAATAAGTAAATTAAACGTCTTTATCAAAATTTAATGAGCAAGATACATCGAACACAAGGGTTATACTAAATTTTAAAAAGGATAAAAATTAACTTGTATGAAACAGTCAAGGTATGCATTCGATTTTAATAAGTCGCAATAGGGATAGGACGAGAGTAACGTTCAACGTCGACTCATGTCGCGAATATCCCGACTTTTAAGGCGATTTAAACCCCAGCTGATTTTCCGACTGCAGTTCTCGACACGACACACACACACACACACACACACACACACACACACACACACACACACACACACACACACACACACACACACACACAAGTCTCGCTTTCGGAACGGTAACGAGATCTCCTGACCCTTACCTCTCTTTATCTCCTATTCTCTCTTTTCAGTAGAAACGCGCAAAAGAGGTTTGCGTCGAAATTTCCGTAAATTTGTATGCGGTCACGTCGTAATTCGTTTTGCGCGACCCCAGTCAACTCTCGCGCGCATGCACGCAAAACACGCAGCGGCCCTCATCTCTTTCTCCGTATCAAACATTCAAAAGTGCGCGGCGGAGAGAAAGAGATATATATATATAGAGAGAGAGAGAGAGAGAGGGTCGGACGCGTGTCCGAGACCGTACCGCAAATTGTTTCTAGCTTTTCGTAATTTTCGGCAGAAATGAAAGCTCGCACGCGCGTGCACCGGGGATAAATAATAGAAAGCGACGCGCGGGCCACTTTGGCCCGGAGAACGTCGAGCTATGAAAAATTCATAAAAATAACTCGGTTAAGGGGCGCTGGACTTGCTCGAGTTGCGTGATGGGAAATGCGATTACGGTGTCAATAAATAATATTCATTTTACGCTTTGCTCTTTCGCTAAAAGAACGGTCATTTTTTTTTCTCTCCCCTTTTTTTTTTTACTGTCTTGTTGTAAATTATTTTTACGTTTCTCGTTTGATGAATTTCTTAATATTGTTAACGATAAGACATATTTTAAAAATGTTAATAATTACTGCTGTTACGTATAAATATTATTGATAATATTTGCAAACACATTACTTTTAAAATTCACATCTTGTCATTTCTAAAAGCAAAAGAAAATAATGAAAATATTAATTACAAAAATCACAAAATTAGAAAAAAAAAAAAAAAAAAAAACAAGTACAAAAAAATAAATAATTCTCTTTTATTCTACAAAGATGAGAAAGCGAAAAACTAAACAATTTGTCGATGCTCTAACAAGACACTCTACATCTTTAACGACGCGATAAGAAATCGCTATCGTCACCGACTACGTAAAAACGTCCCACCAATCAGTCATCTCAATCGAGACTCGCGCGCTCTCGTGCCGCGAAGGAAAAAAAAAAACGACATCACCTCACGAAGCTTATCGATTGGCTCGAATCTCAAGGTCAATTTACTCTCGACGGACTTCGATGACGTCAAGAGCAAAGTCCATCCTTTGCTTTTTCCCTCGTATCATCCTTTGGCCCTTAAACATATTTCTGTCGCGCGACAAGCAAGATATGCGCGAACCGAGAAGAATAAAAAGTGTTGGTGGTAGCAAGATAAAGAGAAAGAGAGAGAGAAAGAGAAAGAGAAAGAGCGCGTACATTGCCACGGGAATCCTTCTCAACTCCATTCTTAGCGAGCTCTCTTTCTTTCGCGTCTTTCTACCTTTTCGTGCTCCTCCCCCATCTCCTCCTGCTTTCCGTCTGCGACGAACGGTAAGAAAAGATGAGGGAGTTAGCGAGTGAGCAAGTGAGATGGAAAGAGAGAGAGAGAGTGAAAAGGAAGAAAAGCAAGGCACGAATCGCAAAGGAAAAGAGAAAAATATGATTCCCAGCACAGCAGAAGAGCGAAAGAAAGAAATGAAAGAGAGAAAGAAAGAGCAGGTTTCCGTGGGCGGAAGGAAGAAGTCTAGATGAGGTGAGGAGGACGGGACCGAAAGAGGACAGACAGGTTGGCCCGAGAGCCAGCCGCGAGTTAAAGAGCGAGAGAGAAAGAGAAAGAGCGAGAGCTCGCCTGGCTGCCATGGTTACCGTCGCATTCCCGCCTCGCCTCGTTGCCATGGAGACCTCACTCGCGCTAACCTTTCGCAGTGCCCTGCCGCCAGCGTCGTTGCGTCTTTCCCTCGCGATATTCCGAAAGAGAAAGACAGAACGAGCCGACTCACGCTTCTCTCTGATGATGAAGAAAGAAGAGCAAGAGAGTGAGAGAGCAGACGATGCTTCGCCGTGTGTATATAACGTGCAACTAAGAAGTATAAGGACGAGAGAGACAGAGAGAGAATAAGGATACAGCCACCCGCGCACGCGTGCGCGCGAGAACGATGATACACCTTTTGCTTTTTTTTTTTTTTTTTTTTTTGTTTTTATAGACTTTTTTGCTTTCCGTGTTCTGCTCACTTATCGCTTCAACTTTAAGTTTTTTTTATCGTATTTTTGCCGTGCTTTAAATTTTTCTTCGTTTTTTATTTGCAGCATATTTTACTGAATAAAGGCTGAGTGAAATATGACGTTTACTTTTTGTTTTCGCGTTGCTTTTTTTCTTTTTGCTCGGTAAGTTTAATAATATAAAAATGTTTTTGATATTAATATTGCTAATTTAATTAATTATAAATATAAGGTTCGTTCAGTGTATTTAATTAATGTATAAATATTGTAATAATAATTTTCAACGAACAAATTATTTTCATGAAAAATGTATTTAACGCACAAAATGAATGCTGCAAAAAGAAAACGAGAAGTCATAAAAATATTACGAAACAAGTCGACAAGTGATAGCTAACACAACCGTATCGCTAGCGATAACTCGATGACATTCATTCACAAATGCGACTAAGCGCGTCTGAATTATGGTGCTCGGGCGATCATAATGAACAGTTTGGAATAAATTTTAAGCACCTTATTTACTCGCGATATAATACGTTAAACGAAAAAAAATAAATAAATAAATAAATAAATAAAAGAAAAAAGAAAATAGTTTAAACTGTACAATTGTATTTGCATTT
This sequence comes from Chalcis sispes, assembly GCA_949987625.1. Classification (NCBI taxonomy): domain Eukaryota; kingdom Metazoa; phylum Arthropoda; class Insecta; order Hymenoptera; family Chalcididae; genus Chalcis; species Chalcis sispes. The sequence continues at coordinate 10,348,525 of OX465097.1, forward strand.
CCCCGTGAAAAGTCATCATCTCGCCGTAATCGTAATCATAGGGGAAACGCGCATAAGCTTTCGCGTATTTACAAACCGACGGCGGCGAAGAGGAAAACTCGCGAGTCGAGCGCTATTGGCTCCCGCCACAAGCATCGATATTTATTCAATGCGGCGAGTGCTGGCGCGTTCTTTGCTATCCGCCGGCGAGAGATGCGCGCATACATCGCGCTTGCGTATACGACGATGTATACATATATGTGCATGAATGCGCGCGCGCGAGTGAGAGAGAGAGAGAGAGAGAGAGATCATGTTTATGCCGTAAAACCGCGGAGAGCTCGCTCCACCCACCGAATCTCCGCCACTACCGCGCGCGCAAACATTACATGTATATGTATATATATATATGCGCACCATCGGTGAGTACACGTGAGCCGCGAGTGATTGCCGGATGAAGGCTATACGTATTCGCCTCATTATTATCTTTCGCGAGCGTTTGCAATGCTTGCTTTGCCTCAGCGATGTCTCTTGCTAATAAATGGGCGTTCGCGCGTTCGCGGAAATTTATTTTTGTGATTTAATAAGCCAATGCTGGATGATTTTCATAAGTTTACCGTGTATTATTTATCTTAGAATTGACTTATTTGATTTATGATTGTCAAATTAAATCGTATTATTATTGTAAAAAAAAAAAAAAAAAAAAAAAAAAAAACGTATCAAACCTTCGATCTTAAAAATTGCCGCAGGTTTTTACGCTAATATTTAAAAAATTGTAAAATTGACTTATCGAAATTAACGTTAGAGCGAGAAAATAAAATATACTTATAGAACGCATACGAAAGAAAAAAAAAAATTGAATTCTGCGAAATGAAAATAGACTTACCAGGACTGCCGAGGAAGACGGAGGAATAGAGGACACCACGTCGCGCAGCATCGCTTGCCGCTCTTAGCGAGTCCGGCGGCGAGTTCCATTCACTTGGACGTTGACGCCATTTACCTGTGAGACAGAAAAAAAAAAAAAATTCAAACATTCCTTTTATAGTAAGCTATCAATTTCAAAGTGTAACTTTTTCCTACGTGTCTCTTGAACGCAAAGGAGACAAAGAAATGCATTGATTTGATCAATACAAAACTTTATACAAAATTACTTTTATAACAAAATTGTATAAAAGAAAAAAATTACCTTGTATTAACATTGAAAAATTATTTGAATAAAGAAAGTATTAAAAGTTAAACAAAGAAAAACTCAAATTTATTCCTTGTATGAATAATGAAAATTTAGTTTTTAATAACACGAATAAAATAAACACTTTTAACGCGTACGCACGAATAAAGACTAACCGAAGGCCCTATAGCGCGCCCTTTTACAGCTACCGATACGTTTATTTACAATTCAATTTAATATCGCGCGAGCTTGTTTATTATTTTGCTCTTGACCTTGTGTCAACACATAATTTTCGCCGAATCAAATTGTTTACCTTTTCACCTTTTAAATTTTAAATAGGCGATTCTTCGTTTTATTTAAACGAATATTTATCATTTTCGAAAAACTTTATTAATTCTTCAATGTTAACTTTATTTTTCACGACACACACACCCACACACACATATATATATATATATTATAAAAAAAGGAATAAAAAAAAATCTCAATACTTCAGAATGAAGAGAGAAATGCAATATCGCATTCGCTCGAAACTAATAAAAGAGATTTATCGCAAGTTCCTTACAACTCTCCTCTTGCGTTCGCATTTTATGTGTTTAATGTAGAAATAATGTTGTATCGAAGTGAGGAACGGAGAAGGAAGTCCTTTGTTTAGGCCAGTCACGTGTTATCCGAAGAGGCGCCGCAACCGAGAAGGCACACTAACCGCTAATTCTCTCGTATTGTGCGTGCAAGCGCGGCACGAGATCGTAAAGGTGCGCACACGAGTCAGTAAATCAAATTCCCATGAACTTGTGCCCGTGCGCGCGCGTATATATATATACACATCTACCTCACGTAAAACGCCCGGGAGAAAGAGAGAGAGAGAGCTTTCGATATAGACACAGAGTAAAAGAGAGGGTAAAAGTATGTAGTGTAACGGCTCGAGTGAACTCGCGCGCGCTTAAAAACCTATAACGGAAGTTATGACACACGTTACGCGCTCGCTCCGATGTTTTTCCGGTCTACCAACTGCGAGACGCGACCCCGAATCGCGGGGAAAACTTCTTCGATGTTACGCCTGTATAATATAGAAATGTTAAAACGATGCGCGTGTGTATATACGTGTGTACGTGTACGAAGAATAAAGTATGGAAGCGTCGCTTTTAAAATTTTATTATTTCGTTACCTCGGTAAGACGAATTATGTTTATTTGCTGGAAAATTCTATGCTCCCTGTCTTCGTATACATTTTCTTTGTATTGTTGTTTTCAAAGAGGAATAAAAATAATGTAATCGTAAAGCTAATTTTTTTTATCGTTTGTTTCGCGAATTATTTTTTATTAGTAGTCAATTTCGTCTCGCGTTAAATTGCACGCTGTTCGATGCATCAATGACTAAAACAAATTTCGCATAAGAATCAAAAATAAAGTTACATCCGAGCATTAATAATGCGCAATTACTCTCGGCCAATCGAGAAAATCGTTTTGGCATCGGCATCATCATCATCATCATCATCATCATCTTCATCATCATGAACATCGGCAGCAACAACAACAACAACAATCGTTATCAAATTATACGTTTCCTCCGATAAAATTAGCGACCTTCGAATCTATATAGCCAAGTATCGACAATCGTGCACCGAAGAAATACTGGTGAGGTGAGACAGATATTAGAGGGAGAAGTGAAAAAAGAAAAAAACAGCACATGCGCCGTACTAAGAAGAGAGAGAGAAAGACAGAGAGAGACAGAGACAGAGAGAAAGAAAGAGACGGCGAAAATAAGCGTGAAGCAAATAAGTTCTTAATTGTCAGCGAGGTTCGGTTGATTTTATCGCGTAACGTTTTCTTTCTCCCTCTTTCTCTCTCCCTCTCTTTCTATGTTTATCTCTCTTTCTCTCTCCCTCTCTTTCTATGTTTATCTCTCTTTCTCTCTCCCTCTCTTTCTATCTCTATCTCTCTTTCTCTCTCCCTCTCTCCTTCTCTCTTTCCCTCTCCTTCTCTCTTTCCCTCTCTCTCTCTCTCGCTCTCTCTCTCTCTCTCTCTAGCGCGCGCAGGCTTATTACATTTTTTGCGCGCGCAACGCGTGCGATCTCCGCCCGTAGAGAAAGAGTACGCGGAATAAATCGTGCAATTACATTAATTGGATAAGTGCGCGCGCGCGCTGGCCGAGGAGAGGAACGCGTTATCCCCGTCGATCGCCCGACGCGAGAGAATCGCATCACCATTGCCGCGTCGTCGGGTCCGCGCGCAAACCCTTGCACCGCTCACGGACAAGACGCGCTGAGCTCATGTACGAAGGATTCCAGCGCCGTCGAACGTTCGATTTTTTTTTCGATGGATGGATCTTTGCGATGCTTTAACAAATTGTCATAGAAAGACGGAGGGTGATGCAATTTGCGAGGGAATGGTTAAATTCATTAGTTATGTCTATGTGATGAAATTAAAATAGGATTTTCATTGTTTGGTTTTAAATAACAATAGCAGAATTAAATTATAAACGATTCAATATTAACTAATTACAATTCCAAGTATAATTCTGAAAATTACGTGTGAAGATTGACAGTCTCTGAATATACAATTTAATTCTGTTTGCTATACTAAGATAAGATAAAAGCAAGAAATAAATTCAATTTGAAATGTCTTTTAAAATAGAAAGTAAGCGCTTTTGTAAGCGATGGTCATTTTCAAGATCGACGTAAATTATTCAATATTTATGTAAAACCTTAATAATTTTCCAAATAAAATAAAAAATTTCATAGCACAATATTCTTTAAGAGAGGAAAAAAATAATAACAATGTAACTTAAAATTCTCGTATTCTTTAAAACGTCTGCCGAGCAAACATCGCAAAATGTTGTCGAGCCGCGCGCGCTCACGGCGTCACATACGCGAGCGTATGATTCAGTGAAGCGCAAAAGCGACGAAGGAAGAGAACATGAGAAAGAGAGACAGGACACATACCAAAAAGCAATTCTCGAGCCTCGGCGCAGCTACGGCAATTTTCCAGATGTGAAAATAGGAGAGGTGGTCGTATCCTACTTTATTTCCAGCGAGATATCTCCGACCGAGAATGAGAATATACGCAAGAGAGAGAGAGAGAGAGAGAGAGATGGCAAAGCGCGAGGGTAAGTCGCGGCGAAGTAATTTCACACGGGATGGCGGAACGTTCACGAAAGAGGGAGGAGATGGGAAAGTCTATACAGAGAGCGAGGTAAGGGAGAAAGAGCAAGAGCGTAGTCTTATCTCGGGGAAGGAATGCGGAGCGCAATATCCCCTCTCGCGCGCGCCCGCGAAAATTATATTCTCGAAAAGCAAGAGAAAATTGCTTCCCTTCGATGAATTCGGGAAATTTTGCGCCCTATCGAGGAACGTAAAAATCGGCCGCGAAATTACACTTCCGTTCGCGTGATATCGCATATACATTCGCATGATTCGAACCCTCTTTTTACATTTTCGTTCTCTATTTTTCTTTGCTTTCTTTAATTCACCATTACCATCGGCGTTATCCTGCCGATTATTATTTTTCTACCTTAATTTACGACTTTTATGAAATAGCCCTTGTATTTATAAAGGTTCCTATAAACTTTATTCATTTAGAAGGTTGATTGTTTTTAAATGTATAATTACTTACGTAAAAGAGGAAAGATTAAAGATATGTGACATTGTTTAAAACATTGTATATAGGTGAAGAAAAGTGCATAACTAAGATTTAAACACAAAAATATTTAAAATATTAATTAAATAATAATATTATTACATTTCGAATAATTTTAATTATTTACTTTACATCAGATTAACTGACGACTCAAACGAGTCATTTTTAACCAAAATAGTCCAAAGTAATCAAATAACCTTCAATCACATGTTAAACAAAAAAAAAAAAAAGAATTGAAGAAAAATAAAGAAAAGGGGAAAAAAGAACATAAGAAAGAAGGAAAGATCCAACTTTCTGTCGCTGGACATTTATCAAAGAACGATTAGTAAGGTGGAGCGGAGATGCAAGAGGGGGCGGAGGCGAGGGCCACACCTTCGTACGGCCCGGCAATTTGGTAGCCCGTATAGGAGAGAGGGAGAGAGAAAGTTAAAGCTCAAAAGGCAAACGCGCGCGCGGTCGCGTGCTTAGCGTTATACAGCAATTCGGAAATAATGGAAGGAACCCGCTTATATTCTCTCTCTCTCTCTCTCCCTCTCTTTCCCTTTAACTCTCCACCGGGGATCACCGTAATTATACTAATGGCAATAGTTTGTAGCAGTCAAGCGGAGAGACCCTTATACGCTCGCGCCGGTTTTTCGGTGACGAGTGGCTTAATGCGGGGGTATCGACCGAAATCGTCAAAGAAGAGAGAGAGAGAGAGAGCGAGAAAGGAATGACTGGTCAATTCGAGCGACTTTCTTACCCAAATGGATTCGGGAAATTATCGCGTTTAGTTTTTATTAAATGATTACTGTGATTTTCGTGTAATAGCCCGGACGACCCGCGGAGCGACGAATTTGGACACCTGGCGATCGTTCGCAAGCGTAGGCTTGCCAATGTTTCTTTTTTGCTTTCGTTTTGTTTTTTTTTATTTTTTTTCCTCCCATCATTACGACTTTACCACTGGTATCATTAAAATGTATGTATTCTAAAGCTTTAATTATTATTGTTACGCTCTAATTTTAAAACTATGCGCCGTATAAAGGCGTAGCGAAAGGCTTGTAATGTATAATTTATAGGGTTTACCGCTTACTTTAGGTGTATAAATTTTCTATGAAAAGTTACTTGAAAGCGCAATTTATATTTAATGTATAAATTATTGTATTATTTACTTTATTGCAAAATCGTGTTTTACCGCGGTTGTACTTCGACTTACATTATTAAAATTATTTAAATAACGTTAAGTCATTAACTATTAACGCATTCTGGATTTGTACTTAAAAATAGAATAAATTTGTTAAACTGTAATATTTATTAAATTTTGAATAGTTAATCATTAAATATGTCTATAATAAAGTAATCAAAATGCAAGTTTATATTACGTTATTGTGTAATTATTAAATTAAAATTTTTACAAACATACACGATTGGTTTCAATAGCAAATAACACGCGTGAAATAACGTTCGATGATTCGTACGTCGATACATACAATTGTCGTCCAAACTTATTTTCATACCACGACCTATGACCATTTCATACGTAACAATCGCACAGCATTAAAAGACACGCAAGATCCTCGAAGGAGATAAAAGCCGTAAAGGGCGCGGAAAGAGATATAGAGAAGAATAAGACGAAATGGATATATGTACACATACTTACACACGTATGAGTATACATACGCAACGGTGCACGTATACCTGGCGTTGGAGAACACGTCGTTTTCGCGGTAGGAGGAGGAGCGAGAACGGGAGAGAGATTTATAGCCGCTCGGAGACAGGGTGTAATCATACGCATCACCCCATCAACCCCGTAACTCTGATTTACCGTGGGAATTTTAAAAGTCGTTTCGATTTCCCTACTCTCTTTTGCTCGGTATGTGTGTTTGTGCGTCGCGCCGAGAGAGGATTCCTGACGTGCCACGCGCTTGTGTTGTGCCGCCCTCTCTCTCTCTCCCTCTCTCTCTATCTCTCTCTCTCTCTCTCTCTCGCTCGCTCGCTCGCTTGCTTATGCTCTCGTGTCGCGGAGTTATCCAAGCTATACATCGATTCTATTCTCCAAAGCTGAGTATGTACGTTTGTGTGTAGGTGTATAGAGAAGATAGGTTACGCAAATGCTTTATCTGGATTTGCGTGCTTAATGTTTTCTTTTTCGATTAGAGAAGTTTTTTAAATCGTTTACTCGTTTCTTTTCATGCAAATGTAATTGCATATCGAATAAATAAATTCGTAAGGATTGACGAACACTCATCGAACCGATGTGCGTATGTATGTGTGTTTACGTCACATCGATGGCAGGATTGTAAAATAAACCTTTCTAAAATTTGTACTTTATTTGGTGACTAAAAATATCTTTCTCAAATTGATACCGTACAGTTAAATAATATATTTGCGTTATATATATATATATATATATATATATATTTCCAACAGAATAAAATCAATACAAATCAACAACAAATTCCAAAGCTTAAACTCTTGGCATCAAGAGTCCAAAAAAAAAAAACGAAACACGCACCCTTTCAAAATTGAATGTAGCGACAAAATCGACCAATCGAGACGTACGGTCATAAACGTCGAGGACGACGACCAGCGAAGTATCACAAAGGGTGTTATGCAAAAGATACCCAAATGCGCTTGTACCTAGTCGCGCGCGTCAACGGGTCGTTTATTTTCGCGATCCCTCATCATCCGACAGTTATAAATTGAAACGCGTGATTCGCGCGTGCGCGCGCAGCACGCGAGATAGAACTTTATGATACACTCCTGCGTATCTTCTCTTCGTCTCCGAGATAGTCTATACTGGGTCTTTTCGTTCGTTGGAACGCGCGCGACGCGTGCGACAAACTTACTTTCGATACGGTCGTGTGTATTTTCATCTTTGTTTTCTTCGCTCTTGACTCTACGTAGTTGCATCCTCCCGAGGGGGATTTTTATTTTTGGTATATGCGTCGTGACGTTGCCGTTATACTATTTCTATGCGTTGTTCGTTTGGATACAGCAAGCGACGATGTGAGCGCGATTCATCGTATTATTTTGGAATTCAAAAGCTATCATCTTATTACAGAGCAAGCGCATTTGATTACGATTTACATAAATCTCAATTCAATTTTCCCAAATTTCTTATTAACGTAATATATAGTAAAAATTAATATAAAGTTTTATGGTTCAAGGTAAATTTTAGAGACACCAATGTTACACAAACATATCACGTTTTGAACTTTGCTTGACTTAGCGAATTCATCTTTCCCAGCTAAAGCGACGGTCGAGAAAAGAAAATTCTGAAAGACTCAGCACTTCGCTCTCGCAGAATCTTGCACTTTTTAACTCACACCCTTCTCCGTCAAAGAGTATGAAGAGAAGAGCGACGGCAGCGAAAGCGAAAGAAGATAAAAAAAAAAAAAAAAAAAAAATAGAAAGAAAAAGAAAAACTCGGCTGCTCACCCGTGTATGCCGCGCGATAGACAAAGTGGGCGACGCAGCAGAACGCTTATTTTCCCAATAACCCCATCAGCGAGTAGTGGCTGTTCCCTCCCTGAGCTCTCGGTATAAATAAATCAATATAACCCACCCTCGGCAAAATCCTCTTTCTCCTCTCTAGCAACGTGACGTATGAGCCTCTCTCGACATAGTTAGTGTGTGTGAGAGAGAGAGAGAGAGAGAGAGAGAGAGAGAGAGAGAGAGAGAGAGAGTAAGAGAGAGAGAAAGAGCTCCGGCTTATATATATATATATATATATATATATATATATATATATACACTCGCTCTCATCCGAGTAACAGCAGCTACACCACCCTGTTATTTCACAGTTAGGCTCGTTCCACCCTTCGTCGACTCCACCTCCGCTCGCGCACTCAGCTTCCATCGCCGGCGTCGTCGCGTTTTCCTCTCCTCCACGCGAGCGGAGGAGCCGACACCATCTCCTCGGCGGCGTGCACACACGAGTCCCGGGGGAAGCTTTTGTCCTCGAGCTGTAAGCGACTTCCTGACAGGCCAAGTTTGCACCTGCTCTCCCTTTTCATTCCGTCTCTCTCTCTCTCTCTCTCTTTCTCTCTCTCTCTTCTTCCTCTCTCTTTAGCTACTCTAGGCTTCTTCGCTGCGTCTAGTCTCTCTCTCACTCTTTCTTGCTTTAATGCCGCCTCATGCGCTTAATTTATTCCGGGAGCGCGGGACCTTCGAAGAAGATAATTCTTAGATCATCCGTTTCTCTTTCTCTCTTTCTCCGTCTCGGAAATAATGTGAAAAGAAAGAAAACAGAAGTAAGTACCCGCGAGAGATATTATTTTCTCCTCAGACTGTTACGTTTAACTCCTTTTGCTAGCACTTTTAAACTCGCACGAAATGTAGAAAGAGCGCATTTACTGAAAAGCGAGAAAAGAATAGAGAGAATGAGAAGAGACAAAAAAAAAAACAAAAAAAAAAAAAAAAAAAAAAAAACATGAAGAGGATGAGCGTGGTACGCGCGGAGGTTGATTTACGAGGTGTCGCGCGGTTATGATGTACTGCTGTAAACAATCTGGTCTTTTGGCGAGCGCTCGAATTCCTGGCCACGCGGAACAACGATGCGACGACGTTGGCGCTTACACATCGCCCGTTGCGAATTCGCAGATAGGCGAGTTTGCATTATAACGGGTTGTTATAAAGCGAGCGAGCGCGCGAGCGATATTGCGAAACGGAGAATGATATCTTCTTGATTGTGCAATTCACAACGCGATGGGAGCGCTCGCTCGCGCGAATCCATAAGTATACGCACACATAAAAGCGTGAGCTTGCGAAAATAATACAGCGGCCCGTGGCAGGAAATGAGGATATATGCGACGATAATGGAGACATTTATCAAAGATTTTCGTTAAATAAAAATGTTTATGTGCCTGTACGCTAGTCTACTCATAGGGCTTATAATTTATGCGCTCGACGAGAGAGTTTAACGCGTTTTTATGTTCGTTAATACGTTTAAATTCCAATCAATCTTCCATGACTGTGTACATGATTTGATATAATTCGACGATTTTAACGACGCTGTTTGACGTGGTGCGGAATAAAACGGTTAATCAGTACGATTAAAAAAATATTGAAAATGAAAAGTCTCGGAAACAAAAAGTAAAAAGTACATAAGTAAAAAAAAAATGATACACGCGAACATCTAACGAAAACACACCGACGACAAGAGTGACGCATACAGATTCAGCTTGAGTACGCGTCCGCGCGCACACGCGTCACGCGTACGCTATGACCTATGGCAGTTTAATTCTGTCGGTCCCAGCGATAAACCACGAGGAGGAGGTGAAATAGGAGGGAGAGGGTCTCGCCGGTACGCTTTGCTTTAGGCAAAAGAGAGAGAAAGGGAGGGGGGAAAGAGGGGGGGGGGGGGGTGAGAAAGGGAGAGGGAACAGCGAGAGCGCGCACTCGATCGTAATCAGTAATACGGCACGTCTAGATTATGCTCGAGATTTTGATGCGAACACGTGATGCAGTTTGTACTAGCGCCGGCACGAAACTGCCTACCTGTCCGCCAGACGGACGACTCACTGAGCGTGGCATAGTAATTAATTATGAGCAGCGGGGATGCGATATTCTCGTCTTACACATGCTACCGCCGCCGCCGACATCGCGCTACCGTGTATACACGGCTCTCTCGTCTATATATCCCTAACGTTTCTCTATAGCCGGGAGCGCGCCGGTCTTTTGCCGCGCGCACGTACACACACATACATGTATACGCAACAGCGGCGGTAAACGGCAACGCCGCCGTAGAAATAGACCAACAACACGAGTTTGCGCTAATACGATGGACGCCGCCGACGGTATATAAGGGGCGAATAGTGCTCGAGCTTTAAATTAATTAGCGCGTTTGAACTTCCAAGAGTCTCTCATCGGTTACTTTGCTGCGTTTATAGTTCTTTTTTTTTTTTTTACGTACTGTGGAAAAATGACGCATCTATTGTTGCTCGATTGCCAAGTGTATTAATTGTCCAAATTGGTTATCTTCGAAAGATTTTGAGGACGTCAAAAGAGAAAAATATATATGATTAATTAATTATTAATTTTTAAAGCTTTTTAAAACCCATGAGACTATAATGTACATGCACAAAAAGAAAAGAAACCTAAAGAAAAAAAAAAAAAAAAAAAAAAACGGTTTTTATAAGATAAGATACCAACGTTGAAAAAAATGTTACGTTATCAAACCATTCGAATGAGAAATTCTTTTTGAAATCAGAAATACCTAGGGTAGGTTCTCAAGAAAACAAAGTTCCGTTTCATTTACGTGAGAACTAAAATTTTAAAACGACGCCGTAAGTTACGAGCGTAACTTAGATTAGATTAGGCTCCCTCCGGGGTATAGATGTTTGCGCGACTTGCAACAAACACGAACGCGGAAATGAAGAAGCCGCTACGAGATGATAAGAATCGGAGAACAACGTGGACCGGCCGATTTTTTACACGGCTCGTTGTTCTGCAACGACTGAGTGTGGAAATGAGAATGAGAAAGAGAAAGCAAACTTCCGGTGAAAAAAATTAAAAATGTAAGAATCGGTTATCTTCCAAGGAAAAAAAAGCAGCAAACAATTCTCTGAATTATAAATTTTAATGGTTATGTAATACGTATAAGCGTCGATAGATTATTTATATAGGCACTACTAATTTCCTTTTAATTGCCATTGCGAACGAGCGGTTGAAGCTACTATAAAATTAACAACGTTTAAACTTAATATCACTCGAATATTAAATTTCAAATATTATCGCTAAAACAACGCGAAAATTAAAATACAGTCTTGTTTTACGTGATATTCGAATATTTGAAATTCCTATCGAGAAACTAATTTACCGATAAATTAAAAATTCAAATATTACACAAAATGATAAAACGATCAAACTTTATAATGAAAAAACTTTCGCGGAAACTTTATCGCGATACTCACGTTGCGCACGCTATTATTTTTAAAAATTCCTTTGAGCGAAATTTCTTTTAAACTCGTTTAAAATAGTTTATCGTTTAAACGTACCGCGCACATGATATATAGCGCTATACACACGAAGAAAAAAAAAAGCAAGAAAAAAAAAAAAAAAAAAAAAGGAATGAAAAAATTTGTAAAACAAAATCGATCCAACTATTTCGCGAGCGAGGAGCGAGGAGCGCGTGCGAACTCGAGTAAAAACCGTTTAAATCCCGATCCATCGGCGAGAGGCACGCGAACTTTCGCGTGCGACAGCCAACGTCATAAAAAAACGAGAGAAATTCAGAGAGAAACAGAGAGAGAGAGAGAGAGAGAGAGAGAACGAAAGATTGAATTGAACGGCACGAAATTCATCCGTGAATCGCAAAACATGGACGTGATTCGTGTGTACATTATACTTATACGTCGACAAATAGAAATTACAAAAGGTGACGTCGATGTATCGTGACGAGAAGTCATGGTTTAATTAGCGACACACAATGCCGGTAAATCGATCGGTCGTTACCCATTTGTAAAAAAAATACATACATATAAATTTCGCGTGCGTTCCTTCGTCCGCGCGTGCCTTTGTTTACGTATACGCGTATAAACACACACATACACGCGCGCCCAAGTATCCTTCCCCAGCTCCGTCGATACTTTTGAGATTCCTTGCTGGCAGACTGCCCGTGACCTTTGACCTCGCTCTCTCTCTTTCTCTTTCTCTTTCTCTTTCTCGTGAAACCAGAAGCAACGCGTCCGCACACGCGCGCTGCCTCGATCCTCTCTCGTCCTTTTCGATTTCACTGTTCGCTCGTTCCCTTTTCCTCTCTTAGCTGTCGACTAAGCGACTTGCCGCAAATTGATCGTTCGCTTTCTAGGTTATGAAATTCAGCTCCGAAAACGTTTAGGCGGCTTAACTTTATGCAAATTTAACGTACGCGCGAGTGTGTGTGGTTATTTGTCCATGTGTAAACGTTCGAGTTAGAAATTCAGCTCTGACATTCATTGCCGAAGGTTAAGATAACAATTGACATTTTTAAAAATCGATTTATGTTTATGCGATCGAAGTGAGTGACATTTATTCGATAAACTAAAACAAGTCATTAATTTCCTTCAAAAAATTTAATTGTAAAGACGTTTTAACTAAAAGAAAACTTTTTAATCATGCATCTACCTATAATGTCAAACATTATAAGAGTCGATATTAATAACGTTTTAAAAAAGTGAGCATTAGTTACGCGTACCCGTTATTATTATTATTATTATTATTATTATTATTATTATTATTAAAAAATATTTTAATTCAGAAAGAGAACGACGTGTCAAGCTAACCATGTGTTAAAGGCGAAGCGTTGGCTTTACAGAGCAAGCGGTTTAAAAGGTTGCGGCAGGTCGGCCAGGGGGACTAAATGATGATAAACTATGTCGACGCGGCCCCACGGGCGGCAGAGAGACCGACTGACCCACGGGCGCGGTTTAAATTATATTCTTTCAAAGAGCGAAATATAACGAAAGAACTTAACAAAAACAAAACGACGTCGACGGCGCGCTCGACAACTCCGTGAAGGGTGAAAAATAAAGGTAAAAATGAGAGAACCATAGCTCTCTCTCTCTCTCTTTCTCAACCGCATTCCTAGCATTCTATCTCTCTCTCTCTCTCTCTCTCCATCCTTCTCTGGGACTTGTGGGACAATTATGAAATTTTTTAACTTTCCGTGAGATGAATACGAGCAGGTATGCGGAATATTAAATTAGCCGTGATTTTGTGTCTATACATGTATATGTATAGCACGGATGGCACTTTAACACGCGTGCACTGCTTATGTAAACAGTTGAAAGGATTTATGTTTAAGATGAGAAATTGTTACGATTTTAAATCGAAAGCTGCACGCAAAAGTGTAAATTAAAAAATTTAACGGTATAAAATACGTACGATAAATTATGAAAATTATGTTTGTTAATGCTCGCATCATCTACTCGCAAAACGAAAATTCACGCGATCGCCGATTATTTTCAAGATTATCGCTTTTCGCGCATATATCCCAAAATTTACACCGAACAATGGACTGTTTTTTTGAAAATTCGGCTTCATCCGGCTCGTTCACTCGATTAACGCTCACCCTGTAAACAAATTGAATAAGTGCACGACGCGCTCGTATTAAAGCCCTCGAAAATTCATCGCCAAGCAATAAATATCTCGTCCGCGTGCACTCTTCTCTCTCTCTCTCTCTATCTCTCTGTACATATACATATATTTTTCTCGGGACTCTTTTTAAAAGCAGGGCATCTTTATCAGGCACAACGCACGCTCCGCTCGCGGGCACACCGATTAATAATCGCATCGGAACTAATTAAATCGGGAAAACATGCAAATGCCTCGGTGTTTATATTCCCGGCGGGCGAGAGAGAAAGAGAGAGGAACACCCTCGCCTCGACCAATCGCCGCCAAGCTCTTTCGCGCCGGACATAAAACGAGCTGGACGAGTTCGGGAGGCCGGCAAAAATAGAAAGAGAGAGAGAGAAAAAGAGAGACAGAGGAGAGACAGACAGAGAAAGTGCGCGTGCAACCTCGAAATCCACGACGCGCCGCGCGTTTCGGGGAGATTCGATTACAAATTGGTCATAAAAATGTATAAAGCGAAGCTCGCGCGCTCCGTTAATTAGATTTTTGCGTGCGTGCGAGTGAGCGCAAAGGCTTCGAGAGAGACCGTCAGTAGAATCAATCCTATATTCGTAGTCGTCGATATTGAATTCGATTTCAACTCGGCGCTCTCTCTCTCTCTCTCTCTCTCTCTTTTCCACTCTTTCTCTCTCATGCGCTTTTGTTATTCGATTGCTGGTTTTCAAATTGAACTCTTTAGAGGTTCGGCAAAATCTATGAATTCTCTGGGGAATAATATAAAAATCCAATTCGAATGGCTCGTATCGGAAATTGCACGGTGTGGTTCATTCTGCGTTAATAAATCAAATTTAATGAAAATAAAAATATAATATTTATGAAAACATAAATTTTATTTGCAATGTTTGCATATAATACGCTTTTACTGATTTTTAAATTTTTTATTGCATTACATTCATTATCTTTTTATGTGTACAAATGTCGTTTTATCAATTTTTAATGTTTAATTTTAAAGACATATATATTTTTAAATTACCTATCACATTGTCATAAAATAAAATAAATTTAAAACATGAAAATTTTAAAATATTCTGAAAAATTCTCTCAAATTATCCATGTACCTTTGTAATACTATCGAAAATTCATCGATCGATAGAAGAAATGTGACATTTATTGATAGATTTTACGAAAATAAACTATTTAAATGTTAATACGATAAGAATATCTCATTCAAATATATCAGATCTATTATTATGAACCTACAATGAGTTAATCAACATTGTAAACAAAAATTTCAAAAAGTTTAAGCATATTCTTAAAAAGTGTCCCGCCAATACTGCATTCGTACGAAATAAAATTAAGAGTCAGTATCTCCCTGCCAGTGCTGCCAACTGTCGGCAAAAACGGGAATCACCGGCGTGCAGTCTTCATTCTATATTATAGTTGATAGCCTCCCAAGGTAAAGCAGACTCGCTTTGCCGTAAGAACAAAATTCGGTTTCCATTGCGCACAGATAGCGATTAAAGCCGAAGGGCTACGAGTTTCCTCGAACTTTGTCAACCATATCGAGAAAAACCCTCTAAATTCTACGAAGCGTTGTAACCTCAAAGATTCATTAGCGATGGAAAACACGGGTTTATTTAGGCAGATGTTTAAGGATATGTATAATTAATATTTTAAAGCATCGCTCAATTAAAACCCCGACTCTGGAACATAGCAAAACTCCCAAAGGAATATAAGCAAAACTAGTAAAGCTATGTAATCAACAGAGAGATAGAAAAGTTAACTGTCTCTTATACAGAGAGAAAGAAAGTGGGAGAGAGAAAGAAAAAGAAAGAGAGAGAGAGAGAGAGAGAGAGAGAGAGAGAGAGAAAGGGAGAGCGCTCGAGCGGCGAATCAAACGATATCAGAGCTTCTGGATTAATTTATGCAACGAAGGCTGTTAAAACGCGACACTCAAAGGCACGCCGACCGAGTTGCAATCACACACGCGACTAACGTCGTCATGACCACCGGCACGGATTCGTTACGCATTGTGGGCTTTGCGCCTTTTCCATCGATGTGTGTATAAATATATACGTACATGTACATGTATATATATATATATATATATATATATATATATATATATATATATATATATATATATATATATATATATATATATATATATGCACCGGTGCAGCACAACGCAGTCGGGACACGCCGATCTATAACGCTTTTTTCTCTCTCTCTCTCTCTCTCTCTCTCTCGCTCACACTCTCCTCGACAGCATTCTTATGACTTCGTTCTTTTTTTTGGTTTATCGTGGATTAAAATTTTATAGAGACTTTTTACTGTTTAGAGTTCCTTTTTCGCGTTTTATTTTATTAGAGAAAAAATTAATTACTCCATGTAAATATATACCTTTTTTCTCCTTTTTAAAAATGAATAAATTACGGATACGTGTTTATGGAAAATTATTACATTATTCGATTAAAAATTAATTAAGTATACGTGCATTCAATGAAGCAATATTTTTTTTTCTTCTTTTAAACATAAAATTTTTATAAGCAATAATGAAGAGAAAAAAAAATTTTTGGTATCAATTTTTTAAGCTACAATTGTCGGCTATACCGACACATATTATGTCATACTTATTGTAAAATTTATTAATTCGTTAACAATTAAATCCAATCATATTCATTAGGTAAATTAGTTTCGAATCAGTTTTGCCAAAGCATATTTAGCTTAATGTTCTAAATTAAAAATTACGTTATATACGAACTAAAATTAATATTACCGGCTTTATTATTTACCGGATATCTCTTCCATCTAATATAAAATCGTTTGTTTAAATAACATTATTATTTCTTTAATTCAATAATATTAATGACAAATTTGTAAATTGTTGATTAAATTAGTTTATAATTCAAATAAATTATAATCTTCATTTTTTTCTTTTTAAATAATATATCTTTCTTATTTTCTGTTATTGCAATATTTTAGAACGATTCCATCACCTCTCTCTCTCTCTCTCTCTCTCTCTCTCTCTCTCTCCCTCTCTCTCTCGAGGCACTTTTCTCGGTTATTGAAGATCGCCTTACAGTGTCAGACGTGAAACGACAAAAGAATAAGAAGAAAGTAAGAAAGAGCGCAACTGGACATGTGGCACTTGGAAGATATTCGCCATTGTAGTCGAATGGCAATCTTCGAAATGGTCCTCTCGCTCTCACCCTCTCGCTCTCTCTCCCTCTCCCTCTTCCTCATTCTCTTTCAGCTTCGTCGTCGAGCCACCATAAATCGACTCATCTGGCTGACCTCCACGAATAGCGAGCGCATGCGCGAGATGCGCGCGATCACATGCGCCTCGACAACCATTATGCTGTTTTTCTTTTTTTTTCTTTCTTTTTTTCATTTAATTTTAAGCGTTATATGTAAAATTTTTTTAAAGCGATATTTAGCTTCGATTACGAATAAAAAAATTAAATGAATTAGAAAAAAAAAGAGTTGAGCTACTTAGTCGTTAATTGAATTAATATGTAAGCACGAGGAAAAAATCGTGTATATCTTGTCTAAGTAATAAAGAATCAGCAGCGTAGCGGAAAAAAAAATATAAAGTTTACGATAATTTAACGTTGAACATTTTTCATACGTAGTTATCCGTCGCTGGCTGATTTCTTGTGGATGAACTTACTTTTTTCCACAATATTTTTGTTTTTTCCCGTTCGTTTTTGCTAGATGGTTTTTATTTCTAAACAATTCATTGGCGCAATTTTTTAAACTAATTAATTGCACAAAATGTTTCTCGAAATAACAAAAAATATAAAATTATCGTTTTATTTGTTAAAAAGCAAGAAGCAAAAAAAAAAAAAAAAAAAAAACTGCACTCGATAAAGTGAATACTTTACGATAATTGTTGAGTTGGAATTATGAAAACGAGAAGTTTTTATAGATTAATAGTGCAAGTTGAACTAATATAAGAGTACATTGTATAAATATGTATTTGTTTTTTTTTTAATTCGTTTTGCTCCACATAAAGCAAAGAAAAAAAATAATGCGATTTCCTTGAAAATACGAAGTAAGTGCAAAATAATGTTTTTTTTTAGATCTGTGTAAAAGTCCTTTAAAATCGAAATCACGCTCGAGAATTTTCGTTTTCCTTTAAAAGCCTCAATTCCCGAGGCTTCATCTCGCAAGACTTCCATTTCCTCAGACTGGCACGACGCGCGTAGAAACTCCTTATCGATTTTATCAAGCTCTTGATGCACTCTCTTTCTCGTCCTCTTCCTCTCTCTCTCTCTCTCTCTCTCTTTCTTTCTCTCTTTTTCTCCTTCTTTGAACCAACCCGGACAATTTTGCAGCTTTTTTTTTGTGCCGTGCAGCAACCAGCGTAACATTTTCCTCTATCTTATGCTCGCTCTCCAAAATGGAATGAAGCGCGCGTGCACCAAGCTTTACTCGTATATCTATATCTGCGCGCGTATGCAGTGTGTAAAGGATAAAGAGAAAGAGAATATCGAGACTGGCGGACTTCCGAGCTGGAAATAAAGAAGCGGACTCTTCCTTTTCTTCTTTCGACACAAAACAGCTGACGTCGTACATTCGCCGTTGTCATACTGGATCTCGCGTTTCCGCTTTTTTTCCTTTCTTTACGCGCTATTTCCTCTTTTTCGCGTCGTGTCGTCCTCGCTCGTCTTCGTCGATTTCGAAACTAATCGCGAAATTTGCTTTGTTACGATAAATAATATACGATAGTGGACTCGTTTCATTAAAAGATAATAATTCGTTTTCCAAAAATATTTCTTCTATTTATTAGAAATTTTCATAAACGTTAAATTATAAACGCAAAGCATCGACGAATTTATAAAATATTATTGTATAAAATAATTTGCTAACGATCGCTTTCAATTACGATATAAATTATTTTCAACAAATATTAAAGGTATAGATAGATTGTTGATAATGTATAAATATTTAACGAAGCTATAACAATAGATATGCAAGTGCAATTGGAATAGAGACAGTATTTCCCAGTCTGTACAATAAACATCGTTCTTAAATGGATGGAAAAACTATTTTATTATTTCATACGTTATTTATATAACGCCACGATAAAAGTTTAAAAAAAAAAAAAAATCGATCTCAAAATCTATCAATTAACAAGTCGCTGTACAAACGTCTAAATCCAACGCATTGAATTAAGCAACGATCGCTAAATTAAAAATTGAAATCTATCTTTCTCGCGGATATTATTTGTAATCGCGCGTGTATGAAAGCTAAAAACAAAAGGCACGAGCGAGTGACGAAGAAAGCACATTGTCTATAACGGATAGAAACAAGTACACAATAGAAACATTGCATCCGAACACAATTGAAATGATTTCATTGCGGTATATACGAGGTATGACGGAAAGTCTGCGCGTGAGTATATATACGCGTTTGCGCGCGCGCGCGCGCGTGATTTATATAGGCAGAACACTTATGGTAATAACGTACGGTAGGCACAAGAGAGAGAAAAATAAATAAAGAAAGAGAGAGAGAGAGAGAGAGAGAGAGAGAGAGAAAGAGAGGAATCGAGGACGAGGAAAAAGCGCAAATGTCTTGGCCGATAATGTTATTATGCTAACAGTGCGACAGGGCCGACATGGCTTCTCTCGCGACGGCAGTCGTCGACGATGTCTACCTGTACGTGTATATGTGGTACGTTGCGACGTTGGGTCAGAAAATCTCTCGCGCGTTTATATTTGTACAATACGTAGTTGAGAGACTCTCGGCGAGTATATTTTTTCATATCTTTTTATTTTTTCAATATTTTTCTTTATCGGGCGAGAGCACAAAGGCGTGCCACGATTACCGTCATAAACTATGCATTAGTATGCCGTGTTTCAAGTTTTACACGTACAGCTTAAGTAATAACGGACTCGTGCCTCGGAATAAGATCTAACAGTTTGAGCTTTATGCGATGAGAAAGGAATACGTATATATATATATATATATATATATATATATATATATATATATATATATATATATATATATATATATATATATATATATATATATATATATATACACTATATAAATAGTATATGTTATTATATTTCGTCTTATAGGTCTTTATTGGAAAAACGTGAAAAAAACGATGATTGTTCGATCCAGCCGAGTTTCACGTTGGCAATGTGATAAAATATACGTCGTGATTCGATATTTAACCTTTCGAGAGTTGATTTTGCAAAATTTCTATATATACGTTTTTCTTGAGACCACGATTACAAGGTAATCGATATATTTCGTTACTACAAATCCTGCAGCATTCAAGCGAAACTTTAAAAGCTTGGATCAATTTTTTGATTATATGCTACGTTGCAACAATAAACCACAAAGTATTTCAAATTCATTTTAACGCAAGGTTTTCATTCAATGACGATAATAACTCAATTTACCTTTTCCCTATTTCCATATAAATTATACATCCAACGAGATGGTATACTATACGTATACATTTTTGCGCGTCAAAGTAACTCTTTTATTGTATAACTTCCGTAACACTTGCGACTAATGTGCACACCGAGAACTATAAGAAAATGACGGACTTGTCGTTTTCAGCAATTACGAGACCTTCTTCCTCGCACACGCCTCTATTCCCCTACTTATACGAGTGCACGTATTTCTGTTATTACACGCGACTTCCTGCTTCTGTTATTACACCGCGGGTTATATGAACATCGAGTCAAAGAATCGTCTCGGCCCCGCCTCGATGTCTCAACTGGGAACGTCGTAGACAGCGCTTGAGCGAAAGAGAGAGATAGAGATAGAGATAGATAGAGAGTGAGAGAGAGAGAGAGAGAGAGGAGGCATCTTTTGCAGTCGCGGTCTGGAGTACACGTAGGCGCGCGCGCGCGTGCACAATGATACGCGGAGGGTGGGAGGGAAGAATGGAAAAATCCGCGCGAGTTAATAATTTATCAGAGAATACGCGGGCAGCAAAGTACGCTTCTTTATCTTCTTCTTTTTTTTGTTTTTTTTTATTTCTCCTTTTTATTTTTTTTTTTTTTTCTCTTTTTCGTCTTTGCGTGATTTGCGAGCGAAACGCTATTCATAAATAATTTTGCGGCTGCGGTCGGTCTTCTTCTTTTGTGCGCACGCGCGCGTGAGTATGTGTCTATACTGGACGATGTTTATTGCAATAAGAGAGATTTACCAAAGAGTTAGCTTTGCGTCGAAAGCTTTGTGCATCGTTGAGAAAGTCCCCTTTTTTCATAGTTAGATTTTCTTCTTAGAAAGTTAAGTTATTGAAAAGAATAAAGTTGTTAAGATTAGAAATATTCATTATAAATACGTATACTTATTAAAAAAAAAAAAAAAAAAGAAACATATAAAAACTTTAAACGATGAAAAAAAATCACCTTCAAATTTTTTACGGTACATAATGGAAAATACAAAGTTAAACGTTAAATTTATTTAATGTAACTTCATTTTTTCTTGGCAATAAAAAATAATGACTTTAATTAGCATTTTTAATTCTTGACAGAGAAAATGAAAAACTTGGAAAAATTTAATAAAAAGAAGGTTACGCTTAGAACAATATTACCCGAGAAAAAGAAAAATTTATTTCAAACGAAGTAAAAAAATGTTTATAAAGTAAAAGAAGGAAAAATAAATTTTTTTCAACAATATGAGATGAATAAAATCTTTTAATTTATAAAAGAAGCAGCCATTTACGATCCAAAAAAATATATATGAAGAATAAAACAAAAATTTAATAAAGCGAAAATTGCGAGAAAGGAACAAGGATTAAAAAAATACAGCGAAGAAAAAAGACAACGAAAAAGAAAAGCCCACGATAGAACAAGCAAAAAGTGAAAGAAGTAAAATCGCTGGAAAACAGAGAGAACGGAGATGGATATATTATATGTATATATATATATATATATATATATACACACGTATAAAAGGTAGAAGGGGTAGAAACGAGAATCGTGCAAAAGCAACAAAAGGACGAAGAAAAGAAGAAGAAAGAAGCAGCCGGAAAAGAGAGAACGGGAGGTGGTGGACGTAAAGCTACACGGGAACAGAGAGAAGAAGAGAGATGAACAAGAGAGAATAAGAGAGAGAGAGAGAGGCAGATAGAGGGAGAGAAAGCATACAGGAAAGAGGGATGGAAACGGGAATACGATTGGTTTGTACAGGTCGCCATTTACACAGAGGGGTTGTTCTCTCTTTCTCCAGCTTACTCTCCTTCTCCCTCAGGCTGCAGGGAGTCTGCGTCGCAGAGGCTCCGACCGCTTTCTCTCCGGCCGCGTCTGCGCGCCGGTTCCTTGACCCTGGAATCATCTCTCTCAGTCTCAGTCTCTCTCCCTCTCCCTCTCTCTCTCTCTCTCTCTCTCTCTCTCTCTCGCACGTTCTCACTATGAGCTAACGCACGCACACTAGGAATCGAAAGACAGAGAAAGAGAGAGGCTGCGCTCGGTTATACCAGCCAACCAACCGAGCTCGAGCTTGACGGACGTCGCGACGCCCTACGTCACCTTTATCGCCGCCCGACGCCCTCGGGCAGAGCAAGAGAGAGAAAGAGAGAGAGAGAGAGAGAGAGAGAGCGCGTAAGCGCGCGCGCCCCTCTCTCCTGCGAACGGCCACTTTCTTCGCTCTTCTCTCCCTTTTGCTCTTCGTCCTTCTTTCGTTCTCGAGCTCGCCACCGCCTATCGCTTTGGATACTTTTGATCGAATTTTTTGCGTTCGAATGCTCTCTCGACTATGGATAAAGCCAGCTCTCGGCAATTTAATTATTTGAACGCTTTAAAAGAATAACTTTTGAAACGGATATAGAAATTCTTCTTTTTTTCCAGCTTTTTCAGATTTCTTATAAATATTTTCGAATAATCCGCTAATCCCATTTACGTGAAAATAAAAGGTATTTATTAAATAATTTATTTTTCTTTCCAATTAAGTAACATAAATCTCAACAATAAAATATTATTGTAATAATAGATAAGTATATAACCGACATTAACAGGTCAGACTTCAACATTGTAACGGCAAAAAAAGAGAGCATAATAAAATGCTCGTAAAAGAAGGAGCGACGCTTATTGGTATATATTCTCCAGAGTTTACCAAGACATAAAAATAAACGTTTCGACGGTCCTGCTACTCCCGATTCCAAGCATTCACCGAATATCCGCCCGAGCTCTGTATTATTACGAAACGAACGAGTTTAGTTTTTCCAATCCGTCGACGCGTGCGAGCGAGCGACTCCGTCAATGTTCCGAAGTTAGTACACTTCCTTCCCTCTTCGAGCTGTCATAAACCCCCTTCTTTGACGCGTGCGTTCGTGTGCACTGGGCCAAGGACCAACTCCTTGCCGACGCAACCTGCCTTAACTATATACGTATATAAAAGCACTACAGCTCGTAAATAAAACAGCTCGAGCGTTCGTTACGCGTCGGTTCTTTAACGCTTCCGGAAAGTGTCGCGCGATTGTGAGAAGCAACAACCCCCCAGCTTGTGTATACTTTTCCTTGATTTCTTTGTATTCAAGCGACGATGGCTTGTCTCTTTATAAACGGGTACATTTTCCAGGCGTTTTCTTATTCTTTTATTCTTACGAGTTACGTAAAGGGCTTATCGGTGAGTTTAGTGCCACTTACCGAGGATACGACGCGATTCAAATTTTATGCTACGGGGTGAAAATGGTAAACAACAGTTTTTTTTTTTTTTTTTATGTGTCGATTGTCTTGAAAGAGCTGAGAGGTAAATTTTTTTTACGCGCGCGTCGATGTCGTTTGTAGTAAATTGTGTTAGGTACGCGTAAAATGATCAACGAGCAATAATGGCGAATGATAAAGAATTTTAATAATATTTGAAACTTTTTAATTATTCATTAAACATTTATTTTCTTTCGTTCATTTATTTTATCAAAAAAACAAAACCAGAAAATCCTTACAATTATAAAAACTTTGTCATTGTCGATGCATCTGCATATATGCGTGAATTTTCGTTGTTTTTAAATGCAAGAAAAATAAACCAAGAAATATAACTTGGTAAGAGAGATAAAAGGAGAGCGAAGACTGCACATATGGTATAATCAAACCGAGGGACAAACGGGGCCAGAAAATTGCGGGCCGTCTCCTCAAATTTAAATATAATGCAAATTGAGACAAGATAAGATGAATAATAATTGTATGACGGTGACGGCATCCAGGCAGTTCCGTATAACGATGACGATTCCAACGGGTTTTGTGATAAGACTGCGTTGCAACGTATGCGACATCGGCCGACTTGTAATTATCGTTTAAGTTCTTTTTCCGTGACAAAAATATTCTAGATTTTTTTTTTTTTTTTTTTTTTTTTCAAGTTATGTGTAAGAAAAATAAATTTTTTAAAATCAAGCCTTTTTTTCTACATTTTAAAATTTGTTATGAATTAAGTTTTGATAAAATAAAAATTTGATAAAGAAGACGAAATAACGAAATAAACGTCGTAAAAAGCACGTACGAAGTTAAAGAAATAAATAAAATCGTCTATTGCACTGCAATTGACATCTTTATGTATCGAAAGGTACATCCCCCACGTAACCAAACAAGGAAGTACCAACGAATAAATACGGAGCACTCGTATTTACAACAGTTTACGAGAGAATGGCCTTACATCGATATCTCGACTTGGTTGTATCTCCATTGAGAACTCGTAGGCGCAAAAAGCAACCGCGAGTTGCTTTGCGCGTCCCGCAAACTTTACCCAGGAGCTGCTCACCGATAAAGTAGCCAAAGAATAAGAAACGCCGACGGCGCGCTCGTTAAATATACTATGATTAATTCACCATCGCGGATGTCTTCATTGCATTAACGCATCGACTTATTTTGCCGTAAAAGGGGACAAGAAAGAAGAGATAAGATATAAGCGTGGCTTTACAGTCGGCGAACGCGCATTCGTCCAAATATTCGAGTTTATGCGAATTTATGAAAGAAGAATATTTTTACTCGGTGTATGCTCGATGGATTCGCGTGGGTACTTTAGGCACGTAATCGCTGATCTTGTCTACGATAACGATAGAAAAAAGGTTAGTTTTACATTCAGATCAAGAAAGAAAGATAGTTTTTTTAGACTTTCTTGAAGCCGCAAATAGAGATCAAGCGTTCTTAAGAAATTCATATCATTTGCGAATTGTAAATGGTATCGTATTAAGGCTGTATTACTAAAATATGTTAGGTAATGAACAATATTGAAAAAAAAATCAATTATCCAAATATTTTCATAGTATTTAAAGTATGCAATAAATATATTATCTTATTTTAAAACGCTATAAATAAAAATTTGAATGTTCACAATATATATATATATATAAAAAAAAGATAAATAAATAGAAAGTCCGCCTATTATTAAGGCCCTATGTATTCGCACCAAATCATCACGCGATCTCATAACGATAAACCGGAAATCTGTTCCCCGTCCGTTACACAACGATACAGCATCCCAGCGCCTCTCTCCCTCTCTCTTTCTCTTTCTCTCCATAAATTCTCCCTCCCCCGCTCGCAAATCCAATGCCTCGAAGAAGCCGAAGGTCCCGCGTACATAACGTCGCCGTAAACAAAACACTCCCGCGATAATAATAAGCGTCGCGTCGCTGGCTGCCGATTCTCGCTCTCTCAGTAGGTTAGCGCGGGCACGCGCGGGTGTGCATCGCGCGGCGTTGTGTCTATCGGGGCCGGGAGGGGAAGCGCGCGAGTATAAGAGGAAACGAGCGGGAGAGGGAAATGGGGCCGACGGCCGAGTAGTACTGCGAGTAAGTGAGACAGGGAAAGAGAAAGAGAGAGAGAGAGAGATAGAAGGGCATGGGGTATTAAATCATAGAGCCGAGCGGCGCTGCTACTGCCGTGCCGGTTTACTACCGGATAAAACGCAGTGACTGTTATGTTATGGACCACCTGTATGCCTCGACCCTGAACTCGCGTTTTCTCTCTCTCTCTCTCTCTCTCTCTCTCTTTCGAGCCCGTTGAGAATCTATATAGAGACCGAAAACAGACCTCTTCTTCAACCCTATACCCTCCTCTCCCTTCTTCTTCGTCGTTTGTTAAAGCTTTCTCTCTCTCTCTCTCTCTCTCTCTCTCTCTCTTTCTCTCTCCCTCTCGCGCATTTTCGATTGCTATCTATCTTACTCTACGTTTCTCGTGATCTCTCGCGTGGAAGCGGAGAGAGAGACGGGCAGGTTATACAAGACGCACCATCTTCGACGACCGATGAAATGTTGCCGGGCTTGAGAGGGAAAGGGTTGGGTGGAATGTTTACTTTTAACTTGCGCTGTTGTATATCAAAATGATAGCGATTCGAAATTCGTTCTTTTCGGGAAGTTAGGATTTTTATGATTATTTGAAATTTTTATAATTATAGATTTAAGTTTTTTTTTCTTTCTTTAATTTAAATTATAATAATCAAAATATGTTTAATTCTATAAATCTCTACAAGTATCTATTTAATATTTTAATAAGAAAAAAAAACTTTTGCTTATATTATCATATAATAACGTTTTTACACCTACAATTTAATTGCGTGTAAATATTCAGCAAGAATCTATAGATGAGATAAAGAAAATTGATATAATAAAAAAACTATAGTCGAATACTATTCTTTACTTAATAGTTCTGCATCAATGTACCTGTTTTAGACGCGCGTGATCCTTTCCGTTCGCAAAGACAAATTGTCGTCTACCCGTGAACGTAAGCTCGTTCTTTCCGTAATACGAAATCAATTTCAATAAATAAGGCTCGTACGCGATTCTATAAAGAGTAGAGAGATCAAGAAACTTGTGCAACGTTTAAGAGTTTTACGCGTAACGATAAAAGCGTTTGTATAATCGGTGCGCTTTAATAGCCGAGTGCAAATTATCAAGTTTTCAATCGGTTGAAAAAAAGAGGAAAAAAAAGCCGCCGATGCACGCAGCTCTCGTTTCCCATCTCTCTCTCTCTCTCTCTCTCTCTCTCTCGCAATATATGCAAGCGGCTCTCAACGTTGCGCGGAAAACGACCAATCAACGGGAAGAAGCGAGGGATCACAGTCAGGGGGAGGGCGCGTAACAGCTCCAAAACATTTTCAAGTTGGTAAGCCGCATAACTCGCGCGCGCAGAAGCTCCGTAACTCTGTTAATTCATATCTAGAAAGTTGCCCTGACGATGTGGGTAGAAGGGAGGAGGAGGAAGAGAAGAGCAAAAGAGAAAGAGGGGAGATGGAAAGGGAAAGGGGGGGTGCAAAGAGGGAGGTGGAAGAGCAAAGTCTGCCGGAGGGTAGGTAGAGGAAGGACGAAAGCGAGAGCGAGGAAAAGAGAGAGAGAGAGAGTGCGGGGGCGTTTCTGCCGTTACCCGCGCGCCGTTGCTGCTGCTGCTGCTGCTGCCCGCGGCGAGGGCGGCCGGGGAGAACGGGAGGAGAGAAAGAGAGAGAGAGAGAGAGAGAGAGAGAGAGAGAGAGAGAGGTGCTTCGCCTTTCGCTTTGCCTCGGCTTCCCAGGAATCGATACGCCGCTACCGCTGGTAAGCGCCAGCGCCACCAACGCTTCTCTCTCGCTCTACGTCATTGCAGCCGCTACCGCTGCTCTCTCTCTCTCTCTCTCTCTCTTTCTCTACGCTCTGCCATTTCGAAATCCCCGATTCGACCTATGGAGCCAGACGCGACCAACCACCTCTACCCTCCTCCACGATGCGCACTTTCGCGGTCTTACCTCACGATGTATACGAGAGGGATAAGTTTCGCTCTCTGGAATTGCCTCCTTGGGAGCGAAGCTGACGGGGAGGAGGAAGAAGAAAGAAGGAATATAGCGGTATAGGGAACCTTACCGCGTGCGCTACGTTCCCTCGCGCTGACGCAGAGACTTTCTGATTTATGCTTTAATTGCCAAGCTATAATCGCGATACTCGTGTACGAGGAAAACCTCACCTGCCCGAAAGCTAAAAGCTGTGCAAGTGCCGCCGCCTTCTACTCGCTAATGCACGCGCGCAAACTCGACAAAGTGAAAAAAGCTCGTTCGGTCAGACGATTTCTGTAAGGTTATCTTATGCTTGCACTTTGTTTTGGTTTTCTTCACGTTTTTCTCTCTCTCTTTTTTTTTTTTTTTTTTTTTTTTGTTTATTTTTCCCGCAACGTTTTGTAATAGGATAAGTATTTCTCTATCAAATAATGATAATTTATGGGCGGAAGGTTATTTATGATTAGTATTTACTATAATTTCAATCTTAATGTAAATGTTTGATCGTATACATAATTTATAAGATTTGAATTGAATAATTAAAACGTTATAAATCATTCATACAAAGATATCTGTTTTAATGTTATTTTAATTCAATTATAATGATTGCATCTTTATAAATGCATAAATAACATTAAAGATGATTATAAGAAAATGTTTCAGTCACAAGGAAAATTGAATCTTCATAATTATTTTGATCTCATTAGTAATTCATTTTAATACATTAACAAGTAATTCCGTATTCGTATATTTAAAGAATCCTAACGAATCCAAAAGCAGATTTAAGTTGCACATAACGAGAATATCGTGAAATTCGATATACCGCGTCGACGAAGTAGTAGAGGGAGCAAGAAACAAAAGAGTTGGCACGTGAGAGAGAGAGAGAGAGAGAGAGAGAGAGAGAATGAGAGAGACGGAGAGCCGCGCGCTTTCGCGTTTCTGCGTGGTTTACCTTATATTCGAATTAGCCAAAGCAGTTAAAGAGACATCGAAATGACACGGTGCGTTAACTTCTGACACTTCTCGATGCTAATGCCACCCTCTCTCCCCCCGCGCATCTACTCCCCCTCGAATGCTTGCGCATTCAGTCGAGCGGATGAGAGGCAAGCGAGCGTCGGGCGCCTTTATGTATGCCCAACTTGGATTGTATCCCCCTTGTGACTTTTGCGAACTCCTAACGCGCTCTCGCTTATATTCAAATCGCATTCGTCTGCCGCTGACGCGTCATTTTGTATCCTTCCCACTGTGTCGTGCTTATTTTTCGCGAGCGCGAGGCGCGTCGAGACCGTTTCTTCCGGCTCAACGTTTCGCGTATTCTTCGCGGGGCTGAAGTTTCACTCTTTGAAAGAGTGCATCCGGTCTCGCCTCAACGAGACACTGACGCGGTCTCGTATCGGGCGATCCCTTCATTTGATTAATTACAGTCATGAACATCTTGGAGATGTGCCAGCGTGTAATGACGAATGACGTTCGTCTACATCGAATTTTCGAATTGCAATGATATCGTTTTTCGCGAGAGGGTAATGGCACGAAGTGGAGAAATTATCGGATGATGTTTTCCGGCAGTCATTGACCTAAATGATTCATATTGTCATTTCGGCTTTGTTTCGAGTCTCGGATTTCAGTCGATCGAATTAAAGCATTGCTTATACTCTCTAAGAATTACTGATTCCAGCGATTGTCGAATAAAGTCCTGCCAGAGCTGGTATTGTTTCTACTAATTCAATTAGCTAACTATTTATAATAAAATTTCATCAAATGAAATTATAAAATATTAAAAAATATGACAAATAAACAATTTAATTGCAAATGAAACGACGAGTCACCTTACCGCGAACGCTGCTAAAATAAAGTTCTTCGAGAGAAAATGAAAAAACAAAAAACCAAGAGAATCTCTACACCGTTGAAGTACAGGGGACGTAGAAACGGGGAATCGGTTTCGAAGGGCTCTCGAGCATTTGGCTTTGGCAGAGTCGTAAAAATAATGGAACGTCGTGCATGCGGAGTCGCGCCGGTTAAATAGCATGTAATAGCGAAAGCAACTCCAGTGGCCCTTCGTTTTCTCCTTCTCCGTTCTCTCTTTCTCTCATGCGCTCTTTTCACGAGTGGCCACCCCCCCGATACTTTTCTCCGAGACGCCACAGAAACAATGCCGATCGTTAATTAATGCCCTCGCTTTTCTACATTCCCTCTCTCTCTCTCTCTCTCTCTCTCTCTCTCTCTCTCTCTCTCTCTTTCTCTTTTACTCCTCTATTCTCCGTTCGCTTAAAACTTCAATTTGCGCGTACGGTATTATGCGCTTAATGTTATCACAAATCGCTGTAGGATGTGTTTGCGATGTTTTAAAAACAAAACCGCGTAAAAACGACGATTTTAATTCAATTTTTCAACGAATGAGTGACAATTATTGTGAATAAAAAAGAATTTTCTAGATGATAAAAAAAATTACGATTTGATAAAAAACAATTAACAATTTCCTCCTCGTGAAACGTATAATGTATGTATCGTATACTAAACAAAGCGAGGATACTTTATAAAATCGGTCGGTCGGATAAGCCAAAAGCCAATATGCATAATAAATAATGTTCCAACCTTACCGAAGGGAGAGAAATACTCGAACGCCTTTATGCTCTTGTCAACCGTCCGCCCAATGCGTTAACGGCATTCGTTCTCTTTTTCTTTCTCCCAGCCTTTTTCTCTTTCTTTCGCGACAATTGTCTCCGCGCGATTATCTAGAAAACACCTGGCCGACGACCTACTTTGCCGATTCGATTTATGTACTCGTACTCAACGTTGCCACAAATTTATCGTTTAACAAAAGAAAACTATGAACTATGGCTTACGCTCCGCTTTGGCGGATTTAATTGATCAATGCATTTCTTTGACTTACGTGCTCCCGAGCCGATCTCGTACAAATTGTCGCTAAGATTAATCTTTATTGGACTTACCTGAAACAAAAAAAAAAAAAAAGAAACATAAATGTTAGTTACAATGATACATTAATTTTCCTATGTATTATATATAGGCATCAAATTAATTGTCTGATTGTTTAAGACAATGACTTTAGTAAATGGAAAACAATAATAAATCATATGATTAAATTTCAAACGGTGTTTTTAAAATATTACATAGAATTAACATTAAGTCATAATATATTATAGAATATAATGTAATAAAATTTCCCGAAAGTAAAAATGTTTATATTAAACTTGAATCTCGTTGCAATGTATTATATTATTACGATATAAGACAATAAATATTTCTCCTGTTTCCACGTCTATAAATTTATCGATAATTTATATCGACGCTCTATCAAATAACTCTTTACCCGCACACAAAAAAAAAAAGGGTCCGCGAGCAAGAAAAGGCAAACTCGCCCACAACTACGAACGAAAAATCTTCCATACACATGCACACGCACACGCACACACATCCACCGACCTAAAAATTCCATCCATATAAAGAGCGCAATTTAAGCGGCCCTCCGCTCATTAAAATCTGTTTAGCCAGCCCGCGAATAATAATGCAAAAGCGCGGCGACCCTCGAGACGCTTTGCCGCGCAGGAAAAACCGGAGGCGCGCGCGCGCGCGCGCGCTCGAAATCCCACGAGAGACAAACGGGAGGAAGAATGCGTAGGCGCTTGCTGGCCGAGCTCTCGGGTGCTTCTTTCCCCCTTCCTCGAAAGTCATTTGAATTTCCATCATAAAATTATCAACTGTTTTGATTTTATCGCCCCGAGGCGTTATATCCCTTTAGCCGGTTTTCTTACCGCTCTTCTTCCTTTCTCTTTTTCCCTTTTATACTCGAGTGCTTTTATGGGTTAACTTTTACCGAGTTTATATTACGCATCGTCTGTGCTTTATAAGTTTGGATTTTAATGTGCCGGTATCGTTTTGGTATTGTGTACAGCTACTTAATCGTAACGTCTACGATATTTTAATTTCTATTTAACGTTTATCAATCGAGAACTGTCCAATTAAATTTTACGTATAATATTTTTATTGATTCGCTGATCGACGTAAAATTAAATGGATTGGAAAAATATAACTTATAACTTTTTAAAATACGCCGCTGACGATTAATTTTTCAATTACTCAAATTATTAACGACCGATAATTCGAGCATGAAACGAACCACTTCTTACGAATCAATGCGGCAACTCATTGGAAATACAAAATCAAATCCGTACCGACGCGTCAGCCTCGACGGTACGACGATTAAATCGAGAATCCTACAGGACGACGACGTCGAGTAGGGCGCACGTCACGCACGACGCATAGACTTAGCAGCGAGCGAGGAAACTGCGTCGTTCTGTATACGGCAACGGACGACGTCGTCGTCGTCGTCGTCGTCGTCGTCGTCGTCGACGTTTAACAGCGGCGTCGAGCGTCCGGCCGTCACGCGCCGGATTACGCCCGCGCTAATTACGTGGCAATGCTCTCGATGGCCGAATAACGCCTCCGTTTAAATTAGACTAATGGCCGACGGACGGCGTTGTCGCGACCGAGCAGCGACCGGCCTCCAGGCCTGAAGTAGACTCGACGCTCTCAGCGCGAATGCCTTGATAATATTACGAAGAATGATTGTATCGAAATACGAATGACGTTTAACTTAATAATTTACTTTTCGTTTTAATTCATGATAATAATTTAATCCAATTATCACGAATATTCATCTATTTTTTTATATAAATTTAATGTAAAAGATAAATACTTTCAAAATTTTAAGCAAATAATAATGTTGTATTAAATGAAACGGTAAATGTAAAAACAATGATGAAGCATACACAGTAAATATATTCCACTACTGTTAGAAAAAATTAAATAATTTGTAAAATAATTTTATCTCATACACAAATACTGTTTTAAAATTTGTACACGTGTTCAATAAACGTATGAATAATTTTATATCATTGCCAAAGGCATTCTCGACAAATAAAAATACTGTTTCAAAACAGAAATAACAATTTCGAGTACAACCCTCGCATAATGTCAACGGTATGACTCTTTTCTATATTAAAAGTGAAAGAAAAGACGCACGGAATCAGGGGAAAAAAGGCGTACGAGAAAGAAGCAACTAAGCGAGTTAAGTGGCTGTTTATGCTTGGTTTTTGTCGGCCTTACCACACGCCCATACAGTCTCATTCTTTTCCTCAATCCATTCGTTCTAACTATACGTGTGTGTGAGTATACATGTGCAAAGTATGAGTATTATAGACGCTCTTCGCAACGATCTTATACACGTACCATAATATACATATATATACACAGATCCACGTAGAGCGAGGAAGGAGAGAAGAGAGCTGTAGGATACGCGTCGGGGTTTCGACGACGACGAGAAAGGCTAATGTAAGCAGTAAGCCATTTTCCAGACGATGAGGCGCGCGAAGCCCCGTGGGTAATCCCTGCCTTACCGACCGACCGAAGAAGCCACCCTCAGGTGTGCGCCCCGAGCGCGAAACCTCGCCGGGCTTCGTACTTACTTAGACGCGAGAGAGGCTCTCCCTACTGCCGATGTGTGTGTATGTGTGTGTATGTGTGTGTGCGCGTATGTATCGCCGGTGTAGCATTCGATGCAGCTGTCCTGATTACATTTCGTCAGATTATCGGACATTAGCCTCCCTCCCCCCTAAATGCTAGAGGGCTTAGGTTAGCAGCGAGTGAAAGGAAGAGTAAAAAAAAAGAATGTATATGTATAAAAAAAGAGCGTAATCGCCCCTAACGCGATCCATCTTGTGGCGAGGTGCTCCCGAGTATCGATTGACGCGCGCTCGCGAGCGGCGTCATAAGCGCCGGCTTACGATTGTAAAGCTCGCGCCCATGTACGCGTGTGTGTATATTCGCTTCGATCCTCTTTTACTGAATTTCTTTCGTAGTTTTATGGCTGTACAAAGGGGGAATGACTCGAAACATATTTTATTTAAAGTTTCTTTAAAAATTTTTCGATCATAAATAAATTTTAACGGAAGAGAACTAAACATCGATGCAAAGTAAATAATTATATCGTAGCATTAAGATAATGAAATCAATAACATCCACAATATATTTCCCGACGTCGTATCGTTTTAAAAGTATTGCATTCAATTTCGTCAAACTTCGAACTGATAAAAAATAAATTTATTAAAAACGCTTCCCTTTAAGCAAAACGATCCTCGCGCGAGTAAGAATTTCTCAATACAGGAGAAGAGAAAGAGAGAGAAAGAGTCTCTTGAGATATAAGAGAAGGCAGCCCCAGAAAATCGAGTGGATGAAACTGCGTCGGCAAAGAGAAGAAGAAGAGAGGTAGAGATAGAGAGAGAGAGAATAAGAGAGAAGGAGAGAGAGAGAGATATGGTAAAGGAATAGCCGTGCCATTACGTAATATCCGAGTCTCGACGGGGACGTCCCGCGGAGTCGCGTTCTCGCGCCTTCCCGGATCCAGGATTTATGCGTCCTTGGCGATGGAGGAAGTACGGGGTATTGGTCTTCCTATTCCCGTAGGAAGTTTCGAGTGCCCTCCTACTACCGCTACTGCTACTACAACTCGCTTCGGTTCGCTTGGCCTAGCTACCAAGAATAAGAAAGAGAGAGAAAGAGAGATCGAAGCATCGCCGACGCCGTTAAGCTTGGAAAGAGGAAGCTTCCGAGTTGATTGCTTACGCTGCGTGTGCTTCATAAAACTCGACCGTCCGAATCTTTTCCAAAATTGCCCCCCTTCTTTTTTTTTTTCTGCCGATTCGAGAAAAATAACCGCACGCCACGAAAACACCACGTCGCGTTGCTTCCTTTAATATTAGAGGTTGCCGTCGGTTTATAGACTTTTAGAAAGTTTTATAAAGAATACAGATTGATAGATCAATTGATCACGCAAATTCAAAGATAAATTAATATTTTTATAAATTATTTGCTTGACTGTAACATTTTTAATAACTTTAAAATAAAAAAGCACATAGTTTAACGTCTGACTAAATTTGGTTCAAAAGGCGAATAGTTAATGGAGATATTATATTTTTGAATTAAAGTAATCAAAATAAATAAAATAAAGTAATTCTTAAAATACATTATACCGTTACTATATGTCTCGAGATTAAAAAACAAACTTATACTATGAATGCATTCACGGTATCTTATAGTTTCCCTAATTCTCGAAATACTAAAATAAGGAAAAAAAAAACAAGAAATAACAACGCGGATAACACAACTTCCCATACAACGCATGTCGGTTGAAAATGCCTTGTCATTTTGCCGCGCAAAAAATCGATAAATCACCTAGACACCTACTCTTCGACCCTCGCGCATCCGTTGCGTATACCGAAAAGTAAATAAAATAAAAACAAATATCTTAAGAACGTATCTTTTATCTCTTTTTCTTTCGAAGCCTAAGTATCGGCCAATGGTCCATTAGCATGTGCAGAGAAAGAGGAGAGAGTTAACGTACGTGTCACGCGAGCGAGCACCAGACGTTGAAAAAGAAAAGAGATTAAAAGAAAGGAGAAAAAAAATATACGAGAACAGCACTTAATTGCCAACGTTTACTTTCCAGCGAGAGAGAGTGAGTGAGAGAGAGAGAGAGAGAGAGAGAAAATGCTTGTGCAAAAATCACGCCGCTGTGGCCGTACTTTTCTGAAAATGCAGAAATCTCTCTTTTTCTCTCTCTTACTTTCGCGGCGCTCTCTCTTTCAAAGGCGCGGATGATTGGCCGGTGTCACGCGACCGGGCTATTTTTTACACGACGAGATTTCGCTCAAAATTTACAGTTCTCCCATCCCATATACCTACATAATACACACGCACATATACAGACTTACACTTACACATAACCAGACACACACATACACTACGTGTATATAAAACATATGGCCGTGTTGCTCATTATACAAATCTACATGTAAATACAGAAAAACAGTAAAGCTTTCCTCCCTTCTCTTTCTCTTCTCCTCTGCTTGAACTATATAACCGTGCATTAGTTTCCGTCGAGAGAGCAATGTCGAGCGGCCTTGTGCCTAAAAGCCGATACGCGGAATATTTAACGAATTTGAATATCAAAGTTGACCGTGTATATCTATATTATACGTGTGTTTATATACGAATATATTTATGCGCGAGAGTAATGTAAACAATCGGCGGCGGTGATAATTTTTAACCCGTAATTTATTGTAATTTATTACCGCAGCGAGTCGCACGCTTTTGCAATGCAGAAATTATCGAACTGACAACTATATAACGCTTTTGGGTCGAGTTCTGTATTTATTAAACATGTGTGGCCGTCGTCGTCGTATTCGTAAGCGTAGTCGTCGACGCTTCGCTTTGAAGGAGAATAATGCGCCGATTTATTTTCCATCGATAAAGTTGTAACTTTCCTCGAATGATTATTTAAACGAATTGCCGCGCGTCGACGAGTTTATCCGCGCGCCATTACGAAAAATCGTTACAAGAGGTACAATTTAATCGCGTTATCGTATACTCGTGGGTCACGGGTTTCGATCATTCCTTTTTTCCGCAGCTATCTCTTCTTTTATTATTCCTTTTTTTTGTATTACTCTTTCTTTTCGAACTCAAGAATGAAAAAGAAGCGTATAATTCGCGAGGAGCGTACCTTTTCTATCTTATTAACAGAACCGTCTTTTTTTTTGGCACTTCTTATCTAAATAAATACCGGCATCAATTCTCGTAAGGACTGTTTTAGTAGTTTATTAAAAATTTATCTGCCATCGATAAAAGAGAGAGGGAGGGAGAGAGAGAGAGAGAGATAGAAAACGTGCGCGTGGCACAAAAAGACATATATCGCCACATCAAAATAAACAAGAAAGCAAAAAATAGAGGATAGAGGTGACTTTAATCGACCTACGCGTCGTGGAGAAAAAGAGCCACGGGGATGTGTGTGTGACTCATTTATTTTTCTTCAACGTGACCTCAGTCTTTGTCACTCTTTCTTTTTGTCTCTCCGTTTTTCTCTCTCTCTCTCTCTCTCTCTCTCTCTCTCTCTCTCTCTTTCTCTTACGCATAAAGTGCTCAAGCATACGCACATAATTGTTCGTTTACTCGACTTTCGTCAGTCTCTCGGTTCTTTCGCGCATCGCGAGCAATTGAGCCTGTTACCGATGCTGCTTGCTTCTTCCGACGAGCGCCTTCCCTCGTCTTACGTTAAGAGAATCCCATCTTTAACACTGGCAAGAAGGTATAGAAAAACGAGGTCGACATTTGTAGAAAAAAATATATATACGAAATAACGAAAGTTGTGAGTGTTGAGATGGACGCGAGTTTAGAAGTTTAAAGAGAATGTGCAAAAATGGATTATTTTGAGAAATTTAACGTTCATGCCGTTTTTTTTTTTGCATTATATAAAATTTTAATGAAAAAGCGTTGTAAATTTTATATCCTTTGTGTTGAAAAATTGATAATATCGAGCGTAAAATTGGTTACTCATCTAAGATAAAAACTGCAGAGATAATCGTGAAAAATAATAAAAAAAAAAAAAAAAAATTATACAAAACATCAAGTATTTAAAGGCCGAGTATCGCATTATTAATTTATTACGCAAAGCGTAGCCTGCATCTGCTCGGTACTTGAATCGATTAGAAATTCTTTACCATTCGTTCGCCACCTATACCGGTGGGTGAATACAATTTGCGTGTATGTGTTAATTGTAACATTTTCTACCCCTCGATCGCCTAATCGGTGCGAAACATCTTTTTACGTTTTTACATTGCAATTTCCGAAGCGTGAACAAACAAAAAAATAATAATAATAATAATAATAATAATAAAAGAAGAAAGAGAAAAAACTCACGTCGAAAGGAGTGAGAACTATTTTATCTATTAAAAGTGCTCGGTCATAACTCACTCGTTTATTTTTCTTTATAAGGCGAAAGAAGAATAGCACCAGTTTTTTTTTTTTTTTTTTTTTTTTGCTTCTTCGTCTTTTTTTTTATTATTATTATATACTAGACATCTAGTGCATAAACGATGCATAAATCATTAAAAATAATATGTCAACGCGCGCAACAAGGTATATTGTTGCATCGAACGTTTCTTTCTTTGCGCGAATTCTAAATTAAACATGAAACTTCCAACGTATATAATAATGTAATTGAATTAAAATATCGTACGATCTGTTGATTGTAATAAAAATAAAAAAGAAAAGAAAGCAATAAATCCGTTTAAATAGGATGAATTATAACGTCGTACTTTTCTATACGTATTAAAACGCGGCATCGGTGTTTTCAGTATAAAACGCCTCTTCGCTTCAATCTCCCCTCCCTGGGATTTGCAAAAGGGACGCGGAGCTGGCGCGATAATATGTAAATATTCCGTTATCTATGAATACCTTACCCCACGCACGCGCGCGCCGACTGATGACATTAATGTGTTTAACAAAGTCACTGAATATTTGCACAATTATTACACGCCGGCAAACTGATGAATCATTAATATCGCGCGACACAAATGCCAATCGATACGTTTATATATATACATTTTATGCTTTAAAAAAAAAAAAAAAAAAAAAAAAAAAAAAAAAATTAACTTTTTCACAATCTAACTACGACGTTATGCTGCAACAAAGTGCGTTTGCTGCGAATTGCACGATGGTTGATAAAAAAAAAAATATATATATATATATATATACATATATATAGAGAAAGAGAGATAGAGATAGATAGAGAGAGAGAAAGAGAGAGAGAGAGAGAGAGAGAGAGAGAGAGCGAAAATCGTAAACGAGAAGAACGAGAAAAAGAAAAAATAAAGTTTAATTAAAAACGATTCGCATGAGCGTCGTTATGAACTACGAGTTACTTTTTTTAATATCCCGAAGTTCAGTCGGCGTTAAATGTACGATGTAAAAGTTGCGCCTTTTCCTCCGCTCTTTCTCTCTCTCTCTTTCTCTCTCCCTCTCTCTCCTTCTTTTTCCGATCGCACACTGGCTTAAAGCCATAGAAGTTGCGACGAGAGGCGACGAGCGCGCGCTTATTCTAAGCGCGTAGTAACTCCTGCAATTACGCAGCTTACGACAAATCGATGGTCTTTAATTGCGTCGCGGAATTTACGGCGGCCGCTTTTACCCCTCGCTTCTTCTTTTCCTCTCCTCCGCCAGCCAGCGGTATTTTCTCTTTTCTTTTTTTACCCAAGTTTCGACCCTCCCTTCTCGGTACCTCGCGCTCTGAACGGATGGAAGAAACACGATGGGCCGGGAAAACGAGAGAAAGAGGATGGCGCGATCGTTATTTCAACTCCTCTCGATTTTCCCTCGTTCCGTCGTTTTCCGCTCTTCTTTACTCTTTTCTTTTTTTTCTTTCGTTCCTTTTTTTTTTTTCTTTTATTTTTACGATTTCATTGCGCGCTTACTCTTATTTCACTGACTTTTTACGCTTTTATTCTTCTCTTTTTCCGCTCGTTCATTTTTCTTTTTCTTTCTGAAATACTTTGCGAATCGTTTTAAAAGAAAAAAAAAATGTTAAATTTAAAGCGTGCGAAAGTGGCGAATAATTAATTTTTTTATTGTTTTAAATCAAACTTTTTGAAAGTTTAATTGTTTATTTTATACAAAAACAAAAACTGAAATACAGCGACGAAAGACAAAAGCTCGGATATCAGAATTAACCGTCTCGTGTCTTCGAATGCAAGGAGTATAAATATTAATCAAAAAATTAATCATTTCGCGCAATAATACGAAGCGAAAAATAACAAAACGTATTATAAGCTTTATAAAAATATCAAAACCTATCAATCTTAATAATAGCACGCCCACTTTTGACAAAAATGCAATAATCAAGCGATATCGAGCGACATACAAAAACGAGCAAGAAGAAGAGGAGAAAGCCATAGAAGGTAGGCGATCTCGGAAACAAGATAAACGACGAAAAATTTTCTTGGAGAGAGAATACCGAAAAGAAGAGGCGAAATCAACTTTCTCTCTCTCTCTCTTTCTCTCTCTCTTGCTTGGTCTCCCTTTCTTCTTTACGGTAGCTCCTCTCATACATCGCTCGTCTCGGAAGCAGAAAGCGGGAGCTTCTTCTCCACTTTTACGGAGCAAAAGAGAGGAAGGGAGTAAGAGAGAGAGAGAGAGAGAGAGAGAGAGAGTGAAACAGAGAGAGAGAGAGAGGAGCGCGGCCCCAAAATGATTAGTTATTAAAATGCCGATAATTATATATAATCAAGAGTCCCGGGGAGTGTCCTGCGCTCGTGCATACACACACATACGCGCGAGGACGCGTGTATCGCAC
>OX465097.1:10393247-10540747 GCA_949987625.1 Chalcis sispes
ACGACTGCGTCGACGATGAGATCGCCAAGCGAAAAATAAATGTCTCTCCGCCTTCCTCTTAAATGTTTCTTTTTTCCGTTTATTTTTATTTTTATTTTTTTTTTTTTACAGATTTCTTTTTGTCTCTGCTTTGGATCTTTTATTGATTCGAATCGCTTAGATATTAAATAATAACTGGTTTTAATAAAGTAAATCATGCGAAGTTTATCGCGAAATACTTCGATTGCGGAAAAAAAAAAAAAAAAAAAAGAGAGAAAGAGAGAAAGACTTTAATCGCGATGTTGCGTAATACGCGCAAGTCACACAAACGCGCACACGTGCAGCGACTTTTACAAATTATACCTTGACATTTTTACCACGTTTTTCTTTTTCCGTCTCTCTCTCTCTCTCTCTCTCTCTCTCTCTCTCTCTCTCTCTTTGGGGCTCATAGAAACATTAGTTGCGCGACGCTTTGTTATCGCGACCACGACTAGCGGTATATTATTGTCAGAGCGGAGATGTGAGCTTATGTTTTCTCATTTTTTTTCTTTTTCCTTTAATTTTTCCTTTTTTTTTTTCTTTTGCGCCGAATGCAATATTTACTTATTCGTATGATTAGTTGCGCAGATGGGTATAACGCACAGCTGGAAATCGTAAACGTCGTTTAAATTGTTGTTCAATAATTTTTACGGAAAGGTAAATGCGATCCGAACGGTTAAAACCTATAAAACGAGATGTAAATATATACGTTTTATTATTGCAATATTGCAAACAACCTAACGTTTATTTGTGTATAAATATTACTTTGTACGAGAAAGTGTAAAAAAAGGTAAAATAAAATTTACGAGTGGATAAAAATATAAAGTCGTTATTAATTAGCATATTATGCGGAAAAAAACTTTCTATCACAATTATAAAAACTAAAATAAGGAAGACGTCGGCATGACGCTGGCAATATAATTAAAATCGTTCTTAAAATAAGTAGCGCAAAAAAACTGTAAATTTTTTTTTTTTTATCATTTTACGTAAAGCATTTTAATTAATATCTAAAAATATTCCATAAAGAGACATAATCACAGTTATTTTTTGAAATTCATCAAAAGTTTCCGGAATCCAGCAAACATCGAGGAAACATTTTCAACGATTTTTTATCTTTTTAATTTTTTTTTTATTTCATTCGTTTTCAAAAGACATTCCAGCGAAACTTGTCACCGAGCAATACGAGCAAGCTGAGATATCTTTTCCGTTTAGAAACAGAGAAAGAGAAAGAGTGAATGTATCTACAAGAAGGCAGCTCACCATGAATTCAACGGCGCGATTCGCGCGTAATTTTTCGAGTCTCCCCCCTTTCTCTCTCTCTCTCTCTCTCTCTCTCTCTGTGTCTCACGTACGCGCTTCTCTGTGTCACAATGCACAACGCTCAGATGATGTCAAGGTATCACGCTTGCATATATAACCGCGTGCATATATACCACATAGACAAAGCCAAACACGAGCGACGAGCGACGTCGACAAGGCGTTGAAAGAGAAGAAGCGTGCGCGAGTGAAAGTGAAAAGAAGATATCGAAAAGAAAAGAAAACAAATTTACGCCCGCGAGAAAAAGAGAAAGAACGAGTCTCGATCGGCGTCTCGATTCTCCTTCTTACTCTCGCGTCTCGTTATTTTATTCCCGTCATTTGTGTATAAATAAAGGCTAATGGGGAACAAGCGACCGAAGCCGAACCAGCTTGGAATTTTTTATCGAATCGCGCTCGATGCGCTCGCCCGCTTCTCGATCGAACGAGGTGTGAGAAAAGAGAGTTAACGCGCTACACGAACGGGAAGAGTGTGTGTGAGAGAGAGAGAGAGAGATATAACGGCGCCCAAGCCGCGGACGTGAGCGTCTATCCTCACTCGTTAATTCGTCCCTGTCGAATGTGTCGCCTTGTAAGTGCTGGCGCGTTTTTATAAGAAATCGGTATGGGTGTTGGCATTAACAAAAAAAAAAAAAAAAAGAAAAAAAAACAAAGAGAGAGAAAGAGATCGAGGTGTGGAGACTACACGAAAAGGTGAAAAAACACGTTGGATTTGGAAAGAATACCGAAGACGAAGGTACGGGAAAGAAGAACTAAACGGTGTTCGCATGTGTGTATATATGGGAAGTGGGTAAACGATTAAATGCACGAGATACACGACAGATGACGCTGTTCTCATCGTTCGATAAACTTTCTTGAGAAAGAAATTACAATTTTTACTTTTTTTTTTTTTTTGTAATATTTATGATTATGAGATATATTAAGAAAATTCGAAACGTATTAAAATTGTTAGATCGGCACTCGTGTTCTATTTCTGATCTAATTATAATCGTAAAGTTCTTAAACTGTAATAAAATTTAACTGCATATTTTATAGCGTATAACTTTTTTTTTGTTTTGCTAAAAATTATAAATCTGAAAATAATAATCAAACCAAATTAATTTTTTTTTCACAATTTTAAGAGAAATATAAGACAATTTACAAACTTCCTAAAGGGTTTTAATTAAGGAATCGCATAAGTTTCGGCGTAAAAATAAAAAATCTCAGAGGAAACAAAGTTGACGATATGAAAAAAAAAAAAAAAAAAAAAAAAAAAAAATAACGAGTAAAAAAAAAGTATGTAATAATAATTTGTGCTTCACGCGTAAAACGGCATATAATGATGTCCATCACTCAATCGTCGCTCAGAGCGGCGCACCGCGGTATATAAGGAATATGTTTCGTAGGCGAAACACGAGCTCCTATTTTTTTTCGTAAATTCCGTCGTTTACTCGTCCGACTCGTCCAAATTACCGAAATATAATGCCTCTTGCGCTGTAAATCTTCGCTAGAACGAGCTCGCATAATAAAAGTGAGCGAATAAGAGTTAAGGAGATGGAAAGAGAAAGAGAGAGGCGAGATAGAAAGATAGAAGGGAAGTCAGATTGTGCCAAGATAGAGAGGCATTTGCTTATATACACGGGCGCGCATGCGTTCTTCTCTCTCTCTCTCTCTCTCTCTTTCACTCTCTCTCTATACCTTTCTCACTTTTTTAGAGTCGCGCACTGGCTGACGTTAGTAGAAACTGGTAGGCCTTGAGAAATTATGCGAACTATGCCTCCGTCGGCGGTAGTTCTGTGTAAGCGCGTGATCTCGAATTTACGGAGCTGTTCGTGGACACCCGCGGCCGAAAATCTATATACATATATATAAATGTTTACCTGAGAAAAGATGAGTCGCGATCGGTGAGCGCCATTTTTTAATCGGAACTTTACGCGACGAGTCGGATATGTGCGAGGACGTTAAAGGTACGTCTCGGGCCGTTTAGTGAAAATGTAGCTTTCGTAACTTGTACGTAATTTTCATTGCGCCTTGGCGCACTTTTCTAGCTTTCTTAACGTTATATATTCAATCAATTTTTAATTCGAGCGCTTCATAATGGTTGATACCCTGATGATGAAAGAAAATTTCGTCGCACTACTTGTTTCATCGAAGTTCAAGCAGTAATTAGATTTTTTAATTTCGGAATGTATATTAGAGAGTCTTCTTAGATATTTAAAAAAGTTTGATATCTTTTTAAATTTAAGCATTAAGAGAACCATTAAATTTTTTCTTCATCGTACCGTAAGCTATTTTTTTTTTACATTAGAATAACGAAAACATTCGTTTTCTTTGAACGCGCATCGAATTGAAGAAATGTTTTACCGTCATTAAATTCTACTTTAGAATAAAATTAAATTACATTTACGAAAAAAAAAAGAAAGAAAACTTCAAGGCGAACATAAAACTAAAGATCTAAAAAGGGAGCGGGCAGAGCAAAGTCCACCCATAAAATTCGATAAATTCACGGAACAAAGATGCCGGAGGCGCATAAAGTTTACTCGCAGAATTCAAGCGTCCCGCTCGCGGATGCTAAGCACGGAAGCCTCTAAAATGTCCGAGTCCGCGAGGAAAATGTGTGTGAGAGAGAGAGAGAGAGAGAGAGAGGAGGAGAGTAGCTGACCCGTCGTCGTTGCGAAAAGAAAAGAAAAGAAAATAAAAAAAAAGAAATAAAGGAAGGAAGGAGAAACGCGACCGATAGACGCGCACGCGCGGAGAACGGAGAGAGGAGAGCAAAGAACGGCGCGCGGTCAAGCTGCAGACACGCCGCTGCGTGAATTCTAAAGCGTTTGGGCAAAGCACCGTCTCTTTCTCTCTCTTTCTCTCGCTATCCGCCATTTCCCGAGGATACAATGCATAGCGCGCTCTCTTCTCTCGGTTCTCACTCGGCGTCTGCATGTGCGTCGGCCTAACTTCCAGACGAGTTTCATGAATTTTAATGAAGGCCCCCTTCCGATCTCTTTCTCTCTCTTACATTCG
Source organism: Chalcis sispes (assembly GCA_949987625.1). Lineage (NCBI taxonomy): Eukaryota > Metazoa > Arthropoda > Insecta > Hymenoptera > Chalcididae > Chalcis > Chalcis sispes. The sequence goes on from OX465097.1 coordinate 10,397,580, forward strand.
CTCACTCTCTCGCTACCTCTTCACCCAGAAAAAGTAATAATTGAGCACTCGGCTAACGCTCTTGCGTATATATATATATATATATATATATACACGCATACGAAGCATCGTACCTCTCCCTCCGCGTGTCCAATCTGAATGTATATATATATACGCATGCATAAGCGCAGACTCGTTTCGTAATTTTAATTACAATTTCGTGTACGTGAGCGTATACCCAGTGTATATTATATATAAGCGCGTAACTTCGGCGAAAATTCGACGTGGGTACGTAGACCTGTAGGTATATGTATACGCACAGTAGCTGGACAGCGTTTTAAATTCAGTCGCGGTACGTGCGACGAGAAAAGAAGAGAGAGGAGAGAGAAAGATGTTAAACTTTCGTCTTCGTTTTTTTCTTTTTATCAATGAAATAATCAAAATCACTTTGCGTTAAGACCTTAATTTTTTCCATGCAACTACCCGGTGCTCACTATATTAATTTAATATTAAGAATTTATTTCGCCAACGAATGCGATGATTGATCGATTGAGTGTTTCGATGGTAATTTCGCAATCGCCAAATCTTTTTTTATATAATAATAAAATGTTTAGTATTGCTATTAACAAGATAACGAATTCTTTTTTTTTTTTTTGCTTTTCTTAACGACGTTGATTAATTAAACGTGGATTTAAATAGAGATGTTAGATTTACAGCGCAAAAAATATATTAATACTACGTTTAAATTATGCAATGTTAAAAATAACCAAAAGGAATAACTAAATTCATTCCTATATGTATTTAAATATATATATATATATATATATCATACAAAACAAAGAAATCATTCATTTTTATAAATATAACCGTTCTCGGAAACATAACAAGAGGTATTTTTAAACCGAATCTTACTTCCATAGCGTGATAGAGAACGAGCTCGCTCGACGTTTTATTAAAATTCATGAAAATCATCTTTAAATTAAAATACAATTTAAGATTCAGATATTCGATCAATTAGTATGATAATAGGCGCGCGCGAACGCGCTCATGAAAGAGTAAAAAAAGAGAACGTAACATTAAAGCACGCATAATACACAAAACTCATCTTTAGCCGCGCGCGCGCGATCGGCTAAAACCGAAAAATCAACTTTTTTCACGACTCCCCGGCTCGTGTATGCGCGCGCGCGCACCCGTCGAAGAAAGAATGCGCGCCGCGAGGAATACACAAATAGAGGACTTTTTTTTTTTTTTTTTTTTTTTTTAGTCGCCGATGGATATTTACAGATGCAGATATGTATTGCTTATGTAAAGAGTATACATGTATAAATATAGCGCGCGATTCACGATAATGAGGGTGAAGGAATTTTCCCGACAATTAACGGCGTTTTCATTGAAGCGTTGCGCAAAACATCTCGTGTACAACAAACAGAGCCGCCGTCGAGGTTCGATCGACATCGAATCAACGAGCGAAAGTTCAAGCCATTTCTACGCGTACGTATACATGTATATATATATATATATATATATATATATATATATATATTTACACGTTGCACATACGCGAGTAACAAAAGACAGAGATAAAGAAATGGAGAGGGAGTTAAAGTATTGGCTATTGTATGTACGACAGGTCGGAAAGGTTGCCGATCGAGCGCCCGGACATTTACATTAAAGCGGCCGTTCGATTATGTATATATCGGATTAGAGATCGAGCAATCGGGATTAATTATCGTGCCTAGGTATATACACAGCCGCTCAACCCTCTGCTCTGACCGCGCGTCCGCGACTATTATACCGTGTCTCTCCGTCTCTCTTTCTCGCGGATTATAATTCCACTAGGTGTATACGGATTCAGGTTTCTCCGCGTCTCTTTCTCTCTCCCCCCCCCTTTTTTTTTTTTTTTTTTTATTCTTCCGGCTCGTTAAAAAAACTGACAATGCACCGCGAATGCATAATATAACCGAGCATACGCGGCAATTAATTCAATTTAGACGGGATGATTTTTTTTTTATTTCTATCTTTCTTTTTTTTTGCCTTACTTTCGTTCATCCGACCTCGTTGTTTTCTCGGCTGCATTGTTTTGCGTATGAAATCTGGTTTGCGTGAATGCGAGATTTATTTAAATTAAGTTGACAATAGCTGATTAAGTTATCTTTCGCGGTATCTTTAGATCAACTTCTAAAGCCGACGTTCGGACTACTAAGTTTTGCGCAGCGATTGTATTATCATCTTTGTTTTTTTTTCTTTTTTTTTTTTCGTACGTTTTGCACGCCTTTATCAACGAGAAAACTTACGTATGTATAATCGCGTTGAAATAATTAACATTCTCATTACAGTAATTTTTACTTATACTAAAATATAATAAAAAATGGCGCTTGCGAGTCAATTAATCAAAGTTATCTTAATTGCGCGTGTAAAGTTTTTCATAAAAAATAAAGTACCTTAGACAGCTTTCTACACCGGTTCAAAGAAACGGCTCATTCATCGTAAATACTTCAATGCGAGAGCAATATTTTATAATGTTCTTTTTTTTATTTCACATATATAGTAACAGTAGTTTATAATTTTAAATATCGGGAAACATCAATCAATGGAAATTACTGCGACGTTACTTAAAAATTAATGCGTCTTCTTTTGTTTTCTCATCAAATAATATGACTAGTAAGATTTGTTTTTTTTTTTTTTTTTTTTTTTTTCATGGAAAAACAAACTTTTTTTTTTATAATTCAGGAAATGAAATCAAATTTGCTATGCGTACATCATTCACTTAATCCATCTAAATAATAAAAGAAGTCTCGATAAAAATTTCCTCGGCGAGCGATACGCCAATCTAAAAACCTACGTATATACGAGTATACACTCACACATACATATACATGAGTAATTTAAAAATGAAACACCTTAATAGTTCCCGTATCTCGTTTTACAGGAAAAACGAGGGGAAATAACAATTTTCCGAGCCCTCGGAATATCCACGGCACGCATAAGCGAGGTGTCGAGGGCTACCAAAGTGAACTGGCCACGTGTACGTAGTCAAGCGCGATATCCATGCCGCTCATGAAATATTACCGGCTTCATACCTCTCTCTCTCTCTCTCTCTCTCTCTCTCTCACACACACACACTCTGTTACTCCCTTTGATCAGCCTCGGAGAAAACCGTCCATCTCGTTCCGGTCCCACGAGAGAAACGTTTCAGTTAGAGCGAAAGAGCGAGAGAGCGAGAGAGCGAGAGAGCGAGAGAGCGAGAGAGAGAGAGAAAGAGACGGTAGAGCGCGTTATATTGATTTAATACCACACCCTCTCATCTACTACGTACGCACACGCGTACAGTATCGACGATTGGTCGTCCACGAGCGATATACTTTACTTTTCGATTTAAACAATATAGTTATTTTTTTGTGGTATAAGTAGTTTTTTGAAAACTTAAATGAATGAGTCAAAATAATTAAAATCACTAATTTTATGGTTAATTATTTTTGTATAAATTATCTTTGAAGTATTAAAAGAGTAAGCTTATTTTATACTTTTTATCTGCAAAAAGAAAATAAAAAATTTGCAAAGTCATTTAAAATTCTCATACAAAATGATAAAGAATGTTCCTCGGTACCGAAGCCACGCACAGAAGAAAGAAACACCGGGAGCTTAAACTCCTCCTTTTTTCTCCGCTCGTTACTTATTTTTTTATTTGACCGGTAGAGTCGGTGGCCCGTCCGTCTCTTAACTCACTTTGGTCGGGGACGGTCATACCTTATGTATGGCACGCTACCGCAGCATCATCCACGCAAAGGACTGACTCTCTCTCTCTCTCTCTCTCTCTTTTTCTCTCTCCGTATACACAACTACTATCCCCGAGACGACGCGGCGTCATTTCGTATTCGGCACTGACCACCTCTGACCCCGACCGAAGCCGAGCGTTTACGTGAGCGACTCCTTCTCTCTATACTCGACGTCCTACCCAAAAGAAACCGAAAGAATCGTCTCCCAGGGAATACGAGAACGCACTTTTTCGTTCGTTTCGCGCGCGCGCGCGCGAGAGTCGGTCGTGGAGTTGACCGTAACCGAGGCATTTTCCTTTCTGCCTCGGTTTTTTCCCTTTTTTTTTTTTTTTTATTTGTTTCTTCGTTCCATTATTTTGTACGTGTACGACGAATCCGCGACGATATAACCTCGAGTCGTGTGTATATTTATGAGAGAAATTTTGTAAAAGAAAAAGACAAGAATAAAAAACGCACGCGTAACTATTTTCTTTTGCATTTTGCAAAGTCCTGACGTTTTATAATTTCAGATTTAAGTATTTTTGCGAAAAGCAAGAAACAAAAAAAAATAACGCAGCGACAGCAATAAAATTATCAAATCTTTTAACACGTTGAATGAAAATTCGACGTATTGTTGACCGTATGGAAAAAAAAAAGTATACACAGAAGCAAAACATCCGTCTAAAATAAATAATACATTATAATTAATTGCCAGATCACACCTGTATACGCTGACGTATATATTAAACGACGGTAATAAATAATAAACGCGACCGCGTAAATAAACTTAACTCCGTACGCGCATCGAAAGAAAACTAATGCGTCCCGGTACAATGGCTGATGAATAAAATGGCAATGATCCGATCCAATAAACGATGAAAAAGTAAAACGCTGCCGGAGCCAACGATCGCGAACTCGAACCCGCGAGCGGACGGAGAAAAAAGCTGCGGCTACTGCTCGCGATATAGGCGCGACAGTATATGTATATATATATACATACATACGCGGGGCTCTTTGACACAGGTATATACATCATAAACGTTAGCCAAAGGAGAATTTATCGCACAATTAGCGTGTAGTGACGCGCTCCCAAAGACTTCGACCGGTTTTTAACGATTCATTTCAGTTCTGTATTATCGCACGAGTATGGAGACTGAACGATGAATGTTGCGCGTATATACGTATAAATGTCTGTATGCATTTATTGGTGTCGACGATACGTTTAAGCTTATTCGACTCAATAAAAATTTTTGTCGACCCATCGGAATACATTTTGTTTTTTCCCATTCTTCGCGGGAACTTCATCGCGATTTGTGATTTGTGTGTAAGCTGCGAGCACGCGTTAGCGAGGAATAAGATTAAACGAGTGCGTGCGGTTCGTGGAAGCATCGCCTCGTTATGTATTTCTGACGGTTGTAGGTATGTTTAATCGACTTTCATTATCGCGTCGATATTATCGGTTTTATTGAAATTAAAAAAGAGCGATGAGAAATTCATTTTTTTTTTTTTTTTTTCAACATTTTTGGAAACGATGCTTCATTTAGTGATATTTATATATGTATTTTGATAAGTATGACTCGTTTTATTAAGATAATTTATTTTCAGAAATACCAAACGTAATAAATATTTTTCGTGCATTAAAATTCATAAATTCGATACTGTATCTATACAACAACAAAAAATATCACATTCCACTTTTAATATAATAAATTGAATTATATCCTCTTTTCATTAAGTAAGACCAAACATATCTCACTCTCTCACTCTCTTGAAAAAGTTGTTCCCACCCATACCCAACTCATTATCGCAAACACGTACCTTTACAAGCTCTCAAGAAGGAAACGAGCAGTCCCACAAACGTATCAATCCCAGCGTCTTACTTCCTCGCAGCTTGTACTTCTCGTTCCCTCACTTTCTCTCTCTCTCTCTCTCTCTCTCTCTCGAAGCCTCCTTGAAACTCTCCAAGACGCCGTCGGGATCGGCGCACGCATACGCCGCGAAAGGCGGAACACGTAACGTTTCCTGCGCGCCGGGCGTAGTAACCCAATAAGACGGCGCGTTGGATTACAAAGGGCGCCGAATCAAAGTCCGTTTCCTTTTATGAACTATCAAAGGCCGCGGCCTCGCTCTCTCTCTCTCTCTCGCTCTCTCTCTCATTCACTTTCTCTCTCTCTCACTCGCGCTCGCGCTCGCGCAACTCGCTGGAATTCAAAAGCCCCCGCGACTAAACTAACTCCACCACCCTACCCTCACCTTCTCATACTCGAGGCAAACGTACATACTTCACGACCGTATGTATATATATTCGCGTATATGAACGAGCCACTTCCGCGCGATTGACGCAGTAGGAGACGGGGCAAATTGGTCCCTTTGAGAGAAAGAGAGAGAGAGAAAGAGAGAGAGAGAGAGTAAACGCGTACCTGTATCGGCTGCTGCGTAATATAACGAAAATCGATACGTTTTATTCGTTATTAAGAAGCTATCGATATTTCTACAAAGGTTCCGGAATGCGGACAGAAATGCGCCGATTAAGAAATTATTAAAGTAAATGATATACGAGGAAAAAAAAATAATTAGATAATAGTTTGTTATGAGATAATGTTGAGAATTTTATAAATACTATTTAATTTTTAATTATTGCTTGTGATAAAATTAAGAATTACGTAATTTTTCATACGCCGAAATTGTTTTAAAATTCCATGTTTTTCTTGTACAAATAATTGAGAAGATTTTTTAATTAATGGCTTATTAAATTATACACTCGGTAATGCGCAAAATTTAAAATCAAATTAGTTTTTATATGATAATTTTATTAACGAGTATAATACCGTTATTCTTAAAATTTAATCAATGTACCTATGCAATTCGTGTAATGAAAATTAATAACGCTTATAAATGTTATAAAAATAAAACTTTATCTTTCACTAAATTTTCTACTAAATCGCGTTATAAAGAGAATCCGCGTAACTCGATAATTCATCCAAAATTAATTGCGAATCACATGGCACTTGATCTCGAGCAGAGATTACTATTATTACAACTGTCATAAGCAGTGGAAAAAGAAAGAGAGTAAACAGATGAAGAAATGTAGGACACAAACGTGGAAGGAGCAAAAAATCAACAAAATAAGAAACAAAAAATTCGCGAGGATGTGTACGAAAAGAACTTATAAAGCAAGAGGGAAAGAGAAAGAGAAAAAGAGATGCGAATTACGAATAAGAGTCGGAGATGGCGTCTCTCCATAAATCACGTTAATAAACAGCACCGCCTCGAGAATGCACGACATGCATATGCACAGCCTTCATATATGTATTTTGGCCTTTTCCGCTCTTCCCGGCTTCTCGTTTTTGTCCCTCGTGTCCTCCTCCGCCAACGCGATAAATACCTACGAATTTCATTCAGCCAACACGCATACACGCATACACACATACACACACACGATGTTATTTCCGTCCCTAACTTGCCTACGTTTTTTTACACGCAATGCTTTTTACTCTCGAAAAATCTTCGTTACATGCTTTTAAATAATTATCGTGATCATTCGTACTGCTACATTTATAAAACAATTTATTGGCGAAGAAAAATTTTATTTGCCATCGCAATTATTGATCGACCGTAAATAAAACATCGATCGACTTGTAATTTCATACCGTCCAAGGTATATGTTGAGAAAGAAAACTTGAAAATAAAAACTAAAAAGGAAATGCAGAAGGAAAAAAAAAGAGACGAATCGGCGATCGGCGTAACAATCACCGCGAGCAATCAGGCGCGCGCGATCTCTTCGCTCTCCCTTTGTAAAATAAGTCGGCGGCTTATAATCTCCGGCGTGTCATTTTAATCGCTCGTGACACAAAGTGAGCGCGCGAGGCGCTTCTTACGCGGCGGTGTGACGGACGCGAGTGACTAAATTGTCCTTAAAATGCGATAGCTCACGCAGCGCCGCTCTTACCGGTATATTCTCTCTCTCTCTCTCTCTCTCTCTCTCTTTCTTTTTTCTCCTCTTCGTTTTTTCCTTTCTCCTCCTTCTCCGTTCCCTCTGCGCTTATTTTTCTGTCACCAAGCGACGACAAGCAGAAAAACTTCGCGCCTCTGATCTCACCGCGCGCGCGGAACCCCGGGATTTTAAGGTTGTTTATCTACTTATTATGTCAGACCGGGCTAATTGGGCATATTTGAGGGAGTAGCCGCCGGGAGAAGGAATCGCATACTCGCACGTATATCTATATATGTATATATATATATATATATATATATATATATATATCCATCGAGGAACCGCACTCTCTCGTCTTTTTCTTTGCGCGCGCGCTCACTTAATCCCGAACCGCCTACCTTTTTATTCGACTCTCTCATTCGATTCTCTCACGCTTTTCTTCCCCCCTCGCCTCTTACTCTTTCGTTCGCTCGTTTTTTCGTTTTGCGCGCACGCGCGATTATTTGTGTACTCGCTTATCTTTTATCTTCGTTCCTCTAGTCGCTTGCGCGCGCGCCACGGTATTCGACGAGAGATGATATTCCAAAGGCCGCGTCTCTCCTCTTCGAACGAGCGCGCAAGAAAAGTCGCATAACTCTCGCGAACGATCCTCGCTATACTCCGCCATTCGTCTTTTCGGAAGTATGCACATCTCCCCGGCACGTCCCACGGTATGTGTGTGTGCGTATAGTATGCGGCGGAGTTTCTTTTCCTTCTTTCTTCTTTCTATCTTTCTCTCGGAGTCTACCACGAAAGATGCATCGCTTCATTCCGCGTCCGCTTGACGTTTAGTCTCTCTGCCGCTCGTTCTTCAACTTCCTAAATTCGAGAGCGAGTTTCGTATTTTATCGGACAAAAAGTTTGATTTCTTCTATATTTTAAAATGCCTTTGCATTATTTTCAAGTGTACTTTGTTTTCTTTTTTTTTTTCAAGAAACGACAGTATACGGGAGGTATCAAATAGAATTAAAAATTGATTAATTTTATTGCAATAACATTCTTTTTTTTTTTTTTTTTTTTTTTATCGTAACAACGATTCTATGCGAGTACGCAACCTAATTAAAAAGTCGATGCGCTCGTATAGAAAATCAACGCGCGACGACAGAATTTCATATGGGGCACGAACAAGCGCAAAGCCAAAATGATAATTGAGAAAAGGTCGTATACGCATACTCGCGGGTGTTAAGCGAACAAAGAGAATAAGCGAGAGAGAGAGAGAGAAAGAGAGACCATCTCAGCCGCCCCGAAGGCCGTAGCGAGAGCTCGATCTCGTTTCCTTCTGTCTCTCTTTTCTGACTATTCTCTCCCCGGAGAATAATTAAAGCTCGCGACCGTAATTAGGAAAGGCTGGCCTTTTGGCCTCGCGCATCGCGAATTAAAATCTTACACGTATGCGTGCACGCATTTGAAAGTTAAATCCGAGGGCGCCGTCGAGTCGAGATCGCCTCGTAGTCGTCGCCGTCGCCGCCACCGTTCTCGAGGACGCGACGACCCGAGAGAGCGTTGCCGCGATATTACTTTCGGCGTAGATTGGTATGTACTCGAGGAACGCCCGATTTCTGCCATTTTATTACACTCCGAGATGGAAAAATGTAGATTGTATGGATGTTATTTTATTTTACTGTAATTAACTTTAAATCGTGATACTTTACGATTATTTAATATCATCGCGGATAACAGTGCAGCGTTCTTTTATTATTTAGCGTTAATAGTCATAAAAAAAAAAATTATATATTCTAGTCATTTTTAGTAATATACGCAAGATGGAAAGAAATTATCATCGGAAGTGAATAAGAAATAATAAGCAATCGGGGGCTAACGAAAATCTAATCGCCGAAGGAAGAAATGGTGCGGTTAATCCGCCGACGGTACGCTTTGACGTTCGCTCGTCATATACACATCGAGTAACACACACGAGATCCGCATACACAATGGGCCCGCAGCCTTATCCTCTCGGTGGAAGGCAACCCTCGGCGTCGATTTAATAATGGAATGGTTAGTGGATTCAGGGACTACTAACGCGTTACAATTTTTCCTCAGTAAAAGAGAGAGACGACGCTCGGCTCCCGAGGTAGGAAGGGTCGCGTTCTCTATTCGTCGTATCCTGGATGTGCGAATTTCTCTCTCTCTCTCTCTCTCTCTCTCTTTCTTGTAGCGAAGCTACGTGAGTGGCATGTGCGAGAATGGCAGAATACGTCGTGCATGCAACGGAGAATGAGAGAGAGAGAGAGAGTGAGTGAGAGAAAGAGAGAGAGAGAGAAAGAGAGAGAGAGAGAGAGAGAGAGAGAGAGAGAGAGAGGAGGCAGGGAATGACAGAAAGGGAAAGAAACAGGAGGAAACCCTAGCGGCACGTAATCTATTTGTCGGACGACCGCGGCGCCAAATTCAACGGGGGGTTGCCGCGCGCACGGAGATGAGGAGTGCAAGTGAGGTTATCTCTCTCTCTCTCTCTCTCTCTCTCTCTCACTTTCTGTCTCTCGTGCGTTGTAGTACGCGACTGTGCGGTGGCGTTTAATGCTTACGAGATGGAGAGACAGAGAGAGAGGGAGTGAGAAAGAGAGATAGGACGTGTGCTCGTAATTGCATTGCGCGCCGAGCGAATGCATATTCAATTGCGTGCGAGTGAAAGTGTTTCGAGATTAGGTGGGGGCAGAAGGCGAAAGCATAAGACCGAGAGAGGGATGAAGAGTTATTTGCCTTTTTCGTGGATGAACTTTAGGTATCGGAATTGGTAATTATTCAGAGATACTCGATGGGATATCGGCATCTGTCGATTCTTCAGCTCTTTTGAAGGTTTTGATCAGTAAATATATGCTGCATGTAAGATTTTTAAATTTCTGGTCAATTGATTATCTCCGCTCCTGATGACACTTGTATTATTACAAAAACGATCGATTTCTGTATACGTAAAATATAAATTTAACCTTCTAATTAAATATATCGCTAAATTAAATCAGATTCAGCGATTCAATACAGTGCGCTTCGGAAGATTTATTTCCATTAGATATTTCAAATGAGCTAAGCAACTTTTCAGGGGTAGGCACTGAACCTATAAATCCAATCAAAACATTGTATTTACGCTTTGGATTTGGATTCTCAATTATAAACCTTAAAATTAGCATCGGCGCAACTAGCCGGTAACGTATATACGTTACAAGAGAATACAGGTGGGAGGAGGCGAGGCTGACTTAATCGCGTCGCCGGTGTAAAATCGACGAAAAATGGCACGATAATTAACGCAAAATTTAATGTTTTCGATGCACTCTGCTTTGCAAAAAGCTTATTATACATAAATACATGCGTATATGCATATATGTATATATAAACACAAGGGCGAACGACGGGGACGACCGGTTCGCTCGCGTGGAAAAAATCATTAAATCGCGTGGCTGCTGTGTGCTCTCTCTCTCTCTCTCTCGCTAAGCTAGTAACAGCTCACCGGTTCTATCGTGGCTACCGCGGATCCGCCGTGTATACGCCCGTGTAGTACTCCCGTGTATACTTATACGTATACACGAATACGTATACGCGCTTGCGAGAGGTAATACAGTGCATACATATTTATGGGGAGGACGCGGTTTGCCCTCTCACTCTATACCGGGCCGTGGCTTTTACCGCTTATATATTAATTACCGACGCCCGTTAACGATCGCTCTCGAGTCCCCGTACATGGATGTGTATATGTGTGTGTGAGTGTTCATGGTCGTGTTCTCTCTGGAATACGAGAGCGTGAGTATATATCTAGCTGCAGTTTGGAGAGAGAGAGAGAGAGAGAAGGGGGAAAGCTATAGGTAGACTTTGCATTTTTACGAAGAGAAGGAAATTGATTGATTAGTTTTGTAATTGACGTTCGATCTTTGCGGCTTCTTATGGCAAGCAAACTTTGCTTGAGCTTATCTCATCTAGTTTCAAATTTATTCATTCGACTTGTGTATTGGTTCAATAGAAACCTCAATAATTATAAAATCCTTTAAAAGGTATTTGATTTTTTTAAAAATAACTATAATATTCTTACAAAAATTAATTTAAAAAGCACATATGATGTGGATTTATATCTCGCTTGAAGATGCAGAAAATATAATTTTGCACCCGAGAATTAGTTAAAACCATAAATAGAAGTGATTTGCATACCAAAAAGTAAATTAATTTAATTCAATAGTTCATTAACTGCCCAACCCATGTCAAACTATTAACTAAACGACACAACTTCATTTAGCTCAGCGAAAAAAAATCATCGACAAAATTACAGATAAGTTTATAATTACAAATCCTCAAGGAATTGCGAGAAGATGCAAATTTAGATCAACTCAAAAGTAGAGAAGCAAAAAAAAAGTACTTCCAACGAGTCAACGAAGCGGAAATCGTTTAAAAACCACTAAACCGACGGACTCGTACGATATAAATGTGGCGTTCGTTGCAAAACGAGAAAGAGTCTCCTTGGCGCGACAAATAAGAAAGAAAAAAAAATTAAAAGAAAAAAAAAATTGAAAGAAAAAAAAAAAAATTTGAAAAAAAAAAGAAAAAGAAGGATCTCAAGAAGAAGTCGCCGAAGACGCGAGGCGTCAAAACGAATGTCGCCCGAAGTCGCGTGTAAGCTATTAAACGCGAGCGTGTGTCGCTTATAACTATATACAACGACTCGAGCTAAACGAGAGAAAGAGAGAAAGTGAGAATTCACGCGAGCAATGAATTGCATCGCGCGAGGCTCGATCGTCGTCGTCGATTAAACCGTCGCCGATATGGGACTCGCGGGCGCATCGCCGACGCCGCCTTATGTTCACCGAGAAATCACGTTCCGCGTGCAACCGAGAGAGAGAGAGAGAGAGAGAGAGAGAGAGAGAGAGAGAGAAGAGGAGTAGCCGCTGTCTCGGGTCTTCATTACGCGGCAGTGGCCAACTCCAAGTATACACACAAATACATATATACGAGTAACGAACCAACGCGACGATCCCTCTCTCTCTTTCTCTCGGTTAATTGCTATCATTAACGTCCTCTCGCGCGCGCTTGCCTACAGTTACCAAAGAGTCGAGATCCTGCGCCGGTGATTTCCTCGCTTGCTCAGCGACAAAGAACCGATCGCGCGATTGGCGCTTACCCCCCGCTCCTTATAGAGCGAAACGCTCGCTCGTTCGCGCGCGCGCGTCTTACGAACTCCACAGAGAAAGGCAGATTATTCCACTTACCCATGGCATCTGAAACAGAAAGAGATAAAGTTATGGTTAGTACGCGTATATGGATATGTGTTTATGTATGTGTGTGTGTGTGTATTAATATGGATATGAAACCATTGTGTAAGGCTTTTTCGTAGAAAAGCTTGGGAATTGACTCATCGTTCAATTCACAACATTAGAGCAATTCGTCGCTTTAAATCACTTTTAATAGATACGCTGTACTATTTTTGGCATTTCACAACTTATACCGCGTATGTCGGTGCATATTTATACACGAAGGAAAGAACGTCTTCATTTTGTATCGCAAAAGATAGTTTTTTTTTTTTTTTTTTTTTTTTTTTTTTTCTCATTTCAAATTGATTGTATGGTAAAATCGTTTGGATAATAAAATAAGTGTTAAGAATATTTCCAAATACATGTAATCAAATATTATGAAAAGTAAAAATTACACAGTTACTAATTGGCAAAAGTATAAATACTATAATATAAAATCCTTAACAGGCTTCTTCCTGTCTAGAGTTTATAAAAACTTCTAGTCTAGGGTCCATGAAAGTTTTGCTTTGCACGTGTTTCTCACTTATACACGAGTTCTTTTGAAAAATTTAACGGATACGCTTCTTTTTTATTTTTTTATATCAACATCTGTTTTTACAACCTCGAACTTTATATAATGTTCCCAAGCTTTCGATTCTTATTCTAAATACAAATTTGAAACTTCAAATGAATCTGAATGTTAAAGTTTTTTTCTATAAATTTTAAGTTCATGTAAAAATATTAATACTTTTCTAAAATATTCTTAAGAATTTTCTTTAAAATATTGGATTAAAGTTATTTCAACAAAATATCTTATCAAAATTTACGAAAACTATTATCTAACCGAATTAAATTTTCCAGGATACGATAATTCACGCTAGATTGACATCAGTGCTTTGCGCGTACAATTGTGAAAGTAAATGAAAAAAGAAAAAAAAAATTAAATAAATAAATGGGAAAAATAACGACGCGGAAATAATTCACAATTCGTCGAAAGCTCAAACAAACGGAGAAATAACGAAGCAGCTCGCTTATTGGCTCAAATCATTCATGTAATTCCACGCGCTAATCCGCAGTAGTTTCTCTCTCTTTCTCTTTCTCTTTCTCTGTCTGTCTCTCTCTCTCTCTCTCTCTTTCTTTCTCTTTCTCTCTGTCGCAACAACGGAGTATCTATGCTCGTCTATCTTTATTTATTATTCCCGGACACTCAAATCTCCACCGTGAGCAGGTAAACACGCACACGTATAGCTCGACTGATTTTTTCGCGCTTCGTCCTTCTACTCCTCCTTTACGATTCGAGAAAGAGATACACGCGTGGTACGTAGTACCTACACAACGCGTCACCCCTGACTAACCATTAGCGGGAGCCACCGACGGTCGGAAAGCGATTGACGTATGAAATTTATTGGTCTGCGAGTGGATTCCATCGTTGGATTTTCTAGAAAACTATATATAGTTGAGAAATTACGTTTGATAATTTTATATACTATAAAAAAGAAAGGAACGTGAACTAACGAATAAACAAATTTTTAAAATTGACTTGCTTTAAATAAAAAAAAAAAAAAAAAAAAATTGCTGACGCAAAAAACGTATTTAAATTGAGGGTTAATTATTTTAGTTTTTTTTTCTTAAGAAATAACTTGTCATGATACGTAGACCAATCATAACGTCCGATCAAAATTCACGGAAATTTCGAGAATTTCATAACCAAAAAAGAAGAGCAAAATTATTCGAGTTTTCGAATCGCACTCGTGATCTTGACTTGTAAAAAAAAAAAAAAAAAAAAAAAATCAACGAGCCATGCCTAAAATATAAAATTTATTTTTTGTCACCAAAATATTCCACCGAAATCTTATTTTTATAAAATAAAGTATGCGAGTAAAAGGCGTCGACGCGTTAAAAATAAAATTTATTTTTTTTTCTCTTAAAAAAAAGATAAAGAAAAAGTAACCAACCAAGTGGGCGAGTTTTGTTGACGAGTGCAACAAGTCACTCCGCGGAAAGAAATCAAGCAAGTCGAGTTAAAAATCTTCTATACGATAAAATCCAACGGTACTTCAATGTGAGAACAGATACCCGATAACTTTAGTCCAATCTCCTAACTCTGTCCTCGCATTCTCGAGTCGGTCCAAAAGTGAGAGAGAGAGAGAGAGAGAGAGACTTGTCCCTTGCACACATAAGTGAAACGTTAAGTGGGCGCCTCATTTCGTCTATAATACGAGCATCGCTCGTGCTCCTTACATCGCTCCGTATACGTACATATACGCAACTCGCATTCGAAAAAATCTACGGACATTAGGTCTCTGGTAAATAACCAGATAGACCATGCGCGAGTCTCACGTTACGTAGCGCACGAATAATCCACTTTTGTTTTTCTTATTCCTCGCGCACCAAGTATCTCCTTCTGCGCATCCGCGTGCACGTAATGGTTCCGTGGATTACTATTCCGTTCGCGGTATATTGTCACCGTAACCAATACGAGAGGAGAGAGGCAGAGAGAGAGAGAGAGAGAGAGAGAGAAAGAGAGGAGCTTACCCATTATCTTTTATTCCAGTCGGCCAGTTGGCTCGAGATTAATTAAGGATCCTGTTATGGCGGCAAAATTCACCGACAAGAAAATAAGGCGAATATAGAGCAACGGATAAGAAAGAGAGACGAACTAGACGATACTCGGCGAGAGTAGCAAGAACGTGCTACAAATTAAGGCCGAATCGAAGAGAGCCATCTCGAAAATTCGCCGGCGCGCCTATTTGAGGCGCTGATACTCGTTTCCGAATTCCGCGGCCCCCTGTGTGTTTCTGCGCGAACGATGCGAGCTCCCTGTCTTTTCGTCTCTTTCTTTCTCTCTCGATCTTTAAAGGACTGTTCTCGGCTCGTCATTAGCCCGGATTTTTGACGAATCGCTTTGTCATCGCATGAGATCTTATCGTTATTTCGTTAAAAATGTTGCGTGTATAAAGAATTGTTCCCGTGAACAGTTTATCAATTTAAGTATTATGCAA
This sequence comes from Chalcis sispes, assembly GCA_949987625.1. Lineage (NCBI taxonomy): Eukaryota > Metazoa > Arthropoda > Insecta > Hymenoptera > Chalcididae > Chalcis > Chalcis sispes. Next base: position 10,413,493 of record OX465097.1, read on the forward strand.
ATTTATCATTTTTTATTTAAAATTTTTTGAGACATTAAACTTTCGTTCTTTTTTTTATTGTTTGTAATACTCTAAGACTGAAATAACTTTTTACTTTGTACGAAACTAATTTTAAGCAAAGCAAATATTTTTGATCAGTTTTTATTCAAAGTAAAAAGTAAAGTCTAATTCTTCGATAATCATCATTGAAGTATTTAAGTTTCATAAACGCTCTTTTAGCACAACCGACGATTACAATAAATTACGCGTGCGCCGGGATATAAAAAAGACCGGAGACGGAGAAACGGAGCATCGATCTTGCGCCGTTAAAAAGTTCGTCAAAAATGTAAAAACTCGCGTTCTCGCGCTGACGTGTCTGTCCTTTTTCCGTTCCTCCGTCTTCTCTCGACTCTCCGTCAATGAGAATAGCTGGCATATTCGGGACTCGGAGAGTCTAAGCGAGCAGAGAGAGAGAGAGAGAGAGAGAGAGAGAGAGAGAGCGCGATTTTCGCGCAAAAAAAGCCATCGCCCTTGGATTACCATTTAAGAAGCGCTAAATTAGACTCGCGCGCGCGCCTTTCGGGAATTTGACATGGCGCGCGTATCGTATATATATATATATATATATATATGTGAGCAAGAGAAAGAGAAAGAGAACGAACGACGACATATAGCCAGCGGATAAAACGGGGCGAATCCCTCTACATTCCTCTTAACAAATTTCGCGAGCGCCGAGCAAAAAGTTGCCATGCCCGTTCGTGGGCCGACGCCTCGGTATTAGACGCGCAGACGAATGAAGAAGACGAAGGTGGAGGAGGAGGAGGAGGAGGAGGAGGAGGAGGAGGAGGAGGAGGAGGAGGAGGAGGAGGAGGAGAAGGAGAAGAAGGAGGCCGCAGACGCGACCGGAGAGGAGAGACCCTGCTGCGATTCTTCCTTCTCCCTCTCCTTCCTCCATCTTTCGTCTCGATGCATCGATAATTTTTGTTCGCTTGCGAGCTTCTTTTCGCGCTCCACCGCGCAAAAACTAATTACTTTCGGCAGTTATTTATTACGCCGCTCTCCGCGGTCTCTTGCTGCGTTAGCCCGGGGATCGCTAATAATGTTATGCGAGAAGAACCGTATGATGGTATTTGATTATTTAGAAATTTCCGAGCAAGAAGTTTGCCCTCTCTCTTGGATCTTTTGAGTAATAAATTACCATAATTGGAACGAAATTAGTAAACAAAGTTACAGAAGGAAAAAAGCGTCTGCTAGAATTTATTTAACCATGAATTAATTTGACTTCGGTATCTCTATTCCTTTTTTTTTTTTTTTTTTTTTTGTTTTCTTTAAAAATATTGTGTCAAGGCTTATGATATATTTATACAAAAATTAAGATTGTGATATTAATATTCAAAATGCTAATAAATTATGTCAAGCAAATGAAATGTCGTTTTCGCTTTTACGTTCGAATGCTCTCCTACATCAACACTTTCAACGAACCAAAGTCGCCTATTTTACTCACTTGGCAATTGTCATTGTTATTGCGATATAGCATAAATTAAAATTTAAAACGCGCGACAAGCGTGTTCAACAATAAACAATCAACCGGCATTTGCCAAATATTCTATCGGTGCCTTATTTTTCACGCCGCCCTGTATTTTCCGAGTGCGTCGAGGAGCGTACATTTTGCATTTGCATTCTAAATATCACAAAGTCACCGTATCGACGTAAATCTATCACAAAGACGTACATCATTTTGCTTACGATTTTGCGAGAAATTGTGAATTGGCTTAACACCAATTTCTGAAGTTTTGTCACGTTTTGCAACCAATATAAACGATATAACAGGAGATCGGCAAAGAAAAGAATTTGCGACTCACCCCCACTATGGTCGAGATCCGCGACGTTCTTAAACGATGGTCATCGTCTTTGAATCCGCATAGGTTAGACGCGCTCCGGAGAGGCCATGGAAAAATCGTTTCTTTCCTGTCGCGTCTCTCGCGTCCTTGTTTCTTTCTCTGTATCTCTCTCTCTCTCTCTCTCTCTCTCGCTCGTCGCGCCGGCGACGCAAGTTGAAGGACTAGGCCGAGAAAAAAAAAGGCGTCTCGGACGAGCGACGCGCCTCTTATGCGTCTAAGTGTGCGCTCTCTCTCTCTCCTCCTCTTTCGTGCGGGTGGCCCTAACACGTGTAATTAATGCGATCCAAGCGAAGCCTGTCTGCGCAAACGCTCTTTCTATCTGTCATCTCGTTTATACTTTTCGTCGTGATGTGTTTTAGTCTCTTCTCTTAGCGGCTCTTAACGGCTTTGGCTCTTTCGTATCGAGTCTTGGCTTCTTTTTCTTCTTCATTTTTTTTTCACGCCGTCACACAGTACCTCGCTTTATGATAAATCTAAACTCTCTTAACCTTTGCATTAAGCTTTCGAAGCAACGCTCAATGGTAAATTGTCTCTTATGTAAATATTTAAAGTATCTCGGTCTCTTTTTAAACGCAGCTCATATACAATAAAAGCCTGCACTGTTTACAGATAGTTTAAGAATCTAAATACCGTGAAATATGAATATTTTTAAATATTCAAAAATAAAATTGTTCTATACATTTACTTACGCATAGGAACGAATAATTGCCTTCGTGAGATTTAGTCGTAACTCGCTTAGCTCGCATAGCGAGTGAATCAATTTCCCAAGTCTAAATCGAAGTTATCATTAATACATCTTCAATTCATCGGCAAATTAATCTTATACTCTCCCTTTCGTTCGCATACATCCCTCATCCGGCTCCCTGGCAGCAACCCCATTAGACAATTTTCGAAGGCGCGAAATCCAGCAGCTCGCGGATCTACAGACGTTATATTAATAGAAGAGACGAACCGAAGATCTTATCGTTCTCAAACTAACGGCCTCGTTTATACTTCGTTCGCATCGCCGAGAGTAGTGTAGTGGGCAACCGAAAGAGAAAGAGAGAGAGAGAGAGAGAGAAAGAGAGAGAGAGAGAGAGAGAGAGAGAGAGAGAGAGAGAGAGAGAGATGAAGAAAACGTGAGTGACGCGAAGTATAAACGAGGCCGGTAAAGAAGTTGAGAAATAAAGTTTGAGGCGAGGCGCGAGTAGCTATAATATCCTTCCTTCGTTCGGATCGCGGAATTTCTCGTTCGTCGGCTTAACGCACTAACGTCCAAAATAAACTGTCGCGCCTCGTAATCTTCGAAAATAAACAGCGATCGCGAATTCCGGTCCGAGGAGGCGGATGGAGCGCCACGGAGACGAGCGCCAGATAAAATAAAGTTTCGGGATAGTCGCGCCTCGCTGCTTGAGACTACGCACGCCAACTCTCTTTCTCTTTCTCTTTCTCTCTTTCTCTTCCTCTTTCACTCTCTTTCGGTTACTCTTTCGTGCGGGAAATCGTTTTGAAATTTTGTACGATGCTTCTTCGTTCGTGTAAGAACGGTCAGTCGAAGCATTTATTGCACGCGCGCGAACTCACCGATTAATCAACAAACAGAACAGTATTTTCGAGAAAGAGAGAGGGAGAGAGAATGAGAGAGCGCATGTGTAACAACGTAAGTGTGCGTAATATGCGCAGAACCGATGTTTCTTCCTTCATAATATACGCACTTTGTTCACTTTATGTATTTTGCAATTATTTATTTATTTATTAATGTTTTTTTTTTTTTTTTTTATTTCATTTCGTTTTCTTTTATATTTCATTTTGCATCCGATGAACGATTTACTTAGCGAGTTTCACTCGCGTGAAGTTAATGGATGTGTATAACGTGCGACGACATCGTGGAAAATGCATTTCGATGAAATAAAAAGAAAGGCCGGTGTTATCGTGAATATTTATAGGCGCGATATTTGCGGGAATTGCGGCATTTGTGATACTTTAACATCGGAGTATCTTGAAATTAAAGTATTCTCTTGGGAGTTTACGAGCGCATTTAAATTCCTTTTCAAATGCGGACTTTTTCACATTGCTAATTTAATTATAGCATCACCTGCAAATTCAATCGAAAGTGAAAACAGTTACGATGTCCATTTCCAGATGTTACTCAAAGGGGATATGTTTATATATGCAATTGATCGAATGATTCGTCTTTTAAGATATTTCAATTAAATTTGAGCCGTATAAACAAGTAAATTATAATTTTTAATATTGGTTATAAAAAATGTGTCTTATACATTAAATAGGGCAACGAGTTATTTCATTCTGTTAAAATTTAAATTTCAAGGGTTCGAGAATAAATTTTGTATTTTTGAATGTACCGTTTTTTCTATAAATATCTAAAAGTCATTCGCGTCGATGACAAAAAAAAAAAAAAACTTTCGCTAAGCGTTGCAAAAACAATAAAGAAAGAAACAAAAAAAAAAAAAAAAAATAAACGATCAAACAAGCATGATTAAATATCATAACCCTTAGCGAAGGGCCAACCTAGCCGCTATTAAGACAGGGGTTCTCGCGATTAAGAGAAAACATGAAAGAAAAAGTAAAGGAAAGGGTAGAGAGAGAGAAAGAGAGAGAAAGAGGTCGGCAAGCTTACAACACAGCCGGTTTAAGACCAGCAAAGGCGCGTCAATGAGCCGGTTAATTGGTGTTCTATGAATTTGACAGCGATTACCGCGAAAAGGAATCGGGCCCAGACAGCGACGCGCGTTTGCGCTTCTTGCGCGCGTGCTTATGCGTGCGCGCGTGCGCCGGCCCGCGTAGTAGCATGGACGTCGACGTAACGAGCAAAAGGAAGCGAGGATTCGATGGGGGATAAAACGAAGAAGAAGAGAGATAGACGTCCAGCCGCCGCCGCCACCGCTCCCAAGCATCGAGGAATTTTAATTATAAATTAGTTGATTAACTCAATAGTGTTTTTGCTCGTGGCGACACTGTCCCCGGCTCGCCGTTCTCACACAGGCCCGCGTGAGTCCCTGTGTGCACGAACGACACGTCTTTCTCCTTCTCCTTCTCTTCCTCCTTTTTATTCTCGGCAGCGGTTCTCTTTATAATCGTCTCGATTCATCGGCTTTCGTCGCTCTCCCTCTCTCTCTCTCTGTCTCTCTCTCTCTCTCTCGATAGGGGATTTTCGGAAATTCACACACCGATCACGATTGATTGATCCGTTCTTTTTTTTTTGTACGCGCACGAGTGGAAACTGCGCCGATTTCTCTTTTTTTCTATCTTTATTTCTCTCTTCCTCTCTCTGTCTTTTTTCCTTTTCGTTTTTTTTTTTTTTGCTCGTATCCTTATCTGACGCTTTCGCTTCGTTTCGATTTGGCCGACATTTAAATGCGCTTAACTGTGAATGAATTTTACATGTTTTTAACTGATGAACCGAAGAATCCGACGATACATATACCGGTTTTTCGAATTCAAAATTGTAAAATATGTAAAAGATGAGAAAAAAATCTATGATATTATGTATAGACGAGGCGATAGGTTGTTAAGCGCTTTTTTTCTCTCTTTATCGTTCGGATTAATGGAATTTACAAGTTTCATTGTCAGATTATTCTTTATTGCGTTCGAAATATATGCAGATCTACAAAAGAATTTTTGGACAAGCTAATGCATTGTTATTTGATTAATATCGAACGACAATAACTGTTTACAACTTTAAATGTGAACGAAAGAAGAGACACAAAAAAAAAAAAAAAAAAATAGAAGAAGAGAACGCAAACATACAACAAAAGCATCACTAGCCAAAAAATTCGTCTTTTATTTCGTTGTAGTTTATCGAGAAACGTGTAATAATTAAAAATACAATAGTGCAAAAGTCTTCTCGCTCTCGCGTTTTCCGTGCGACAAATTCCCGCGCGCGTCTCGTCGTGCCCCCGAGAGCTCGTGCAATCCTGTAAAACAAGTTCTTGCGTCTCTCATTTGCTTGTACGTCATTCGCGTTGAGAGAATGGCCGGAGGATCGCTCCGGGAACGAAAACGTTTCTACTCTAAATCATAATTCAGGATTCTCGACTCAAGGACATGGCCTTGATATTTAAAATATGTATAAGTTGAATTGCTTGAATGTGTATGCGTGTATACGTGTTTTTATATACATATATATTAACACCTACTACATTTTATTAATATTCAATTTAACTAAATGAAGGATTGTCGCTCGAATCGTTTATAATTAAATCGATTTATCGTACATAAATAAATAATAATTGAATAAATATTAAATACGAGTTAATTTTATCATCAATAATATTCGAATTTGAATGTAAACTTTATATCGATAAAGAGACAACGAGTTGAGAACCGCCATCGAAGAACGACGCATCGGAGGAGCAAAGAAAGCGAGCTCGCGCAAGTCGTTTGGCACGAAGGTACAATGGCTGTCGGAGATTCACATTGGTATGCTTGATATTTCAAATGCGTTTCGTTTGATATTAAATAAAATATGCGAAATCTTTTCGTAAGAAAAGCGAGATACGGAATAAAAAGTAAAAAGTAAGAAGCCGAAAAAGAGAAGAGCAAAATATTTGGCAAGATGATTTCTAAAGGATATTTTTAAAACGAGAAATAAATTTCCAAGCCCGAAAAATAATCGTCGTTATTATTTTTAAACAAATCTTAAGCATGGTTTAAATGACTTAAAGTAAAGAAATTTCAACCATCGATTTATTGCAACAATAGTCGTTCTTCCAAGGGAAGAATCCAGTCCGACTTTATAGCGACGCGAGTGCGCTACGCATTTATTACCTGCACCTGCTGTCCATTCACGATCTCTCTCTCTCTCTCTCTCTCTCTCTCTCTCTCTCTCTCTCTCTCTCTTTCTCTCTTTCCAGGTGTCGGATGACAAACTCCAAAATCGCGCTTTGTCATTTAATTCAGTGCTCTTGGCTTAATTTGCAATTCAAATAATAAAACGATACGCAATTTCGTGTACACAACGGAAACGAATTTATATGTCTTTCAATTTTTATTTCATAACGAATAATAATCGTGGGTGTATATTTTAATCCACGCTGCAAGACTAATCCAATTAACAAAGTTTGCAGAATCCACAATTTACCAACAAAAGTTATCTTTGCATCCCTTGGGCGGCTTATCATCGATTAAAATAATTTCGAATTCTTCGAAATTAATTAAAAAAATTTTAAATAAAAATATACCAATGTGACGAGTTTGCTCAAAATTAAAGAAATTTTGGAGCGGTTTTAAAAAATTGTTAAAAATTCATCCAATTTCTGTGGGCTCGTTCTTTCAAAAAAAAAATCTCAAAAAGCAAGCGATAAAAAAAAATATTAAACGAAAAACCAAAGAAGATCGCACATTCGTCTAGCACTCTAGCTAGTTCAAAAGTACCTCTCATCGGCCGAAAAGTTGTCGCGGAGAGTCTCGCGCGTCTCGTCACATACCGAGAGCGAAATGCGCCGTGCGAGCACAAAAAAAGTCAACCGCGCAGGACGACGACGACGACGCTATGTACCCGTCGCCGTTGTTGCCGCAACGCGGCCGTCGTTTTTTTGTCGCGACACTGCCCGGCGCGCGAACGTCAGCAGAATTTAAAATATGCAACTTGCGAAGAGCAAGAGAGAAGAGAGAGAGCGAGAGAGTGAGGGAAGGAACAAGAGAGTGGTAGGCTCGAACTGACTAACCCAGATGATGTCGAACGCTGGACAAACCGACTAATAACAACATGCCCTCAAAGAGAGATAGAGAAAGAGACCTTTTGAAATACGGTGAGAAAAACATTTTGGGAGTTTGATATTTTAAACTGCGACATCGGTTTATTAACTCTTAAAAGTCTAGTGCATAAAGTGGATTGTATCGTTAATAAGGTTTATAAAGATTTAAATTTTATTAGGACGATGTATTATTAGAACGTTTGATAACTAGAGTAAATCCTTCAATGTTTCTTTTTTATTTAATACATTTTTTTATATTCATGAAAACATAGAAAGATGTATTAGATTAATAAATTTATAGAATTTATAAATCAATATCTTTTTTATTGCTACCTTACACCCGAAACTTTTAACGAAGAAAAAAAATTTAAAGCTCTTCTCGATTAAATTTACATCCATTTAATTATGAAATATAGCGCGATATCTTTCAATTATAAAATTTAAAATTGTTTTATGCCGAGCGGTGGCAACTATTCGCAGAATACCGTAATTATTTTTCATCGCAATTATTATATTACAGGCTGCGTTAACTCATCCTTTTACATGCTTTTAATCAAATTTCGATAATTCTATATCTCATCAAGATAGAGAGAGAAAGCGAAGGGGAGAGAGAGAGAGAGAGAGAGAGAGAGAGACTTGAAAATAAATACGTCGCTCCTTCTTTTACGAGCCTAACCTTATGCTTTATAATTGCACCTGTCGAATCGCCAGTGCCGCGCGCGCGTCGACAGCAGCTGAATCCACTTTGCGGTGAATTTTGAGAAAGAATGACTCACACAATGGCCTCTACATCTACAGCTTGATTTCACTTTTTAAATCTCTCGAAAAGACTGTTTTCTTTGTCGTGAAATAGATCATATAGTTTTTATAAGATAACTTATTTAAAGTAATACAAGAAAAAACAGGGTTTGAATAAAAAACATAAGCGTTAAAGAACCTTGATTATTATTTCAAAAATAGTAAATTCAAATCCACAAGAAAAAAAAGTTTAAATCCAAAAAGAGGAAAGGACAAAACGAGAATACGCGATACAATACTCAATGTTGTACAGTTCGTCGCGCACCTCATCGTTACACAATGCCGTAAACAGCCAACACGATCGTGCTTGCTCGCGCTCAAGCGGCTAAGAAAAGCCAAGCACAAAGTGTAAAATCGCTCGCGAAAAGTAGTAAAAGCCGTAGACGTCGTCGTTGTCGTCGTCGTCGATGGAATGCCGCGTCGCAGGTATGACAAAACCTCAAACGCCGCGGAATTCCCTATTTCTTCCTCTCGCGCGCTTACTCGATTGTTATCCCCGAGAGAGAAAGAAGAAAATAAAAGAGTTCGTCGTATGTATGCTTTGTCCGTGTGTTCTCTCGCGCAACGATTAAGGCCCGAAGCTGGAAGTCTGTCGTCGGTACTTTGCGGCGGGTCTCGTCAACGTTTATCTCAACGACAGACCGCGCAGGCACGTGCGAATCCCGCTCTTTTCTTTCGCCGCCAACTGTTGAGCTTGAAGGTACAAAGATAGAGAGAGAGAGAGAGAGAGAGAGAGGAAAGTACTTTTTACGAATTTTTTTTACCAATGGCGGTAAAGTCCACTGGTTGTTTATTCGCGGAAGGCTTGGATACAGGTGTGACTATTATCTTGGGATTGGAAAAATTTTTTCAACGATTTATCGATACTCCTGAAGGAAATTACGAGGTTACAAATGCTACGCTTTTGTAGGACAAGAATTGTTAATTAAAATTTTTCGTTTATTAGCAATTTTATATAAAATTAATAATCATTAACAAAATATAGCGAAGTTAACGGAAAAAAATTTATGTAATCATTTAATCAATTATAAAACATTTATAAATTCTATCAATTAAAAGAGTCTATCAATGAGGATGCTTTTGAAGAATGAAAGAAAACGAAAAAAAAAAAAAAAGAAAAAATTAATTATGCTACAGCTCCATCTGATTTTCATTTGTTTATACAGGGCGTTCACTTAATTATCGTTTCAATAAACGATGAACTTCCCTCGGCTTTCTTCTTGCCCCGTCACCGTTATATTGTGTCGTCCTTATCGCGGATATATAATGTCCTCTCCTGGGCACCATATAGTCGTAGCTTGTACGTCGTGTTGTTATCCCTCCTCTCCCCCTCCCTCCCTCTCTCTCTCTCTCCCTCTCTCTCTATCTTTCAACTCGATGTGCCCCTTCCACACCATCCGTCGCGCCATTACATGAGTTTTGATCGCCGGTCGTTAAGTCCCGCGAGTACACGCGCTCGCTCGCGGCCGACATTTGCATAGCTACTTTGTCAATGTTGCGTCGACGGCTTCGGAGATCGAAATGCAGGACAAGAGACGAGGATAAAAGGGAGAAGAGAGGGGGAGGGGGGAGGGAGGAAGAGGAGGCACGGGCGCATCGTCGAACCATACGAGGATAGAAAAATTAGGCCGAAAGCGATAACGAACTAAACGAACATAAAAAATTATACGGGAGATGCTCGAAGAGCCGACTGATAAATTGCGAATATGATAATTGAATGTGTTAAAAGGAAACTTAATGTCGTTGTTTGATGCAACTTTAACTCTGTAATATCTTATTTTTGAAAATAAAAAAGTTTTTGCTGTTATTTTATTTATTTATTTTTTTTTTGTAACTTTATCGGATGTCTTATTTCTTGTGAATAAAAAGACAACTTAAAATAGTACAATAGTTTCTAAACAAATGTTAATAAAAAAAACTGATAATCGAACATCAAACTTTCATTAGAAAGACAGCGAATTAGAATAACAACGTTTAGCAATCGCTTCCCAAACTTAGTATACATGGAGAATACACAGTATGTATAAAGAAAGAGAAAATCATATCCTACAAGAGAATTCAAGGACAATTCTTTGGCGCCTCAAGGACGAAGAGTCCGATAAGCGAGCAAGACGCGAGTCGACTTCACTCAAAGCACTCCCTTATCTGCATCTTCTCCTACCTTCCCCCTCTTTCTCTTTCTTGCGACGAGTTTTCGCGAAACAAGCAGCAGCAATGGACTCGGCTTCGGAAATCGGACGGATACGATGGCTCTCAGAGTATATTGAAGAAGGTGAGTTAGCCGCTTCTAAAGAGAAAGAAAAGAAGAGAGAGAGAGGGGGGGGGGAGAAAGAGATTGGTCAGGTCGATAAGAGGCTGTAAAAGAAAGAAAAAGAAGTGGAGAGCCGATCTGCACGCGTATGAGACGACAACGACGACGAAGACGAGGACTCGAGAGGAGACGAGAACGATAACGGCCCAAGAAGTCAGGTTATCATTAAGTGAAATGCCTTGTCCGCTGATCCTTCCCCTCCTTATGCTCTCTCGAGTCTCTTACTCTCTTTCTCTCTTCGCCTTTACTCCTCCCGCCATTTACTCAGGACCAACGCGTTTCGAGGACGATATGGCATATAGAACGAGGATAATCCAAAGAGCTCATGTTCCGGCTTTCGCGTATTCATTTTTGCCCGAGTGCACAGTTCTCGGATTTTTTTCTTTTTTTACTTTTATTATTCCTTTTTCTTCAAATTCTCAAAAAATATAACATTTACAACGATACACGGACTTTATTTTATTGATGTTTTACGTTTATCGACAATTTTCTGATGTAATATTAATCTTGTTGTAATTTTTCTTGATTTTTCATTGTGGTTTATTTAAAATTTTTATTTCAAATGTTAAATTGTAAAAATTTATTTTCATGAAATAATCGAATAATACTTAGGTTGCGGTTAAATTATAAATTGCAATAACAACGATTCGGAAATATTTTATATAAACGAAATAAATATTTGAAAAAGATAATGCAAGTTGACCGTTACGATGTATACAGTCGCTATTATACCGAATGTATAATTAACCGCGTATACGTGCAACGTAAGCCTATCGATTAGATATACCGCTAAAGTAAACTCATAAAATTAGCTTCTTTATGTAACGAACAAAAATAAAAAGAAAAAAAAAAAGAATAAAAGAAAAAAAAGTACACTTTTTCAAGTAAACTACAGAGGGAAAAAAGAAGAACCGAGTTATCCACTCCCTTGCACCGGCGAATTATGCCAATAAACTTCCCGACTTTAAAATAAAGAAGATATCGCGCACGCGATGTCGGCTGCTTCTCTCTCTCTCTCTCTCTTTCACTGTCTCCGTCTCTCTCTCTCTCTCTCATTGTCTCTGTCTCTCTCTCTCTCTCTGTCTTTCTCTTTCGTTCCATCAGTCTGACCGTATATATAAAGAAACAACCGCGAAAAAAAGAAAATCAAGTGCGTCGCAAAACGAATAATTAGAAATAATAAAAATCAAGAAAAAGAGGGAGTTAAAGAAAGAAGGATAAAAGGAGATCGAAAGTGGCGTACCAAAGTCCGCGACGCTGGATTATTAATAAGCCGGCTGCTATCTAACGCAATTAGAGCCCCAAGAGCTCTCTCCTTCTCTTCCTATCTTCGACGTACGTGGACGAGATAGAGCGAGAAGCATGCAGTCGTACCGCGTATAGACTCCTCGATCGATCTCTTTCGTATGCAAGAAAGAGAGAGTAAGAGAGAGAAAGAGAGAGAGAAAGAGAGAATGACAAAGCGATCTCACGTGCACTCGACGTGAAGAAAGTCTGTTCGCACACAACTCGCTGCTGCTGCGTAATTTGTCGCGAGGATTCCGGATAAGAGCCATTGACACTCCTCGTATTTCTTTTTATTTTTTTTCATTTTAAAAAGCCTACGAGAAAAATTCGATGATACTTTATGGGGGTTCGGAGATTTTATTTTGTCGTGTTATGTACCGGACGGATTGCATTAAGTGCGTCGATTATCGAAGTGGACGAGCCGTGCGATTGAAACGACTACTTTTAAAATGCTTGACGAAAAAGAACGAAGAATATGAGGAGATATTTATTTACTCGCCGGGGCACGAGTTTATTTTCAAACCGTGTGTTATATTATTATTAAAATTAATGTCAATTTTAATCCGACTTAATTTTTTAAACAGTTGCTAAATGTAAATAATGCAAATTAAAACGATAATTATTCGTAACAATATTATGAAATTTCGTTATCGAAATTTCATTGGAACGTAAAATTAATTTTTCGTCACCTTATAAAGACCGAAATATAATTAAATAAGATGTGAATTTCATAACAACCTGTCACTAGATATTACGCGCACAAGTACTTTCCAAGAATAACGTATACACAGCAAAATCAACTACGGGAGAAAATAACTTATAAGATCAACGGTGGCTCGTTCGCAAAATTATAAACAACGAAATAACGTAATCGTTAAATTGTCGATAGAAAAAAAAAAAAAAAAAAAAAGATAAATAATAAAAGTAACGACTTATCGAAACGAGAAGGATAAGGAAGAACAAGAATAAATAAGTAGCAAAAGTAAAGAAGGAGGAGAGTAAAGGAAGACGAAGAATAATAAGGGACGATGTAAAAGAAGTAGGAGAGAAATATTTCTAGCGTATCATTATACGTGCGGTGGCGTTAACATCGGGTCTCAAGGCTAGTTACCCCAGAGGTGTCTCCTCGTAAACTCTCGGACATTTACATAACGAGTGACATCTGCCGGCCAATCATATGTGTACACGCACACAAAGACAAACACAGAGAGGGTAAAGCTCCTATCTCTCATACATGAATCGTTCTACACGCGTGTGTATGTACACGCGAAGGAAGGCAGAAGTTGCTACGTACGCGGGAGAACGATATCCGAGAGTCGTGACGCGAGAGTCCGAGATGCTGCGCCTCTCATATCCCTCGTACGACTAACGACGTGCAAGGAGACTTAACAAGCGAGCACCTTTGATCTCTCTCTCTCTCTCTTTCTCTCTCTCTCTCTCTTTTCACCCGGACGTTTTCAAATTATTTTTCTCTTCCAACAGCAATAGTTCCTCTCTTTTTCGCTCTCTCTCTTTCTCTCTCTCTCTCTCTCTCTCTCTAGTTCCTTTAGGTCGTTCGACCCCATTGGTAAAGGAGATACAAGAAGGTAAAAGGTGAAGACAATAATTGCGAGGGTGTAAACGTTCCAAGTGCTCGGTTAAAGCGAGTGCTCGATATCCGTTTGTAGCTCACGTATAATATTTTGATGCGCACATGTATATAAATGTGTGTGAGTGTTTGCTTCTTACCGCGCGCGAGCGAATACATCTTTAAGGCGCGAAAGGAAATGGCGCGGGTAGTCAGAGACGCTTGGAGGATGAGCTTGTACCTGTTTACACCGGTAATTAGCCAAGCGAGTAATTAATTAGGATAGCACGTCATTCGTTATTTGTAGCGCTCGGTGCTCGCTCGCTCGCTCGCTTATATGTGCTTCGTATAGAATGACCCTTTGGCATCGACGTGCGCCGGTCACGCAGATTGCCTATCTAACACAACAACGCCGACACACAAGTCTATCTAGATCTTCGTTAGACTTCTTTCGCTCTCTCTCTCTCTCTCTCTCTCTTACTCTCTCTGTCTTTCTCACTCTTTCTCTTACTCTTTCTGCTTCGCGTACGTTGTTTGCATCGCGTGTTAAGTGATTACGCACACGTTTAATAATGTTATAAGTTTCTCTTAATTATCACAATTTTATGCAGATGACTCGAGAGATTAAAATTACATGGCAAAAACTTTTCAAGCGAAATAAAAAAAAAAATAAATAAATAAATAAAAAGGATATATTTAAAATGTATAAAAACGACTTTATCGTAAAGTCATACTTTTTTTATGGAATATATTTGATTCTACAGAGATTTATACACGTCGTATAAATTTGCGCGGAAAAATATAATTATTTCTATTGAGCATTCATATAAAAACACTTGGAAATTACACGGTTGAGTTTTACATTTAATTTTAAAATTCTATAGGAAATCATGACGAGAATCATTAATACCGAGATTAGTTTATTAGGGATGGATATATCTTGTCGTTTAACTGCGAGCTTTAATTTTAAATTCTTGCACAAACAAGTTAATGTGTTTTATATAAAATATTACGAATCTTATAAAAAATTACGAAACAAATATATTACTTTATTTATCTTTTTTAAAATAAACTTTTATTTTTATTTTTTTTCTGTTTTTTTTTTTTGTTTCGTTAATCTTGCGAAATTTCTTTAAAAAAATAAAAGGTAAGAAATCATTAGCAAAGATATGTAAAAAATGTAATAAATATAAAAACAAGAACGAGAGTATATTGAATATGAAATTTCACAAGCCAGCGGCATGTAAAATCGACGTGAAATCGTTCTAAAAATATGCGAAATCTTACCGTGATGTATAGATATATACACTATATATATATATATGTAAAAACGACGCTCTTACAAACTCAATCGAAATCACTTTGCATCCTTTGAGATACGTTACATTTGCACGTAGGCTCGTAAAGAGAACACGCGAGAGCAGGATCGCTAAACCGCACGAGTACGTGCGCATACGCTTACGTATGGAAACGCGTGCACGCGTAGAAACGCATTCGCGCGATCGCGAGAAGCGAGAGTTGGAAATGCCCCGCTCGCGCTTCGAGGAGCGCACATATCAGCCGCAAACGAGGCGAGTCGAACAAGCGCGGCGACGTTGCTTGATTTACACGGAATTAGACAGGTATATCGCGACCGGTGAACCGCCTGCCACGCCCTGCAAATTGCCTTGTATGTGTCTGCGTTTGTGCATGAGTGTACGAGTTTACCAGTTCGCATCGTCGGCTTTACCTATACGTATCTGTATATATATATATATATATACACACACGAACACATGTTAGTATACATCGTCGGCTATAAGTTCTTGAGCAAATACTCGCTTTTAAAATACGGCTCCACGCCGCTGTAATTAAACGATTGCTTTCGGTTCTATTATTACTTCCTGTTGCCTCTGAGAAAACAATTTTTTCTCTTCTCATTTTTTTTTTTTGTTTTACCTTTTTCGGCGTGAATTTTTTACTTTGAAGTAGTCCGGTTAAAATGATTTTGATTGGTAATAATTAAATTCTTTTTCGTATTCAACATTTAATTTAATAATCGCAAAAAGTTAATGGTAACTTCTGATTGAAAATGAAACGAGTCCACAATTTACATGAAAAATCGTTTATGAAATCAAAGGTTTCTATAAAAGAAATAAAAAAGAATGTTTTCGAATGCAAAAAAAAAAAAATATAAATGAACAACAGAAACGTTCAAGTGAATTTGTAAACAATTCACATTCTCGAAAGCCTCAAGGAAAAGAAATATTCAATAAGTATTTCAAGAAATTTAATCAAAAAATTTCAATAAGTATTTTTAAATCGCTATATAAACATGAATTAAACACTTCGAATGGAAACGTAATGTTTCAAAATACATAAGGCGAAATATTTTCATAAGAATTGTGCGCTCGATAAAATAGGTAAAATAGTACCTTCCGCCTTGGTCTTTTACAGCTTCTGTTATAGATAATCGTCGCGTACGTGTACGAGACGGGCGAGAACTTTAAGCGCGAAGGCACGAATTCATTGGCGATTGTAGTGAGCGAAGCAAGATGAAATGAAATCGCTAGTTTATGAATTCAAAATGACACAATGGCCGATGGCAAATCGCAATAATTGGACCGTTCGCAAATCAGCCGAGCTCGCCGATAACGGGTTACGGTTTAAAAGAGAGAAAGAAAGAGAGAGAGAGAGAGAGAGAGAGAGAGAGAGAGAGAGAGAGGGATAGAGAAAAAAAGTTTAACCGGAACCCCGAGAATACGCGGTGTAAAATTGCGCGGCTAACAAGCACAATAAAATCTACGAAGAAATCGAGTTGTTTTGTATGCAGCTTTTCTCGCGTCTTAACATTACAGTTTACACTCTAAAATCCCGTCGGTTGCTTAAATTCTAACGACTCGTATATGTAAATAATCCATAAAATATGCATATATGTTTACAAAAAATTTTCAGTTTGTTTATTTGCAACGTTTGACAACGTTTCTTTATCATTGATATTTAGAATAATTTACTTCAAACCTGCAAAAATTCATTTTATTTATCTTACCAAAGAAAATAAATAATTCGACAAAATTTATTATTAATTTATTTTTTTTTTTCACGACAAACCAAACAATAAATTTAACATTTTCACAATCGCATTCAAAAATAGAATCGAAATGTTGGTCAACGTCTTCTCTCGCTCGATATGAGCGGAAAAGAGAAGTCTACGAGAGCAAGAGCAAGAGCGAATTCGTTAAAGAGCAATTCCCGCGGCGTGTCGAGTGCATTAACGAATCGGGCGCATAAGTGCCTCACGCGCGCAAGTGCAAGCGCATAAATTGGATCGCGCGTTTGCGTGCGGTTAGCGCGCAAATGGATATATGCAAATGCCGAGCAAGTTGAATCGACGATATAGAGAGGATGGATAAAAGGAAGGGGGAGGGGAAGGGGGCGAGAGAGAGAGAGAGAGAGAGATTTTATATTCTCGCGCCTAACCGACAACGAGTATAGTTATACGAGGAGACAAAGTCGCCGCGGGACGTCAACGCGTGTGCGCTTAACCTCATCCCCTCGCGTCTTTTGATTTTTCTCCTCTCTGCCCTTTTCCTCTTTCTCCTCCTCCTCCTCCTTCTCCTACGATTGCGATTCTAAAGCGCGCGATGAGTCTGGCTCGAATGAAATTTTCCGCAACATTGCATTCGAATGCGATTAAAGCGCCCAACGACGCCGTATATTGGAGACGGAAACGAAGAGAGAAAGAGATCCCTTCTAGTTTTGTCTCCCTCCGCGGGCTTGAATCTACTTCCTCTTCTCTGCTCCTCGAGAACGTACTCTTACGGTTTATCATGATGTGTGATGCGAATATGTACGTGAAATCAAATTGTAAACCTTATGATATAGGGGCTGCTGCTTTTTATTCAACGTATATCAAACTCAATGTATTCTTCGTTATGCGAGTATAATTTAAATTTTAAAGACGAATATGATGGATATTAAAAAAAAAAAAAAAATTCATGAACATTCTCTAACAAACATAAAATTGATCATTAAATTAGTTTATTTTTTGTCCAAGCATTCGGGGAAAAAACAAAAAATTTCGTATACGTTGTCGCTCGTACATCATGATACAATTTATCAAAATTTGAACGTCGGCAAGAATTTGAATATAAAATAGACAGACGTTTTATGAAAGCAATATATTAACCATATTTCTCGTGACCCTTGTGACACAATAAACCAAACAACACACGATATTTTACAAGAACCAAATGGTACGTTCCATATAAAACAAAAATAGTGAATTCTACGAGCGAAAGAGAGAGAGAGAGAGAGAGAGAGAGAGAGAGAGAGAGAGAGAGAGAGAGAGAGAGGGTAAGAGCCACAATAACATAGCAGCGTGAAGTTATTGTGGCAATATTTCGCGCGCGCGAGTGCGCGTATAACCGTCTGCGCGACAACTGCACGCTTTAAAGCAAGAAAACGTTTGAATGCAAATGAGCACACGTATACAGACACACACGCATAGCGAGAGCAAAGTGATACACAAAACATATCAACCAAGACGTAGTGCAAAGAAAAAGAAGGAGAAAGATAGGGGGATAGATAATAAAAAAAAAAAAAAAAAAAAAAAAAAAAAAAAAATGAAGGGACGCATCGCGCGGAAAATTTTGAAAACTCTCGCAGCACCGATGCACTCCTATTTGACTTCTTAGATCATCGATAATTTTAGAATTCACTCGGCCGATCTAACCGTCGTATGTTAGTACGGCTTGCGTGAGTCGGAAACTTTTCTCGATGACGCTCGCAACCTATAACTAATTAAGGCGTAGGTGTGTATGTACATATGCATTTGCATTAAAATTATAGATAAGCCGACTTGATTGCGCGCTCGTTACCGGTAGAATGAGAAAATTAAGCTATTCGGTTCGTTGAAAAAAATTTAACCTTTTTTTTTTTTCTTTTTCTTTCCTTCGTGTTTTCTTATCGGCTAATGCCGAGGAATGTACGGAGACGTGAGCGTCGTGCGCACCGTTAAACAAGAAATCGCGTTTAATTATGAAATTAAATTTACATTACGAAATGTGAAAGGTCCCCGTTGAAAGTCTAAGCGCGCGCTAATGCCTTTTCTCAAAGCGACGTCTTGTCAGCTTTGCTTTCAAACTGGGCGATATCTCGCGATGTTTGACAAGCGCGAAAGACTGACGTCTTCGTTCGACGACGACGAGGAAGTTACACTTTGTCTTCGTATGGATACATTAACCCTTCATTTTGATCTACCTGTTTGAACTCATTTTCATTCAATATGCGACTTTACGTCTAACTTTGATATAATCTTTATTTAATCCTGATTTATCAAATGTATTTAATTTTTACGATTAAATATAAAAATTATATAAAAAAATAAAATTTAAAATGTTTAAAATACTATATCGCAATTTTTTTTTTTTTTTGTCGAACATCTGCCTACGTGCAGATACCATAAACTCCGAAACGCGCGTTTGATTTATCCTTTTGCGCGCAGCTGAAAAAAAAAAAAAAAAGAAAAAAAAGAAAGAGCGCCGTACAAGATTCAATAAATGTATTGTATCGACATCGTTTATCTTGGCCTTTTACGACGCGAAATCATAAATTCCCCTTGCGATCGGAAAGCGAGAATCGCGGCGCGATTCGAAAATGCGGAAACTCACTCCGTGCGCTCGAAACACACACACACACAGCAGAGCCAATGGCGCCGTTAAGAGCAGCGCCTCGTTTCAGCCTTTTCTCTCTTTCTTCTCTTTCTCTCCCTCTCGTCTCGTACATCAGAGGTCTTTGCAGTACGTGCGTGCTAGGCTATCTCAACGCCATAAAACACTCGCGAGCGAGCGACCGTTGCCGGCGCGAGGTGGAAGGGGGTGGGTAAGTTGTGCCGAGGTGTCACCGCAGGTGCGGACATTCTCATCGTAAAGTAAGCTGACGAGCGGCTATATAGAGTGCGGAACCGCGAGAGCGGTACAAAAGAAAGAAAGAAAGAGAGAGAGAAAGAGAGAGAGAAAGAGAGAGAGAGAGAGAGAGAGAAAAGGAAAGGTCCGTTCGACCTAATTGGGGCGTGGCCCTTGCGGTTGCACACCTTTGAATCGCACCAAGCAGTCTCTCTTCTTCTTCACTTCTCGGGTTCGGCCGCCGGAAGACCGAGCGCCTCGATAAGATCGCTGATAAGACAGAGCGCGCGGGGTTCACGTACGAAATGGTTGAAAAAAAAAAAAAAAAGGAATAAAAGAGGAAAGAGAATAAAATAAAAAGCTTTGCGCCTCGCGAGTCACCTTAATGAAGTAGGAGTGAGAGATCCTTCGAAGGATTTTTTTTTTTTTTTTTTATGCCTTCGAGTCTTACAATCGCGATATTGTGCGATTGTAGATCGTTTTTTTCTTTCTTTTACTTTTTACCAGTGATTAACGCGTGTCGGCCAGATCGAAAGGATGATCCATAAGAACGGATTACATCAATATTAGTGCGATATTTTTAAAGCAAAAGAATTCGCTTCGTCAAACGCATAAAATTTATTTATGACAAGTGCCAAATCCCCGACACCGGTTATATCGAGCGTAAAATCTATAAAAATCCAAGGCCCAAAATAAACAGCGATAAGCTTTTTTTTTTTTTTTGCTCATAATCAATGCGAAAAATATGCGCACGGCGTTTGACGTCATAACTTTTTAAATGAGCCACTTCTTTTTCTTCATCTTCTTCGCATATGTATATTCATGAATCGAAATTCGCACGTATCGCGCGCGCACCTTGATTGATCGCGAAATACTTCCATGACTTTTTTGAGAGCTCCGCTTATTTTAATTTCACCGCTTTTTTTTTTTTTTTTTGTTTTATCTTATTTAACGGCGTAACGACGTCTCTGCAATCACCCGTACCAGACTTAAATATAAATATATCGATGACCATCGATAGTCCGGCGAAAAACCTTTTTTACATACCGGTCCACGCGATCGGTAAACGAGCAGTAAGATACGAGGCGAGAGGTGTTTTTTGGCCGACGAAGTTTCCAAAGCCGCGGGAATGATGACGCGAAGTTGGCGTGACGAGCTACAATGATCGGTCGCCAATCGTCCTAGAGACGAATTGCAATGAAAACGATCGGGTCCAAGTGAAAGACAGAAAAAAAAGAAGCGAGAGAAAGAGAAAAGTTGTGTCGCTGGTAATGACCGGTGCGTGCGAGAACGTTTTATCTTCTTCTCCCTATTCGAAAGAAGATTTGCTTTCTCTATATTTCTGTCTTTCTCTCTTCCTTTCTCTCACTCTTTCTCTCCTCCGTTAGGGTTGCGCAGCAAAGCGTTAAAAGGTGGGCAGGTTCCGGCACACCTCCCTGTTAACCGATTGGATCGTTTCTCTCTCGCTCTTCTCTCCGCGCGCGTTTGTTTTCTATCTCTATCTCCCTCTATTTCTCTTCTCTCTTTATTTTGCGAACGAATTTATTGCGCCGCTGGCTGGCCGAGAGCAGTCGGCCTTAACTGTCGGTTAGCATGAACCTGTGCAGCCGATAACGACCGTACGCCTTCCTTGTATTTCCTCTATCTCGCGGTCTTATTTTCTGCCGTTTCGCAGTCCCAATGTACGCGGGGAACAAGCTTTAACGGTATATATATATATATATATATAGCAAAGAGCGCCAACATCTGATGGTATATAAGGAGAATCAAGAAGGAAATGAAAATACCTCGGGTTTGCGGATCGTTCGATTTTTCTTTAATCGCAGGGTCATTAAAAGAAATGCCAAACTGTACCGAAACTCTCTCTCTCTCTCTCTCTCTCTCTCTCTCGCGGAAGCCGTTAAATCGAACGATGTTATTCAAAAGGTTTTCAAAGATAAGCTCACGCGACCATTTGCACAGATAAAGCCGCTGACGTATATAAATTATTTAGAAATATTTATTTATTTATATTTTTATTTTTATTTTTATTTTTATTTTTATTTTTATTTTTATTTTTATTTTTATTTTGCCGTTTGTTTCCTTTCGTAAAATTTATCAACGAGAGCGCGTACATTTATCTGTTTTGTTTATTTATCCTCTAACAGCCGTAATTTGTTACAGATTAAACAATTTGCCGAAACGAATGAGAAAATTTTAAAGCGAATAAACATCGCGTTCCAATGAAGATGTATGCATTTTATAATAAAGAAAAAAATAAATAAGGCAACTCGACACGAAATTTATTACATTCGCGAGACAGTTTACATTGTAAACAGAGACAGCTTCCGTAGAGGAATTCCAGACTAATTTCATACACGACTCATTCTCCATTGAGTCGGTGTTCCCACGTTAAGGGACGATAAGCAACCAGTCGGAGGAAGTATTATTCATTTCCTGCGCTCACCTCAAATCTCGCACCGTAACCAAACATCCTACGTTGATAAGACGAATCCTACGTCGCGGTATATAACCTCTCAAAAATGCAAAGCTCGATTTTCCAAAACGAGACTGTATACGCTGTGTATGCAGTACCGTGAGAAACGTAAGGATGCATTATATACATATTAGATGAAAATGTTTGTACGCTGAGCGAGTTAAAACCTTATAATTCTCGCGCGTGCGCTATTCTATCGATAAATCGTTACATAATATCCTCGAGCAGACGTGCCCGCGCTATTTTTCTCTTACGCCCTAGAATAATCATTGCATCGTGGCGCAACAGCTGTCCAATTGTTGCAGCTTCGATAAATATTTGTTTGTGCGACGCACCGTCCAAGGAGGCGTTATCGCGAATCCATCGACGTGTTAAATTCACCTATTCGAGATTGTACGTGCTTGCGAAATTAAAGGTGCTCTTCTACGATATATTATCTCTGATTTAAAGAAAGAGTAAAAGAATACTTTCAATAAACGTATCTGCTTTTCTTTCGCCGATTACGCGTTTGCTATAAGAAAAAATGGACTTTTCATATCCATTAAAAAAGATGAAAGTTAGAATTAGCTTTTGTTTAATTCATATTACTACCCGTTCATTATCGGCATAAACATTTTTCTTATTCTCATCAAAAAGTCAAAGTCATGAATTTTTTTCAAATTCACGAATTATTTAGATTCGCGCGCACATATATGTATACGCAAATCTATTCTCGGCGCTACATCCAATTGTCGATGAAAAAAAAAAGAAGAAAAAAATTGTCTTTCCTCGACGAGTACCAATGTCAACACGAGTTGATTAGCAGTAAGTCCGGCGTTGCTAATCGCGAAATTCGATAGTCAAGGTCTTCTTTTCCTCTCTCTCTCTCTCTCTCTCTCTCTCTCTCTTTCTTCGTTTCCTCGAAAGTCAGAAAAACGATATAAGATATTAAAAAAAAGGAAAGGAGGGGGGAGGGGATAGGAGCGGAGAAGAACGATAAATCGCAGTTATTAGCGAGAGGATTACGTGGGCTCTCGCGCGAAAGGAAGAGCGGGGGCTTGGCAGACGGATTGGCTGCAAATCCAAAATCCATGCAATCGGAGGAGAGAGAACGAGGAGCCGACTGTAGAAAGGAGACGGACGTTGTTCTCTCGCTCGTAGTGCTACACTCGCGCAGTCCACCGTTGAGAAAAGAGAGAATCATAGCGTAGCGCTTCTCGTGTATGTAAGAAGATTCCGACGCGTGCGCATTGTTAGGGGAATCAGATTAGCCGCAGATCCTGATGTATGTCCTGCCTATGGCCAAATGTTCTCTTTCTCTCTTGCGAGCTCTTTACACCCCCGTGCGTGTGCCGTATTTTCTTTTCTTATGTTTGACTCTCTCCCTCCCACTCTCTATCTCTCTCTTTCTCTTTCTCTTTCTCTCTCTTTCTCTTTGTTTCTTTCGCCGTCATGTGATCTTATGGGGTTTACTTTCCGTCTTTCTCTCGCGGTAAAAGAGTACCGGAATCTAATCCCCGATACTGGGAGTAATACTACTGTTCTTGGATTAAGATCGATGTGACGTTAAGTAACTGCTTAGCTTAGCTACTAGTAGCCATGAAGGTTCACGCACCAAGGAGAGATGAGAGATTTATTTTGCTTTCGGACTTGTGAAAGTGCTGCGATAATGAGATATGCTTTTCGCTCCGTTTTCTATTTTTATTTGAGAGATATATAAGAGCGTGAAATAAAAAATGTAGATAATTTTTACGGTCGGAAGCTATTTCATTTTTATGTATTCACGGTAAAAATCGGTTTATCGATGTTTAGTGAATTCAAAGTAGCATTTATAAAATTCTAGTGTCATATCCTCGATATATTTAAAGTCAATTATGCGTTATAAAAAAAAAAAGAACAGCGTGACATAACAAAGGTAATAAATGACGAAAAGAGACACAAATACATATTTACGACTTTTTAAATCGAAAGAAGAGAGGAGAGGGGATAGGGATTCGTCTTCAATTCACCGATGCGAGATAATCGGGGAACGCGGCGTACACGATAATATTCTTAAACAGCGAGCAAAGAAATTACGAATTCAGAAGGTGCGACTTGTTGCTTTCTACCGTCGGTGGCGGTTGATGCCTCGCCTCGTCTTGTCATCGTTCCCAAACGCCAGCCGCTAGACTCGTCCTTGTGCCGTTTTAATTCAGAGCGCTTTATTCCGGAGGCTGCCACGGTGAATCCTAGCCCGGGACTTCATCAACTTTTCACGACGAGCGTTTGAGTTCATCTACCTGACTGAAGTATAGATAGGATACATAGAGACAGAGAGAGAGAGAGAGGGGAGGGTGAGTGTGTAGGAGAAAGAGGATACGTTTGTCTTTTAACAAATCAACGTGTCGAAACATCTGCGACACAATTTTATCGTTTTGATTTGATTGGCGTTTCAGTTTTTTTTTTTTTTTTTTTTTTCTATACTGTGCAACATTTTTTTTTTTTTTTTAGATTTAAAAGTAGTTGGAAAAGTCGAATGTTTTTAATAAAAAAAGTTTAAAATTTTATTGTAAAATAAAAAAATAAATTATAAAAAAAAAGAAAACTAACGTAAATCTTTTAAAAATGGTAAGGATGTAATTTGGACATTTACAGAATAATTTAAAATCGTAAATTAACATTCACCAGCTCTCAACGAAACGAGTAATCGAAACAGCGCCAATGTCGTTTCCTTTTGCGCGCTTTTCTTTTCGCCTAACGCCGTGGTATCGACTACAAGAACACGGGAGAAACTCCGCGTCGTCGGTAATCACATAAAGCGCGGCATTCAGGTCGACGGGTCCCCGACGTAATTATCGCCCGAGCGGCCCGAGTGAGTAATGTCTTTTTTATCTGGCTCAAAGCGCGCCCCGACTCCTCTCGCGTCATTACTGCCTTCTCTCATTTTCTTTCTCTCTCTTTCTCATTCTCGCTTTTCTTTTTGTCGTTAATGCAAACGCATCTTGCGTTTCTCTCATTTTCTCCCCGGGTTGCTGAACTTCGACCCCCTCCGCGCGCGCGCTCGTAATTTAACGCGTTTTCTCGCACCCTACGAGCGAACGCGACGAGCGTTCGGCATAGTATCGGTTAATGAAATCAGTTGCCATTGTGTGCGCGCAGTGCGTGTGAGAGCAGCGCACTAGTAGCGCGATCGGAGATCCTTCCCCCCCCCCCTCCCTCGTGCAAAAGCGTGCGTCTTAGAAAGACACCCTTGTAAATATATATCTGCCGCACTCTAAGGAATTCGTAAGGGCGCGATAGATGGAGATTTATTTTCACGCGCGGAATTCATTTTGAGATCAAAACTTGTACTCTAGTAACTTTCCTTTGTTTACAAGTTTCATTCGTACGCGAAATAATGCTTGATTTTTGTTCTGATTCTAAGCTATTTCAAGTCTCATAATATTATTTTAAATATTACTGTATACTTTTTCAAATTATAAATAGTGACTTAATTCATTTATGAACTTTAATAAGTACTTTATAAATACAATAAAAATTGTAAATTCAGTAATAAATAAAATGTCTCTACTAAATTTTAAAATATTTAACAAATAATTGATAAAATAAGTTACGAATAATTACTTACAAAATCTGTGCAAAGTCAAGGATGAAGCAGAAAATGAACTTACCTAAAACAAAAAAAGGAGAAAAAAGCAATTACAATAAAATTCAATAAAGGGTAATCCATCATTTGAAATTGAAATCGCGCCGCGCAAGAGAAACTTTCAATCGGAATAAGAGATCGAGAAAAAAAAAGTCTAATAAAAGGCGGATATTTCGCATAGGACAAAGAACGAAAGCGAGGAGAGAGTATCAATTATAGGAGCTAATAGAGGGCGTAGCCGAAGCTACTTGTAAAATTCAATTCGATTCGCGCGCCCGCCGAAGGGAGTCCTACCGAGCTCGAAAGAATGTACATGTACATATATATATATATATATATATACACGTCGCGGTTTACCCGGTGACTGCGGAGTGTGTCGCATCGAAGGAAAGAAAAGAAAGGAACGATTCAGCCTTTGCAAAAGTAACGGGGGAGCGAGCGAGCAATGGTATAAGAAGGGTGAAAAAGGGTGTCGCGCGCTAAGGCTGGAACATCCAAAGGCACGTGGGTTTGGAAAAGAGAATAAGAGAGAGAGAGAGAGAGAGAGAAGGAGGAGGAGGAGGTACCACTACGCGATTCACGCGCTGTCGTAAGGTACGTACTTGGTGGCTTCGGAGGGGTACGAGAGAACGGTATTGTCTTTTTACGGTCTCCACAGGCATCTTCTCTCCCGATGGGATATCGTCTTTCTCTCTTTCTCTCTCTCTATTCTCTTATCTCAACTTCCTTCTTCGATCTCGCACGAGTTGAGAGAGCGCGTCTCGCTCATTTTCCGTCCCAGTCCTCTTCATTTCCTCTTACTCTCTTTCTTTCGTCCACCCCAACCCATTTCGGCTTTTCTATTTGCTTTTTACCATCCTTGTCCCTCAACGTCCGTCTCGGTATTTCGGCATTTATCCGGGCAGAGATCGGCTTTTTACCGGTCGTTGCGACCTCGTCATTCCGCCCTTATCTCCAGCCGTAAGAGAAAGACGCGTCCCGCACACCTTGGGTTCCATTCGCTCCCTTTGTCCCTCTCTTTCTCTTTCGAGAAAGAAGAAGATGCTGCGTGTCTCGAAGAGGGACGATGGGAAAGAGAGAAGGAGCAAGAGCCCGTGACGAGGTCGTCAAATCCGAGGGCGATTGAAAATTATACAGGGATCAGCTTTTACGAGCGCTCGGTTTAGCCGCGCTGACGTGCCGTGAGTGTATATTTCGCTCTCGTCTCTCGCCCGCGTACACGGAATCGTCCCGACGATATACACCGTTGTGTGCTGTGCGTGCGCGACGAGCCAGCCATAGTCGACAAGTCGCGCACGAGTTACCGTGTATGTATATACGCTCACCTTTTTTTTTTTTTTTTTTTTTTTTAATTTCGTGTCATTTACGTGCTTGTACCGGTATGTTAAGTCGTTACCGAGAGACTTTTTATTTTACTATCCTCGAGTTAATGATTTGGATTAAGTCGATTATGAGTATAAACCAGATCGAAATAATAATAATTTACAAATAAATAATTTTCGATGCTTGTTAAAATATTTTACACGCTATTTAAAGACTAATGTAATTTAATCAAGAAATTATACTTCAGATAATTATTTTATCTTTACTTGGCTTACGCGCAAAATTTATAAAAGCAAAATAATCCTTCTTATCTAATATATTATACGAGGCCGGAAGCTTCATCTGGACATGAAATTATTTACTTCAATACAGTAACGGCGTCGGTGTTTCAAGTAGCCGTGTAAGCATTTAACCGATGCTCGTTTACGATATCTAAATCAATATAAGAACATAAAAGTACGTAAGCTTTAATACAAGGCAAGTACATCGTTATTAAGAAGTACAGTCTCAAATCGATTCGTAATATTCTGCTTGTAAAAAAGAAACAGAGTGAATTAACACCGGGGCCTTGTAGCGCGTGAAATTTTTGCGCCAAGTCACTCCCCAATCGATAGTTCGCATCTCGACCGACAACCTGCATATTCTATATATGTATATCGCCACGGAAGTATTTACGCTCTCTCTCTCTCTCTTTCTCTCTCTTTTCTCGCACTATAACTTTTTCCACTCGAAGCGCTTTATAAATAATCCTAGAAGTCGCTATCGCGATATTATACACGCACGCGTGCAATTTTTTTTCTCTCAATTAAATGGCCCGCATGTATTATATACCCGATCTCTCTCTTTCGTAAGCTTACGAATGCGTATACCTACTCATCGCTACACGCTCGTATAAGCGCGTGATTGACTGAAATTTAAAACTCTCTCGCGTTCCTTGTAACGCAGCACCCATCGACACCTTGCGCCGTGAAAAAAAATGCGCACATTACACGCGCAAGGAAATAAATAAGAGTAAAAGCTCTTTCATATAGTACAAGAAGCACGAAGCTACTGTGCGTAAACACAAGCGCGGAAGTATAAATAAAAAATATTGTATCACACCACACCTGCTCATACGTGTGTGTTTGTGCGTGTGTGTGTGTGTGTGTGTGTATTTATATTATACGAACACGCTTATACACTTACACGATGCTTTGCAATAAATATATGCGAAAGTAAAATGCGCGGGACGATCGATTCGACGAAAAGAGGATAATTATATTGGCCGTTAAGGCTCTTACGCTGACGTTTTAATTAAAATTTATTTCCGATGCCGTTCATATAGCTGCGGTTCTCGTGTTTGTTTAATAAAGAGTGTATATACGTGTTGCGTTTTAACGCTTTTAATGTATATATACGTACCGCACCGCGTGTATATCGAAATTTCACTTTTGCGCGCAATGTTTATAGACGCGATGAGAGTACAAACGTAATCGTATGTATATGTATATAATTACGCATATCGACGATTTCGTGCGTTTCTCTTGCTCGAGCTTTTGAATTAATGACTGGATTTAATTAACTAGAGTGTTAAAAAATCTAAATTTTATAAACTTGCGCGCGCGAATCGGTCGATACGTTTGTGTTAAACTGATATTTCACTTGGACGTGACGCGAAATGAATATACGTTCGTTAAATATGTATATCGATTATAAAATCATGCGATTGTCAACATCTGGAATTAAAATTCCCCACGTTGTAATCATAATACTTATCGCAATAATAGCTCTCATCTCTGAAAACAAATTTCCAAAACTAGTGGAAAATTTTGTCGGCGGTCGACGAAAAATAAACTCGCGCTTTGCCGCGAAAGCCGTTAACCGTTAAAACGTAAACCTATTTTGTCGACAAAACTTTTCGAAAATACCTCTCGGGATTCTCTTTTAGCGTGCCGAGGGCAGCGTAGATACTTAACCGCGGATGATTTTCATCGCGTCGCACGCGTCATTGCGATCTGCCCGCGAACTATAATAATGCGGCGAGTCGGATGGCGCATAGTTACCCATGAGCGGCTTCACCGAGCGCGCAATGTTTAAAACGTAGCGGCACGGCGCTATTACCGAGCGTTCCTGGTACCTATCCTCCTCTCCTCCCGAGCTTTTCCATCCCTTTCTCTTTCTCTCTCTCTCTCTCCCTCTCTCTCTCTCTCTCTCTCACTTGCTATATATATATTGTAAAAAAGAGAGAGAGAGAGGGAGATAGGGGCAGAGAGAAAGCCTGCAGACTCCATACATTACCAGCGGAGACAGCCTCAAATTGCTTCATTAGCCGCGAGATATTTTATACAAATTGGGAAGTAAATTACGACGGTGGCGTTCGCGCGCTTACGAGCGAGTAAAAGAGAGAGAGAGAGAAAGAGAGAAAAGTCTCTCGCCTCCGGGCGCAGCTCCGTTAAAAATTCGTAATTGAACCAGGTATAACTGCAGCAGCGAAGAAAAGGGCTGCGCACAGCCGCGGGGGTGGCCAAGGACGCGAGAAAAAGAGAAGCGAACGTGAGACAGAGAGAGAGAGAGACATGGTAGAGTGGAAGAAAAATGAGCGAAACCTGCACGCCGCAGGGACACCAACTTCGAACGACGACGCAGAACTTGTGCACTTGCGCGCTTAAGAGATAGATAGAGAGAGAGAGAGAGAGAGAGAGAGAGAGAGAGAGAGAGAGAGAGAGAGAGAGAAAGAGGAAGAGAGGGAAGAAGATAACGGAGAGATGAAACAAAGTTACATATTATACAGCGACGTCTCGTTTCGCGAACGTTTGAATGCGTAATGATGAAAGTGCCCCACGGTTAGAGTGCCGAAGAGCGATTTAATACGCGATAACGGGATCTTGAACTTGCATGAAAGTTTAGCGCTCGTGTTCTCGAGTAATTTTATAAATTATAGTTATTTTAAATAAAATCGTAATACTTAAATCGAGGAAAAAAAATCTTGTACAGTGCTTAAGTTTTCATCAGTGGTATACGCGCATTCTTTTGTGTAGGTGGAAAATGAAGAAAATTCAACTAAAATCTAATCTACGTTTAGTCTCTCTAATTTGATTGCATTTTATGACCTGAATCAAATATTGCTACGAGTATTGCGTTTGGTAATTAGTAGAGTAATTAGCATTCGGTACCAGGCGCATTAGTCTTGTCTCATTAAACACAGAGAACGTCATCAATGGCTTGTCGACGCTTTTCACTCGAGTAAATTTCATCGACGCTTCGTAATTGGAAAATTTTATGAAAACTTTATTTATTCTATATTTTCTATTACTTCGAAAGATTTTATTTTCAATTATTTTCATTACGCTTTAACTCGATAGATTTTTTAAAAATTGAGTGTGCAATTAAAAAACAAAAAACATGATGAAATCGTAAAATTAAATAATACAGATGCAAGAAAAACATTGCAAGTTTAAAAAAAAGAATAAAAAGAAGAGAACGAAACGACGAATAAATTGGCCGAGTCTCTTAGCCAAGGGTAACGAAGTAATTTCACGTCGTCATTTCCATAACGAGATGATTTTTTAGCCGGCTCGTTTCTCTCATTTAAAAAACATGCTCACCCGCAAGAACCGAAGCGACGCGCACTCGCAAAAGGGCCAAGACGAACATTTTTTCTTCCTCTCTAGCGCTCCAGCGCAACATTCGACTTATTCTCTCTCTCTCTCTCTCTCTCGTTCTCTCTTCCTCCCTTTCTGCCCTTAATTTCCGCGCAAACTTCTTATTATCTCGGATGTTTCCGCGCGTCTCGGTACCTCGCTATCTTTTTCCAGTCGCCTTTTTAAAACAAAAGAATAAGCCATGAGAGATACTTGAGAACGGGAACGGGGATGAAAAACTCCCGAGTCCGCGGCCAAATAAAGAGAAAGAGAGAGAGAGAGAGAGAGTGAGAGAGATACAGAGCGAGATGGAAAAGAGTCGCGAGGTTGGGTTGTAGTAACTCGGCGAAATGAATTGGCGTTTTAATTAAGATGATATCTTGCGCGAGTGAAGTTTATTTTTTTCGCTTCGTCTTTTGCATTATGATATGGCTTGAATTAGTGTGTATTAGGGATACATTGTTTGCCGTAAATGAATCGCAATGACGAAACATAGAATCGTCAGCGAAGTAAACTGATATAATACAATTAAAAAATAAATTCGGCGTTACGTCTATGAAAAATATTTACATAAAATTTTAACACATATTTTACGATAAAATTAATATACTTGGAAATTTAAAATCTGAAACAATACATTTCACCGACCACAAATCATACCAAGATTTTCGAGTAAAAATAGAATAATAGGCCATTATAATGGAAGACGCGGAGGTTGGCAATGGCGCGCGTGCACGCGGACCGATCGATTTCATAAATCGAGTCCCTCATTTTCGATAGGAAAAGCTCAGCTCCAAACGAGGAGGAGGTGGAGAAGAGGTTACAGGTTTGAATAAGAAACAGGCGGAATCGACGGAATCCGGTGGGCGCAAGTGAGGGGAGAGAGGGTGGAGGGAGAGAAGAGGGAGTGGGTGACTGCGGGCGTCGGTTAGCATTTCTTTTTGTTCATGCCAACTATTCATCATCGGTGACATTTTTCGAGATAGAGGGAACTCTCTTTCTCTCTCTCTCTTTCTCTCTCTCTCTCTCTCTCTCTTTCGCTCACTTGCTCGCTCATTTCCTTTTCCTCTCTCTTGCTCTTACTCAGTTGCTTGCGCAAAAGACCCTCGGGGCCTCCTAATGGACTTGGCTTCTTCTTCTTGCGCTCCCTTGCGCGTAGCGAGGACACCCCTTCTCCTTAGACTTCTCTCTCTCTCTCTCTCTCTCTCTCTTTCACTCTATCTTTTTCTTCTCCGCCTACATTTCGGCATCGTTCAACGAAAGAAAGCAAGAGAGAGAGAGAGAGAGAGATTTTAATTTCCAGCCAACGGTCCTGGGGATAATTCGACTCCTTTGCCGATAAGAGTCTCTGGCAGGCGGTGGCGCAACGCCGCGAGTACGCGAGCGCACGGTTTGGCTTACTCTAGGAAAAATTCTTCGGGAAGCTCGCGAAAAATAAATTGCTCGGGCGTCAGAAACAATTTAGCTCGCCGGTGCGCTTTCTTCTCCTCGCCTCTTTCTTTTTCCTTCTTTTCTATCGAAACGAAGAGAAGAAGAATGAAAAAAAAAAGAGGAAAAAAAGAATGGAGGACGGGGGAGAGAGAGAGGGAAAGCCGATGACTTTAAAATCGAGGAAAAGTCAATTATGGCATTAAAGGTGCACGATACGCGGAGGAATTATCGCGGCAAGTAGGCTGAGTCGGGAAATTGGAAAGTCACGATTCTTTAAAGTAATAACGGCTGGACGCGCTATCAGATTCGTCTGTTACTTTTAAGTGTGCATTTATGAGACATTTGACTGAGAGGCGGAGCTGGAAAATTCTTTTTTTTTTTTGCTCGTTATTTGTAAAGTAGCGTTATCTTTTGAGTTGAGACAAAATCTCGAGTAGCTGTTTCCCTTTCTTCGCTAATTTCGTAAGAAAATTATGGATATTTTGAATAAAAGAAGAGCGTTTATTGAAATTAAGAATGGGTGGCAAACAATCGTATCGTTTTCTTTCTCAGTCACCGTATTCTATATATTTCTACGCGATAAGGCTTTATGGATATTTAATATGAAATATTTCTCGAATATTATGACAGGTAATTAGATCTATTTATTTAGCAATAACTTTGCATCGTATAAAAACGATTTACTTCATTTTAAATATTAATTATAGTGTATACTTTTAACATCTGTCAGGTATTTACATGCATTTTTCGAACGACTGCGAAATCCATCTGGCGTACGCGTACGTCCTTAAAATTACACGAGACCGCTTAACGATTTGCGTATATGGAAAGAATTGTATCATCCACCTAATGACAGCTGTTACTTAAAGCTTTGTATACAAATAGACTCGTAATGTCATTTGTACATTACGCGTACTCGAAAAACACAAACTTACCAAAAACTATCTTTGCCCAAAATCGAGGTTTCCGACCACAGTTTAACAAACCACATACATACTTTCCGTACAGTATAATACAAAGTAAATGTTCCCGTAAGTCTTAAAAAGAAGCAGATGAAAAAAAAAAAAAAAAAAAAAAAAAAAAAAATAAGGAATAAATATAAATGGTAGGCAGAAAGTCAGAAAGATTACAAGCAACGACCATTCGACAGACTTCGACACGCGAAGCTCGCTCGGTTCGACGAGCCGCACGCGAGGCTCTCCCGCTCTCGCGGGCTTATTAACGCGCGCGTGGCGACACGAGCATTACACGAAAAAAGCTTCGTTATACGGGGATTATGCGAAGGAGGGATTTACTAAGCGAAAAACGCGTCCTCGTGCTCGAAAGGGAAAGTCATCGTGCGTCGACGACCAATGCCGTGGTGACGCTGCGAAAATGCGTAAAATTTCGTATACGTGTATCAGCGAATGAATATTGGATATTGCGTATAGTGTAGAGAGGGTAGCAACGGATGAAGGATATGGAAATTAAGTATACGCGAGCGAATCGACTAATTTCGTTAGAATGTTATTTTAGAAAATGATCGTTAAAGTGCAGGGTAAATTATTTCAACGTTAAGATATTAATAATTGATGACCGAGAAATTTTGGTTGTCTAAATTGGATTAGTATATTTAAGCGTACGTTATCCTAATTTCAAAATGTATACTTCATAGAGCTATCTGTGCGTTTTAAAATTACCGCACGAGAAAAAAAAAAATAAAAAATCAACGAGTACACGCCTTATCAAGTATTTATAAAAGTGCCTTGAAAACGCTAAAGAGTAATGCGAAAAAAGCTTACACCAAAAGAATTTTAAAAAATTCCACTCTATACCGAGTTCTCCCTCGACGAAAAAAAAAATTTTTTTTTTTTTTTTTTGCTCACCGCGACGCGACGTTTCCGTAAATAATAAATGCTCGTCGCGCTAACGCGTTTCCTCTTTTCGCACGGTGTAACGTGAACTTCAACCCCCGTACAGTTGTTTTACTTGAGTTTTTTTTTTGTTCCTTTTCACGTTCCCCTCCGGAGAATCGTCGGTAGACCGCTTTTCTTCCAGACGCCGCGCGAAAGCTTTGGCTTTCTCCTTCCACTTAGCCTCTTCTCGTGTGACGCGCTGATAAAAACAAATGGCACACATCGCGCGATTAAGAGAAAGAGAGAAAGAGACATACACACACACACACACAAAAAGAGAATGGTATAAGGGCGTAGAGAGGCATCTCCCGTGAGAGAAAAAATAAAGAAATTACCAAGGACGCTGCCGTGTAAACAGACTCAATGAATTCCCAAGAAGAGCGCCGAATAATTCCTTTATCTCCCTTCCCCCCCCCCTCTCTCTCTCTCATTCTCTCCCGCTCTTTTTTATTTTATTTTACGAGGCTTTAACTCTGGCGCACGGTATTTCTTTTATTTTTCTTTATGACTTGTTACTTTTTACTTCATTATGCGGTGCAATTTGATTCAGTCTGTTAAAATTATCTTCAACGATGAGTTTAATGATTATAACATTAATATAAATAAGAATAACGTGAACCTGTATATCATTATTAATTGAAATAATAACTTTTTTTTCGTACATTTAATACAAGTTAATATCTAAGTTTACAAAGCTAATCGTTAACCAACTATTTAATTTTGCATCATAATCTCACTTGTAAAAATAAATTGTTTTTTTTTTTTTTTTTTTGTACATCGCAGAAGTTGAATTAGTCGCGAAAATCGATATACCGACGTTCGCAATAATGTGTAACCGTGTACATATCGATAGGTCATTTTTCAAACTAACACGTATTATTATTCAAATCTCGCGAAGGTCGGCATGGCATTGATCATTGTTGCTTTAAAATATCAATCATTTGACGCCTAACTTATCTCCCTACATCTTGTATTTACACCTACACGAATTACTTTTACCGCCGGGAGAGGAGTTGCTAAATACATTATGCTTGGCTATTTATCCTTTCATCAACGATATTAATCATCATTAGTTATGTAAAATTGCCTAGACAAGTGGCTCAAAATAATACGTTGGTTATTTAATTCTCTTCAGATATTAAATGTTCGATTATTAATCAAAAGCAAATATTTACTCTAAAACAATCGATTTAAAATTAAACAGGTTGAAAAACTTTTTTAATTATACGTCAAATTTATTACTCGAAATACAAGGTAAAGCAATATAATACATCGCCAATCCTCGTTCAATTTAAAAATTCTTATTATTTAATTATTTCGACTCTTCTATAACAATAAATCAATTTTTATCTTTATCGCCGCTTTTTTTTTTTTTTTTTTTTTTTTTTTTTTTTTTTTTTTTTTTTTTTTTTTTTTTTTTACTTACACGAAACACACGTCGTGCGAAAAAAAAACAACGTGAAATGCTTTCCATTAAAACCATTACAATTATAATAATTTTAATTAAAATTGAAGTAATAATAACTCTCTCTCATAAGCGCCAACTTTTCACGGCCTTCCCGTAGCAAACGTCAAATAAGCGGCAACCCTATTAAAGATACTTTATAACGTCAAAAAAATAAAGCACGACGAGCCGCGTGCGCGCGGGCGCAATGAAATAAGAAAAAGTAAGGAGGATACCGGCGGAAAGAGGATTACCTCTCGACGGCGATATAAGATAGTCCACCTGCAGCAACACGCGTGCTCGCGCAAGAGTGAGAGAGAGAGAGAGAGAGAGAGAGAGAGAGAGAGAGAGAGAAGCGAAAGTATGGAGGGGAGGAATATAGGGCCAAAGAAGCGGCTGCTATCGTCGCGGCATAGAATATTCAAGCCTCAATTTCATATCGTCGCGCCGTTAGTCGCGTCGTCATCTCTCGCTCGTGGAGCCTCCCGCGGAGGAGGGATATTAAAAAAAGAAAAAAACGGGAGAGAGGGAGAAAGGGAGGCCGGAAGGAATTACGACAAACCGGGCCAGCCCCGATATTTGACACATAATGGAACGAAAGGCAGCCACGCCACCCGCTTACTCTCTCTCTCTCTTTCTCTCTCTCTCTCACACTCCATACGCGAGCGTCTTCCGATCGTCTTCCTTTTTCTTTTTCACGCTCTCCTTCCCGTACGTCGTCCTCCCTCCTTACCATTCTTCGTCGTATCGTTCCTTTCTTTTCGTTCGCGTTTCTCGCTCTTTTTCGTTTCTTCTTTTTTTTTCACGAGCGCCTTCGCCACATTATGTGCGATTATTATTCATTATGCGCCCTCTCTCGCTATCTTCGCCGTGCGAGACTTTCCTCTTTCTCCCTTCTCGCAGACACGCACGCGTATGTGTATATACTCGTTCTGCGTTTCGACTAACGCGATAGTCGACATGGCGCTCGATGAAGAATGCATGGTGTCCGTACATGTATATGATGCGTCTTGCTTCGGAGTTGTTTTCGCTTCGTTAAATATTGCCGTTGCGCGATTTTAAATTTTTGGTAGATTATAAATAAATTTGTTATCGCAATGATAACGCATTTATTCCAAAGACGATAATGTTGTAAATTGTAAAATAATATTATTAAGGAATTTAATATTTTACTAATAATAAAATGCGATTTCTATCGTGCAGCATCGCGTGACATATTAATTTCATTTAAACAATTAAACAATAGCAAAACCAACGATCAACTTCCAATCGATATACTAAATGAAGTAAATTTAATGTTAATTGAAATCCTTTCATGCGACATTTTTCTCGGAGAAAAAGAAAAAAAAAAGGCCATACACAAACAAGTATGGAATATCGAATTCTAAAAGCTCTATAAATCAGAAACAATTTGTAAACGTAGTTCGCTCCGTGCATATACATCGAGCTTATGCACTTGGTCCGATATAACCCGAGTATAACCGAGGTTCATCATTGCGTCGAGTGCCGGTACGCGTATAAATACGCGTTTAGTCAGGCCTGATGCGAGCTCGTATAATACGTGAGCGTAGCAGTTTACGCATATATTTATAAGCAGACTTATATTACGAAGGCATGTATACTCTCAATCTCTCTCTCTCTCTCTCTCTCTCTCTCTCTTTCTAGCTCTTGGCTTTCTTTGCATACGCGTTGAATTGCAAATGGCGCTCTGCGAAAAGAGAGAGAATAAAAAGGGAGAGAGAGAGAGAGAGAGAGACAGAGAGGGCCGAAAACCAGTCAGAATTTCGCGTGGACGAGCAATGCAACGTCCAACCCCCTTCCTCCTCACAATTCAACGTCTGCCTACCGATGTGTCTCGGTTTAACGCGCATGTGCTCTTCCTTCGCGTATATGACTATGTGGATATGTGTGCAAATGTGTATAGCACTCGTCTTCTCGTATTCGACTCTTTTGCCACTTCTTTGCATACTGAATACGCAGTTAAGATTACGAAACTTTGACGTTTATTTAATTTGAGCATGCGGTTTGATGCGTAATGCTTTTTTTTTTTTTTTTTTGTAAGCGTTTCGAAAAAAGTTGTTGCTTTGCTTTTGTACTTTATGTTATTGAATTATTTAACGTTTATTATTTGTTTTTTTTTTAATTTTAACAAAAATTAAATTACACGCCCACGAGTTACGAACGCGCTTTTTTAAAACTGAATTTGAAAGCGGTTACAATTTCATGATTTTATTTATAAATTTAATTTGTCATGCGCATAAATGATATTTTTCAATTTGCGATCATTTAAATTTCTCAACTTGATTTAGAGACGCGTAAAAAACGATGAAAAAACGTCGCGCAATTCACAAAACGACGCATAAAAGATTTTCATCCGCACTTTATTTTTTCTTCTCTCTCCATTCTCCTCGCGCCGCAATGCGACACGCGCTCGCAAGACTGCGTGAAAGTTTTCGAGACGGCAGTCGACTTCAACGCTAACTTACACAGCGCGCGACAAAGACGCGTAGCTAAGATAGAACGTAAGTCTTCGATCCCTCCCCTCTTCGTTGGTCTCATCTTCGCGTATATCGTTATGGTTATGGGATCGGGCAATAAGGCCTCGTACAAATAGTTATATTCCTTCAGAAAACGAGCTTATCTCGCGTCGACCTCATTTTCTTTTTCATTTTTTTTCTACCTATCTTTTTTTTAGATACTCGCGTGTGTGTGTATATATATATATATATATATATATATATATATATATATATATACATACGTATGATATCCGAATATTGACTATCTCGCAGGAGAGAGAAAATAATTTAATACGTATGGAGAGATTGCAAATTTTTTTTTTTTCATTTTTCGAAGATTTCATTATTCATGCACCGTTGCAAACGCCTATGAATAATAATAAAAATTTAAATATTTATACGCGAGAGAAGAGGAGGATGAAAAAGTTGAGAGTGAAAGAGAAAGATACCGATATTCAGCTGATGCGGTTAAAAAAATCGCGCGAGAGCTATATAACACTAGAGGTGTGCTTTTTATAATGAC
This sequence comes from Chalcis sispes, assembly GCA_949987625.1. NCBI lineage: Eukaryota > Metazoa > Arthropoda > Insecta > Hymenoptera > Chalcididae > Chalcis > Chalcis sispes. Next base: position 10,451,752 of record OX465097.1, read on the forward strand.
TCGACATAACCGTAGGAGACAAAAGGGTTCATTTACGCAAGAACAGGTGAATCTTGCTCGAATCTCCCAATGTAATCACGTGCACCTTTCCTTCGCTTGTGCTCGCTGTGCATTTGTCTATCTCTCTTCTATATACTTCACTTTACGTAAGAGAATTCTTCTTCGTATTTGAAAATAAAAAAATGAAAGATACAGTAAAAAAAATACAGGTTTTTTAACAATCAATCATTATAATAAAATATTAAAAGTAAATTTAAGACTTTAAAAAAAATGAGCGTGAATTTAATTTCCGAAAATTCATGAGCAACCTTCCATTCGCTTTCGGTGGGATGACGACAATCTTATACACAAAGCAAACGACGAAGCGGCAGGCAATCCGGCACATAAAGCGAAAACAAAGCCGTCGGTCCAATTACGAAACTTCTTCATTAGTCTTGCGGGTCCATCTCTCTTTCTCTCACACTCTCTCTCTCTCTCTTTCTCTCTCTTTACGGTAAGCGAGCGAGCGAGCGGACGGGCGCGCGCATTTAACGCAAATTTCGCGGCGGCGAAGGAGACGGCGGCTCGGCGTCGTCTTGTTCCGTCATCGCCTCCTAAATGCCTCTGTCATACATTTATGTATATTCAAAGCCTCCTAAGTCCCCGACGCTAGTAGCTGTCACCAAGGGCGCCTCTTCATCAGATACCGAGACACGCTCGGATCCATCCCTCTCCCCGTTTCACCCTTTCCCTCTTTCCTCCTACTCTTCCGTCCAACCATCGAAGAGAGAAAGAGACAACTACAACGAGCGAGAGAGCAAGCGAGCACGTTTCTACAAGGCCTTCCTATTACGGCGAGCTCGACCTTAAGATATTAAGTACTTTACCCGCGATTAGATCTCTCATTGTGCCGTGCCGGTGTCAGACAAGCGCTTCGCTATAGTGAGTCTGTGTGTAAGAGAGAGAGAGAGAGAGAGAGAGAGAGAGAGAGAGAGAGAGAAAGAGAGAGAGAAAGAGGAGGTATATGAGCGAGTAAGTTGAAATCGGGGGACACGAAGATGTATATATACACAATGAGAGGAGGCCTATACACAACACGACTAACAGCGCGAGTGAACCGGGGCTTGCTAATACACGTGCACGTGATCCTCGAGAGGCTGAGCCAAGGACTAGAACATGAGTGCATGACTCTCTCTCTCTCTCTCTCTATCTACATGCATGTGAGTATATGTGCATACGATAGGAGAATAATAGAGAACGATTAGAGTTACATAAAATAGTGGTTCTTGTTTTTTCTTTTTTTTTCATGTTTTCTTTTTTTAAGAAAAAAAAAAACAATAATGGCAAAACTGTTGCAGTTCGTAAATTTTATGTAGGATGAAGAAGAAAATTGAGTGACAAGGCTTATGTGCATGTGTCGTAGTTTTTGCCGATCAAACGTTTTAATTTATTATGAGAATAGAAACAAAGTAACACAATGCATAATATATCAATTTTATTAGTTCGACACTTTACCCACATTTGTATTATTAATTGTAGTAGATTTGTCTCGATACTTACGTTTGACTTATGAAAATAACATTATAAATATATTTAAAAAGCTAAAAATTGCTAATAAAAAAAAAAAAAAGAAATAACATCTATATATTACTTCATACACATAACGCGAGAAATGTTACGAATAAATAAAAATTACATTTTCTTTTCTAATTATATAAAATCAATGTACACACTATTTTCCTTCAAAAAGAGAGCAAACAGAGAAGGAAATAAACTTTGGAAAAGCCATTAGAATTCTAGCACGCCGGTACTTTTAGTTCTCCGACAAAAAATATATATATATATATATATAAAAAAAAAAAAAAAAGCGAGTGACTAAAAGTCGCTGAAAAAGGAATTACACAAAAGCTGGAACGTATAAAGCGCTCGCGCGCTTGCTTGCAACAAAGAGAATGACGGTTTGAAAACACGAGCGAACGGGGGATAAAAAAAATCCCAGTAACGTAAAGAAGACGAGGAAGAAGAAGAGCGCGGGTTAAACTGAAAATAAAAGGCAAAAGAAAAGTGGTGACACAGGGGAACGAAAAAGACGTAGAAAGAAAGATAAGGGAGGGAAAGAGAGACTAAAAGAAAGAGAGAAAAAGAGAAGCTCAAAGACAATGCCGAGTTAAGAGACAATTGCTCAGAGCGACGAAGCTCCTTCTAACTGCTGTATAATTTCCTGCAACGACACCTTCATTGTGCGGCCGCCCGTTTTCATTCTTATCTGCGCAACGACGAGAAATAAGGGCTGAAATGGGGTCGTCCAACTAAGGAAAGACCGAATGTACGTACGCTCGCGAGAATCGGTAGACGTAAAAGAAACGAGCGCGAGTCTTCGAATTCGCCAGAAATTTACCCGGAAGTCTATGGAAAAGAGAGAGAAGAAAAAATGGAACTTCTCTCCTTCTCCTACTTTTTTACATCCCGCTTGCACGAAAATCCTTTCGAGTAATCCAGCTCGATGCGCCTTTTTGCCTCGGCGAATTAGCGATTATATATATATATAAAGACGTAGGGAGAGGATCGCAATCACAAATAAAAGTTTTAGGGAAAATTGAAAGGGGATCGTTTTGTACGATGTTACTCACGTAGAAACCGAGGTAAATTTTCATGATAATGACCCCAATTAAGGTTTGACTTACCTGAAACAAAAAGAAACATGGAATAATTAATACACTAATTCAAAATGAGTAATTTCATTGGTAAATAATTATATACATGTAAAAATTATATACATATAATTGATTTATAATAATTGTATCTTTTTTTATCGAATGTATAAATAAGATTTAAAAAACATTTCAAATCAATTTAACAATATAAAGTGTTAAACTCAATTTCTGTAAATCATTCCAACCTTGATAAAACAGTATTCCATTGAATGAAACAAACAAAACTCTTCTCAAGATCGTTTCATCTATACAAAAATACGCATTGAAACCATTTCACGATCCTCTAAATCAATCGAAATCGTTGAGCCACGAATTGCATTGAATAGCCGTCGTCGCGCGCGACCCATTCGCGACAATCGCCAAAGAAGAGAGAAGCTGCGCCGTTCGCGATTCCACAATTGCAGCAGCAATGAGCAGCAATCGTCTCGCTTCCTCGAAAAATCGTCGAGTGGTAAAGAAGACGCGCACACAAACACATACACATAAATGAGAAAGAAGGGAGAAGTTCCGGGGATTCTCTCCCACGATCCGAATCGCGTACGGAGGACGACGACGACGACGACGACTCGTTTTCAATAGAAAGCAATCGTACGCGATGAAAAAAAAAAAAAAATAAATAAATAAATAAAAAAAAAAAGAAAGAAAGAAAGAAGTAAAAAGGGTCTCCAAAACTCGAAGAGAACGGCAATCCGGTACATCCTTTGCTCCGCGTGTTTTCCCCACTCTGTATATATATATATATATATATATATATATATATATATATATATATATATATATATATATATATACACATACACACACACACATGTGTGTCCGTCCCTCTTGAGTCTCTCCCCTTTTCCAAGTTATACACGTACGTAAGCGCGACGCTCTGGGATTCGGTTTCTTTTTTCAAAGTCACCGAGCGAATACCCACTCGAATCGTGCGACAATAAACACACTCGGCCGATCGGCTCGTGTGTGTACACATAACATATATATCGAGAGATGGTATGCGCGGAAGATTCTGTATGTATATAGAAAAAGAGAGGAGAGATAAAAGAAGAAAAGCGGTGAAAGAGAGAGAGAGAGAGAGAGAGAGAAAAGCGATCGTTGCATAATGGGCAAAAGCCGGCGAGCAGATTTTATCAGGCTATACCGATTTGTAGTAAATACGAGTATACGCGAATGTGCGTGTGCGTGCGTATGCGCTACGTGCCGCGGCGCAATGTATGAATGGAAATTTTACGGCTCGAATGAAAACGTTTAGCACGCCGGCGCATTGTGGACGCGACTCGCGTGTGTCATTGTATCGATACAACACACATACGAATGTATAAATAGCGAGAGAGAGAGAGAGAGAGAGAAGCGTTCCCGCCGCTCTCTTTCGGCCAACAACGAGTCGGTCTCTCTTTTCTCTTCTCCGTGATCGCGCGAGAGTGGCTAAATTGCTCTTAAGGATTCGTATTTATTGTGTCGATGCCCCATGCGCCATACTCGCGCGCTTTCGAAATTCAACTGCATGTGAATTAGGTCGAGCTCGTTTTGTCGAATTGAATTGTTGGCTCTGGTGCACCGTAAATCCCTCCGCTCGTGACGTGAACTTGTTCCATTGAAATGCGCGCATTACGATAAAAATCTTATTTAATGTTGATTCTGATTTTTTACGCTAAATTTATTTTTCATTATTATGTTAATGATGATTAATTCAAATTAATTAAGTATGCGCGAATAATTTTCTATGAATAATTTTGATGTTTTGTAAAACAAAATACAATTCGGATTATTATTATTATTTTTTTTTTTTTGCATCTAAGGATCAATCATTGATCAATGCTTATTTATAATGTCAAAAAAATAATAATTTTGAGAAATATCTCATCGTTAAAAAAGCAGCCGTAAACAAATACAAGAAAAAAAAAGTTACAATTTCGCCATAAAAAAGAACGAAAAGCGTAAAATGCAAAGCGGTGGTAACGACGATCGCGATCGCTCGCGCATTACGTAAGTATTTCTCTCTCTCTCTCTCTCTCTCTCTCTCTCTCTTTCTCGGCGCGCCGGCTTTAATTAAGATGCACCTCTCGGCCGTAAATTGGCGCTTAATTCCACGTTGCGCAAAAAAAGAGACGGCGCGGCAACCGTTGCAGCCGGCTTACTCTCTTTCTCTTTCTCTCTCTCTCTCTCTCTCTATCGTATTCTCGTCCCGGACCGATTTGTTCGCCGGCGTAAGCGCGCGCGGCGCGTCCCTTTCCTTCTTATATTCTCTCCGTGTGCCTTTACGAACGACTCTCCTTTCTCCCTCTTGCACGGGAATCGCTCTCGCGAGCTCGATAATTCTCATCGGCGGCGATTATTTTAATTACCTATACGTTGCGCACCCGCGCGGCTCACCTCGAAATTCCCGCGCTCGTTAATTGGTCGTAACTCGGCGAGTTACGCGCCTTGCGCGTTTATCGTCTTTCTTTCCTCCCTTTTCGTCTCTCTCTTTCTCTTTCTCTATCTCTCTCTCTCTCTCTCTCTCTTTCTCTTCCTCTCTTATTTCTCGTTGTTCGAGTTTGTGACGTGTGTATACATTATACCTTAATTACGATTTAATATCGTTACCTTTTTTATTTTCATTCTCGTACCCATACGAGACAAAGTGGAATGTCTTCTAACTTACATTTTGGCTGTATAAATGCGTTGATAAAATATTTACAAAGTTGAAGAATAAAACATTTTCTTATTGAACAAATAAATAAGAGATCTAGCCTAATATCAAACCAAGTATATAAAAAAAATTCATCGAAACGATAAATACGCTTCGAACCAAAAGTCGATGTGAGCACAAGTATTTCAAAACATGGAAAAAAAGATCCAAAATAAGCAAGGGAGAGAAAGGTCACGGATAGAGAATAAGCGATCTACGCCGGGCACTTTTACTCCGCGCCCATTGTACTTACTCGCTACGCAAGCCGACCGCAAAATCAGCGTTTGAATGAACCAAGCTCTCAGGCACAATGCGTATACGTAACGCAAACGCCAGTTGTCCCGCAGGAGCATCACCCCGTCGGCAAATCCCCTTTTTTTCGTTCGCGTTCGCTCTTTTCTCTTTATTTTCTCGGCCCATTGAAGTTATATCCTCGTGTTATACCTATACACCGACGGCCTCGTTTTAAAAGCGCGCGCGCGCGCGCGCACCGATGCGTGATGGGCGAGGGCAGCTCGTCCCTTGCATCCTTTTTCCGTGTTGCGCCCAACAACGGAGAGAAAGAGAGAGGAAGGACACCCCTAAGAGACACCCTCGAAGGTACTGCACGAGGGGCATTGTTGAGCGCGAGTAAAATATCCAGCGTGTGCGTGTGTGCGTGCCTTTTGCGGGACTGCATTTCTATGGATCGGCCGGTAGGGAGAAATGGGATATTTGCATGGGATTGGATGAAAAATCGAAGGAGACAACGGCGCGCGAAGCTACGCGTCAAGAGTCAGAAGAGCGTAGAATGCGTTTCGTTTGGCTATTTTCTTTCGCCGTGAATCGGCCGTTTATAATTTTTTCGTGTTCGATGCGCTATCTCGATTAAACGTTTCGAATTAAATAAAAAGCTGATTTTAATAATTGTATGAAAATTTAACTGAAAACTAAAACGATAAATTTTAATGAAAATGTAATACCATAAAGTAATGCGTAAAAATTTATCGATGCTCGTTTGCGTTCCATTGTACGAATTAAAATTTTTAAAATCAAATACATCGAGCAATATCTTTTAACTTGATCTTGTCTCTTACATCAACGACGTATAATTATATTCTCAATATCTCTTACAACCAAAGCTTCCAATAAATATCTTATCTGCAAAATAAGTCTATCGGGAAAATAAAAAACAATTTGCAATGATTTTCTCGTTTCCAATGAGCGTTGGAGAAACGTCGCTATAGTCATCGTCGTCGTCGATAAAGATAGGAAAATAAGACACGGATCCGTATAATGGTAAATTTTCAATTAAACATTGGATATATCGGTTCGATTGCGAGTTCAGGCCGACGGCTGGTTCGCGCAGTACTATACATATATACCAGCAGCTTGACGTTACACAGAGAGCGAGAGAGAGAAAGAGAGAGATAACGAGATAGCTCGGGAAGCGGAGAGTGAAGCGAGAGGTTTATCTCTCTCTCTCTCTCTCTCTTTGGACGGACTGATCGGTACAGGCAGATAAGCCTCTTACGTGGTCCAATTGGCAATTACTTATCGCATCGGGATCATTACATAACCTCTAACAGCTTCGTACCGGTCCACGTGCAATTAGACGCCTTACGTCACATTATCCGGCGCGCCGTATACGTGTATATATATATATATATGCGTGTACAGACACTTACGTAGACAAGCGTATTTCATACACAAATACAAACAAGAATGCGGGAATTCCCCGTGCGCTATTAAATGCACCGAGCATCCGCTTCCATGAGCGCGAAAATATAAATGCGACTCATCGGCTCGTTCTCGTTTGCTTCGTAAGGAGCAATCGATCGGTCAAGATAATACGGCCCGAATGCCTTTGGGCTTCGTATGTGAAACTATGTCGTGTAGGCGAAAATAACAAAATCAAAGCGTTCATTTGCGTATACATGTAATATATTATTTTCCTTCATTGTTAGACCGGAGAAATTTCTGCATGGGTGTGCGACGTCGCGTAAACAAAGACCTTGATTGCAATATGCATGCGTGATTAAAGTGCCTCTATATCCGTGTTACCACTTATGACTAATAAATATGTTCTTTGTACTTCCACGCGGTGGCAAAGCTTTGAGATCTTCCTTCTCGAGATAAATAAACATTTGAATTCCTTAGGATTTTTATTTATTTATTTATTTTTTCTATATTCTTTACTACGTCTTTAAGACAATCTTTGCACGAGTTATTAGTAAAAGGAAATATTACGATAATTACGATTTTCTCATATTTTATAAGTCAATCAAGTCTAGGTGGCTTATTATCCTATGTAACAATATCAACTTAACCCTCAGTTGTCACGATAAAATTACTCATCGAGCGATTAAGCCGAGTAATCGGGCAAATTTAAGATTTCTCAAGATAACGTCGAGAGCAATTCTACCAAGGAAATCGTGAGGATTTTGATATTCGCAAGGTAGAAGAAGAAGAAGACTAAGAGATAGAGCGAGAGAGTGAGAGAGAGAGAGAGAGAAAGAGACAAAGATGTCAAATTGCAGCCGAAAATTAATTAGTATGTATTACGCTACGCCCGCATGTCCTTTTACGGCCCATTCAAATTTGCGCATAATGATATGCCGACCGCGTACTTTCAACACGAAAACCCGCCCGGCGCGTTCGGCGTATTATATAGAAACTCGGCGCGAGCGCGCGCGGTTACGAATTCCGGCGCCGTAAGCGCGTTTTCGATCATACACGTCGCTGGATTTCGTTATTACCGAATTTAAAAGCGATTTTATCTTTGCCTCCTCGCCTACTCGAAACGCCACGAACATAAGTAACGATCGCTTGTACCTTGAATAAGACGCGCTACTCGTGTTCGATTATTATTGTGATTTTATTCAATTCTGTTGGCAATTATTTTACGAGAAATCACGAGCGACGGATAAAAAAAAGAAATAAATTTTCTATTTCGTATTTTTTGGAAAAAATAAGTTAGTTCTGCTAGATTTTAAAATCATTCGATCAATCTTATACTTTGAAATGAATAACTCGTTTCATAACTATAAGCTCGTGGCATAAAAATAAGAGTGCAACCGTGCTTAACTCTAACATTTATATTACCATCAAAAAGCAATTAAAATACACTGAAAACACTTAACGTCACTTTATTGAATCCCATACTCAATCACGTGGATCTTTGCCGCTTTTATATATACGATACTCTTGCCAATTTCAAATCTTAATTTCAACGGCATCAACGACGTTTCATTAAATTCTTAATTACTAGTATAAGGGAAAGATTATATCGTCGTTGAAACTTTTTAATTTATCGCGTGACCCAAAAGAACGAAAAAAAGAAAAAAAAAAGGAGGAAGAAGAAAAAAGAAACAACGCCACGGAAAGAGAGAGAGAGAGAGAGAGAGAGAAAGAGAGAGAGAGAAACGAAAAATCGAAGGAACGAAAGACGAAAGCGTGATAAAAGCTCAAATTTCCGGATAGTTCGAGTACGAAATTTCTCGGGGTCAAAAATCTTTTCTTCTCTCGCAAGTACGTTTCATCGATAAATAAGAGCGATGCAGACGACGACTATGCGCGCGAAGCTTTTAAACGCTTTGATTGACCTCGTAATACCAGTGTTTATTTGTTGTCTTTTTTCTCCATCGAGCGGCACATGTCAGCGGCAAAGTGAAACGGTGCCTTGAAAAAAAAAGAAATAAAAATGTATTCGAATCGCGCGCGTCGCTCTGCATTAGCGTCGTCCATTGATTTTCCTCACGCTTTATCTGGCCGCTTGATCTTCCTCGCGTTCTTTCTCTCTCTTGCTCTCTCTCTCTCTCTCTCTCTCTCTCTTTCCCCTCACTTCTCTTTCTTTATTTTTCTCCCAATCTCTGTACCTTAGGATATTAACTCGTAAAGCTATTTTCGTGCTCGAGAACGGGAGGATTTTTTTTGTACTCGCGTATCGAGCCATCTCTTACCGCGATATGAAAGTAGCGCTCGTACATGTAAATTAAAGCACGTTTTGCTTTCTACCCTTTTTTATTTTTTTTTAATTTTTATTATTATTATTATTATTATTATTATTATTATTATTATTATTATTATTATTATTATTATTATTATTATTATTATTTTTAACAATTTTAGTTCGTTCGCGATTTTCAAGAATTGCACGGTAACGGTAATGATTATGTAATTATATTTACTTTCAAGTATATAAAAGAACAATAATTAAAATAATTGTTTTTCAAAGTATATATATAATTTTAAATTATAAACGTTATTCAGAAACTTTTAAACATTGTATGTTCCAAAACAATTTGTTCCATTATATAAATACAAATAGAGTATATCATATTAGTTAAAAAACGTGAGCACGAAAAAAAAAACATAAATACTTTCACGAATCGTTCAAACGGTAGCGTCCGCAAACGCGTCGGTGGAAAATAAAGACACACGCGCGTACAAAACCAACTACTCCCGGTGTGTGTGTGTGTGTGTGTGTTTACGTAGTCGTTGCGTAATGAATTTTTTATTAGATCGGTGGCTGGCCACGATGATTAGGGTACTTAGTGGCACACTGCGGCAGAGAGCGATAAAGTTTAAGGGCGCATTTACGCGATACACGCAATAAAAGTCAAATCGCCAAGCATACGCGAGAAAGCGACCGTGCGACGGTAACGAAATAGCGAGAAAGATATATATATATATATATATATATAGAGGAGAGAAAAAAGCACGCGTCTGCGGAACAGACTTAGCGCCGACGTCGATGACGACGACCATGTCGAAGAACATACGCAAGAGAGAGAGAGAGAGAGAGAGAGAGAGAGAGACCGAGAGAGTTGCTTTTACGAGCGGTACTTTGCGGTTTTAGAAAAGTTTGCCTCGAGCGAGTTACGTATCTTCTCTCGTTTCTCCGACCGAAATATATCTCTCCTTTTTCTAATAGGAATCGATAGCTTATACATTTTCATCATTGGCTTTTAAGTATTTGTTTGAATAAGTAATGAACGGGTTATTCGAGGTTTTGCAAAATTTTCTTTCGGCATAAGATATTTTTAATGTTGAATTTTTATAAAGAAATATTTAATCCAATTGTATTTCTAACTTATTCCCCATTAATATTTTATGCCGTGAGAGTCGATTGAATTCGCGATTAAATATTCAATAATTAGATATATCTATCGATGCATCGATTATTAAATAAATAACCATCGATTGTTATAATAAAGACGAATATAAGCAAATAAAGCAATTTATAAAACATTTTGCTCATCTCTTCATTTTTGTTTCGTTTTTTTTATTTTTGTTTTATCAATGACGGAATCATACACACAAATCAATGAAAGTTTTCGCCGACGATTAATCGCACGCTAAACATCGCATTCGCTCTCCAGACGAGTCTAAACATTTCATCCAAAAATCAACCAAGAGAATCAATCAATCTCGGTTCATCCTTACAACCAAGAAGTCCGCGAATGCAACGCGCGAGAGAAGCTACACCGCGATTATATATACAAAAGAGAAGTACACGACGGCGACTACGGCACGTGTGCGCCGTTCAAATTATTTTAACGTGCCATGGCAACTTCTTTGTTTTGACCGAAGCACTCGAATAAAGTCGCACGGAGAAGAGAAAAAGAAGACCGAGATTTTTCGTATACAATCCTCGTTGGTCATCCAAGATTTTTGCGTCGTTATATGTGCGGCCAAATCTTACGCTTGAATTCTACGCTCCGCTTCGTTTTCTATCGTTATTATTTTGCATTGGATTTCTTTTTCCTTAACCGCTTGTATAAATATTTTTTTCTTTGCGTTTGTGAATATGAAGCTGCCGATCGAGGAATAACCGGTTTGGCACAAATTCATCGATGATGATGAGGATGACTCCTAGTTTATAACGTATTTCGATTCACATTCGTATTTTTATACCTGATTTTCAACTGGGGAAGTAGGAAAAAGTGGCGCGCCTTGAGTCTTTTTTTTCTATTTTATTTCTATCGCTTAGAATTTTAATTTTCGCTCGAGTTCATAAAAAAAAAAAAAAAAAAAAGAAAGAAAAAAACAGTCTTCCTAAAGAAAAGGATTTCGGTCGAAGAAAAAGAGAAATTCTCGCGGATATCGATGCGAATCAAGAAATCTGACACTTTACGAACGGGAAGAAAAAGTAAAGTCGAAACGTCGAAGCTCGAGCTCGCGCGCACAGACTCGATCCTTTCGCGCATATTTCGGCCCTTCTCTCTAAGTCGAATAACCATGAGTCAGGCGCTATTAATAGCCGGAGCCCGTGTAAAAATACATCGTACATTCGTCTTTATACCGAGCTCTCGCGAGCGTGAAAAGAAGAGCAAGAAGAAGAGGACGAAGACGACGAAGACGACGACGACGACGACGATGATGGCGACGACTATTCGCAAAGAAGTTGAAAAATGATGCGAATATTCGATGCCACGTGGCGCTATGTGTGGTCCCTCGATTTTCTTTGTATTTACGAATTTTTTTTAAACGATCAATGTAAGAGAAAGCACTACAAAAATTTGCTTCGATTAAATTGTTTACGAAACATAATTCCAACTATACTACTAAATCGATACATTAAATTTTAAAAAATTTATTAGAAATAAAACAGTGCAATTTTTGTAACAATCATTAAATATTTTTACATAAAAACATTAAAATGTATGCCAAAATAAATTTTTATTATTAATTTTTTTCAAACGATTGCTTCATATTATATGCAACAAAATTTTTCAACAAAATTATAAAAAAATGTTGATGATATCAAAAATATGTTACGTCTCATGAGTTACAGTCGAGATAGTAAAAATTAAAATTATTTTTCCTAAAAGTGCGTAAAATAGTAGGTCGCACCGAGGAAGCAAAACACCGAGGCTGTCGCCAAGGGATTCCCTCTTTCTCTCGCGATTCTTTCCGAAGACCTTGCCGAGAACTAAGAGAGTAAGAGAGAAAGAGAGGGGGAATAAGAGAGTGACTTCGTCACATATATATATATACATATAGGGTAAAAACGTAGGCGCTCTTGCGCTGCTAGGGTGAAATGGTACGACACGAGCCGGAAGAGAGAGAGAGAGAGAGAGAGAGAGAGAGCGGGTTCGGCAGCGCTCTTCATCCCTCTTGCTCTCGTCACGGGAAAGTTTCATCATCGCCACGACGCAAACTCATTCCGCCTCCTTCGATGCCGCTCCTCCTCCTCCTTCTCGCGTTCTCGAGCTCAACTCGGCTCAGCCAAGCAGCTAGTGCTGAACTTCAACCAACAACTTTAGGTCTCCTCCTCGTTTATTCCGGGTGACTGCACTTTCCCTTCGCTCCGCAACAGCCACCGGCGCTCCCGTCCCGCCCCGCGCGCTCGCCGCTTCTTCTTCTTCTTCTTCTTCTTTGCCTCCGCCAACCCTCCCCCCGGACCGCGGAGCAATTTCGCTCGATGCGCCTCCTTTTTCTCTTATCTCCTTTTCCGTCTCTTTCTTCCCGCTTTTCTTCTCTCTCTTCTTTACTCTTCACGGCCACTTCGCCGTCCTCGACTTGCTCTCGAGAAACGTAGCCTCGAATCGAATGGATTCTCCGTGGATTCCTCGCGGTCTTATGTAGAAGGGGGTGCATGTGTGTACGAGTCCCTGGAACGTGTCACGTTCCGAGGGATTTATGGCGCGCGAATGAGAAATCCGGGATGTGCGAACGAGAAATGAGCTTCGTCGCTTCGCAAAAATTGCGTTGTTCCATGAAGAGAGAAAGGGAACGGATCGACTTTTTATTCCATCTTTCTGATTAGATCGTTTAATTAAGCTTGTTATTATAAGGATACGAACCAAAAAGTAAACATAAAAAATAATTCATCGATTGCCTTTAAATCTTAATGTATGAATCATGAAAAACGAGATGAAATATTATAATTTAAACAGTTATTTTAAAATTTTAAATTAATTCAAGTATAAATAAGCAATTTTATAAATAGTTAAAATATCTAAACGAGTCAAAAATTGTTTACACGAAAGCAGCAATTTTTTCAACTTAATTTTACTTTGCTTAACGATTGCATTAAAATATGCTATGATAAAAAAAATATACTTATGCTAATGTAGTGCGCACGAGGAAGATAAAACACTAATGCAACCGTGTGACTCATCATAATTTTTTTTTTTTTAACCGCAGCAGAAAAATACTAAAGAGAGAGAGAGAGAGAGAGAGAGAGAGAGAGACGTCGTCACAAAAAAAATGTACACCGGTGGCAAATTCCGATATACACAAGATATCTCGAGTCAGATATATAACTGCACAACATCGCGGTTAATGCATTTCGATGACAAATTGACGCGGTGATGAATAGCGACCGAGAAAGAAACAAAACGAGCAAAAAAAAAAAAAAACATAAATAAACAAAAGAATAAAAGAAATAAACAAAAAAAGGGAAAAAATGAAACATAACAACGAAATTATCGCGCATCGAGACCAATATATTAAAACGCGAAGAATAACACAAGTGTCGAAAAGGTTACCGCGCTGAAAAGTCGTAATGAGAACGGCGGTGCGATCTAGCGCCGTGCCGCGGATATAAATATTCGCGGCTTAACGACGTTGTAAAAATGTCAATAAATACTCGACGATTCGAATTTCTCGCGAACGGTATACCCTGTTTCTATGCCGCTTTCGTCTCGGAAAAACAACAATGTAACAACGAACGAAACAGAAGGCCAATTAAAGCGATAGCGAAACTTTGTTTAATGGCCGGTAATTATCATAATGATTTTGCAATTTTATTTGTCACATCCCGCATTTATTATACGACCGACGATTCTTAAATTGACAAATGAGTTCACTTAGTCGTGTTTTTTTACTGCGCGGATTTCACTTTTTTCATCATCGTTGATATCAATGTAACTGAATAATTTATTTTATTAAAAAATAATTTTTATCGTCGAACGATATCCAAGTTTCTACTTGGAATGAAAGTAATAAATAAAACTTACAAATCGTGTTAACTCTATGATTAATACAATATTTTCGATTTTACAATAAAATGCAATTTTTTAAATCGCAATTTACAATTGAAAATCACAAAACTTAAGCGACAAAATCGATATCCGCAAAACGAATATGTGTTCGCAGAGAAAGAAAAGCAAATGGAAGCGGTAAGGAAAAGTTCCTTGCGCAGCTAAAATCACCAGCGGTGTACTCGGCGAAGCAACTCTGCCAGAAAATAGGCCTTCTGGTATACAAGAGACGCGCCCTAAGCTCTTCGGAAAGACGATTTCTCCGTCTATGTCTCTCTCTCTCTCTCTCTCTCGACGAAAACATCGAGAGACGAAAAGCAAGAAGAAGACGTGGAGTCTCGAGGCTCTCTGCGGCCGGGTTTGCAAGACTCTGCGATTCTCTCCGCGACGGAAGAATTAGCTAATGGTGCAAGATGAATCCATAATGGGTTTGCTCTGTTCCCGCTGGCGCAACGGGATTTTGCCTTCTCTCTCTCTCTCTCTCTCTCTCTTTTTACTTCTTTTCTTCATCTATTTTTTTATATGCTTAATGCGGTATACGTCTTTTTTTTGCACGATTCCGTCCACGTGATTTTTTATATGCACGGAAAATGTTTATATGTTATGTTTATATTTTACTTTACGTACTTTTTACGCGGATAATAAATAAAAGCTATAAAATATTAATTATTCATATTTGTTGGGTAAAAACTATAATTATTAACGAATCCATTGAATAATATTTTTATGAGGTCATAAAAGAATACTTTTAGAAATTTATTACATCTGCCAACATTATTTTTGATTTCACGTTTCCTTATATTAACTTTTTGCCTAACTCATGATTAATTTTATACAAGCTGTACGTAATACTAATTTTCATCATATTACATGATGATTTACGAACATAACAAAGGTTTTACCAGCAATTTTAATTCACACATTCTATTTTCTTGCATAAACCTAGTTGTTTCGTTTTTTTTTATCGTCTATGTTTATATTAATTATTGAAATCTATTCCTATTGTTTAAAACATTCTCGATTTTAATTTTCAGATATAAAGTATATCGAGCGCAGGTCAGACAAGAATCATGAAAGATGAAACCAGAAATGAAAATTCTGAAGAGAAAGCGAAGACGAAGCTCGAAAGCAACCAAAAGAGCCAGAAGGGTTTTTCCACGTGCGAGATTTCCAAGTATCTAAAGCCCTGAAAGGTAGGGGCCAATGTGAAAAGGGAGAAAGTGAAAGCGGAAGAGAAAAAGAGAGAGAGAGAGAGAGAGAAAGAGAGAGAAAGAGAGAGAGAGAGAGAGGGAAAGCATCTCTGGAAAGTTTGCGAAACGAGAGAGAGCATGTAATACCCCAAGGAATGCGGAGAAGATGGAAGGATAGATAGAAAGCCGCGTGTTCGTCGGAGAGGAAGATCCAACCCTCGCGAGCAGCAGTATTTTGCGCTCGCGCCCGTACGGTAAAAGGGGTTGTTCTTTGGGCTCCTCGAGGAGCGAATGCAGCGAGTGGGAGAAGGACTAACATTCGCTCACGGAAGATGGAACGGTATAATTCGTCGCAAAGAAAACGGAGATAGAGAGAGATGAGAGCGAGGTTATATATATATATATATATCTGAGCGAGCGAGCCGTGAACGATTTGAATAATGTTGCGAGATTTGACGCCCAAGTTCCTTATTTCAAGTTAATATTGCAAAAATTCTGACGTTCATGAGGCTTGAATGACGAAGCGAACGCTTTTGTGAACTAATTTCTTGCGGAGCTCTGGTTCATTCGTTAATCATTCAATATTAAATGGATTATTCTTTCGTTTGTATAATTTAAAAATTTTAATTAACACTTTGTAAAGGTCAAGCTTTACTTTCATCTTTAATTATTAATAATAACCTTGATTTGCGAGATAATAAATATCAAACGGGATGCGATCTGTTTTGCAAGACAACATCGACTACAACAGCATCAACAAAGTTTCCTTTAAGATAAAAAAAGAAAAAAATTAATAATAATAATAGTAATAATAATAATAAAAGGCGCGAGAGCATGAGCAGCTTGCAAGGGGCTTACTGAAGAAAATCAAAACGACTCGATAACCGCGCGCACTCGCCTTTTTCCACGCGCGTCTCAATACTTTATTATTCCGAGAGATGAGGCGCACGAGAACGAGGCAACGAGGCTCGGTATAGTAGCAGGCTTCGCGGTAATTCTCTATTTGTCTATACACTCCGTACATGCGCAAGGAGGCGCCGTGGCAATAGCTTCGGCCCACGAGAAAAATCCCCAATGTTTCCGAGAAGACAATCAAAGGCCGTACACACACACACACACACATACACACAGGCTCATGTACCGTAATCCAGACTATTTGTGCATATGGTTGGGCGCATGGAATGCCGTGTGAGAAAGAGAAAGAGAGAGACAGAGAGAGAAAGAGAGAGAGGAAGAATAAAAAAAAGAGCATAAACGATCTCCTCGATACACACACGCGAACTAGAAAGACTTCGGGTGAGGAGTATAGTCGGTCTTCGCGCTGAGGCCAAATCGACGTTTGGGTTATTTTGCGTCTTTAGAGCAGCTGTCGATCAGAGGTTCTCATTTGGCGGTTGGATAATGTCAGTTTTTCAAAGAATTTGCGCGGCCGTTAAAACGAATGCGTTTCTTTGGAAATATCGTTGATTTTCAATGTTTCTTTACGTGGAAAAATAAGCTTTATCATGTGCGCGCGCTCGCGCGCGCGTGTGTGTATGCATTGGCGTGGCGAGTAAATTGTTGATATCTTTTATAAACAGCGCGATAATCGTGTACAAATGAGCCCATTAATGTCAATCATTACAATAATTAGCTATGTTAATTTTGATTGATTTTATCATTCTCGAAAGATTATTTTGGATATTTAATTGTGTAATTAGAAAACATTTGCAAGCGTACAGTCGATATTTTCAACACTTAAGAGATTAACATTATTATTAATGCGTAAAAACATAAATTATTCCATTTTAATCATTTTCCCTTGCATTTACAATATAGAAATGTCTCAATCTTTTAAGTTTTCGTAACGCAATTTTGGTGTTATTCTTTTGCAGCAACTTCCTATTCCAAGTATAAATAAAGATCCATGGGTAAAAGTGCAAGAAAGAACGTTCAATTACAAAGACGATAAGTTAAAAAATATAAATAAATAAATGACAAACAGCACAGAGGCCATCGCGTATACGTACGAGTAGACGAGTTTCGTCATCGTTATGCTTTTTTTTTTTTTTACATATATTGGTTTGTGTGCTCGCGTGACGAGCCAATTCAGCGCCGGATAAATAATGGATAAATAAGTGGATAAATAAGGTAAGAAATCGTTCTTCTCGTTTCCTATACGCATACACACATACACACGCGTTCGCGAATATATAACCAACGCTTCCTCTTACTCTTTCTTAAGTTTCTATTTTTTTTTTTTTTTTTTTTTATTTATTTATTTATTTTTTTTTTTTTCATACACGTGCTCACAAATACACAAACGTATATACGTTAGTCGCTTCTGCTAGTCTACCTCGGCTACTCTTTCTTTTCCTGTCTCTTCATTTATCTATATATATATATATACACATAGCCCGTAGCATTAAAATTTTTTTCCCTCGAACGCGTTCTCGGTCAGGTTCACGGTTCACCTCGGACAGGAATCCCAATCGCGTGATCGGCTTGCACGGTTGCACCGCTAAAAACCTTAACCGAGGGAAATTTACCGCATGCGATGCGAGTATCCCCGAGCCCTTAAGACTTCGTGTGCGCTCGGCCTTTCTTTCTTTCTCGATTCTCCATCTTTTTCGATCTCTATCGCTCTTTAAACGTTATCTTTTTGTTCTCGCTCCTCCATTCTCTATATCTTATTTTGTCTGCGCGTAACAATTTTCGGTTCTATTATATCTTGATAATTTTTTATTTAGCTAATAAAAATTTACGCGTTCTTTCGTTAATTTTCATACAATAGGTGTACGTTGTGTTTATTTATTTATTTACTTATTTATTTATTTATTTATTTTTTTGAAAAAGCAACGTTAAACAGTTCTGTAATTTTATAAAAGTAATCTTCTTACAATATTCGCTTTTCGATTTCTTCGATCGTTTTATTAACGACGATCGCTGTTATTTCTAAGAAAACTTTATTTAATAAATAAAAAAGCCAAAATCAAACATGACGTACACGGTATAAAGTGTTTCAAAACTAATATTTACACTCGAACGGGAGATTTTCTCCAAAGCTTGAACGCAATCCGGGATACTTTTTTTCTTTTCTCTTTACAATATTCATCTACTTTTGTAAGCACACGCTTCTATCAACATATCAATTCCCTCTTGCACCCGTCTTCCGCGTCTACATTTTCCCCCTCGTATCCATCAATTTCTTTTTCTCGCTTTCTCCGCGCGCATATCGCTCGCACATAAGTTCCCCCCCATTGTGTTTATCATTCTCTCTCGCTCTATCCCCTGCACTTACAAACACACATGTACACACATCTATACACGTGCACACGCACTTGATGCATTTCGCTGTAGAAAGAGGGCTGCCTTCGCTCTCCCTCGCTCTCCTCGAGTGTAAGGACAGAGACATTACTCATTATAACACTCGACTCGTCGTGTTCTTGCGCACGGAACAAGAGAGACAGAGAGAGAGCGAGAGAGAGAGAGAGAGAATGACAGGCTCGGTCAAGGGTCAAACAAGTCTCGCGTTGGAGAGAACAAGACGGCGAGAGGAGAAACAAGGAGATAGCGAGAAAGCGAGAAAAAGAGGGAGACTTATGCACATTGATATCGGCACTTATATCAATCGAGTAAACGCGCGCGCGCGCGTACACATCGCACCCGCGAAGAAAGAAGCGTTTTATAACCTCGGGCTTTGAGCGCGCGGCTCTCTGTCGAGGATCGGACAAGGCATACGCGTCATTCGATCAAGGGGCATCGGATGCCGAGGAGAACCGAGAGTATCGAGAGGAAGAGACAGAAAGAGTGCTAAAGAACGGAAAAAAAACTTCGAGACAAGTGCGTGGAGAAAGATCAGCGAGGCACTGCTGCTATTTCTCCGCGCTTTTATTTTTATACGCGTATTCTCGCTTCGGAAGCAGAAAATTGACAGCATGTTGTTTTAATTTTTTTTTTTTTTTTTTTTCTTTTGTTATTTATATTTTTTCATAGCGGCATTAATAATTATACGTGGGTAAGAAGATAGCGAAAATTGCGTATCGAGATAGACGCAATTATTTTAAATCTAATGGAAGATGCGTTAAAAGTGTCTTATGCAACTAATGTAACTATTCAAAATACATAAGATGACGAAAGAGTTATTTTTATTTCATACGAACGTAAGAAGTATTAAAAAAAATCATCATGAGCCATAGACTAAACGCTAAATGCTATAAAAATTTAAATATACATCGACATTTTCCTTTTTACCAAAGTATAATTCTCGTTGCACAAAGTATAACATAAAATTTAAGTTTTTAATCAATTCACCCAGATTAAAAAAACGTAAATTATGTTATCTGACAAATAAATTTGAAGAAGTTGAAAATCAAATTAATTATTTTGTTATTAAAATTCAAACAAGTTTCAGATTTTTGCTTCATTGTTACAGCTACGATTGCTTTATCGATGGATGACCGATTAGAATAATAAAACGAAAAAATAAACCCACAAATTCTTTGATGATTTTAATACCTTAACGATACGCGAATAAAAAACTTTACATCGTATAAATCACCGCAGAATGATTAAATTTTGATTACAAAGATATTTCGCGGTTGACGATTTCAAACAATCATCGCGACATAAATTTCCAAAAATTTTTGACCATAAATGATCGAGTCGGACGATTTTAATCGAACGGACATGGGCGCGCGCGCGCGCGTACAGGGAGGGGGGTGGGGCAAACGCGGCGGCGACGCGGTCATTAATCGCGTAGCGATCTACGCTAGCGGTCCGATTAGGATTTGTAATTAAATCGAGGAGAGGCGGCGCAATGATATAGCCACGGGCCGATGATACCGTCGATAATGCCCCATAACGATAGCCGAACTAGATTTCGCAATAGCGAACATAATTGCGTCAATAATTCATGCACCCATAGGTTCGATAATTGATTTTTCCCTTAATTCGCTTGTTCGCACATACGAATATATAACCAATGATGAAATACGAAAGTGAACGAGAGAGATTGAAAGAGCAAAAGAGAGTGAGAAATTGAGGAAGAAAGAGAGAGAGAGAGAGAGAGAGAGAGAGAGAAAGTTATAACGCTAACTTCTTGTATTGAGAGACACAATCTGAAAGTTCGACGATAACGATGAAAGTTATCGAAATGCAACTAATCTTGGGCTCGCGCGCACCAGGCTTCCACGAAATCATTCAACAATGAAAACTACGTATAGATACGTAGTATTCAGAATCGCAAATTATCAATGAAGTTCGGAAGTCATTGTTGTGAGAAATCAAACGATCGCTAATGAGAGAACGAGAGGGACGACGCGAGAGGTGGATCGCGGAAGAAAAATATCGCTCTCTTAGATTAGACATTGTAAACAGTTAATATTAATGAGATTTTCAATCCTCCGGCATTTATCGCGCGCGTCAGTCCCATCCAACCGCCCGTCAACATGACAGCGATACAAATTTATTATCCATTAACACGTCAATTAACTTTAATGTTTCGTCTCGGTAGCACACATAAACGTACGTAATATGCGAGAGCTCGGATAATTAATCGAAGTTATTTGAGACTAGAAAATGCCAAAGACTTTTAGAAACTTAATCTTAACGACATGTCCAATAATAATGAGCGCGCGTTGTTACAATAAGTTGTGATTCCGCCTGAGCGTTGCGAAAATTCTCTCCGAATTGAACGTCCAATTAAATTGCGACACTGACGATGCATTTAAATTAATCTCTCCCCGTGACGGTTGCGCTTGCGTATTTGCTCGGTATAAATAAACAAAAAGAAATAAGAGAAAAAAAAAAAGAAAAATTGTTGAGATTGTATGCAAATTCAGCGATAACGCAGAAGAAAATTGTAATTGTTACAAAAAAGTAGGAACATCCTTATCTGAAGCTCGTGGCGATTTCTCGTGTTTTATCGAAACACCCCCACGTGAGCCGAGAAGCCATTGACACTTAAACCGCTGGAGCGCGAGCGCGTTCTTCAAACGAAAAGACGAAGAAAAATTTGCATTATGCAAATCCGCATACTCTCGCTCCCTTGTAAAGTTCGTCGAACTCGGCGCGAAACCGATAAGTTAATAATAGCGCGTGAAGTTCGTTCACTTCGGCGAACTAGAAAAAAAAAAAAGGAGATCGAGTGTGCGAAAGAGAGATCGAGAGTTAAAAAAAAAAAAAAAAAAAAAAAAAATAATAAGAGTTAAGAAAGAATATGCGAGAAAGTCGGGTATCGCGGTATACAACGCGCGTTGGTCAAAAATAAGCGAGATTTCCAACTCGCAATTCGGTGCAAAGATAAGGTGTCGAAGATAAGACTGCGTACATTGCGTAAACATATCGGAACGCCGTGCCTTCTTAAATATGCGCGAGGTATATCTCGTCCCGTTCTAAATTGGCAATAAAGGGACCGCGAAAAGTTTCTCTCCACAACGAGAGTAGAAGACAGTACGGGAGATGAGCGAAATAAAAAAAAGAGAGAGAGAGAGAGCCTGGGAGGAGTGGATGATGAAAAAGAAGAGAAATAAGAAAGTAAAGGAAAGAGGCTATAAAAAAGCAGGAGTATACAAGGTGCCGAGGGTTCACGACATGAAGGCCTCATTATGCTTCGGGAACGTTGCGCCGACGAGGCGCACGAGAAGAAAAAGAAAGAAAGACAGAGAGAGAGAGAGAGAGAGAGAGAGAGAGAGAGAGAGAGAAACGACGGGCAAGTTGAGAAAAGACGGCCGATAACCGGCCGATACCGCAGTCGCTGAAAACACAGAAAACACGGAATCGGGCTCATTACTTCTATCTCTTTCTCAAAAGAGGGAATGGCCAAGCGGAGAAAGAAAATATAAGAAATAAAATAAAAATAAACAGTTCTCTCATTCTCTCGCTTTCTCGGGTCGCTTTAAACGCGTAGACGTCGAAGACGACGACTCCTTCTCACGATTTCCAAGAATATACGTGATCTTTGGTTTGTTAGCTCCCCCTGTCCCCTCCCACGTATCCCAGACTCTCATGCACTCCGGAACTCTTTGATAGTTGTCAGAACGAGAGAAAGAAGAGCCGAAGATATCACTCGCTCGCTCTCGTCTTCTCCATCCATGAAAAGAGAGAAAAAGAGAGTGACTAGGAAAAGAGCGAGGGCGCCGGATAATAAAAGTCGTGAAATGGCCTTTCCTTATGTCCGATAAAAAAGAAATTCGCTCGCTCCGCGACGAATTGCCCTTGCGCGAAGAAATGGGGCACTTAAGGCCTTTTGCGCTATGCCTTCCTCTGTGTCCTCTTTTTTTCTTTTCTCCTCCTCTTTAAGGGCGCGAGCATTTGAACGGCCTACTGAATGTTTGAGAAGATCTCGCGCGACGCTATGGTACTACGTAATCGCGATTTTATATTTCAATGATGCCGCTCGTGTGGATGCCGAAGCCAACAAGAGTTCCGCAGAGCCGGCGTTGCGGCGTTGGCGGCCGCATGGGTATGAAAGTTTTACGCGCTACGTAAGCGATAGCAATCAATGTGGAAAAGAAGCTCTTGTGTATATACGGCCGTAAGAAACGGCTTTTTTATATAGTACTTGAAAGGAAATGTCTTATACGGTTATCTTTATTTAATTCTTACGATACCGACTAATCGGTTAATGTTACCTAATGGATTTGTATTTCTTTAAATATAATTGTTTTTTTCTTTTTTTTTTTAAGATAAAGTGTTTTTTCGCTTTCGAAAAATAAAATTAATATTTATCGTTCGGGGATATATTTAATTAAAAAAAAAAAAAAAAAAAAAAAAAAAAAAAAAAAAAAAAAAAAAAAAAAAAAAAAAAAAAAAAAATCGAGATATAAAAATAATAATAAAAATTCATTTCATCGATAAACACATTTAAGCCGTATTCGAGTATTAATTTATTCCGACCACGAGTCACTAAAACAAACATACATGTATTAGTCAAACAAAAGCTCATAATTATACATTATAAGCCGCAGCAAAAGCCGCGTTTAGTAACTAGCGCTCGTAAAATATTTCCCCGATCGAGACATCATATACACCTTTAGTTCGTTCAACGAAAGGAGTACGAAAGAAAGCGCGTAATTAATATCTGCTTCGCGATCTCCCTCTTTCCCCTACCCCTCTCCACCATCGACGACGATAAAATCGTATAACAATCGCACGGGGGCTCACTCCTCGTCTCGGCGAGACAATGCGTATAGTCGGTGTCTTGTTTTACGAGACTCGCCGATGACGACAACAACGATGAATCGCGTACGCGTGATGTCAACCGAGAAAAATCGTATGGAATTGGGTCGAGTAGGTAAAAAACAAAGGTCTACGGTATACTCATTCCTCTAGTGTTTTCCGATGTTATCGTCCACAAAATTGGAAAATCCAAGCATTTATTAGCGCCTCGATAACTCGATAAGGATTTTACGAGCGGAAGACGCATAGTTGGAAGAGTGCGCATGAAAATCGTGCCTTTTTTTTATTTAATAAAATGGTAGATTCTCGTATGCATCTTTATCTGATTAAGTTTACTTTAAAAGATTTGTTCAAAATAAAAAAAATTATTTTCTCACAAAAGCAGAGACTTGTTATAATTGAATATATTACAAAATAATTAGTTCTTATGTCATGGTATTGAAAAAAAAAAAAAAAAAAAAAAAAAAAAAAATAAATGATTTACTGTTGCTAAAAATACAATCGAGTAATTGATTTAAAAAAAAAAAACAAGTACAAATTAAAAAGAAAAAAAAAGAAGAAAAAAAAAGCAAAACAAAACCTCGTGCGCAATGAAACTAGCGGCAAATGGCTCGTTGGCGAGTGACAGCGATAGATAGCATCTCACGACATTAAGAGGAAGCTAGGAGGGGAGGGGGGAGGGGAAAGAGGAGGGGGAGAGGGCTATAAGCAACTCGCACACGCGGAGAAGGAAGCGTTGACGCGAACGACAACGACACGGGAACGTACGCGCGCGTGCGCCGACGACGAGTAGGAAGCAACGACGCAGGTGCAACTGCGGAATATAAGGGATTGAAGCGCGCGAGACTGAGGCGGCACGCGTTTTAAACGCGAATATTATAACGTTGCGCCGTAATTGAGAATTGACGAGAGGATAGCATGACGCACGGAGGCTAGAGAGTTCTCTTACATGAGAGATACATCGATCACCTCGGGATCATTTTTACCTCCCGATTATTTTTATAACGACGACGACAGCTCTGTTTGTATTAAACATTTCGAGACTTATTTTGGATGCTTAATGTCCGGTATTTAGTACATTTTTTGTTTTTCTTCTAATTTCAGTGTATTTCACAAACGATTGTTATCTTTCGACGATGATTGTGAAATATCGAATATTTCGTACGAATTTCCAAACTGATGTCTTTTTAATCGCCGGATATTTTTTCCTCTCTTTCGTATTTAATTTAATTGTTCATTATTAATGAAGCGGTAATTTTTTTTAACGTACATTGATTAAGAAATTTTTTTAATCGAATCGATGTAGATTATTTGATTATAAATAATGCAATATAATAAATATAAAAAAAAAAAAAAAATCTATAAAAAAAAGTAATTGAAAACGACTCGTATAATGAAGTAAATAAATCAGTTAAAGCGAATGTCAATGGCTGTTAGATCAATGAACACACGAAAACCGAATTTCCACTTCGTAGAGGAAGTAACAGCATTTATTATTCAATTGACATTAATCATTCACGATGTCCTAGAGTAAATTGATTAATAATTTATTATTTTTAAAAGATTATCTTTCCTCTACAATATTCACAATTCATGAAATGACCGGGAATCCTTTATCCTTCGCGAACAATAATGTATATTAAATTGGTCAAATTAGCGATAAAAATTTTTGCATAATCGATTCACATAAGTAACCTAATTCGCAAAATATTCGCGCTCGTTAAAAATTCAAAATCGAATCTCTTAATAATTAACCGTAACTTCCGCGTTCCTTAAACCCGCGACCTTCGATAATTTGATTTCGCGCGAGCGAGAAACGAAGCCGCAACGCGTCGCCGGCAATGAAGAAGGACGGCGGCGATGTAATTACGAGGAACTCGAAAAATGCAAATTATTTTATACGAAGGCGAAAGAGGCGCATCGGACTCGCGTTTGTCCCCCGCGCGCAGTCCGCGCGCGAGCCCTGATTGTTATTGATCAGACATTTTGTCTGCTCTCGTAAGCGTGTGCGTGTGTGCGCGTGCGTGCGTGTGTGTGTGTGTGTGTGCGCGCGCGTGTGAAAGAGAGAGAGAGAGAGAGAGAGAGCACGAG
Source organism: Chalcis sispes (assembly GCA_949987625.1). Classification (NCBI taxonomy): domain Eukaryota; kingdom Metazoa; phylum Arthropoda; class Insecta; order Hymenoptera; family Chalcididae; genus Chalcis; species Chalcis sispes. Next base: position 10,477,529 of record OX465097.1, read on the forward strand.
AGCGTCGTAACGCCCAACGCTTTTATAATGTTGGCACGACACAGCAAATATAGACGGCGGACCGTAATGAATCTTTATGGGATGGTGTCGTGAACTTGTATTCCCTCCGGTGACTGACTGTAAGCCCGTCACACTATACCCATTGGCGCGTTTCCATTTCGGACCTCGTTCCCTCTCTCGATATCTCTCTTTCTCTCTCTTTTTCCCTACCTTTTTTTCTCCCTCGCATACTTGGCACGCTACTATTTTCGTTCGGTATCATTTTCTTTTTTTTTTTTTTTTTTTTTTATTTAAACATTTCGCTGTCTTCCATTTTTTATTTTTCTCTTTTTTAAAAATGAACGTTAATTATTCCGTAATAAATTGTTAAAATCATAAACTCGGTACTATAAATCACTGTTTAAATATTTAAATTTTATAGTAATCTGATTAAGAAATTTTATTTTATAAAGTTTCAATCTTTACCTTATTTATGAACACAATGCTATTACAAATTTATAAAATACTCATCATCTTCACTAGCTCATTCCTAAATCAATACCGTACGATTAAAAACGTTTTATCACTCATCAAAAATCATGCGATCGAAAAAGAACCGATAACGTTAACGTTAATATTCGTTGATTATTATAAACGATAAGTAATAAAAAACGAAAAAAAAAAGCGAGAGAAGCATTTTTTTCGATCCACACCAATGTGGGACGGTTCGCTCATTAGGCACAGCGACAGAAACGCTGACTTCGTATCTTCTTCAACGCCGCGAGTTTATGTACACGTATATAGAAAGCGGGAATACAACTTGCTTTGTACAAAGTTCCTTATGTGCACAGTGTTGTATTCGTAGGGTGTGTTGAAGAGTCGCGCGCGCGGGTCCCACCTCGCATCTTGATCGTCGACTTTCGCCGTCGCGTGATATTGTCATTAGCGCGAACGAGTCACAGCTCAACACGCACTACGCTTTGTCTTTTTCTTTTTCTCGCTCGCTCATTCTCTCTCTCTCTCTCTCTCTCTCGCTCTCCCTCCGTGTGTTCCTTTAGTTCATTCGTGTTACATCGATCTGACCAAGGCCGACGATTTTTAAATTCTTATCCCTCTTTCGATTACACGCGTACGCGTATATGTATATAGGTCTCCGTCGAGAGCATCGGCCCGAATATTTTTTATGCAATCATCGCTAAATAAAAGAATGTGACGAAAAAAATGACGCGTCGAGTTTACTTATGCATTCGAATGAAGAAAACTAATTTCGATTGGTCGCGCGCGACTGACGCTTTTTTCCCTTTGTATGTATATACGACCTGATAACGATCACTTTGTGCGTAAATGGTTTGCTTTTTCACATTTATTTTTATTTCTTGTTATGAAAATAATAAGAGAAATGACGATGATTGTTTTAATTTTTCATTCACGCAGGAATAATTTAAGTCACATGCTCAAAATACATTGCACTAATGATGCTAAATTACCCTATTTTCAAAATTAAGATTTAAATTTTATCAAGGTTTAAAGATTGTTGAAATTTGTATTTAATAGAAAAAAAAAAACTAATTACTTCGATATTATTTAATTATTTTAAACGACAACCAAACGAGTTAAATTGTAAATTGTTAAAAGTTTGATAATGTTTTCATAAATTCATAAAATTATATCTTACACTAGTCAATTATTTAAAAAATGAAAGAAAAACTGTCTACAAGCATCTAACTTTCCTTAATTAAATTCGATGAAAAGATAAGTGTCACGCGAATGTTCAATTTGAAAAAAAATTTCATTTAAATCTAAATCATTTTATCATACATATAACATTAAAATATATACATAATAAAATAGGGGACAAAAAAAAAAAAAAAAAAAAAAAAAAAAAAAAAAAACATTTCTTGACTTACCAGGATCGGATGAATCCAGACTACTGGGGGCTTGTTGGCTGAGGGGTCCGGGCGTGCCCCCGCTTCCAGGGCTGCGTGCGTCGTCGTTTCCACCGGGTCCAGGGTACGAGAGCGACGATGAAGGTGGCCTCTGTAATGCACAAAAAGAAATAATTCGTTTAGTAATCATTAATAAAACGAAAATTCGTGTTACGCGTCGTTTTCACCTTTCAAAGCAACAAATTCAAAAAGTGGAAACAACGGTATTTCGCTTTTTATCCGCACTTTGCGATTGGGATCGGGACTGTGAAAGTGTAGTAAACATAAATAAAAAAAAAAAAAAAAAAAGTATCATATCGTATGGTTGAATTTTTATCCGACAGGCATGATGAATATTCGCGCGATTAACAAGGAACATGTACTAAGAACAAGAGATATAAAGCAAGAGAGAGAGAGAGAGAGAGAGAGAGAGTCTCTTCGCGCGCACAGCTGTGAACTCGGAGTATCAAAGATAAGGAAGGTGCGTGCGTGCGACCTCTGAACCGAAGCGTTCGATAGCTACGGAGACGAACGAATTCCGCTCGGGCGTATATACATCAGGGACGTTCGGACGAGAAATAAAGAGCAAGAGAGAAAGAGATGGGAGTAGGAACGGGGAGGGAGGGAGGAGGTAGCGCGTGAGCGCGTCGGGCAACAACAATGACTGACAGGGACTCCCACACGCTGTCATGAGAACTTGTCAGGGGGCAATTGTTTCGTCTCATTCTCGCCTATCCACTTGAAATCGTTACGCGATTGAGATTAGAGATTCGTTAAAGAGCTGCTGCTGCCGCTGCCTTCTTCTTCGTCTCGCACTCTTGCTCTTCATTTATTCCTCGGCTGCGTCATATCTACTTGCATTCATTCATTCCTTTTCGTTTACCAAGAAGAATGTTTTAGTACTCGTTCACCGGTCGAGCGCCGCTTACGTTATATCTCGCGGAATAATCTTAATTTCTTAATTATAACTTTCTAAGCAGTCGGCGATGTTTGTGTGCGATCTACTGGATTGCTTCAACATGCTATTATGTCAGATATGTTTGAATTAAAGGATTTGTAAACGTTCCTCATTGTGCGCTGATTGTTTGCTTCGTTTTCCTGTTTAAAAGTCTTACTGACTTTATTACGCGATAATTGTTGCAATTTAACATCTGCTAAACGAGTTATTAAGTTAAAAGATAAGAAAAAAAAATCATAAATTTTTTAGTAATAAAATGTACGTGGTAATTCATTTCGATTTAATTCGATATAATCGATACGATAAAATAAAAAGATATTATAAGAGCATAAAATGAAATATTCGCTACACAACATACTGTACAATAACAGTATATCTTCGTGGCAATAAAAACGAATTAATCATCGCGAAAGCAAGTAACGACAGTTCGCATTGCCGCTCACATAACTCTACTTAGTACCTCAAAATCGTCGTAAAATAAGACGCTGGATAACGTGAGATGAAAAACCGTTTGTACAACATCGAGACATAATCCTATCTCTCTCTCTCTCTCTCTCTCTCTCTCTCTCTCTCTCTCTCTCTCTCTCTCTTTCTCTCCTTCATCCAATCAAGTTACAACGCCCTTAGCGCGTTTCCCATGCGCTTACCACTCGCGGAAAAACAAACGCTCGCGGCGGCCGCATCGTTCTTTTTCTCTCGACTCGTAGCCGCGCGACGTCGTCTCGAAAAGCGGCCTCGGCGCACGCGCGCGCGCGCGCTCGTACGTACGTAACGGCCGTCGCGAACCCATCAATAATGCATCGCGCGAAGCGGCTTCCTATACCGTGGCAAGTCGATTGCTCCAGCATTTTCTCTTTCTCTCGACGTTATAAGAAAGAGAAAGAGAGAAGAGAAGAGATCTTAACCGACTAGTTTAGGTGTCCGAGGAGCGAGCGAGCGAGCGAGCGCGCATTAACGCAAACCCTGATTACGGGCGGTCACTGACGTCACTTCCTACTAAACAAGGCTACTAGTTTTTATTTTTTTTATTGAAAGAAATGGAGAGAGAGAGAGAGAGAGAGAGAGAGAGAGAGTTGCCGCTTTGCTCGTTGATCTAAGGAATTCGCTCGGCATTTGTTTGACCATTATTTCAAGTTTCTAATCCTCCGAATGTTTTGCGATGTTTTGTCACATTTTTATAGAACGATAACGAGTATTTGCAATAACTTTTACGAATTATAAAAATTTTAAACTTTTATAAACGGTGTTAATGCTGTTTAAAATCAATGAGTAATATTCAATTATAAATAAAATCAAAGTCAGTTTATCGCACGAATTAACGAGTGTAAAAATATTAACACCTCGGAGACATACCGTAAGGACATTAAACGTTATTGAAGCAGAAGCCTTTTTATATTCAACCAAGTGACGAAAATGTGACAGGTTCGAGAATTATCATAATGTCAAATTGCCCGGGCAATATGCGCCGCGCAAGCGAACGCAATTTGACAAAGCGGATGTCTGGCTCGCTCCTTAAACAAATCAGTGCCCGCATCTCGTGTTTCACTTTCCCCTCTAAAAGTCAGAACACAAGCTTACTTTTTTTTTTTTCTCTTCTTCTTCTTCTTCTCCGTTAACCGCAACGCTCGTGGTACGATGAGAGTAAGAAAAAAAAAAAAAAAAAAAAAAAAAAAAAAAAAAAAAAACATCAAAATAGCAGATTCGAAATGCCATCGTGCATCGACGTTCGCGTTCGGAAATTTTTTCGCATACTCGTCGCGCGCACATTATCTCGAAACAAAAAAAAAAAAAAAAAAAAAAAAAAGAAATAAAAAAAAAAGGAAAACATCTCGACGTACGAAACTCGTCTCACGATATCTCATCGAGTAATTAAAAAATAATAATAATAAGGAAACACGGAGATGTCTCGGATATCTCTTTCTCGATAAAAAAAAAAAATTTACTTTCGGTGACAAAGTTTCTTCGATTTATCGCTTTCGAAGAGTTCACCGTCCGTTTTACGAATATCTTTCTCTCTTCTTTATCAGTCTGGTGTATAACGTAAAAAAGAGCAAAGAGAAAAAGAAACGACAAAGAAAGAAAAGAGCAAAGAACGCGGACAAAGCTACGTAGTCGACAAAGAGGAAGAAGAAAATGGTTTGGAGCGAGGATGAGAGTAGCGTGGCGCACGCCCGCTGTCAACGGCCAAGGAGAACAATAAATTACAAATCTCTCGTGATCGTGCGCACGCGATTACGTATGACGGTACTTTCGTTCATAGAAAACGAACGGATAGAGAGAGGCTTGATACTCTGAGTACAAGACGTATGCGAAAATGAACAAGAGCGAGAAGATGATCGGTGAAGTGAAAGATGATCGGTAGACAGAAATCGTGTGAATAAAATTTACCGGTTGAACTTAAAATAAAAGACAAAATACGATCATACTATATATAAAAAGATTCTATTCCAAAACAAAAAAAAAAAAAGAGTATAAATAAATATACAGATATGCGTATAACTCGTGGTTTATTTCCAAAATAGGTTTAACGTAACAGTTATTCGATAAAGCGCTCATTCATTATCGTTATACGTTAGTTGTTTATCTTTAGCTATTCCAAAAGGATCGGTATAATACACCGAATGAAAAAAAAAAAAAAAAAAAAAAAAAAACGAACGGCGTAAATCTAAATCGTCCCTCTTTCCGGAAAATGTAGCCGTAGATTTCTTTCTCTTTCTCGCGTAAGTATAAAACGTCGGCGCAATCGTATTTATTAAGCGGCCTTGCGTCTCGCTTAACATAATGCCATATAATTACGTAATTAGCGGCCGGACATTAGCGCGTCACTGACTGGTTTACGGCTGAGATACGTAAATCTCCGGCAATTAATTTATTGGCTCTCGCGCCGCGAGTCTCCCGGCCTTGCCGTCTTGAGAGAAAAAGAGATGGAGATAACGAAGAAGAAAGACGAAGAGGACGAATCTGATTTCAGGTGAAAGAAAAGAAACCGTGAAAAATAATCGGCAAAGTGGACGATACGGAGAATACGCGGCCGATTTCGACAACGAGCGACGCGCGTACGAGGTAATTGGATTGTAAACACGATCACAGCTTCGAGAAAGACACGGAGTTTTTGCTTCCCTGCATTTTCATTACCGTTGCGTTTTATTTTTATTCACCCTTTTCTCGTTTTTTCCCTTTCCTTCTTCGTTTTGTCGGACTCGAGCGAGATATAACTCGCGCGCGGCGATAAGCGGCGAGAAAAAGCCAGGGAGACACTAGAAAAGAAAGCGAAAAAGTGTTCGTGCAGATATCGGCGAGCGCAAGGAACGCGCCACGTTCCGCAGAAATAATTGGAATGAAGAGAAAAGTTCGTAGATAAATAATGCCTCGTGAGTCGATACTCGTTACATTTTTATTTTCTTACAATGTATATTTTATTTTGTTATGATTTTGTTATAAGTTTGCTATGATTTTTTACATTTAACAAACAATTAAAAGTATTTTAAAAATTTGATATTTATTAGCAATTAATTATTCTAAACGAAAATTTGTATAGAAAACATATATTGAAACGAGCTAGCGTTGTTGTTGCCATGCTCAAAAGACCTATTTTTAACGATGAGAATACGGCAACGAACGAGAATAGAAGAAAGGCCATAGAGCGGGGAAAGGCACGGCCTTGAATTTCTCGAACGGTTCGCTAACGCGATATAAACGTCGCTCGAGAATCGTAGACACTTACACGCATACCCACACAGACATAAACACACACGCACACATATATATATATATACATCAAAGACCTCGGTGATCGCGCGTCTCCGCATTGACGGATTATATACCTTAACCGTTACCTCGCAGTCTCTCGCTATTGCATTACCATTTTCTCCGCGTAACCCGAGATAATTCAACGTTTTTCTTCGGCAAAGCTTCTTGCAGCGTGGGTGGTGTCTTTATAATTTAAAAGCCCAAAGCCCGCGATTGGCGCGCAATAAATAATAGCCGCAGAGCGTGTGTTACGGTAACGCCGACGGCGATTATTACAAAGCGATGACAACTATATCTCCAGCGACTGGCTATAGTTTAATTGTTGACTCTGTTTTGATTCGACGCTAATACGCGTGTATTACTACGGCCCATTCATCATTTCGCGAAAGAGAGAAAGATATACGAAGAGGGGAAAAAAAAAGACATTCCTTCGTTACGAGCTACGCTCGGCTCGGTGGGTGTAATTTATTTGCACGGTGTTGCGAAGAATGCGCGAGATGTATGAATTTTTAAAACAAGCGCGCCTCGAATGATCGATCGTTATGTATCCGTAACATTTAGCGCACGATTAATTATTCAATTTTTTTTGTTTTTTTTTTTTTTTTTGTTTCTCATTCGTATGAAAAAGTAAAGCAATAAATTTGTTAATAAAAGACAAGTTGTCTTTATCAATCGACTTACGAGAATATAAATTAACACGTATAACCGTCCGTGCCGATATAACAAATAATTCAATAAAATTAAACAACTAAAATTCAAAGCGAACAATTTACGATCAAGCCGAGTAAACAGATACGCTGCGAAATTTCCCATTTAGAAAGGAATAAAATCCCTTGACGGGCCTCATCGCGCCTACCGTAGCTACGGGCACGAAACGTCGTCGTGCATCGTATACGGCGCGAAGGACGGACAGATGGAATGCAAAACATTGGTATAAACGAAAAGGATTTTACGAGGGTTCGAGAGCGCCTGAAAGAGACAGAGAGAGAGAGAGACAGATTTCCGAGTTCTCTCAACGGGTCGAACGAACCAGGGCCGTACGCGGGAGGACGAAGCTCCCGCTCGGGATCAGCAGCCGGACTTGGTAATAAATATGAAATCTCCGAAAGGTTTTCATCGTTGTCAATGTTAAGTCAGAGTTTAGATTTGTTTGAGTTTATAACCTTGCCACGGCAAAGCTGTAACACTCCTACGGGTCTATACAATCTCTTTCTCTTTCCTCTTACAGCACGTTACTCGCACTGTGCCGGTGACAACGCCTCGAGTACATAGACTGTTTCTTTTTTTTTTCTTTTTTTTTTTTTGTTTTAAAGGAATTTGTTCAACTAGTCTAAAGTTATTAAATTAGTCGATAATTACAATTTTTTATTCAAAATATACGGATCGAAATATTTTCATGATGATATTGTAAATGGCAGTTATAAATAAATCGTATTTACTTTATGATTTAATGATGCACAAACAACTGCGACTACTATAAAAAAAAAAAAAAAAAAAAAAATGCTATAGGTATACGCGATGATGAACGTAAAACAAAAAAAAAGGACAAAAAAAAAAAAAAAAAAGACAAAGATCGTCGAAATTTCAGCCACGAAAACGAAACCCGTTAAAATCGAGGCATAAATCAAGAGTCAAAATGTGGAGAGGAGTAGAAGAGGGGGGAGGGGAGTGTTACGCAGGACTGGACGATGCCGGGAGCAGGAATTATAAACGATCAATTTAGAGAATGCGAATCGCACATTTTCCGAAAGATTTGGACGCGCGGCGCGCGAGATCCTATGGAAACGTGAAATGTGCGGCCGGTACGCGCCGATATTAGTCCGCCATTGAACGAAACGCCACGCAGAGAGCCTCGACACAAAAGCATACCGCCGAGTGATAAATGCCAGGGCAATTACGTATTGACAGTCCACGCGTTATGTGCACTAGTCTCTTTCTCTTCCTCTCTCTTTCTATCCGTCTAGCGCGTTGTGGCCTTTTCGTTGCATTTCCCGCGCTTTTTTGGAAATGGACGCGTTGTTTTTCATTCGCGATTTTTTTTTTTTTCCTTTTTTTTATTTGTTTTTTTTTTTCGACGAATGTCGCATGCAACGAGAAAAAATGAACTATTGTTCCGGGCATCGAATGTGTGCTGTTTTCCATCCATACTCGTTTTTCCTAATTTTATGGGTGATTCTTTTATTTGTCAAAAAAAAAAAAAAAAAAAAAAGAAAAAAAGGCGGAATGCTTTTTAGAACTCTTGTACAGCGTTATTTTTTTAATTTAAAATATTGACGGTTGAAATTTTTTTGAAATTTTTTTCTCTTTAAATTAGGAAAAAAATTACTTTATATTTATATTATATTTTCATAAATTCATAAATGATGAATGTTTTAATCAATTTTTTTTCGTTATAAGTTAGCGCATCACAAATAACTTTTCTTAAAAAGAAACAGAACAAAATTCCTCTCAATAAAACCAAAAATCTTACACGACAATGAAGCATCTCGAGAGCGCGTAAGCAAATGAATTTCTATTTTTAGTCAAAAAGTCGAAGCCCTCGAAAAATTTTCAACATTCCAGGGAAATACGAGATAAAGCCGACAGCGAAGCACTTTTTCTCTCTTTCCCTCTCTCTCTCTCTTTCTCTCTCTCTCTCTCTCTCTCTCTCTCTCTCTCTCTCTCTCTCATACACACATTCTTGTCTTCTCTTCGTGAAAGCAGGGGGGCTGAAGATGGGTACGCAAGCGAGCGCAAGAGTAGGTCGAGAATTGACTCGAAGGTCAGAGGCACGAAGATTTTTCGAAAGAGAGATGCGATAAACGAGGAGGGTCTTGGTCTTCAAAACGAGCGAGTGGAAGAAAGAGAGAGAGAGAGAGAGAGAGAGAGAGAGAGAGAGAGAGAGAGAGAAGAGGGTTCGGTCCAGCTGATGGATTTAATCAACATTCCTCCCTAATCACTCCACCGTCCTTTCCTCCCTCCTCATCTCTCTTTCTCCTTGCGCGAGCTACCTTTTTGCCCCTCTTTTTCACGCACTTACTTTCCATCTTAATTTCTCCAAAAGGCCCGAGGCATCGTCTAGAACGCGCAGCTTTTCTCCTTCAAGTTGCACTCGCATTCTCTGCATTCGTTTCAATTTATCCATCTAACAAATTAACTCATCCAGATAGACGAAGGGAACTTAATCCGGGAACGCGAATTTATAGCTTTTATATTCAGATTTGATAGACGCGCGCTCGTGGCATCGCGACGAGATCCGATGGCGCTTGCGAATTGTGTAAGTAAATATAAATTCGAAACAAATCGACGCGCGGTGGATTTCAAACGTCCCTGGCGCGCCTCATGCATTTACATCGTGGAAGCAAGCCCGCGCGTTTCTAATCAGCGTAACTGCTCGATTTCAATTCAATTCAATCGGCGTTTATTTCGTATTTTCAAACGAGGCGCTCTCTCTTTCTCTCCCTTGTCGTCTGGATACGGTCACGGAAAATATCGGCTGGGAATACCAAAGTATGCGCATACGCGTATATATTCGTGTATATGTATATCATATAGAGAGAATAAGCGACAGAGAGAGAGAGCGAGAGAGAGAGAGAGAGGTTCGTCGGAGGCTTTGACACGTGACGCGATAGCGCGCATATCGGAGGGCACGAAAGAAACAGGAGAAACCTATCGCTGCCGCCTCCACCCGCATTAACGTACCTTGCTTGCGTTGCTATCAATTGTATATATCTGTGTATATGTGTACATACGGATGCATGTGTGTATTGTATTGGTGTGGTCACATGCATAAATGTAGCGCGGTAAATTAACGTTAAGAGCCAGCCGAGCGACTTCAGAACGCGGTTTAAGTCTAAGTGAATTCATTTGTCTTATTTAATACTTGTTTTTAATAAACAATAAATTAGGTGTTTTTCTTTAGCTTTTAAGAGTCATTTTTATTTTTAATTTTATTCTATAACGCGCAATAAAATTGGAATATTATATTTTTCGATTAAAATGTGTATAGGAAGAAAAAAAAAAAATTAATTTAAAAAAGAAAAAGAAAAAATACATCGACGCGCTTTTAAGCGTTATCAAAAGCTAATTAAATCGAAATAAATATAGCTTCTGAAGCTAATTATGACTCCTTCCATTTTAAAAATCACTGCGTATAAGCGCGCATAAGAAGTTAAAAAGAAAGTTAAAGTTAAACCAATCAAATTATGCAAACATTTTTCAGCGCCACTTGTGAGTAACGCATCGTGTTTTTACGAACGAATATAAAAAAGAAAAGGGCCCACCTACGTGTATATATATGCACTCACACATATGCGTACACGTTCGAAGCGCAAGAGAGTTTATCTCCGCGGCGTTATGAATAAACGATATTATTACGACGTTCGATCCGCCAATACGAGTTGCGTGTGTGTGTCGAGTGTGTAAGTCGACGCGATATGCTCGCGGAAAGCAACGACGCCATATGCGCGTGAAAATATCTACACGTAATGTAAGCAAAATCCACGTCGTATTATATAGGTGCATACGTGAGCGCGAGCTTTTTGCGACGATAAGACGCGAGTGATATCTTGACCGACCGCCATCCCGTTCTCTCTCCGGCTAATTGGTTTCCCGTGTCCACCGATTCTCCTCCTCTTTCCCTCGGGATAAGACTCGGCGCCTCCAGAGATTCTGGCGCGCGCACGAGCGAACGCACTTCCATTAGGTGCGAGGGAGAGTCGCATCATCATCATCATCATCATCATCATCATATATCCGATGACACGTATGTGGTTGAAAGTGTTTGCAAGAGAGAACGTCCTTGTTTGCTCGTTTTTAGAAAGAAAGAAGAAAGGTTGGTTGTCGTAGTAGATTTGGTCGGTAGTTGAAAGAGAAAAAAGAAAGACGCGATGACTGTTTTCGCCGAGATTACTTCGTTTTTTTTTTTTTTTTTTTTTTGATTTTGTGGATGAACTTTTGGGCTAAGTAGGTTTCACTTCGTGCGAATCAATTTCGCTGATACGATAATGGCAGCTTTGTCTGCACTTGAATATAAATCAATCTCTTTAATTGAATAATAGATTGTCGATGAAATTTAAATTATTGAATTAAAAATCTTGCTTGTGACGAAATCAAAAAAATTTTATGGAAATCTGATAAATTACAGCTTGAGTTTCTAAATATAGAAATTTTAGAGTTCTTTTAGATGTACGAATGGACGTAAAATTCGACAACATCGTATTTTAAAATACGAAAAAAAAAGCCGAACGGTATGAGCATTCAGAACGCATTAAAACGCATCATCTGCTCTTTTTTTTTTTTTTTTTTTCTTTTTTTTTTTATCGAAAAAAGCGTTGTATAATAATAACCGGTCGACCTTTTAATAAGTCTTTGGCTCTGTGTATGCGTTACATGGCACAGCTTTTAGAGAGGCACACACGTGTGTAGAGCAAGGCGCGTATGTGGAGTGTTAGGCCATTATACAGAAGCAGACTAAGAGAGAAAGAGAGAGAAAGACAGAGAGAGAGAGACAGAGAGAGAGAGAGAGAGAGAGAGAGAAAGAGAAAGAAGGAAGGCTCGCGGTAAAACGACGCTAACGATTGCCGAGAGGCAACATCTTATCGTGAACTGCAATCGCATTAGCGGACAGTGACGCCCCAGCGCCGTGTGGTTTCATTAGCGAAAAAATAATCGAGGCCTTCGTGGAAGGTTCAGTCGTTATATACGGGAGAGAGAAAGACGGTGAGCAGTCGAGCAAGAGAGAGAGAGAGAGAGAGAGAGAGAGAGAGAGAGAGAGGTTCGGGTAGCGTCCGTTCGATGCTCCTCTCTTACGTATACACACACACACACATCACTGAATCCTACGTGTAGACACCGAGAAAAGAAAAAGGAATAAAAATAAGGAAGGAATAACGCCAGTCGTTAAAACAACAGTCGGAGTCGAAGAGAAAGAGCGTGGAGCAGCTGCCTAGTTAAGTTGCTCGCGACGTTGACGAAATCGTTAGGAAAGACGAGCGCGCGCGCGACTCGGCATACTTTATATAACTCCTTTCTAGCTCTCGCACCCATTCCCGGCCTTAAGGGCAGATCGAATTAAACCGGTGTGTGGGTACACACCTTTTATTCATCGATACTGTAACACCTTGGATAAGCTTTTTTTTATAAGAGATCGTTTTCAATTTCCTTTTTCTTTGTGCTTTATAATTAATTTTTATAAAAATATTTTTCGTAACGATTTAAACAACCTCGCTTTTAAAAATATTCAAAAAAAAAAAAAAAAAAAATTCGTCGAGCAATCCACCTTAAAAAACTTTCATATACGCGAGGCATAAAAAAGCGTACGCAAACGTCGCGAAGTTTGATCGAGGATCAACTATGGAGAATCCTCGGGGAATCCCCTTTCGCGGGAAATAACAGCGCGCCGGCAGCAGCTTCCCGTATATTTTCATTTTTTTTTTTTCCTTGCCGCTCTACGCACAAAGTAGAAGAGGGTAACGCGCCGAGCATTCATATTTAATAGGCGAAAGCCGCGGCTCCGATGCAAATTGTTATGAAAGCTTAGTCGTGTGCTCTTCCCTGCCCTCCCCCTCTCCCCCCATCGAGCGATATGGGAATAAGCGCGACTAACTCCCACGTGTGATAAAAAATATACGCCACTTTTCGCTTCCACGGCGTACACACGTGTGCAAACTAAGCTCGAGGAAATTTTCGCGCGACAGTTTCGACGCGATACTTTCCTCTTACGATATTCTTCTTTTTTTTTTTTTTTTTTTTTTTTTTTTTCTTAAGCATTGAAAAAAATAATGCCATTGTTCGATGTAAGGGAGAAAGAACGATGCGATAAACAATTTTGGAGAAGCGTCTCTTCTATAAAATGCGTATGTTTTTTCTTATCTGTAAAATTAATTACAAATGTATAATAATAGTGAGCATTGAGATATCGTGGGGGAATTCGATTAAATAGAACGTAAAGCTTTTGTTCCTGTTATTAATTTTAGCGATAAATGTATCGCAAAGACAAAACTTTCTCCCATTTAAAAATTGATTTCGGAGAATATTGAAAAATTTCCGAAACGATAGAAACTTCTTTCGAAGCGCTGCGTTTGAAATCTTTAGCATTAGTCATACGTATGCACAACTATTACAAAATATGGAAAGTTTTTAATTCTCTATATACATTGCGAGTTTAAATAATCACTGTACAATGTTCTATCACTTTAATAAACAAAAAAAGTACTTCGTTATCAATTTGCATATAAATTAAATATCGAAACGAGACTAGTCATAAATTTTAATTATAAAAAAAAAAAATTAAAAGAAAAAAACTAATTGCGTTCAATTAATCCATCGGTACTGTAGAGGTAATTTTAAAAACAAAAATAAACTTCCTAGATTTCTTTAGTCGGTAAATGGAAGGAGAAAAACGCTTTTTTTTCTGGGAAGAAAAGTTAATCGCACGATGCCCGCAAACGCAAAAAGCTCGCGGCTTTCTTTTTTCCAAGCTAATTGTCCAGACGACTTCTCCGTACGTCGATATAACGACGTCAACGAAAGAACAAGAGATGATTCTTTATCTTTTCTTCTTATTCTAGTGTACTAGCAAAGCGTTTAAAATTTTGTTCGACGAAAACATTTTTAAAAAATAAAACGCAAGTAATCATTTCTGTTAGATTAATTCAATTGTTATTTTAAAATATGATGTTGTGAAAAACAGCGATATTAAGGTAATCGAAGAAATAAAAAGAGAAGTCGATATCGCGCAGATACGTCGTAATTAGCGAGCGCGTTCGGTGCCTCGAGATACTCACACTGACATTCTCGAATACGAGGGCTTGATATTTTCTCTCTCTCTCTCTCGCTCTCTCGAATTAGCTGCGTTATTTCCTTATCGTCGAGAAAGCCGTAATGAGGTATGGAAATGGACTGGGCATCGCTCGCTAATAATAACACCGTATAATTGAGTGGTTCGCGCCCCCACGCAAACCAATCGGTGCCTTAGGCTCCGCTCGTTCTTATTTTCCAATTTCGAGAGACGTTTATATATATGTATATATATATATATATATATATATATATATATACGTAAATGAGGTCTTACGCGTACATGCGTGTATGCGCGTGCTCCGTTTTCTCGCGCGTATATGCGCGCTTCTATCTACCGCTCCATACGCGTACATTATATCTCCGTTCTCGTTCCCTCGAGCTTCTCGACACTGTTTATTCTCTATGTTTGATTCAATTTTTTTTTCTCGTTGACCTTTTTTTTTTTTTTTTTTCAACGAGGAATGTTTTTTTGCATGTTTCGTTATTATTTCTGTAATGATTGATTATCTTTTGCATATTTTTTGAAGTATAGTCTGCCGACTCGTTGTATCGAAACGGAGGAAAAAAATTTACGGCGGTAATAAAGATATCGACCGACTTTTTTTTTTAAATCTGCGGTGAACTAATTTCTTAACTTATTGATAAGTAATATATCATAGCAATGCTTTGTTAATAATGGTAAATTGCAATAAAATATGCAATTTCTTGTAAGACGGATTTTGAAAAAAAAAAATTAAAAAAATATGCATTCTTAAATTTAGTAGTTTGAAATTCTTACAACGTTAAATAACACATCCTATGCATTATATTCGAACGCACAAATTTTCTCGACAAAAGGCGCAAATTTCTTAAACGAATACAAATGTTACTTTGCTCGCTCGACGATACCGCTTTGGTTACTTTACGGCTCGCGCTATTTAAGCCTTTTCATTTTTTTCCACGCGACGCTTCTCGCGCATACAAAGTTTCACTTTCTCTCTTTTCTTTCATACTCATTTGCACACAAGTTACCTCGTCGCTATCTTTTGAATGAGTGCTCGCGTATTATTGTGCGAGTCGAGGAAATGCCGCGCGACTATTTTCGTCGTTTGCCATGTGCGAGCGAGCGAGCGAGCGCGTTGATGATTAACGATGGCGCTCGTGTGCGCGAACAAAACTTCACCGCGAGAAACTTCAAATTAACCGCTCCGCGCGTTCGTCGACGCGTGGACGCGCGACGCTTAATTTATTTGCGACTTTGGAACAATAAAAGAAACGAAAAAAAATAAAAAAAAATAAAAAAAAATAAAAAAAAAAAAAAACTTAAAAAAAAAAAAAATAGCAAAATATGGCGTTATTTTACAAAACTTGAGAAACGAAAGCGCGATTATCGGTGGTAAAAGAAAGAAAGGAAAAAAATAAATAAATAAAAGAAAGGCAAGCAAGGAGGGGGAGGGGGAAAGCGAACACGGAGAGGAAATGGATAGTGGTTCGCTCGCTTGCCTCCTGTCCGCGAGCGTCTGTCATTCTAAACACGCAACGGGGCATAGGAGAGCCGGTGTGTGAGTAAACACATAGAGAATACTGCAGCGGGCAACGAATGCCGCCCGCGCGCGCTAATATTATCTACGTCGACTAACCGCATCGTCGCAACCGCTGAAAGAAGTTCCCGTTACCGACGCTTTACGATAATACGCGGAACGATAAATTGGAAATTTTTTTTATTCGTTTTGTTAATGTAGATGTAATAAAGTCGAAATATTGCCGGTTTATGTGTTTCTCGTATTTTTCGATTTGTTTTAAATATCTTTTATTATTTAAATTTCCGGATAAATTAAAAAAAAGTTTTAATTAAAACGACTTATGCTTGGATTATTACACCGTTCAAATCTACAATGTACAACGGGATATATTTTTTTAAGCGATATATTTTAAAGTGGCAATAAAATTTAAAAAGCAATTAAAATAAAAATAAAAATAAAAAAAAAAATAAAGAAATGAAGAAGCTACGATCGGCTAATAAAGAATAGTAAAAACTCATTTCTACACGATAAAATTAATGGATCTCTTTCTTCTTT
The DNA here is from genome assembly GCA_949987625.1 of Chalcis sispes. Taxonomy (NCBI): domain Eukaryota; kingdom Metazoa; phylum Arthropoda; class Insecta; order Hymenoptera; family Chalcididae; genus Chalcis; species Chalcis sispes. Next base: position 10,493,980 of record OX465097.1, read on the forward strand.
TCGTGAGGTCATTAAAATTAATCAGAAAGCAATCGCGCGAACGGCGTGTTAACATCAGCCGTAAAATTTATGCTTGAGAAACATCGTTCCAGTTGTGCGCATCTTCCCTGTATTGACCATTTCTCAAGTAAATAAAAATGGTCCATACCATATAATAATCATAATAATAATATCTGTCATTAAAAAAAAAAAAAAAAAAAAAAAAAAAAAAGAATGTAAATTATTATGGCAACGTGAATTTTTCAAAAGTTATTTCCATGTCGTTAATTTTCCAGTCGGCCGCGTTATGATCGCAAGATTTTTTTCAGCTGGAATTATATTCGCTTACTGCATAAACATGCATAATACGGCAAGCGCGCGCAGTTTCACAGTTTTCACAGGCTAACAGGCAGAAGTTGTCGCGTAATTGTCACGCGCGACGATTATGTTTATGGTTTTGGCGCGAGAGCACGGACCTAATTAAACGCGAGAAACTGCGTAGGGTTTTAACGCGAGCGGTGCGTTTATAATTTTACCCAAGCGAGAGGATGAAAGTACAGTTACGACGCGATTTCATTTTGCGGGATTTAAGATTTAAACCGCCGTCTGTCTGTATGCGTAAACTTGTGTACGCGAATGTATTCGCTTATGTGTGTTTTTGTGTGAGAGAGCACAAACAAAGCTACGGTAGTCATCTTTATCGGACTTTAAATCCCGCCGAGCGGAGGAGAGACCGAGGCTTATGCTTCCCGAGTGAATTTTTATACTCCAATTAGAGCGAAGATCATCGGATAGCCAGCTCATTTTCGTCATTAACTCGAGTTAATTTCAACGTTATTATTTGTTTTTATCGACACCACTTTACATTATTTCGTTATTTTTCTTTATTTTTTTTTTTTTTTTTTTATTTTTCTTGCTTTATATTAATACAATTTTATTATGTTAAGTACGTCATTAACTGTTTTAATCGATAAAGTAAAAAATTAAGATCCCACCTAAACCAAAAGTGTATTCTTCCCAATAATGAATAAAAAAAGATTTCACTCAAAAATATCGACTGAATCTACTTCTTGAAGTTGGATAAACTATATAATCAAAATTCGAGTAAAGTTAATGTAACCGATAATTAAAGATGCAGAATTACAGATACACAAAAAATAATTGGCAAAAACGTTGAATAAGCATAGGCATATGAAGAACTACGAAAATTCTAAGAATAATTTCGATAACTAGATATTGTAAATAAGATGATATTAAAATATCAATTCGTTTCCTCGCTTAATTCACGAACGCGTTGATTTTTGATCGCATGCGTCGCAATAATTTGTATTTTTCCCGCGTATCATCGCGAAGTACTTGATAACCAATTCCCAAGGTAATTCCTATATTTCACCCCAAAGGAAATTGATTCAGCAACCGGTAACGTGCACCGCGCGGCCGCGTGAAACATTCTTCCACCGTTAAAAGCTAAGCGAGAAGAAACGTCGAGCGCGAGGTGACCGATGACGATTATCGAGATACCGCGCTCGCGCGCGCGCACATTTCCGAGGCGAAAGCAACGGCAGCGCAGCATGTAATAACCCCAGCCGACGGGCGAAGGCTTTACGACGCTGCGCGAGCTTTTAAATCGCGCCTCCTCGTAAATTCCGTAACAGGTACCGAGTCAGCGCGTTTCCGTGTTTTGCTTTTTTTATCTCTCGGAAGTTCGAAGGGCTGTCGTATTCGCTGTAAGCGAGCTACGAGAGAACGAGAAAGCGAGGCTTTAACGCTTTGCTTCGTATGGGTTTTATCCGACGTTTTCGTGCGTTTATTTCGAGGAAAAGGAAGCTGCGTACGAAATGGTTTTCGGTATAGCTCGAGATTTTCGTTTTGATATTACGCTGCTCGATTTTGTTGGATCTACAGTAAGAGACCTTTTTCGTGTTTCACGATGACATTTAAAAATGAATATGAATGTTTCATCAGTTTAAAGAATAAGCTAAAAATAGTCTCGTTAATAATTTTACATCGTCAAATTTACGAGATAATGTAAATAATTTAATGTCCTCTGGAGGCGATAAAAATTCGCATCAACGTTAAACGTAACGACCAATCAAACGATTACCAGATAATACGATGAACATCCTGGAGAACGACATACAAATCGCCTAATTTCAAACAACGACGATAACACATCCAATCCTCTTTCTTTTTCGTCTCAACTACATTTTTTACGATCTCGAAGAATCAGCCAGCAAACGGAAGAAACCGAATAACCCATTGGACGAGCGCAAGCTCGTATTCGTGATCGTAAGCTTCGAGGGAATACGCGCGTACATTGCCTCGTACGAAACCGCGAACCACGAGAGCACCGCGTTTAATGCACGCGCGGGCGTCGTGTACGCATATGTGTATATCTATATATGTGTATATAGCGAGAGAAAACGAGAGCACGCGCGCGAGCGCGCGCCAATGAGCGAGACGGAATATTGGGGGACGCACACGCAGACGGTTGGCCGGATGCGTCGAGTGATGGCGCTTCCGGTTATTGAACGTCGCGTCTGAAGGCCTGCAAAAGCGAGGCCACCGCTCTCTCTCTCTCTCTCCCTCTCTCTCTCTCTCTCTCTCTTTCTCTCTTTCTGTCGCGTTAACGATACGCGAGCGTCGTCTACCGCAAGTAAGCGCGCGAGAGCTCTGCCCCGGAGTCTCGAAATCCCGAGAGGCGCGGCACCTGGAACCTACGAGACTGAGACCCGGCCCTCTTATTCTCTAGTCTCTTTTTCGTGGCTCTCTCTCTCTCTCTCTCTTTCACTCTCGATTAAATGTGACTTTGCTGGTTGAAGCGACGTTTGCCTTCGTCGTATGGTTTCCGAGTGTATGTATGTGCGTCTTCTAGACACATCTGCTCAACAAATGGGTTCCAAGATTTTTGTGAGATTTTTAAATCTTCAAATTCAAAATTTGAATATTTTTTGTAAAAAGAAAAAAATATACGAGTATATTACGTGTAAAAATTAATTATATACTTTTGGTAAAAAGTCGGTTATGAAAAATGATAAAACCATTTACCGTAAGCTTACGCGCGTAGAAAGGGAAAAGTATTCCCAACACACCTACGCGTGTAAAAGTTTAATTAAAATCATCACGACTAACCCACCGTAGACACCCAAAACCATCTATGGTCAACTACGTTTTCAAAATACACGACACGTTTTTGGAAACATTTGTAGAAGCAATCAGTCAAAAGTCCATATGTACATTCGTGCGTGTTACACTGGTATTATATGCAGTTGCATTTTAGTGGAGTACAATCAAGTCGTTATGGACTATCTAAATATTTAATGGGATCACACGTGTGAAAATTGTAAAGGTTTTTGATGCAGTGTTGTAGCGATAGATTAAAATAATTAATCAAAGATGAATAATACTAAGAAGATAAATTAAATGTATGAAAATGATTTCTTCGTTTAATTAAGAAATTTTTATCATTTGTCAACGCCATATAACAGAAAAAAAAAAAAAAAAAACAATTATATGGTATAAAAAAAATATACTCTAAAGAAAAAAAAAAAAAAAAAAAAAAAAAAAAAAAAAAAAAAAAAAATTCATTTAAAAAAAGATTTTAAGACACAATTTCTCAACTGTTCGAATTCCAACATCGTACGCGTATCGTCTCTCGTACTCCACCTATATGTAACTGTACGTGCACGTACTTTTAATGGTTTTATAATTGCACCGGCATCGTATAGATATGATACGCGATAAGCTCATAGTCGTACCCTTGCCGTTCGATAAATTTTTATAAAAAAAAAAAAAAAAAAAAAGAAAGCGCTAACGCTTCGTGCAGATCCTGAAACGTTTGCCTTTACGTATTTCTCGTATCCCAATGAATACTCTATCTCTCTCTTTCTATCTTTCTCTTTCTGTACACGCATCTGTAGATAACTCGGAAAAAAAAAAAAAAGGAAACGAAATCGCCATTGGAGGTTGAGGATTTACTTAAAGTTGCTTACATAATTGCAGTTAATTTTATTAGGAATAAAGTTCTCTTGATTTAACTCTCATCTAGCGTCGATTGAGTGTATAGTACTTTTACACGAGTGTAAAAAGATTTAATTTCACGGATTGATTTCCAACGGTATTTATGAATTTTGCGCCGTGTTCGACATGATCTTGATAATAATTTACTTTTATTTAATATATCTTTCTTGATTACATAATTTATTTAAATTATATAAATTATGTTCGCCAGCGTAAGAAATATCCTTTTTCTTATTTGTTAAATTTTTAATTAAACGTTAAATAAATATAATTAGTAAAAAAGAACGGCTCGAAACGATTTTAAAACGCGGTAATTGCGTATTTATGCCTCGGAATAAGAAAGATCGTTATTTAATGTGCAAACAACAATATTATAAAAGAAAAGGAAAAAAAAAAACCATTTCGAAAGGGAAAAAAAATCCGATAAAATCCGTGAACGTGATAGTTCACGTACACACGAACACGTACACACACACACATATATATATATATATATATATATATATATATATATATATATATATATACATGCATACACGCGTGCAGAGTGTATATAATTGTGGTAATGCCTCCCACGCGAAGCGCGCCGTTTATTTATACGAATTCGTCTCACGTCGATACACGGCGATGTCGTTCAATTTAAAATCGTGTCAGAGCACGAAGCTCGCGTGAGTTACGCAAGTACGTGTAATTCGCATACGACTACGACGACGACGACGACGACGACGACGATGACGGCGTTCGCTTCGATGTACACACGTATACGTACGCGTACGCATAACCGTGTGCGTAGTCCGTTCGCCCGTATCGGGGAGTCCCCGAATTTCTATATACGTCGACGCCGCTATGCAAAACGCTCGAAAAAAAAAAGTGAAAGAAGAGGCGAAAAAAATAAATAACAAGGAAAAATACAAAAAAATATTTCGAATCTGTAAAATTGCTCGATCACGTGTAATCTGCATACATCGTGTGTTTGTAACTTTGAGATGAAACTTTTGCCGTTTGTCTTTTTTCGTAAACTTTTATAAATTGCTTATTTATATTTTATAAAGGTATTTTAAAAGTTAAATTATTACAAATAGCTCGAAGAATTGAAATACTTTGTATGATAACGTTATTAGGTTCAAGAAATAAATCTTTTATTAAAAATAATATATATATATATATATATATATATATATACATATATATATATACATAGTTTTTTTTGCAATATTTTGAAACAATAACGTACGGTATTCCAATTAATATGTACAAAAAAGAAAAAAAAAACAAAAACATACCATTACGAAAGCAGCCTTGAAGTCGTTCAACTCCACTATCATTACGACAAACGACATAAACGCGCTCGCGTGTTTGTTTTGTTTCGCGCCACAAAAGAGAGAGGTGTGCGTGCGTGTGTGTGCACATACTCTCGCCGTACCGCCTAAAAATTTAAGCGCATAACAACCCAACACTTACACAGAACCGCAGAAAAAAGCGGAAAGAGAGGGTTGCTGCTCGTCGTTGTGTTCTTGCGGCTCGCAAGTGACGGACATCGAACGCGACAGGGGCAGGCGCATACGTTGTCTCTGTGTGTGTGTGTGTGTGTGTGTGTGTTTGTGTGTTCGTACTCGTACCGCGATCAATTCTTTATTTCCTCCCTCATTCTCTCTCTCTCTCTTTCTCTCTCTTTTTTCCACGGTGTCCTCTATATCTCTTCGTTCGATACACGCGCGTGCACGTGTGCGCATCGCACTAATTTTTTTCCCGCGTTGTTTGCGTTTCTATCAAACCGTAACAGTTCGTTTCCGGCGTTCGCGCTCTCTCGGCTTTTCCACCCCGCAATTCGGACGCGCATTTTTTTTCTTTTTTCCTTTTTTTTTTTTTTCAACGCTACACCAATGACAACTGACGTTTATTTGTAAGAGAGAAAGAATGGGAAGGGTGAAGGGAGGACGAGGACTTTTAACTACGTGGTTACCTCGTGGCGTTGTTACTGCGAGGGAAGCCGCGATGCCCTGTAGTATGGAAATTTTCGTTCAATCTTTTATTCTTCGGTTTGCACTGTTATGATAAAATTGGGGAGTGTAAAAAAGGATGACGTTTCCGGGACGATGACTAATTAATACTTATTTGTAAACTTGTAAAATTACAATGACTGAAGAAGACATTTTCATATCAAATTATGTAATTTTAAATATTATCAAAAACAATTTTACAACCCGTTAATAGATTTACAAAATTTACCAATTCAGTACTTCACGATGATAATTGTCCTTTTGCACCTAATAAAACGTTCAAACGTCGATACCGTTTGATTACGCATGCAGCGAACATAAAATCATTTATTACCTTTCAAGCGCGGACATTACAGATACGAAGCCAATTGAACACTCGAGATATACGTAACTCCTTTCGGCTTCTTCCCTCCAACTCACTCCCACGCAATAAACCGCAAAGATCATCGAATAAAAGAGAGAGAAGTAGCTAAATAACCAATTTGAAATCTCGGAATATAAACACATACCTATATAAATAGGGTATGTATATTCGTACATATACTCATATCGGCATATACGACATTTGCATAGCTTAATGAATATGTTAAATCAATTTAAGAAAACGCCTCGTCCGAGACGCGATGGTGGAGTTATATACGTCGCGAGAGGCCTGTTATTATTGTAATTGCCGCGCGTGTAAGACGGCTTATAGAAAACGAGCCTAATGCGACGACTGCACAACTCTCTCTCTCTCTCTCTCTCTCTTGCGCGCGTGCGCGCACGCAACGACGCGGAAGTGTCCCTGCCTTTTTCCTGTCCTCCGAATCGCCGTACGCCGGCAGAGAGACGCGCGCGCGCGCGCGAGACGACTTACGCGGGGCTCTTGAGCGCCGAAAGAGGCGGACGCAAGAAATCCGTAATGGGCAACGCGCTATGGGGTAGTAAGTTTGCCTTATTCTAATTTGTCGAGACGACGCTCGTTCCTGTTTTTTGCGCGCGCTCAAATTTTATGCGCACTTAAATCGATTATGGTTTTGCCCGCGCTGCTTGTTTTCTAGTTACGCGTTGAGTTTGCGTTATGGGTTTTAAGCTCGCTCGATAATTATAATACGGTATGGAATGTCGAATAATGGTTAGATTTTCTCCTTTGTGCGCCGTAGGAATATTACTCAACCCGCGCGTAATATTATCTACCAGCTCGTATGTAAATTATTTAATAAAGCTTTGTACATTGAATGTTGGATTCGTAAATGTATATAAATATATATATATATATATATATATGTGTATATATGTGTATATGTGCATGAAATTATTCAACCGAGATTAAAAAACGTTATTAAATTAAATGCCACTATGCGCTAAGCAATTCAACGTAAAAAGTTACAAAAAAAAAAAAAAACAATAAAAAAAGAACAATCATTAGCGAAATCGTAAACGCGCGCATCTCCTTCCGTAAAGATAATCAACGGCTGCATTAAATAATGGAATCTCGGCAAGTTTTCCAAGCGCGCCGCACAAAGCGAGGAGGTGTGTACCACGGTCGGCTATTGCGCGTGCGCGCGTACGTACGCGTAACGAACACCTTTAGCGCGCGGACGATGCGATTCTCGCGTGCGTTTGCGTACGCCGCGGCTTGTTTGTTTAATGAGGGTAGCGAATCTTGAGGTGATTTCGGGCTCTTTTTTTTTTCTTCTTTTACCGAGCACACGAGAGAACGAGAGAGAAAAAGAAGAGAGAGAGAGAGAGAAAGAGAGAGAGAGAGGGAGCTGCATATGTCTCGGTAAGAGAGAAAAGGAAGGACCCTTTACTCTCTTTCTTGTCTTCCTGACGAATGCGGAGACCGACTTTTGCCTCTTCCTTCCTTTGTATATGCTTTTCTTTCTTTCTCCCCTCCCTCTCTCTCTCTCTCTCTCTCTCTCTCTCTCTCTCGCTCTATCTTTCTCCCTTCCTTTTTTTGACCTTCCTTAGCAGCTGCTTCGAAAAAGCTCGCTCTTCCTTTTTTCTACATGTGTATATGATTCTTTCCCTTTTTCTTTCTTTCTTTTTCCTTTCCTCCCTTTTTATTTCTTGTGCGAGCAAACTCCGACGATTTCTCTGGGACTAACGAACCGTTGCTCATTGCCACTTAATACTTTTATAATACAACATATTATTTTACTATTACCACTTTGTTCGTTTGTACGTTTTGCACGGAAATAAATTCTCTTACTCTCTCTCTCTCTCTCTCTCTCTCTCTCTCTCTCTCATACTGTGAAGATTTTTCAAGATTCATTGAATGGAAATAAATAGAATTGATGGTGTACTTAAATTTTAGTGTTCATTCGATGGAATTCTCGTGTGAAATAATGTTTTTGCATTTAAAAGCATAAAATAGGAGGCAAGAAAATCGTTAAAATTTTGAAATACGACGACGCGAATACACCAATTTATAATATTTATTGCAATTTAAATTCTTCTTATATATATGTTACAAATTCTATTTTTAGAATAATAATTTCAAAGTTATTCACAAGTTGACTTATTTTTAAATCATTTCAAAACTCGATGTAGTTAACCATCAATTTATTTATTTATTTATTTATTTATTTTTTTTTTATTTTTTTTTTTGCAATATCTTTTAATCTTTTTTTTTTCTGCTAATAATTACAATGACGGGGAATGTCTATAATTTAACGCTATAACCGACGTGATTTTCCATAATCTTAAATCACTGATGTCATCGGCTTTCAATGCGCGACTAATCATTCGCGATCCATATCGAAAATCAATTAACACCAAACGATCGCCGTAAGAATTTACATAACGCTTATAACCTACTGACGTAACTTTCGTTAAAGATAAATCTTAAACAGACGATTTTTAAAATTAAAAAATTATTGTATACGCAAGTTCTCTCAACCTTGATATTTGCAAAATGATTTTATTATTTTATTTTTTCTTTGCTTTCGCTGCTCTTCGAGCTCTTCTTCTGTGTATTTTAAACTTCCTACCGCGAACGTGCACGTCGCGACTTATTTACACATTTTTATCTCATTCACGACAGGATGTTTAAGTTCCTGTTTGTACGACTTCCAACTTAAGAAGAAACCTCTTCAAGATATCATTAATTTTGAGCCTTGACAATCAAGGTGTTAATTTAAATATAATAATGTTTAAACGTATAATTTAAACAAATATAACAAAATATTTAATATCCAAATATCAACGAGTGCGCTTGTTTATATTAAAAATTCATAAATGGAGATTTTCTAATGAACGGCTCGAATAAATAATTTTCAGAATGAAAAATTCACGGATCGAGAATTGTATACCGTCGTAGTCATTATACCGAGCGTTTACGAAATTCACCAGTACTCCCGAGAGTACATTTTGCATAAACAATGCAGGTACGCCTCTTCCCACAGCTACCGCGGTAAGCCGTCACGGCCGCCTCGAGAGAACGAGAGGAGGAGAAGGTGGAGGAGGTTAGCTTGCGCAATATTCCTTATCTTTGGGGCCGTGTGCGCGAGCTTCGTGCACACGCGAGAGAAAGAGAGAGAGAGAGAGATTCTCTCGCCGTAAATGCGGTTGCAACAGCTCGTAATCCGCGGACACACACACGTACGCGTATATCCCGGTGTCTCTGTGTGCTCGTGAGATTGCGTGCACATTACATCGCGGCGCGCATTACCTCCGCGACAGAGAGACAGAAAGAAAGAAAGAGTAAACATTTAGCGCGCCAGCGAAGCAGCCGAGCATTTTGTCTCGGAGAAAATTGTTGTAACACAAGGCTTGTTCGATCGACGTCATCGACACGACGCATCGGCGTCGCTCTTTTTTAAACAACGCGTCATCGGCCTCCTCTCTAATCCCGCTCTGAAAAATTATTACGACCGACGACGAGAACGACGACGATGAACCAATGAAGGCTTCGATTCCGTCTGAATGATTCACCGTGACTTATTCCGAACGACTGAATGAAGAAAAAGAGAAAAGAAAGAAACTAAGAGGACAAAAGAAAAAATACAAAGAATAGTAAAAAATTAAATTTTGTTTGATATTGTTTGATATCAATGCGAGACATAATAAAATAAAGGTCTATCAAAAATATTTTAAGTATATAGTATATCTGTATTAACCAGATTACTAATAAATGCAAGTTTCAGAAATTTCAGAGGATCTATAAGCACTTCTTAAAGTTCAAAAAAAAAAAAAAAAAAAAAAAAGAAAAAAAAAATTGCGAGCAATTAAAAAAACCGCATTCCAGGCAAGCATATAAGAATCGGTGGTACCAGGAGCCAAACATTCGTTTTTGTTGGTATATGTATACATATGTATACGTATACACACGCGTGTATAGTAAAAGAAAGAAGACTATGAGGAGTCCGTTTACGAGTGGCACGTGCACGAAATCCCTCATACACCTGTCCGCCTTGTAAACGTTTACAGCGCGTTGTAAACTCAAATTGATTTGTCGCATTAGCATGAGAGAAGAAGAGAGAGAGAGAGAGAGAGAGAGAGAGATAGAGAAAAAGAACTAGCGTTTTAAATTCCCGCGCTTGTTTTTCTTTTTCTCCTTTTCTTTTCATTTTTTTTTTTTTTTTAACCCAAACTCGCGTTCGCGAGAATTCGCGCGTCGGTCGACCGAAACTCTTTTATGACGAGTTGTCTTTATCGTGGCCAGGGTCCCCCATCTCGCGGATACACCTCGCGTTATAACGATGAATTTCTTCCCCCGACTCTTGTCAGAAATATCTGCTTCCATTTAAAAGAAGGAATGTTTTATAGAGAACGTTATCGTTTTATATGACTACGAAGAAAAGAAAAAAAAAAAAAAAACAGAATTTTAAATGATGCTAATATAAATACCGATCTGTTATAAAAATGTCATTTTAGTTTTAATTCTATTTTTTTTTTTCTTAATCACTATCGTCTCATTTATATGTTATTGGCTATAATTACTAACGCTATTATTGTAATGGTGAATAAGTAATTAAAGGAAATATTTGACAAATATTTTTTTATTTTTACTTTAAATAGTTTTAATTTGATTCATTAACGTTAAAATATTATTCAGCCTGAAAATTATTCAATACTCGAGCAACAAAATAATTCAAACAAGATTAATCCTCGTACGGCTGCTTTTTATTTTTTATCGCACCAAGCTAAGAGACATTTAAAAGCAAAGGGTGCTAAACTATTTGCCAAATGCACTCAACAATGTTCTCTCATCGATCGATTAAATCAATTAATCGACGTAATTATCATCGAGAGGAAAAAACAAGCAAGATACAGCCTTTACGCGAAATTCTCGCGACGAGTTTGAACTTTAAAAAAATGAATGGGGTGGTAAATACAGCGGAATTAAGAGAGACGTTACTGTTACACGTCAACGGCAGCGGCGAACTCGAGGGATTGCAGAAAATGGCGTTTATGGAATAAGTAAGGGAAATGAGATAGAAGGCGAGCTGTATGCATCGGTTAACGAGATTTTAATGAAAGCCTGACCACCTGCCAGAACGATCACCGTAACGAACTCGTACCGAGCGCTCGTCTCTTTTATACTATATAATCCAAGACCGCGTGTTCCTTCTTCCACGGATCCTCGAAAGCCCGGCGTACCATCGTCCGATAATGTACTTTAAGCAAAGTCACGCCGATTTTATATTTGAAATAAGTTGAGCGCGCTATACACATTCATGGGAAGGCGCACGGAAATTATTGCGATTGCTAGTTAAGCGCTTTCGCTTGTCGCTGTTCTTCTTCTTGCTTTAAGCGTATAATTTATAAATTATATTTGTACGAATCGAGCCGTTTCCTTTTGTATTGTGCGTCATGGAGATTAGTAACTATTTAGCCGCGTATTCGTAAAATGCATATTGATTTTAATAATTAAAATATTAATTGAAGTAAATAATAAACGAGAGAGAAAAAAGAAAGATAAGAAACACGTCATAATTTCCAATGAACGAATAATGCAAGAAATTTTTAAGTACGTATAATTTACAGTGCCGATTTCAGCGCGAGCTTAGTCATCGCTTTGCGGTTTAACAATCCGTGTACATCGCGCAACATTCGTTAACCTTCCTTCTTTATATTTTCTTTTTATATTTTACGCAAGTAAACGCACGGCGTTAAGTGCGTGCATAGTTTGTAATAATTCGAGGATAATCCTTTCCTCAGACGACATAACGTAGCATTTCTCTAAAGTGGAATTAAAGTAAACTTAATTGAGCGGATAAAACGCTCTAAATAATCTATACATCGTAACGCGCTTATCCACGTGTATATACGCACGAAAGAGAGAGAGAGAGAAAGAGAGAGAGAGAGAGAGAGAGAGTCAAAAAGAACCCTAAAATCCGGCAAACGAGGACGTTTTGTACACTATCGGTATACATACAGACACAAACGCACATACCTTGAGCGCAATCGCTCGTGACGAATGGGCAAAACGAGCCTAATTAACTTTCCATGCCCGAACGCCACCGCTAATCCCGTTTACGACGAGAATCGCGTTACCTCTAATCGGGTTTTCCCGACGACGCGCTCGCGCGAGCTGAACTCTCGCCGCTCCGCCCGCGACTAGTTTACCTATGCGCGTGAGAATCGCCCGCGAAACGCCTCGATCGTTCCGATACTAAAGCTCGATCGTGTTTTCCGTTCGATGCATACGCGCTCGTTTCCTTTTTTCTTTTTCGTTTGGTTTTTCTTTCCTTATCGGGGAGGAAAAAAAAAAATAACAAAATTTAATTATGCGCGCGACGAGCCGGAACGCCGCGTGTCGAGAGAATCGATAATGACGGGATGATACTTAGTGTACGTCTCGAAGGTTTCGTTAAACATTGTTTCAGCGTATTGGGTGCGTCGTTGTTTGATTTGGATCTCGCTTAACGCACGATTTGTATTTTGTCCTCAAGCTTTACATATATGTATGTGAATTGTATTTATCGCGTTTATCAGATAATCTACGCTTGTTATTTATCTGGAAAAATATTCTTATCAAAAGCTTTTCCCTTTATTTTTAAAGCGATTTCGTGTATTTGGAAATATATTAATTTGATGAAAGAAAAATAAATGTATTTCAGTAGAATCAAGTTAATTAATTATAAATGCAAACATTAGAATTCCGATTAAAAAAATAATAATAATAATAATTAAGTTTAAATCGTTTAATTTCATTTAAATTTATAATTTTTCTTAGAAAAATATAAAATATCTATTCGTTATAGTAGCAGGCACGGAATATTCTACAACACACAAGCCTCCCATAAAGTCAAAGTCTTTTGCTCCCACTCGAGTGTTTGTACAAGCCATAGGAGCGTTTATCATCCTCACGCCAGAAAACTGAAGATCATCTTCCAAAATTTTGAAAACACATACACGCACTTCTCTCTTAACTACATCTCGAGAGCAGTACATCGAGCGTCGTATGTTTAGCGCGAAGAAAAAAAAAAAAAAAAAAACGACAAAGAAGAAGAAAAGGACGCAAAGAGCTAAAAAGTAAAACTCGGAGGATAACGAACACATATACGAGAGCGCACTGCGTTTGAAAAAGAAAAAAAAAAAAGTCAGAGGCCGGTGGAGTGGAGAAACGACGGCGGCGGCGTGCAGCGAGTTTACTCGGCTATAAAAGCGACATAAAGATCTGCTATTTTGACAATCCCTGACAGCAACGGAGAGTCCGAGAGGCCAAAGCTCTTTTTCTCTTTCGTCTACTCGGCGATAAACTTTAACGATAGCTCGTTTCTCGATCCGCGAGCCCTCGCGCGAACTATCTCGCGTGCTTTTGTTTTTTTCTTCCTCTCTCTCTCTCTCTCTCTTTTACTCTCATTTTTTCTCTTTCTCTATTTTATTTTAATGCATTAATAGGCTGGTTTTCCTGCAGCTCGAGGAAATGCTCGAAAGATTGAAATATCGATTGACACGCAGAGACAAATTATTAAATTTATCATTTAATGCCGGGCTTAGGATCTTTTGTCCCATTGAAAATATATTACGGTTTCGTGTCTGGGAATATTTTTCTTAACGATCGGTACACTTGAGATATTGACATTCTTTTGCCGAGATTAATATATTTCAGCGTTAAACGTTAGGAAAAATTGTTTCAATCAAAGATAACATCTGAACCTAATTTTTATTTCGATAATCGCTTTAACGGGATAATTATTTGTACACGTACACGATTTACAAAATATTTTATTAGAATAAATTTGCCATGTTAAAATATTTAACTATTTTTAAAATAAAACTGTTCCAATAAGTTGCTTTATAATATTGTTATCATAAACAATAAAAAAAAAAAAAAAATCAATAAATAAATGAAAGAATTTAATTTCAAAAGTTTATTCTCTAAAATTTATTTTCTTCTCGAATACCAAAAATACTTCCCCATAATCGATCTTTTTATAGACAAGAAAATGAATGAAAAAAAACTTCGTCACCCAAAGAAATATTTAAACGCGACTTAAGGAGACCGAGAAACGTGCGTTCGCGTGTCCGTACATGTATGTATATATATATAAGTGTGTGTATATTGACGAAGAAAATATTTTTTCAGCGTTGTGAACACGAAAAAAAAAAAAAGAAAAAAATAATAATCCGGCGGGAGTTTCCCGTGCGCACGATCGATAACCGCTGCGTCATATACGCGTATTCGAGACTCATTCGGAAACTATTGACCGGGAAGATCGGACCGCGTGAGTTACTCGCACGAAAAAAATTGAACGGACAAGTGGAGAAAAGACGGAGGAAAGCGGACGGAAAATCGTACAGCTAACCAATGAGCGCGTGATAAAACGCGCGAGTCTCAAAAAATATACACCGGACTGAGTCGCACTGTATATATGTTTGCGTTGCGGAGAAACACGCGCGCGCGTTCGAATGTAACGAAAACAGGAGCACAGGGATGGAGAAAAAGAGAGAGAGAGAGAGAGAGAGAGAGAGAGAGAGAGAGTGAGAAAACGGCTAAAGAACCGTCGATGATGGAAGGGAAAAGAAACGGCATGGGAGTATCCGCGAGTTGTTGCAAGTCACGCGGGGTAATTGTCCTTTCACCTATATATATATATTCATTTGGCTCGTAAGTACACACGTGTGTGCACACCTTGAGCTCATTCTCTTTCGAGTCCCTTGCCCTTTCTTTTTATATTCCGTAGAAGCCTCGAATATGAGAAAAAAAAAAAAAAAAAAATTGGTAGTTCCTCCAGTAGTTTATAAGCGTAGGATGATGTCACAACTTCGACAGGTTGGCCCCCACCTGGTCTCTATTATGTGTACGAGTGCGTATGTACACAAGTACGTGTTTGCTTTTTCCCTATTCGAGAGCGCACTTATCGACGCCGTGTAACTTTGCGCGCGCGTTCGCTCGTCAGCCTCGACTCTTTTTCCATTCCAATCTAGTGCTTAATGCATTTCATTAAATATTATCGTTCTATGTAATCGTGGGTATAGGTACTAATTCTCCGCGAGAGGTTTGATCGTTTAAAACGTTATTCGAGTTTATTTTCAAGCGATGAGTAATTTAGATTTATTAATCTCGTTAAACATTTTTTTCTTCTTGTAAATAAACTATGTTGAGAAATAATTTAATTAGCGTTAAATTGATCTTTGAAAAACGAGTAAGCAAAAAGAAAAATGTTATTTCGAAATTCGTTTAAGCGAATCAATAAAAAATAGAACAAGTATTGATATAAAATATTAATTAGATCGAATAAATTTTCTACAACGAAATTAAAACGTAAAGACGCAAAACGCGACATAAATTAAAAAAAAAAGCAATAACGAGAAATAACCGATCTTAAAAGTAAAGTACCCCATTGGGCAAACTGTCGGTATGAGACGTCGTAAACGTCGAGCGCAGGAAAGTGCGCGCGAAGAGTCGTGGCAACGAGAACGAAGAAAAAAAAAAAAAAAAATAAAGAAAAAAAAAGAAAAATAAAAAAAACTAGAAATGAAAAAAGATAAAGCAAAGAAGCATGAGCATACGGAACGAACGATTAAAATATAAAAAGAGTCCCGTTTTGAGCGCACACGCGCGAGCAGTCGCCGCTTACGGACCAGTCGGAAGAAATCGGAAGCTGCATCGCCGGCGCGGTTTGTTCGCGCGCGCAGAGCTCCAAGAGTAAATATTATACTCAAACATTAAACATCTTCGGCGATAGTGGCGAAAGCAATAAAGAAAGCCGAGAGAAGAACGAATATCGCGATCTGTGTATGTATGTGTAGACGCGGCCGCGTGTGCGCGCGCGCGCCTGTGTGAGTTTGCGCAAGTAGCTCGGAGGCCCCTCGTTATTCCAAAATACATTCGTGGCTTTTTGTTTGGAGAGAAAAAAAAAAAAAAAAAAAAAAAAAAGAGAGAAGAAGAAGAAGAACTCGCCGCGAAGAAGAGAGAGAAAGAAGGAGAGAAAGAAGCACTCTCGAGTACCGCCAACTTTAGATCTAAGTAAACGTGTACGTGCGTATACACGCGAGCAACTTATACATTGCGTTTTCTAAACGCGCGTGTAAACATTTGGGAGGGAAAGAGGGGGATGAAAGCTGCACGAATAATGCGAGAGATAGAGAGGAGAAAAAAAAGAGAGTCGGAAAAAAGTGCGCGAGAAGATAGGGGAGGGTAAAAGAAAATAAAAGACAGACGTCACTACGTGCGTGTATACCTGTGGAGACGGAAAAACCGAGCTGAATCAATTTAAACGGCGCGGCAACAAGGGACGCGCGCGCGTTTCTTTTTATTATTTCGTCTTTTTCTTCTCCCTTTTGCTGGCTGGCATTTTTTTGTTGCGAAGGCTGAATCCGCGCGAAGGGAAAGCAGCTGACTGAAGATTTTCTCTCTCTCTCTCTCTCTCTTGCCCTTTGCGAGCGAATTTACAAAAGAAGCCGGCGGCACGGTTACGGAGAATCGATCTCTGTTTACAAAACGCGTTCTCTTTGCGTGTATACTCCGAGATCGAGGCTGTTTTGCCTTCTTTTCACGCGAATTAACCAACTGATTCAATATATTCCCTTTTGAATACTGAGCATTTTTAAACTTGGTACGCTTTTTTTTTCATCCCAATGGTATTTAACGTTTATCGAAAGACGAACTATCAGAATTACATTTATACACTCGCTAAAATCTCTTCCATATAATTTGGTTGATTGAGAATCAGAAGGGCCGTTGATAAATTCGTTATAGATTCGATTCGTGCCAAGAACGGACAGAGAAGTATATGGGAATCGCTTATGTTGTGATAATTTTATTTATTTATTTATTTATTTTTTGTTCCGCAACAGTTAGCCAGGTAGCCACGACGCGAAACAAATTGACCGTAGAAACGCGCGCGTACGAAGGCGCGAGTCTACCACCGGTGACAAATTCGTGCGCTTTGCACCCAACGCTATCTCAATATCCATCCGGTCGGGGTTTGTAACGGGGCGTTGAATGAGGGATTTCTCGATATGATTATTCATTGGTGTTATAGTGGGGTTGACGGCAGCGAGACAGCTCGTCTCTCTTTGTGGATTTGCCTTTCCGATGTGTTCGGTTTGTAACTTTCGTTACATCGAGACGGACAGGTAAATGAGATTGAGTTTGCGACTCGTGCAAATTAATTGACGCGCGTTTAAATATAATTTGTAAAATGCTGTTAAGAAAAGAAACTTATGAAATTTTTCAATTATTAATAATGAAATGTACGTTAAATAAATCTATCAAATTTAATGCGAAGCATGGGCTAATTTAAAAAAACCAGATAGGCAAAAAAATATCCGAGCCAAAAACCTAAAAGTCGTCGGGCTTTCCTTTTTACTTTCTCACGTGGTTAGGCGCGCGCACACCGAATGCTAGAGTGAAATTTGAGTCGCGAGGATGACCCCCAGGGAGACTAACCGAGGGTTGGTTATATGCGCACCGACCAAATTAAGCCGGCATTATTATACCGATAATGAAATTTGATGATATTGTGCATTTTGCTGGCTATGTATGCGCGCGTGCGCGCGCGTGTGTGTGTGTGTGTATGTGTGAGTGTGTATGTTTGTGTGTGTGCTTCTACAGTCCCCTTTTGGGTTAAGATGCGGAGAGTCGGGGGAAAGAGCGACCATTGTTGGAAAGTGAGGAGAGAATCAAACCAACTCGTGCACGCTTTCGTTGCCGATTCTCTCACGTACATCGATGCTTTTGTTATATTCTATAAGAGCATCGATGATTATTATACATGCGGGAAATTTGAAACAAAACTTGCGTATGCGAAAGCTTTAATACTCTTCAAATTTTTATAATAATATAATCTTTCTTATACTATTAATCATTCTTAAAATTATTAAAAAAATCTTTAATCGATAACAACGACGATCGTTTTAAAATTTTTCATCAACAGTAAAACCGTCGTCCAAGCGGCTCGCGAAATCCGTTGTTACGAGTTAAAGTACACGAGAGCGAATAAGCGTCAGCGTTGGCTTTCGCTGCGGTTTCCCTCGTCGTCGCGGGAATCCCGAGCCGCGTGCACGACCGATTTTCCTTTGTACCTTTGAAAGAAAGAAAGAAAGCGAGGAGAAGGAGAAGGGAGGAGGAGCCATTTGTTTTCACGAGCCTATGATGCGCGAGCTTTCGTTTAATGTGCGTATGGAGCGACGCACGCGCGATTGTCCTCGATTGTGCTTTTCCCCTGGAATTGCCGAAACACACGAGAAACGGGCTAACTTTTCGTCAAAGCGAGAATATTGCTTTAACGTTGATATAATGCAGTCGATACGTGCAGTAGTTCTTATGGGCAATTTTGACTTTATTAAACACTATTAAAATGATTAAGCTTTAATTTTAAAAAGGTAAAATTATTGAAAATTTATGAATAATAGAGAAAATTAAGAAGTTATAAAAAAAAAAAGAAAATTTCTACGTAAAATCTTTGATATATTACAAAAAAAATTAATAATAATTCATGATATTATAAAGTAATATAAATGGTTGAAAATACGAAACGTCTTTATATTCTGTCACGTGGACTACAGTATCAGTGAAATTAACAATAAAGCCGATCATCAACGTTTAAGGCAGAGAAAAGACTGCCCGTATACCTTATAATAACTATCTGTGATACGTCAACTTGTAACTACACTAGATAAAGTTTTTTTAATAAAATAAGGCAAAGGAAAAAAGAGATAGGTACGAAACAAACGATACATCGTGTGTGGCGCGCGAGAAAGTGAAAAGGACCTCGCGAACCGAACGAATCGAGCGCGCACTTCACATGCTTCTATAACGCCGCGACCGCGCGGATATTATTAGAGGCACTACGAAGGCACCCGGAGCCAAATCGATTAGACGTCTACGTTTAAAATTAACGCTGCGAAGATTACGCGCAATGTGCACGTGTAAATGGATACGTATAAGTGTGTACGTGTGTGTACACTAGCCGAGAACGAAAGAGAGAAAGGAAGACAGACGACCTTTGTAGTAACGTAAACCGGTAGAATAAACCTGGATACTCTAAGATTTCTTTTGTCGCTTGAATCTTGCAACTTTGTTGGCTGGGTAAATTTAATATTTTTGCAGATAAACTTTAATTATTTCTTAATATTAAATAAAATTTTTTAGAAAAAAAATGTTTTCTCATCGTAGCACTTTTCTTTAAAAAATTAGTAAAATGCCATACTGATCGTACAAGTGAAAGTAAAAAGTGAAAGAAAGAGAAATAAAAAAAGATCAACATCGCGTATCTTTACACCCGCAGGAAACCTGTTAAAACATCGCCGAAAATAAAAAAGAGAAGCAGGCAACAACCGCGCGCGTTGATAATAATTTGAAAAAAAAAAAAAAAAAAAAAAACAAGGAGGGGGAGTCGTGTGGGCCCTCTTAAGAAACCCATCCCGACAATGGCCGGAAGTACTTTGGCGGTCGCGCTGATTGTTTGATTATCCCTCCATGTAAGCGCGACGACGCACACGCGTATAAAACGTATATATAGAGCCCGAGCGGTCGGTCGCGCGATTAGATAGGGCGTGAAACGTGAGCGACCTCGGTAAGTTATCCGCAAGACCGGCACTTTAACCGTATATATATATATATATACATGTATATTTCTTTCTCTCTAACCTTTAACGACGACGAGTGCTCTTGGGTCTATTGTACCTGTTCGCCTATCGCCCGAGACTATACACACAAGTGCACAACGTGGACGAGTAAGATCTTACTCGTATAAATACACCGCGCTCTGAGATTTTCCTCGGGTTGGCCAATGACGAACTAAAGCGAGCTCCGATAATACGTAAGCCGAAATCGGCAAAGAGAGCTCTTTATAATGTATGCGTAGACGTGAATTCCTACACCTGGCACGAGGCTAACCGTTCTGGCCTACATAATGCGAAGCATTTAGCGATCGGAGCGTTATATAGAGAAATGTGCAATCTACGTCGTCGTCTTTGTTATAATACCCAGAGAGGATTTAATTAATCGACGCGTGCGCTGAGAAAGAACAGTTGGAGAAACGGATCGTAGATTACATTGTGCGCGGGGTATACATGTGCTCTTTCTATACGTCTGTGTATTTTAATTTTGGAATTCAAGATAATAGAGAGGAGATAATTAACGCTCGTTGCCAAAATAGGGAAGAATTACGATAACTATCCTAAACGTCTAATATTTTATTCATAATAGTTACCCATTCGCCGAAAGGAAAATATTATTCATTCGATATAACGTTTGCATTATATCCCATCGAATGTGTTTTCACAAACATGTACAATATGCTTGTATTGAATACACACGATTCAATAATCATTACACTCGTTTATACACGCGTATTCTCCAATGAAAACAACCGTAGAAAAACATGGCTCACACCGGTACATCGACGTGCGCGAGAGCGCGGCATCGAAAACAAAAACAAAAAAGGCCAAAAAGGGGTTTGACCCCGTACGAAGCATAACAACAACAACAATAACAACGCGTCGATGGCTTAAGCCAAGTGCGCGTGTAATAAACCGCAATTTCTAACGTAAGTGTGGGCCTTGGCTTCACCCCTCACTTCCAAGTACTCTTCGGGTACTCTTTCAACGCGCAGATATTGTTTTTGAAAACATCGTTACCGCGGATGACTGTCGGTGGGTGTTTGAATGACCGCGCGATGTACCGCCGCCCTGTGTAATCGCATTAGTACGCCATAGAAACCAGCATCGCTCGTTCGAAGCGAGGTACCAGAAGTCTCCCTCCCCCCCTCCCCTCCCTCCACGATCGCACTAGGCTCTTCGTTTTTTTTATTCCGACGCGCGCCGAGCTCTCGCAAGCCATTGTTGCGTCGTTATTCGCGTACGCACCCCTGAAGAAGAAGGAGAAGGGAGGAGGGTAGTTAAAAGGCGTTGGCTCGTGCGTGGATGTAGAAAAAGGGGGCGAACGAACGAACGTACGACGGATGGCCTTTTTTGTTCTTTTTGCATTTTGGCCACTGGTACTCTCACTCTCTCTCTCTCTCTCTCTCTCTCTCTCTCTCTCTCTCTTTATCTCGCTTTTCTAGAGCTTTGCCGCGCGCATAACCCCCGTTGGGAATTCGGCGCGCTTGGTTGAGCTTGTGTATTCGAAGGCGCACGCGCGTGTATATACGTTTACATGCTCTTTTGCGCGCTGAACCGTCGGCGATGAAAGAAAGAGAGTAGCGCGATTGTTCTGCTAATTTTCTGAATAGGATAAGAGGCATCGGTATTGTAGTGTTTGCAAAGATATTATTGTTTTGCCGTTGTGTTTATTCAACGAAACGATTGAACGTTTTGATACTGAAGCAAATAAACTAATAGTTGGTTCAATGAAAGGAGAATACATTTAATTAATGATCATGAAATTGAGTATGATGTAATTAGAATGGTAGAATTGAGAATATTCCTATAGAATTTGATGCTTATCATATTTCTTGTTATGAACAAACACTCCGATATAAATAAAAAAACATATATAAGTATATTTATTTTTCCTTGATTAAATAAACAGTAGCCGTGACTCTTATAAAATTATACAGTTTAAGTGTTACGTCAGAAATCAAACATCAATCAAACGGAAAACCATATTGATAACACTAACCGTGATTTTTGAAAAAAAAAAAAAAGTAAAAGTCAACACGATATAGGTCATTGCAAACAGGAGAACAGCTACGACAGTGTCGTTGTTTCTACCAGCGGGCGAGCAACGAAGATACAAATATATCGGGTGGGTATGTACGTACGCATCTTCGTATGTAGGGTTCAGAAGGACCGGCTAGAATTTGCCGGTGGTCGCATCAGTCACCCATCTGGCGCTCGGTCGATCTGTCCATGCGTGTCGCTTGCGCGCGTTACAACGTCCTTTTACTCTGTCCCCCCTCCCTCTTTCTCTCTCTCTCTTTCTTTCTCGTCTTGTGTCTCTGCATTTGACTAAGCGTATGTGTGTATAGGTCGACAATGCGCGCAACATGTCGACGTAACAGTCGAAAGAAAGAGAAAGAGAGAGAGAGAGCTCTAGAGGGTGTGTCCGCGTACAAACGTTCCATACCTCAGGGGTGAGAAAGTGAAAGAAGGAGAGTAAGATGACTGACGGGACTTCCCCCGAAAATTAACTTTGAAATCCCTGCCAGGGACTGGGGACCTACCGGTATTACGTACCAGGAAAAAGAGAGAGAGAGAGAGAGAGAGAGAGAGAGAGAGAAAGTTGCACACTTAAACGACTCGTTTATACGACGAGCGAGAGGAAGAGAGAGATAGAAGAAGCAGCACGCACATAATGTACACACATGTATTCACAAAATGGATGACCTTCTATGCATATATATATATATATATATATATATACGTACACAAGTCCTGATGTTAAGAGTACAACAATGTATTCTTCGGGGAATTCACTCGAGAAATGGAACAGATTTTATTAATTAGAGGAGAGTGCGAATTTGAGCATTTTGGAACGTCAATTGGATTCAAATTATTCTATCAAGATTCAAGAGACTTTACTTAACAAGTGTTTTATAAAAGCAAAGAATTTGAAAAATTTGACCTTATGAAAAACGATGATCAATTGTATATTCATGAATTCGATTAAATTTTATATATTACATATGTGTCAATATTTGAAAAAACCAAAATTCCGCGAAGTGTGAAGCATTACATCGATTAATTCAAAACGGTTTAACCTAATTTCTGAAGTCAATGACACGGAAAATTCAATGCAATACAATATCTCGAAATAGATTTTTAAAATTTCGAAAAGTTTGCCTTTTTGAATTAATCTCTTACTAAAATACGAAATTATATTAACTTACGATAACATTATCGATTTAACTTTTGATTAATACATGTTCTCTGCATTTTTTTTTTTTTTTTGATATTTTATTTTAATAAAATATGCCCGAGAATAGATTTAATTTAAAAATCGAAAATTAATATAAAACGCAGTATTGAAAACGACGATTTATTTAAAAATAAATAGACTAAATTTTTGAAAGACGAACGACCTCTTCGATTTTCTAATAAAGTCCTATAATAAAATCATTCCCACGCGGAATTACTTTCAAATCGATCATACGCACATGTTGCATACGCGCCATTTCACACGGAGGGGAGTCCAGGAGAATACACCCGGGCGCGTTAGCTTCCGAAACCGATGCATTCATTATCGCATTAGACCGGCCTATCGTTTTAAAACTCCCACCCGCTCTCTTTCTCTGTATCTCGCTCTCTATAACTCCTTTCTAAAAGCGTTATTTCGTCACCACAGCGATCCGAAAATGACAGGCGTGAATAAACCCGATGACAAGGAGAAGTTTGTTACGTATGCTAAGAGTCCTTTCGTATCTCCATGTCGCGCGATCAGTCATCGTTCGCGTTGCTTTTCCGCTACTGCTGCACAAAACGCGAGAGCATTGTTAACGAGCACGCGCGTATACGTGGGAAAGCTTGAAAAAAAAAAAAAAAAAAAAAGAAGAAGAGAGAGAGAGAGAAAGACGGAAGGGGGAGCTAAGACAATAAAGTCAAAGATATTTGAGTTGGACCGCGGTCAAGTCACACATATACTCGTTGTCGAGAGATCGAGACGTTGAGACGTAAAGTAAAAAAAAAAAAAAAAAAAAAAAAGAAAAAGAAAAGGAAAAGAGTGGAAAGAGAAAGCAAGAACGAAAGATAGCTAGACCGAGGAGAGATGTGATTCAGTGTGGTGCCGGGCGAGCGGCTTTGTTTCGCCCTCGTAAATTTTCGCGCGCACGCGCTGCTCTACCGAATAAGACGCACGGCTCGAGTTAGAGCGGAGATTTATATCGCGCGCGCCTCTGCTTCGAGAGGGACGAGGCAAGGTCTTCGGTGCTTTCGCGTTTTTTTTTAACGCAGCTTTGGCTTTACATTGCAGTTACTATTTATGATTATTCAACGTTTTTTGTAAAATGCGCGCTCTCGTTAATATAGATTATGGAATTTTTGATTTTAATTAATGAATTCAAGTTTATAAATGACAAAAAAAAAAAAAAAAAAAAAAAAAAAAAAAAAAAAAAAAAAAAAAAAAAAAAACGATGACATTTCTGTTGCTTAAGCGAAAACGTTTCACGATTTATTTTGGTCAAATTTTACATAACAATCGAAATATATAAGTATATGCTCGTTTCTTGTTAATTTTCCAACACAATGCAAACAATTAAACAAACGATGAAAATTTCGATCTATCGTTATACGAGTTCGCTGACAAATACGCTCGCGGTCAATAAGCGCAGATATTTATGCTTCTTTAATCTCGAGCGCACGCAGTCAATAAATCCACCTAATACAAACGTGAATATTTTCGCGACAGGCGCAAATTTAAAAACCATTTATTTTTCGACAGCGGCTCGCTCGTTCGTTCGTACGCGCGCGCGCTTGCAACGGTATGCTCCGTCGGCGCGACCGTGATTCACTTCCACGTAATTGAAACATTAGGCAGGGAAAATTAATCGATCGACTTTATCGAAATGATAAATTAAATCATGGCGCGACCGAGCGTAAAGAGAGAGAGAGACAGAAAGAGAGAAGTTTGGGAAAAGGAGAAAGCCCCGCGCGCCGACCGCAAATCGAGCATTCGACTCCTCGACCGCACCCGAAGTCAATTGATATTATTAGATTGGCACCCCCGTGGAAAAGGAGGACACGTAGGAGCGTCATCCCTTCGTGAGTCGACCCCGAAACTCGCTGGTAAATTTCATTTCGGCGAATTATCATGATTGAATCAGTTGCGCTCTCTCTCTCTCTCTCTTTCTCTCTACTTCACTCTCGTCATTCACTTATATACGTCGTCTGTCTCGAAAATTTTGTTTTTTACTCGTTGCGACCCCACTATATGTAGGAAAGATACGTATAACGCTGCGATTCTATCCTGCGTGAGTCGCTCGTTCGTTAATTCGATAAGCGTGCGCGCAAGCGCTTTCCTTCGCTGCAGAATTCGTCGTACTAATTTTTTTTTCTCGTTTACTTTAATTGATTGCATAATATTAATATTGGTCGATCGAGTATTAAAAATTTAACGAAAATCTTTTTTTTTTTTTGTGTAAAGCTTTTTTTCCATATTAATTTTACGAAAATGAATTGTGTTTGACAAAATGACAATTTATTTTTTAATTATATCCATATAACCTGCTTAAAAATATATTATTTCACGTCGGATAATCTTTTGATATTTATATACAAATATTTAACAAAGCAATTCGCGCATAAATCACCTTGATTTCTATTATTGTTATCGTCTTGCTTATCGCACCAATCTTTAAATTTAATCGTTCCTCGGGCTATCGTACAGCAGCGTTATCGGGGAATTCGTAAACGAAAAAAAAAAAAAAAAAAAAAAAAAAAAATTTAAACGATTCACACATCCCGCGAGAAAATCGAATCGTTCTTTTTAACATTAGCGATTCTCTCTCGATTTCATCATCAAAAGAATTTCAAACGCAGCTCCGATATATACTCTTTCGGTTCGGTTACATATAGGCGCGCACTTCGGTCGAGTTCGGCTCTGCCGTGCCGGTGATTTATGGCCGGTCGTGTCACGGCCAACTTGATACAGTTACAACCCGCTAACTCAGCTGGTCGACCGGCGGCAGCGCCGACTCGAATTTTCTCTCTCTCTCTCTCTCTCTCTCTCTCTCTCTTTCTCTCTTACTCTTTCTCTCTACGCTACGCCATTTGCCGTTTCGGTATTGTTTGGTCGCGAATCTTCAGCTTTCAACGGCTTTTGTTTAGCGGATGGAAAAAATCAAAGTATGAGAATCAATGTTAAATCTTATATTCCGATTTGAAATGCACGCGTCGATATTATTCTTGGTAAAGGCGTTGAATATTTTGTTAGTCACGGTTCACTTGTAAAATTAATGTGAAAGACAGATTATGAAAAATTGATTAAAATGACGAATAATTTTACAATTATTAAACTTGCCAAAAGTATTTAGTCATATTAATAAGTATGTTTATTCACTTTTAAAAGGTATGATTAACCTTGGATAAATTAATACTTAACTTATGCATAATAAATATTTACTTAATGTTTTAATTAATTTACTTTAGATGAAAAACAGTTAATTATGAAATTAAATGATTATTTTTTTTTTATTTTAAACACTTTTTTTGAGAAAACTGTTAATCGATAAGCAAAAAATTTTACTTTGTATAAAAATATTACAAATGAGGACATTATACGATATTAATTTTAAATAAATCATAAAATATGCAAGAATTTTAATTTCTCAATTTATTGGTATACATATTTAAGTATATATTTATCAATCAATAATTTGAAATCATTTATTCAATCTTGAGTTGCGACAAGTTTTAAAAAAAAAAAATTAAATAACTATGTAACGAAAATGTATTAATCTTTATTAATCTATCATGACTAAATAAATAAATAAAAAAATTATCATCTAACAGTCAGAATTGCAACGTTCATTTTCTATAAATTATTTAAAACTTCAACAAACAATAAACGTAACTCAATAACGCGATACCGAAGTTCGTTTTAAATTTTTATTCCTTCAAATTATTATCAAATCAAATACGATAAAAGTAATTAATATTCAATAAAGATAACCGCGTATGTTGACATAATCTGTTCGGCTTCTCTCTTTATTTTTCTCTACAGTCTCAATGGAATTAAAAAATAAAATGGCAGAAAAAAAAACGAGAAAGACGGAGAGACAGAGAGACAGAGTGAGAGAGAGAGAGAGAGAGAGTAAAAGAGAAGTGGCAAGAGCTCTCGATAATAGAAAGCAATGAGTGGCTAATTAAGAAAAAATTAATTTCTCGGTTGAAAACCTGTGATGGTAGAAAGAGAGAGGGGGGGGGGGAGAGAGAAAAAAGAAAAAAGAGAATTAGTTCATAAACAGTGGCGGAACGCATTGAGGGTATATACATGGAGAGAGAAAGAGAGAGAGAGAGAGAGAGAGAGAGAGAGAAAAAGGACGCGTAAGTAAACCGAGTGAGGGGAATTTCTTCGATGCTTTTATAGCCCGGTAGTGCCGTGGCCGGCGAACAAATGCACAAGTGATAAATCTTGCTTTGGCGCTCTTATAATATTATATTCTTTAATTAAAAATCAAGGTATAAAGATTACACGTCATAACAGCCGTTGAGCGGCTTCCTCTTTCGTTCTCTTATATACATGATCGCAGCCGCCGACGCTTATTTGTTTTTCAGTTAATATAACGAGAAACAATGAAAGCGATTGTGGCCCCAAAGGATCAGAAAAAGGAAGCAAGAACGAAAGAGAGAGAGAGAGAGAGATAGAGAGAAAAGCAAACTTTTAAGAGGAAACAAGAACTACACAAAATGTATTTGCGAAGAGGCTCTCTCGTGGCTTTTGTTGAAATAAGAATTAATTATTTTTATTGAGAACGGCTATTATTACTTCTTCATCGTCTTCTTCTTTTTGTGCAAATGACGAAATTTCTGATTATTTTAAATCATTTCTTAATACGCTTTGATATGATAATTTTACTTCATAGCGATTTTTTATTTTATTAACTAACTTTGTTATCGCGTCACGCACTAATAAAATTAAAGTTTTTTCAAAGATTTATTTTTCTCCATCACAAAAATAAACTTTACTACTTATTTATTAAATCATCTTCAATCAATAAAAAAAAAAAGAATAATAAACAATCCCTTAAGTATTTCATCAAAGCGAATAAAAAATATTCGTTACACGTAAAGACAACGTCGTCATATAATTAAAATTCACGCAACGTTATTTCACATTTCAATGGACGAATTCTCCAAAAAAAAAAAAAAAAAAAAAAAAAAAAAAACACGGTAGCAAATACAATTCAAGAGCGCGCGCGCACCGTCTCGAGCAACGAAAAAGAGGCAGTGCTTTTCGAAGTTGGTGTTTATTGGCACGCGGTAGCCGCGCACAACCGAGGAAGAAGAGAGAATAAACGCACGCGAGAATGCGCAAAATACTTCGTCGGTAGCCTCCCTTACCTCGTTCACATTATACATATATATGTGTGTGTTCATATATATATGTATATAAAACGTTAGCCGAACAGCAGCAGTAACAACAGAAGCAGAAGCGAAGCGAAGAGAAGAGAAGAGAAGAAAAGAGAAGAGAAAGAGAGAGAGAATACAATCGCCGCGCGCATTTCACGGGCAGGCTTTCATGTTGCCGACACCGAGAAATACATACAATGCGCCCTGTACACACGTGTACTTCAATGTATACATACACACGCATAAACCGAGCAACGCGAAACGCGGAGAGAAAGAGTTCGTATAACGCGCTTTGCGCTTTCCCTCTTCGTTCGCGCGCGCGCGCTATACGCGCCGCTCGCGATCGAAGAACATAATGCGAATGTCAGTGAATGCAGATTGCTATTATAACGTACTCAAGATCGAAAGCTACGATTCGGTGGCGTACGCAATATACACGCGCGCATGTTTATACATGCACACATACATTTGCGATATGGGAAAACATTGCGAGCGGTAATTTACGTATGAAAAGTGACCATTAGCCATTAGCGAGATGAGAGAGAGAGAGAGACAGTTTAACGTTGTCCGCTGCTTGTATTTTTTCCTTTTCTACACTGATTCGATGTTACGTAGCTGATAACGTCACGGACTTGGTCATTAATTTATTAAATGCTTAAATCGTAAACGATGTTTGCAACTGTTGATGGAAAAATAAGCTTCGCTCGCTGTTGAAATAATTCAAGTTTATTCAATCTTTTTGCTGGATAAAATTTTTCTAACTCAAATTGAATAAAAATTAACAGACATTGCCGAGTAATTCGATTACTCGAGATTTTTTTCAATATTTTTATGCTCGAGTTTCTTATAGATATTATTGTCACCTATGTAATATTGATTAAATTTATCAGAAAGTTTCTATTTTGATAAACTGCATACACCGATAAAGAAAAAAGCAAAGTAGACAATATATGCAGCGAGGAAACGGTATCAATTCTCTTATCAAATAAATTTTGAGATTTAAACGAAGTTAAACGTTATCTACAAATACGGATAACGATCAACGTTTAAACATTCATTCAAGATTGTCATTCTTTTTTGACATAAGCCTTACATCCGTTACTCGCCTAATCTTTCTCGTAATTATAATTTTCAGAATAAAGTGATGTAGAAAGCAATTTAAAAAGAAGTAGAAGGAATTTCGTTTTTGCTTCCTGGTCTCTGACAATCGAACGAAAAGAAATTTCGAGAATCGACAAACTTCTTCAAAAAATTGAAAAAATTTGTAATATATTCATCAAATATTAAATGATTGTCCTTCAACAGCGCATCGATAGAGATTACTTGTATACGATGAATTGACACATCGAG
This sequence comes from Chalcis sispes, assembly GCA_949987625.1. Taxonomy (NCBI): domain Eukaryota; kingdom Metazoa; phylum Arthropoda; class Insecta; order Hymenoptera; family Chalcididae; genus Chalcis; species Chalcis sispes. Next base: position 10,523,721 of record OX465097.1, read on the forward strand.
TATTTGTTTGAGTATTCATATCAACTGACGCGTGTGTTTTGAAAGCCGAAGAAAATAAAAATAACAAATGGGTGATCATTGCGAATATGTACAGAGGCAAAGCGTTTCCTGCAACACGCGCCTCTTTGTGGGCATAAATTTTGTCCCGTTGTCCTCCTCCTTCTCTCACCGTTGCATTTTTTATTCTTATTAGGGAGAAAGACATAGAGAGACGAGAGAGAAAGAGATAAAACGATAATTCATAGACGCGAAATGAATTTGTCTTCGCGGGAAGGTAAAGCGTCCCGCGAACGTTACTATACCGAGTAATTCGTGCGCGCTACCCGCGGCGTCGTCGTCGCTGGTAGTTTTCGATCCCGATGCCGTACAGAGTTTCCGGGTACTGTTTTCAAATTCATAGCGTGTTTCGGCTAATGCGATCTACGACAGCTATTACTGGTGGCTCGGGCAAACACGAGGGTCTCGAGATCGAGTGTATGCAGGGAAAAGTAAGAGAGAGAGAGAGAGAAAGTGAGTGAGAGAGAGAGAGAGAGTTTGACATTGCTTTTGCTACCATTACTGTAACCTTCTTTTCTTTTCTCTCTTTCTCTCTCTCTCTCTCTCTCTCTCTCTTTCGGGTTTCGATTTTGGGGTCGTAAAGTGCCGTAGGGGAAAAGAAAGAGAGAACAGCCGACACGATGGAGAAGAAAAGCCACCCTGTGAGAATGCAAGTGAGCGAGCTAGAGCGCTTCTAGTTTCGGCTGCCAGTCGCTCTCTGTTGCTTCGTCATCTGGTGGTGACTTCTGTAAATATTGTTTGGACAGGCCGGAATTTGGAAAGCGCAGTTTTCCGAAGATTGCAATATAAACGATGTTCTGAAATAATCGTTTCATGATTTGACTACTCATTCTTCACGTGTAAAACTTATTGTTTACTTTATCTCTCGTGTTTCCTGCGCGATAAGATTATTATTTTCAAGTATTTTAATATGCGTGATCGAACTTGACTAATTACGTTGAAATTTTTAATCGCGCTTTTAATCAAATATGTATTTATCTACAACGTAAATATCCAGATTGATTCAGACTTGTAATAAATAGAATAAATATTCGTGTTTTACAATACCTCATAATTTTTAAATAGACTTATGAATATAAATTTCGTACGAATTTAAATAAATTTTATCATTGAATACCAAAACAGCTTAACCGCAGAGATGCGTTAATTGAATAAGAAAACATTTGACGATATCTCCACGCCATCGCCACCGAATCAAATTGTGACATCGACAAACGAAAAGCGAGATGATAAAAAAAAAAACAAAAAAAAAACAAAAAAAAACAAAAAAAAAAAACAAAAAAAAACTGGAACAAAGAGCCTTTGAAAAGCTATTAAAAACCATTGGATTGTCTTTCTCTCTCATGCACAATCAAACAAAGCCTCGAGAACCCCCGGTATACACACTCGGCGATTAAATCCAAGAGCAGAGGCGCGCACGCGAGCGAGCGCTTGCGTTTGATTAAAAATAAAGAAATCAAATTTACCCAGCGGGAAAAAACAACAAATAATCGCCGGCTAGTCTATCGCCCTAAGCGATACGTATACACATACGTACAAACGGTAAGTCCGATCTTTCAGTACGTACGAGAGCGACGCACCCCTTTTTCTCCTCGTGTCTCGCTCTCGACCCCCCCTAAATACTGGTAATGCCGATTACACAACCGCAGAAAGCGAGAGCGAGAGAGGGAGAGAGAAAGACTATACAGAGAGAAAGAGAGACAGAGAGACTTTGGCGGTGGCGGCGGCGGCGGCTGCACAGCACGTGGCGAATGTCTGGACCCGTCACGCTCACACCGGCCAATTTGCGTTTCCGTAATTTCTGCCCCGACAATGGAAAGCGCACACACGTTACCCCTCCACATTGCCCTGTAATCCTCGACTATGTACACGCTCGGACGTATGTGCATATACATACGTATACGTATACTGATCTTACTCTCTCTCTCTCTCTCTCTCTCCCTCTCTCTCTCTTTCTCTTCCTCTTACCCTACGTACGTCTAGAATCCGCAACACCCGCGCTCGCGCGTTCTGCCTAGGGCCAATAATAGAAATTATACGGAATGGAGTGCGAACGGCACTCAACTTTCACACGCTTTTCGAGCAAACGTTTCACGGTTAACGGAAAGAGAAAGAGAGAGAGAGAGAGAGAGAGAGAGTGAGAGTCCAAGTGCGCGAACGCACACGCGCCGTTATTATATTGAGAACATTGTTACGCGCGTGAAAACTAGTCCAGCTCGTCATTTTCCATTATTCGCTCGTATATGTACACGAAGGATGAAAGTGAGCGAGAGAGAGACCGAGAGAGAGTTTCAGGGGTTGATGGATCGTCGCGTTATTGAACTTCTGTTTCTAATTGTTTCCAGCTATTTGTACGGCTGTACAAGGAAATAATTACGTTTTAATGCAGATGGAGCGATACTTTTTGCTGTATTATACGTGGCTCGAAAATTTAACGGCCGTTGCCTGATAATAATTGACAACGTGAAACATATTTATTGTTATTTCGATGAATGAAAAAATCGCGATGCATCGTCGTTAAAATTGAAAAAGAAAAAAAAAAAAAATATTAAAATTCTATTGTATTTTTTAAATTTTTACATCAAACTTAATGCACGGACGTCAATAGATTTTTTAAAAGCAGAACTACGTAAATATATCGATGGTAACGCGTTAACTGCAAAAAAGTGCTCATATCTCTATATCCATCATCGAACGGTATTTTTTTTTTTTCCTAAATACAAATTCTGCGTAAATGGAAATTTCCATATTAAAAAATTTCAACGACAAAACAGTCGCTTCGAAATAAACGATGCGAATTTAATCCCAGAATAATCCAATTACGGGAAACATCTCGGCGTAAAAAAGTCCTTTTCTTCAATAAAAACACTTTGTGAATATCGACCTCCCAAATGCCACTTTTCCTCCGACACTCGATCTAACGTTGCTATCTTATAGTTCAAGGTTTTCGGTGCGAGTACATTGCAAACTTAAATCGGCTCTTTTTCTTTCTCTCACAGCAGATGAAAATTCGTCCTTTTCCTGGTAAAGTTTCGACATTATGTAGAGAGGGATGGGTGCGGTCAGTGCGACGCCTCCGCGGATTACGACAATAGACCGAAACAGCGGGGAAGTGGGAGAAGGAAAGCCGATCTCTCTCTCGCTCTCTCTCCAGGAAAATCCTTCGGAGAATTTTTCTTTTTACCACTCAAGCACACTGACATACACACACACACACACAGCCGAAACAATGCGTTAAGAAAGCCATGCGACTTCGAGAGCATAGGTCGACGATGGGGGACCCGGTTTAAATGGGACTTCTATTCACCGAGGCATTAGCGTTTTTGAAAATCGCTTTAGAGAACCGAGAAAAGAGAAATAGAAAGAGACAGGGAGATAAACGGAAAAACGTTAGAGGCTTACGTTGACGGTCAAAAGTTGAAGGAGAGAAAAATTGCGGCGAGGGGGAAAGAAAAAGAGAGCGAGAAGGGAAGGGGGGGAGGGAACTAGTGGTGCAGTAGATTCTCCCGCGTGGAGAGTTTTGTGAGCGTAGACGTTGGAAAAAGTATGTTGTGACGTAGCGCATGAAAGGCCCGGACGCAAACAGGACGTCCGGGCGTTGCTATGGGATCTTTCTCTGATTTATGAGAAAGGAAAAATGTACAAGCGGCCAACTTGAAATTTCGAACTTTAATTGAGCTCGGAGATAACCGTGACGAATTTAGATAATCGGATTACGATAACGACGTTTAACTTTTCGCATGCGATAATTTTCATTAATTTTTTTTTTCGTAAATATATTAATACTTTTAACGTACTAGACTTTTTTTACTGCTTAACGTTTGATTTTGTAATTAAAAAAAGTATTTTTAAAATAAATTATGATCGATTGATTCGATACACATATTTTACGGCATATATCTGTCATTCATTAAACTCTCAAAAATATTCAACGTCCGCACATGTACACACACATATACTTCTCAACGCCGGAGCAAACAGGAAAAAAAAAACTGTCCTCGATACATGACTCATATAAAGGGACGCGACTGAGCGAACAACAACGCACGGGGATGAAAAAAGGAAAAAAAAAAAATTCCCCGGAACAATGGCGGTGCGGAACCTCTCTATGCGCCTCTCCGCATACAGCCCGAGGTTCAAAATGAAATCCGGGCAAAAACGGGGTAAGCTTACTCCTCCGGTCCCTGTCGCTTTTCACTACGAGTGAAAACGATTGCGCGCGCGCGCGCGCGTGTACGTTCTCCATTGTTATCGTCGTACATTTTAGACCGAAATTGTATTAACGAAATGAAGCTTAATGGTGGAGTCCGATTTCCATTTTAATGCTTTTAAACGATAATTTTTATGCTGTTTTTTCTTTTTTACATCCGTTACTCGAACAAATGAAGAATCATCCATATATATTGTATAATGAATTTTCGGAAATGTTTATTCTGGATGGTTATTCTTAAAAATGATTCGAACTCTTATTGCGTCAAATTGATAAATTTATAGATAATAAAATTGATAGAAAAATTTCTTGATTAAAAATAATAACACGCGATGTAAATTAAAAAATGGAGCGATTAACGGCAACACTGTACCGAATGCCGAAGCCAACGAGCGTATAGACATGTAGAGCGTCCCCTGGAGAGAAAACCACAGAGAGTGAAGCGCTCGATTCTTTATTTAAACTGGAGTACACAGAAAAAGTAAGAGAGAAGAACTGAATGCCGAGAGGGAGACGGATTAAAAGCGCGAAAGAGAAAAGAGAACGCGGCGCGCAATGGTAGAAAGCGAAAGGGGACTCGCGACGAGCAAAATAGAGAGAACCAGAAAAAGTGAGAGAAAGAGAGAGAAAGAGAGAGAGAGAGAGAAAAGGGGATCGCGAGAGGAGGAAAAAATGAGAGGGGAAAGGCACGGGACTGGAGAGGATCATTTGAATGAGTAATACTACACCTCGCGTACACCCACCCACACTTCTATGAAACTCTCCCTCTCTTTCTCTCTCTTCTCTCGTGCGCCGAATGAAAGAGTGAAAGAGAAAAAGCGGAGCTTTGTTTGATACGGCGCATTGTGCTCCCTGCCACCGGTTCACTTTTACACAATTTTACGCCGCGCGTTTTTCTTTCTCTCTCTCTCTCTCTCTCTCTTCCATATTCTCTCTCCGCACGTTTTGCTTTTCGGAGGCACGCTCTACGCCCGCTCGCGCGTTCCGCTTTGCGCACGAGCAAAACGTAAGTTTATATATATATATATATATATATATATATATATATATATATATATATATAAACGTGTATGTATGCATTTATGTATGTATACGCAAACATTCACGCATACACGGCCGTTTTCTACCTGTGAGCTCAACTGCTGAAAATTGTATTATAATGCGACGAGGCCACGACAATAGGCGGTTATGATTTCAATGCGAGAAAACGAGAGAGGAAGAAGTAGAAAGAGCGAGAGAAAAAGAGAGAGAGAGAGACAGAGAGAGAAAAGGGCACAACGAAAGTTTCTTTGGGCCTTGTAAGAGAGAAAAAGAGAGAGAGAGAGAGAGAGAGAAAGAAAAGTACAAACGCCGCTCGATTTCATTCGAGTTTTTGAGCCGCTAAACTCGCGTTATTATTGTTATTATTATTAATATTATTATTATTATTATTATTATTATCACTGGTATTATTGTTCCATCCTCCTTATGTTCCGACTATATTCCGAGTAATATACACAGCGATTCATTTACAACTGCTTATTGTACGAGCTAATAAGATTATCGAGGCTTTGAAAAATTTCCATTGAACATTAATACCAAACGCTTTGAATAAAAAAGATGAAAAAAAAATTATAATGTAAAAAAAACCTTGTAAACGAAAAATCTTTGTAGCATTATAATCCACAAGAGATACAATTAAACCGATATATATATATATATATATATATATATATATATATATATATATATATATATGTATGTATGTATGTATGTATTCGAATAAATCCACCACGAAGTACATTAATCAGCAAAGATTGAAAATAAAAATATAATCCGAGAATATACTCAGCAGCAAGCGGTTTGCAAAAGTATCGTGGACGCGGACAAGATTCGGGTCGGTGTAGGCGCCGCGGCATTTGTCCGCTCGACGCGAGTGTACCTCGGGAGTAGCGTCGTGTCTCTGCGATAAGCGAGAATCCTCGCTCTCTCCCACTCTACTCCTCCTCGTACAGACATCGTGTTGTTGTACTCTCTGTCTCTGTTTCGCGGACGTGTACACCGCACGTGGGTGCAACACGCAGATAGCGCGCGTACGTGCGCAGGTATATATGTCTATAAGGGTGAAGCTTCTATATCTCTCTCTCTCCCTTACTCGGTGAATTTCTCTATCTCCGTGGCTGCCGAGTTCGGGGGGGGGGGGATTCGTTATCGCGTGCGCGCCAAACTCGATTGTTCTCTCTCTCTCTCTCTCTCTCTCTCTCCTATCTGCCTTTCTCTGTCTGGCTCTCTCTCTCTTTCTTGCAAGGCCCGTTGTTTTATGGCCCCGTATACGGCGAACACGTGGACGCGCAAGCAACGCTAACAGATTTGTCTTTACGGAAATGACGTTTATGGAGTTTCACAGCAGCTGCTATCGAAAGGTTTTGCTTTCTTTCGAAAAGAAAAAAAATGAAAAAAAAGAGAAAGAATGGAAATAAAAAGAGATGTTGGATATGCTCAGATTGTCAGGGATGTTGCAATAATGATATTTGTTTATGAAGAAAATGTTCCTGTTGTTTACGAAATTTAACTAATTTTCAAATACAACGATTTCATCGAGTGAATCCATTAATTATGGATTCCTTAAATTTTTATAATAACATAGAGACTTTACCACCGTATAAATTTTCAAATCTCGTGTCATGGTTTCACGATTATATTTCTACACGTTAACTTTGAAATTGCAGTTTAAATTATAATGAAAGGTGTAGCAGAAGAGACTCTGTGAGAAGAAAAAGAAAAAGTAAGTAAATGAGCTTTCCGGAAAATTCCATCTAAAAGAGATCGAAGTCTTAAAGGAAACGAAATTATACAAAAATTTATGAGGCCTTATAACCAAGACCCTTCTAAATCAAGATAATCGACTTTGGTTGTCTCGAGATAACTATCATCTTCGCCGGACTGGCGAGAAACTCGGCGTAGAACTCGAAACGAGAACACGAACATCAAAAGGAAAATTTTGAAAATCCGATGGAAAATGAAATGGGGTGGTAACGTGTTTTTTTTTTCTCTCTTTCTCTCTCCCTTCGTTCCTCGCGAGGTCTCGAGTTGATGTATGGCCGATTTTTGAAGAGCAGACCCTTTTACTATAATAGAGGATCGAGGAGTATCGTCGTCGTCGCCGCTCTCACGCGGAAAGGGATGCCACCAAAGAGGCAGGTACAGCTCTTCTCTTTTCATTCTCTTTTTCGTTCTCTCTCTCTCTCTCTCTCTCTCTCTCTCTCTCGACCGGCCTGCTGCTGCTGCTGCAGCATCCCTCGACTTTACAATGCCACCAAATGCTCCGCAACTTTTTCTTTCTTTTTTTTTTTTTCATTTTGAATTGTCATTGGGGGCCTACGCGACGTTGCCACGTTCATCAGATCCGATATGGCTCGTCTTACTTCATCGGTTTTATAGAATATTATATTTTTTATAATCTCAACGGATTTGGACTCTTTTTTTATTTTATTTTATACAGCAGAGCTATAACGATTTTTTCTATTAAAATTCAGTTACATTATAGTACGTAAACTTAAAACGTTATTTTTATTTATTTGTACTTTTTTTTTATGAAAACATTTCAATTACGAATCGTATAAAACATTTAATCGAAACGAAAGTGACATCGAGAAACAGAACCGCCAGCGATAAACGAGAAAACAACCCACGAGAATCATATTAAAAACATTATTTCGTGTAACTGAAACAAAGTCACAGAGTATAAATCGTCCGACGCTTTAAAAGTAAAAGAAAAGCTCTGGCATACTCTCTCACACTCTCTCTCTCTCTCTCTCTCTCTCTTTCTTTCTCTCTCTTCCCCTCCGTCGAAGATACATCGAAGGAGGAGATATAAGAGAGGCCTTGGGGACACAATCCAAAATTCCCGAGCCCTCAACTCACAAGAGCTCCGTTAAATATTCAAACGCCTAATAAAATATTCCCCGGCGCCCGGCGAACTTTCGCGCAAACAAAATAAAGAGAGAATCGACAAGTTTTTTACTTTCTTTTTTTCCCTTTTTTTTTTTCTTTTCTTTTTCTTTTTTTGTTTCTTTTAAATGAAAATACATTCTTTATTGGCGATAATACCGGATTATGTCGCCGCGATGACTTTGCCCGTATCTCCGCGTGGAAGAAAAGAAAAAGAAAGAAAGACGGAGAAAAAAAAAAGAAGAACACTTTTAAATACTGCATGAGCTGATTGAATTGATATTCCGATCGCGGCTTCGTTCTCGGACTCGGATTCGAATGCTCGCGAACGGCGAGACGACGTTTCAGCACGGGAACAAGTCGTCTGCGCACTTGGATTGACCGATAACGTATCTTCATTAAGAGCGATTTGATTTTATTTCTTTATTGATGATACGTATCGAAACAATGGCGCGATCAATTCATTAATAATCGAATTAAAATTGTACGCGCTTTATATTTAATTAAAGTTTGAGTTTACCGACAAATTTCAACAACGCGACTTGAGTATAAATGGGCTATAAATTTTTTTTTAAATAATGTAATAATTATATTAAATAAATGATGAAAATTGTAAATCGGTAAAGCGCGGAAACAATATCTCTCAAGAATAAGCAAGAATCTTCCGCTAGCTATAAACTTATACGCCTGAGAAAGTATCTATATGTAGTTTTGAATATTTTTGAAAAACAATAATAGACAGCTCAAAAATAACGAATACACGGGACAATAAGACAAAGTCGCTCTGCTCCAGAAAGCTTTCTATATTTGCTACTAACGGCAGCCAATATAAAGAAGCAAAAACGAAATAGAAAGAGTAAAAGAGTGAGAGAGAGAGAGAGAGAGAGAGAGAGAGAGAGAGAGAGAGAGAGAGAGAGAAAGGAAGGGAGAATGGGTAAGAGGGAAAGATATAGAGATGGAGGGCAACTCGTACATATTCGTATCGGTCTAAAATTGTTGGCAAAGATAATAAACTGACTTGCTCTCGGGGTCTTGCCTCTCGATACTTGCGCTCTAGCGTTAGCTTCGGCCATCGCGTAAGCGCTTTCGGATCACTCGCGGCGTCGACGCGTTGTGCGCAAGGAGAGTTCGCCAGAAAGCATACGGAGCGAGATAGAGAGAAAGAAAGAGAGTAAAAGAGTAAGTGAGAGAGAGAGAGAGAGAGAGAGAGAGAAAGAGAAAGAGAGGCAAGACTTGGCGTGGTTATTTTAATAACGTTATAATAAGACGTCGGGGATTGATGCTAAACTATTTGCTGGCAACAAGCACCAAAGCGCCTCGCGAACATTCAACGATGCTGCCGAGTTATACTCCTCGCCGACTCTCCGACGCGACCTCTTCTCTAACCGACTGGCTTCCCTTGAGCGCAATATGCTCCTTCTCTTTCTTTCTTTCTTTTACTGAAACTGTCTCTCTTCTACTTTCTTGGAGAAAGAGAGAGAGAGAGAGAGAGAGAGAGAGCGAACAGCGACTTTCGTCTTTTGAGACGTCTAGATCTAAGGCTCGTCACCTAAGAGTCATTAACATACCAGCTCTTGTAAGCTCGAGTACTTTCTCTCTCCCTCTCTCTTTCTCCCCTCTCCCCCCTCTCTTACTCTCGCTCTCTCTCTACCCCTGATTCTCTTGTTTTCATCATCGTTTCATACTCTTGCTTTGCGATAAAATTAAACGGCATTTTTCCTAACTTACATCATATTTTATTTTCAACAATGTGTTGTCGTAGTTTGTAAAGTTTAACGAAAACCATGCGAGTATCGCTCCGTCCAATTTTAATTTTTTTACGTTTTGAAATAGCCTTGAAAGTATACTTTTAGAAAATAGAGTTTTATTTTACGGTACTATTATTAATTTACCCGTGTGAAATATTAATGTATACCAGCAATATACTTCGGATGTATTTTGCTTAAAATTATTAAAAACATAATAAAGTGTACATTAAAAATTCCAAATAAACACACGCATAAATTAATCGCTGGTTTTCAATGATATTTATCAAACCGTCGCGGGAGTCAGTTAATTTTTTTTTTTTCTTTTGTTTTTGTTTTTTTTTTCAAACAGTTATACAGCCACATTTAAAAACAAGGAAAGAAAAAAGTAATGGATAAGAAAAAAAAAAATCCAAAAAAACGTAAACAAACAAGGGCAACGGTATCAGTCAACGTAGCTGCAAATCAAACAGTTCAAACGAGGCATAAAACATTATTTTTTAATGGTCGCGCGCAATATTCGGCCTCTTTTGCACACATATTAAACTCGCTTACATGCAGACACGCGGTGTATAAGCGATTCCGACCGGCAAATAAATGTCAGCAACTCGATTAATCGGACACTAAACGGAATCTCCCCCAATAAATCAGCAAGAGAGAATAAGAAAGAGAGAGAGAGAGAGAGAGAGAGAGAGAGAGAGAGAGAGAGAGGCGCGAAGTAAGGAGCGCGTTGCTCCCGACTCTCTTTCTCCGTTGTGAGCCTGCGAGTGGTAAATGAGCCGAATTAAGAATCGCTCTTCTCTTTCTTACTCGCTCTCTTTCTCTCGTTTCGACGTCACAAGCCGAAACACACAATGCGCAAAGCAGCACACAAATTCAACGCCGAGTTCTTGATTTTAAAGTTCAGCTCGCGCAAAGAGCAATCTCGCGATCTTTTCTACTCTATCTTACTCTTTCCAACTCTTTCTCTATTAAAGATACGGCAAATTACGAGAGTTCATATGAATCCGTTGGCGCACAGTAAAAAAAGACGTTTAACAAGATCACTTGTTTCAACTGATTTTACCCGATTCCTCGAACTCGTTGCTTTTGTGTGTGTGTGTGTGTGTGTGTGTGTGTGTGTGTGTGTGTGTGTGTGTGTGTGTGTGTGTGTGTGTGTGTGTGTGTGTGTGTGTGTGTGTGTGTGTGTGTGTGTGTGTGTGTGTGTGTGTGTGTGTGTGTGTGTGTGTGTGTGTGTGTGTGTGTGTGTGTGTCGGTGAGTGAAGAAAAGAAAAAAAAAGAAAAAAAAAAGAAAAAAAACGAGCAAGATGATACGCGAGAACTGTATGACGTCGAAAAACAGCTGATTTTTTTGAAACTTTGATCTCGTTAGTTTTTACAACGAAGGATTTCGTACGGGCGTCGATATGCTCCTTCCTCGTGATTTACAGCGTCGCCAACCTTTAACTCGGCAGTGTGCCTATGACATTGTTTCGCACTTTCGACGCTATAGCGTGAAAGAGAAATAGAGAAAAAACGAGGTATGAGAAAGGAATACGCATCCACATTGCCGACTACCATATTATTCTCTTCCTCTCTTTCTCCCTCTCGTTCTTTCACTGGCTATTCCCAACGAGTTTGTCTCATTCGTTCATCGGTATAACATAGAAGACCTCGACCTTGGTCGTTCTCTCAGCTCGATTCTGCTCACGATTCGTTCGGCTCTCGACGCGAAACGACGTCGAACGCACACTCATAAACACACACACATACACACACACATGTACATCTTAATATAAATCCAAAAGAGAAAGAGCGAGGTCAACGGAAACCCGTGCATTTTGGTAAAGAAGATCGACATCCCGGGACATAGGTATATTACATCGTTTTGCTTTTCTTTTACCCTTTCTTGTTTTCTTGTTTTCGATTTCTCGAGAGCAAGAGGCGAGTTTCAGTTAAATTATGTCGCGCTCGATGAGAAGAGATAAGCTCCTTTCATTGGGAAAATGTTATGTTTAAAAGCATAAGCGTGGATCAAACGAGCGATTTTATGGATTGAGAGTATATATACATGGTTGATGATACGCGCAAGATTTATAATGTCATATAAAACTTTGATTTTCTCGGATAAAGTTAATTACGTAATATATTATGTAATACATAAAATTGTATCGAGTCTTCTGGTTTCGGTAGCCGAAGGTAAAGATAAACGGTTTATTGATGTGTAAATTAATCAGCATTATTTGTTAAAATTGCTCACCCGAAACTCAAAATATTATCGAGATGGGTAACCCGTTGATTCTACCGATTTCATCCGATCACAATATTCGATAATAACCAATCGATGGATTTAAATACAAATTGCACAATCGAAATTTTAAAATTCTCGATCGGTTTCCCTATAATAATCAAAAATGTTTACAACAACTTTCGGTGTTTACAAACAACGTACCATCGCCTAAATTATTTTCCTTTCCCACTCGTGTAAGTATCGAAAGCTAGAAAATCTCTCGCGTTGGACTTCTCCATTACCACGACTAACGATTCAGTTGTGTTCGGGCGAAGGTTAACGAAATGATAAAACAGCTCGCGCAACGTGCGAGAGATAAAAGCTCTCTCTCTCTCTCTCTCTCTTTCTCTCTCTTCTAGTAGGGGCTTTGGCTTTGGTGGTGCCATAATTCGCTGACATCTCACTCTGGTGTCACCCGGTATAAACGCTCGGTGAACGGAGGATGATGACACTCGCGCTCACGCGAACGAGTAGCAGAGAAGCAGCGCCGGCAGAGGCATGAGAGAGGGCCGAGAGATATTTTTACGTCGAAGTGGAGCGACACGAGCCCACAGAGAGATAGATAGATAGAGAGAGAGAGAGAGAGAGAGAGAGAGAGCGTAACTGAGAGATGCGGCAGCCGCGTGTGTGAGTCCGTTTATACGTACTCTCTCTCTCTCTCTCTCTCTCTCTCTCTCTCTTGCTCGCTCGTTTCGCTTCAAGTGCGAATCGTTCGCTACGCCAGTAAAACCGAAAGGCTCATAACGCGGCCGAACGCGTTGCCGCGGCGGCCACCCGGCGACTTTTTCCTTCTATCTATATAGCCGGGTACCACGAGCTCTCTTGGCCTGTGCGCGCCCACGTTATTATATAGCTAGCTGACCATACGCGCGCGTGTACGTGTGCTCTAGTTAATATTTACTGGGGAATTGTAGCTCGCTCTCTCTCTCTCTCACTCTCTCTTTCTCTCGCGCTAAATTGACTTTCCATGTGCTTGTAAAGTGCGCCCGAGTGCTGCGCAAAAATTATACCTATTTTCTTAATTTTCAATTTTTATTTTATTCATTGATAACAAAAAATTTATTTTGTAAGTTTTTCATATCATCCATTTAAACGAGTTTATAATTATTTATTGTTTTTTTTACTTATTTTTTAAAAAGTTGTTTTAGGAATATAGTTTTAACTGCTATGTTCGCTATAATCTATAAGCATACTCGGAGATAAAATAAATTATTACATCAATTTTATCTATGGAAATGATATAATGTGCAATATTGTTAGCAGGTATAATTTTAATAATCGTGTTACTATTTAAAATTCATCAATAATTTTAATGAATATCATGAAATATGTAAGTTGCAACTGCATGTAATATAATTAACTACTTAATGAAGAAACCTAATTTTAAATAAATGTAAAATTAAATTAAATGGAAACTTTTAAAAGGCACGTTTACGACTTCATTTTCTTACTGATACTAACATTCAAATAAAAGAAAATATCCAAAAATTATGTTTTTCAATTTGACGCGAAAGAAAGAAAAACAAAATCGAGTGAGAAAAATAAAAAAAGAAAGAGCAAAGGCGTTTCAAGTCGGTGTAAGATGGAATAGATGTTGTTTTGTCGTGCCGGAATAGATATTGGTGGTGGCTGGCGCGGAGACAGGGAAGTGCCACTATTTCTGACGAGCGTGGAGCCTCTTTTTCTTTTTTCGTCTTTTCCTTCTCTCACTCTCTCTTTCTCTCTCTCTCTCTCTCTCTCTCTCTCTCTCTTTCTCTTTCTCATTCTCTTTTTATCTCTTTTGCCCCTTTCGCAAAGCACGACGCCGAGGCTCTGCAGAGGGAAAGAGAGCGAGATTTCCAAGCGCTCGCGCTTTAATAGAGGACAGACGCGCCGAAGAAGACGAAGAAGAGGCCAGGAATAAACCGTCGAGATGTCACACTTTCCATATAGACTTCGCGCTTGGATTCCACCGACCGATAACCTGTCCAAACTCTGCTCTTCAAACTGTTTGAGGAATCGACGATTCAAAGACAAATTGTTCGGTCTACGAATTAAAAAAAAACACTCCTTCCGATTTCCGATCAGTAATTGCGTTGGTCATGCTTTGAAGAAAATATTTGCTAACAATTTTATTGTAAAATAATATGCCTTTTCATTCGCGACAATTTAACGCGGCAGTTTAACTGTATACCAAATGCAATGTAACAATTTTAACAGGTTCGATCGTTCAAAGTCAGTCATCGCAGTGCCAATCACTTTTTCGTGCGAACGTCCGAAATACAAAGGCGAGCAGAGCCAATAGAAAAGGTGAGAGCCAAGCATTATTTGTATAACAAATACAAAAGAGCGTCGCGATTAATACCGAGACGCTGTGTTAAAAAGTTGCGCGGAAGGGCGCGTTACCGATCGTTGTTAGCCAAGAATCCGATATGTGGCATCGTAAAACGAGAACGGCAATATAGCCGCCGTGTATCAAAAGACAATATTGTCACATTGACGGCTAACGGGCGAGCCAAGCGACGGGATCGTGCGCGCGCGGGAGAAGAGGATGCTTGCGTCGCGACGTCGATTGAAACAACAAGCTAATTGCCAAAGCCGCGTTGTTACGCGCGAAGAGGAGGGAAGAGAGTTCTCGGGTTTAAACTTAGCCGAGAAGCGTCGTCGTAGTCTTCTTCTTCGTCGGTCTTTCTTCAGACTTGTCTATACATCGCTTTTGTACATGTGTGCATGAGAGATCACCTCGGCAATTTCATTTATGTAGATTAGAAAATTTAGTTTTAAGATCGAATTTGTATGAACTGGAAAAAAAACTTAGCAATTAATGAAAATCCAATGGAATGATTCAAACGGCTTGTTGGACAACCCAAAAGGATAATTTTGTCAATTTTTACCAAATGCTTTAATAGAAATTTAATTACTACAAAGTGATAAATTGAGTTGTAATTGCTCAGTTTGATTGTTCAAAAAGCGAAAATCAATCGCATACTTTAATCTTGAAAACATTAAAAGAACAAAAACGGCGTTTTTGTTGCATTTTCAATCGTAAGAGAACATCGCGTTTCTTGATGTAAAAAGCAAAAAAAAAAAAAATTTGAACAAAAATCGAAAATAAAGACTTGAAACTTTTGGGTGATATAAAAAAAGGGCCATTGTCTAATTCGTGGGATTAAATTGAAAAACACGAACAAAGTGGCTGTTCACAAAAGTAAAAAAAATCGTGAAAAATAATAGAGAGAGAGAGAGAGAATCGAAAAGTACGTGGGTATCGAAAGTGGCAAGTAGGTGCCGGTAGCCAAGCTCACCGCGCTGCGGCTCGTGTACTAAATGGCGATGTGTGACGATGACGTGGGTTTGATGAATGCCAGTCTGGTTATCGACGTACCGTATATAGGAATCGACTTCATAAATTTTCTCCCTGTCGCGTTGCAACGCCGCGAGAAAAAGAAAGAGGGAAAGAGCGAGAAAGAGAGAGAGAGAGAGAGAGAGAGAGAGAAAGAGAGAGAGAGAATGGGAGAACTATAGAGGTACGTAGTCGTCGCGCGCGCGAATCGGGGTCATTATCATAGAGTCTCGTGTAAGCGTAAATTTATGGGAACGTATAAATGCATATATATATGCACATGCAGCAAGAATAACCTCCCAACGGTAAGTTCTCTTATGCAAAAAAAAAAGAGAGATAGAGAGAGAGAAAGACGGAGGAAGGGAGGGAGGGAAATAGTAAGATGATTTACATGCGCACAATGAGACGTTCTGCACGTGTGCGTCGTCGACATCTAAAATCAATAATTTTGCCGTTGTGCGGTTGTCTTCGTCGTCGTCGTCGTCGTCGTCTTCCTGAGAGCCAAGTCTCGCGTATAATGCGACATCTAAAGCAAACGAATAAGAGAGACAGAGAGAATGACCGAAGTAGGAAATATTCCAGATCCTCGAGCGATAAAGAACAGGTTCACGAGTGTATTCTCTCGCGTGCGCGCTCCAACAACAACGATGACGGCGTTCGTTCCATCGGTTATTACGAGCCGAAAAAAGACAGAGAGAGGGAGAGAAGAAAAAAAAAGAAAAGATGCCGACCTTTTAATATTCCACGAGCGTTTCTCAAATTGCGTATTTAAATAACCTAAACAAAACGAGCGCGCGCGCGCACGCGTGTGACCTAATGTGCTTGTAATTTCTCATAAACGAGGTGTAGTATACTTTTTCGATCTAAATAGAAACATCGTAAACTATTAAAACTGATAAATCTTGCGAGCGAGCTTACTGAATCTTAAACGGATAAATAAAAAAGCCGAAAAGTAAAAAATAAAAGAACCTGTTTATATTAATTTAGATCAGCGACGAATATAAATGCGTTCAATTCGCTTATAGAAGGAGAATAAGAGAATAAGAGAGAGAGAGAGAGAGAGAGAGAGTATATATTCGCATTCGAAGCAATAACATCTTGGTAAGTTAGCGCAGACAGATAAGTCAAATTTACAACCCAAATCATTCACCTCATGCATGCATCCACGTACACGTATATGTACACACCGCGCGTTACAGACACGAACGCACACCAAAAGACACTTTACTCTCGCAGCCAAGGAGGAATAAGAAACGATGAAGAAGACGACAACGTGAGGAGTAAGAATAAGAAAAAGAAAAAAGGGACACAGCGCTGAATCACGTCGTAGCGTACACGACATTGGAAGCGGAACGTCGATTCGCTCGCTTGTTGTTGTTTTCGCCCTTTTTTTTACTCTCCCCTCTCCCCTCTCTTCCTCTCTTAGCTTTCGTCGACTAGTGCACCGCACGCTCGTCGTGTATGACGAGATGCGAAGCGAGAGAAAAAGAAAGA